>OZ023315.1:47936226-48652414 GCA_964007375.1 Ophion obscuratus
CCAATCTCGACAAAGTTGAAAAGAAATAGAAGTGGAAAAACAAACTCGATCAAACGTTCGACCAGTGAAGAAGTGAATAAGGCTGAGGTCTTTTTTGATTTGTTTAACCAAAAAACGAATCATTCCAACTGAAATACATACAGCGTAAAACGGATCTTTTGGATGATTGCGTTTGATTGACTACAACGGCAGCTAACGGCAGCGACAGAGTTCTCTGATGCGATTTTGTCGCTGTTGTTGCCGTGTTTGGAGCTGTTGATGTTGTTGTTGATGTTGTTGTTGTACTTGTTGTCATTGGTATTGTGGTTGGATATGCGGTTTGGGAATTGTTCGTGGAATGGGAATGACTCGCGACTGAATGACGGCGCCGTTTTGCAGTGGCGGTACTGCTGCTGTTGCTGCCGACGATGGCGCTGTCGCTGCCAACCGCGTTAGCCACGATGTTTCCAGTTCCGGCAACAGCTGCAAACCATTCACCAGGCTATCCATGTAGCTCATCTACCATCTAAGCGCTCTCTTAAATATCGCCACCGTACTATCTCGTTGACAAAACAAATGCGCTCCTTTGCACACGAGGGGCTTCCTTTAGCAGTTCCCGATCAGCCTTCATATTCCAACAGGATGTAAGAATATGGAGTCTCGCAGATTTTGAAACTGACCCTATTTTTGCGTGATGGAGGAATTTAAGCTCGTATAAATATCTTTCAAAGTGGATTAAACATGAAGAGTTTTTATTATTGTTGAGGTAATCCTATCGCCAGGCTTCAATCCATAGGATTTGCATAATTGTTTTTTTGGAGCTTCACTAAATATATTAATAACCGACTCTGTAAGATTTCGGGGTAGGTTATCAACCTAATTACAGAGCAAAAGAATATGAAAATTGCGTATTTTTGTGAAGGAATTCCGGGACGACATACAAAAACCCAATTTCTGGTCGCTACAATAGAGTATATAAACCTGCGTGTGTACACTGGGTCTTTGAAGGAACAGTCTAAATTTGAAACTCAAATTTTCCTCTCATGAATAGAGGGCGGGCTTCGGCGTTTTTTTCATGGCTAAAATAAATGTTTTATGTAATTTGATGTTGTTTCGGCTATTTTTTACGGACTTTTATCTCAAAAACAAAACTTTTTTTGGTATCTATGGCTTATAAGTCGGTTATTTTTCCATATTTTTATAGAAAATAAAGTGTTGCTATATTATTTCTTGCTTTCTTCGGTTTCTTGCTTTTTGGTTTTTTTTGGGGTCGATGCTTTTCACTGAAATAAGTTTTTTTGTTCCAACAGTTTTTGAAGATGGGTGAAAGAAGTGCATCTCAGGTTATGTACAATTTACGCGACCGTCGCCCTGACGTGTTGTACGATGAAGAAAGTTCAAATGAAGCCGATGGAGAAGAAGTTTATGAAGAAAACTAAAAAGCAATGTATTCTTGTGCATCATACGAAACGCCGGTTTGCGACGATCATCGAATGCACTTTTGCCATGATTGCACACTGTACATTTCTTTTTTGTCACTAAGTATTATTAATATTTCATTAATATTTCATAATTGTTGTATTTGCAACAATAAAAACTCATTTTGGGCCAAATAATTACCGTTCCGTTTACTATGCCTGAATCCGTAAAATATTACCCACTTTCGGGTGCTTAAATAATTCAACTTTTTGGAACCCACGCCAAGGACACTATATTCTTATGAAAGCTCATAGTCTAAGCTACGAGAGTCTATAACCGTTTTGTCAAAAATTTGTTCTTTGTAGAGTTACGAATTTTTTAACAAAATGGCGTTTTTCCGCTTTTTCCACTATTCTTCTATTTTTATTAACGACGGTTATTAACTTTTAACTGGCAACTTCTGGGCCATGTAGTAGACACTTCAAGACGTAACCCAGAATTTTTTCAGATTTGTTGAAATCCTAGAAAACTCAAAACCCGACTATTCCCTAAAAGACCCAGTGTACACACCGTGTCTCGAAAAATATAGTGTACACACGCGAGAATGATAGTGGGAATCCGTCCGACTCTTTTAAGAAAATCAGATTTACATACTTAACAGTTGTAGTAATTCAAAGCTGTCAGACAAAATTACGCTTATAGACCTAATTTTTATGTAATATCAAGTTTAATTTGAACTTCCGGTATTGGATTTATGACCACTCGCTACGATAAAGAGACGTGACAGCAAGGCAACAACTGACTGCACTCCTAACCTCATCTCACTCATTCGAATTTCCACACATATCATTTTTAACCGACATATTTCGCCGACACAAATTGTCCACGCTTTTTACCAGTCGTGGCTCGAATACAATGCTTTATATCTCCCGCACCTGACATTGTTTTGACGGATCGACGTTGAAAAGCATGGAGATTAAGGTTGAATAAAAAGAGCCGAAGATCGAATCAATGTTGCCGAGACCTAGAAATACTGCGCGAATATGGGGAAAAACTATTTGTTCATTTTTCTAATTAAACGTGAACATTCTTTAAACAGTTTACACATGGAAAATTTTACGTTTTACAAATTATTTTTCTTTGCACGTGTTGAAAATATAAATTGTGCAAGACCCAAGTATGATCTGTGATATGAGTAGTGTGAAGCGATAGGATTACCTTAAATGAGAAATCACTTTTACGGAGATCTATATCATTCAATTATGTGAGAAACCAAAACTTGCGGAGCCTTTTTGCATTTAGGCAGTTTCGTCATTTTGTAGAGACACATTGCTTGCCAAAGAGAACAGACGTTCGAAAGACACATCACATCATTTTACCGCCGCATGTAGCAGGTTTGCAGGAATTCATTTTTTTTTTCAATAAGCAATCCACCCTCGCTGCTGGCGGTGCGAATTGATCCTAACATTGACAAGTGTTCGAAAATCTTCCTGAATTGTCGCGGGATTCTTTTTTTCTTCACGGGGATTCACGAAGAAATGTAAAACCCTTGGGAATGTTAAATCAGTCAATTACGGAAATACTGTGGCTGTTCAACATCTATGGAAAGGCTTATGCGATTACGACACCCTTTTTGTAAACGCATAAGACTAAAAACAAACCTAAGTTGAATCCAGAGGCCTGTATAAAGTTTGAATTTTAAAAAATATTATTTTTTATTGCGTTGTTGCAGTCGAGAGCCTTAAATTTCATATGCAACTCAAGTTTTTGTAAAATTTCCAACAGCTGATCGAGTTATGACGATTTTTCTAAAGAGTCAGAATGTGCAAAATCCCACTGCGATTTATCTTTTTATGTTTTGTGTTTTTTTCTCAAAATTTTGTTTTATAAAACGGTCTAAGTCATATCTCTTATTCGAATTAGAACAGAGCATAGTTTATAATATTTTCTATCGTGTCACCGGATGATTTTTACATATGATTATCCATTTGTGAATAACAAACTATTGAAGTCGTTTTTGTTTGGTAGAAAATCAAACTTGTTTTCCTGCAGCTTGACATTTACGTGATTTATAAAATTTGAGAAAAGTATCCGGTCATCGAGAGTTCTATTGTTATACTAAAAACACATTTTTTATTTTTTATTTCGAGTTAGTCGAGTCGCCAGAATCGCCTACACCGACTGGCCATGCACCACATTCTTTCAGTAATAATAACTTCATTGTTTATCATATCGTTCAATGAGAAAAAATCATTCTTGCCAAGACTGCATATTTAATTGCGTGCAAAATCCCGACCTCTCAATTCCAGTACTCTCATCAGAGAAAAATACTTAAAATCGATCTATTTTCGGACGCTAAACTTATTACAGACCCGTTAAGGGATCTTCTCACTTGAGACGCTAAAACATCCTATTTTCATGCATTTTTTTGATAGGTTTATATTATAGATATTGATATAAAAGTTAATGATATAAAAGATATTCATATAAAATATATTGATATGAAAGATATTGATAAGAAACTTAATAAATACACTTTCTAAATAGATTTAAAAAATCTTTTTATGTATTTATGTAACCCAAACAAATTTTAAACGTTTTTTTGTCGCAACAACGCTTTTCGACGGCTTGTTGATAAAATCTTCGAAACTACTGAACTGATCTTTATGACATTTTAACCACATATTCTTTACAACTATAGCTGTAGCACATAGCAAGGATTTTTTTTAAATTTTGATATTTACTATTTTTTGCCAAAAACGGTGAAAAAACACGTTTTTTTTATGTCCACCATTTTGTTATTTTTGCATATATCAAAAATCGTATGATAAGCGCTATAGCCATTAACATACTGAACCTAAAACCGTTTGATTTTTTTTCGGATGATCCATCTCCGAGATTTCATCAGATAGCGCAGGCCTACAATTTTTTTAGGACATTTTTTTAACTGCCATTTTCGTCTATAAATAGTAACTTAAATAAATTTTAAATAAAAAAATGTATTTCGAAAGCGTATCTATTAAATGTAACAATTTTTATGTCAATATCTATAATATAAACCTATTTAAACAATTCATGAAAATAGCCTTTTTTAGCGTCTAAAGTGAGAAGAAGACCCCTTTAATATTTTAAAGTAGGCCTTCACGAGCAGTTTGAAGGGGCGAAGTTTCAATATTTTAGTAGCTTCAACGTGCTATTGACGTTATGCTAGTAACTTACTCGTTAACAAAATACTGATACCCTTAACTGCCCACGAAATGATACGCTAACCCACACAGACCCCAGGATGCGGAATATAGGCGGCGAACGAGACGGATTAAGGGTACAAATTATTTACATAAAAGGTTTGAATGAATGGCGGTCTTAAATACAGGTCTGAAAACTCCGCTGGATGGGTGAAGTCGTTAGGCGCAGACGTTTAATTTGCGTATTGGTCGCTAGCGTCGAAACTATCGACGCTACAATGACAGTTTTTGTCATTGTAGAAACTATCGACCTTACAATGACAGTTTTTGTCATTGTAGGATACGAAACGGCGGGGTGACGGATAAAGGTATCGATAAGCATGAGCGGTATCGAATTACTGGCTGTGTGATTCAAGGGAGGAGATACCTTCGGCGAGAATTTTTTTTTATTTTCGTGACTTTCTTTTGAGGAAAGATTTCTTCACCTTCTCTTAGACTTAGGGTATGTTTCATTACTACTTTTGGCTGCTACATGGTATTTCATTAATCTGTAAAAATTGCGGACGTATGGCACAGCCTTTTAAACTGCATTTTAAAAACTGGCGTCACTATAACTAAAAAACTAATCGACCGAATCTGATAAAATTTGGTACAAATCTTTCTAACCTTATTGTCGTAAATAATGATCGTTATTTTTTTTTTAAATAAGATAAAGAATAACTTTTTTATTGTAAAGCGTAGCAATTTTTTGGGAAAATTCAATCTTTTTGTTTCAAAGCGTACCATTTCATCAATTTTCAACATTTCTCACTATTTCTTGGTGCATATTCTGTGTATAAGTGTTAATGAAAGAAAAATCGTCGTTGTTTTTTTTTCGGATTAATCCCGCCGACGCCTCGTGTCACGTCGTCTGATAAGATCCGCCGCAAGTCGTTTAGAAGGCCGTGCCGTTGCCCGCCAATTTTGAGGAAAATTAAAAACAAAAATCATTTAACAACCAAAAACAACGGCGTACTCACGCCCTTGTTTTCGTCCGCTAGGAGGGGTTGCCCCTCCTGGAAGAAAAAAAAGTCTATTATCTGTTGCCCCCCTCTTCTGCAAAACTAATATGTCCCTATATTATTCCTTAAGTCTAAAAAATGATGAATAATCCTTTCCTATTGGAAAACAAATAATGAACGTCAGCAATTTTTTCCTTGCCTAAAGGTATCTCCTCCTCTCCCTTAAGTTTTACACAGTCGTTAGATATGATTCCTATAATATGAAAATAATTATTTCGATTCCCGCCTTCGACCGTTTTTTTTAAATTTTTGTTGAACCAAATCTATGAGACAAATAATATTAGTTTCGATAATTGAAGACTAAAAATTAAGAAAGTATATATGCAAAATGAACACGAGATTTTATCTTTGTATTCAAACTTTTACTCGCAATTACCTTCTACTGGCAAACGTTTTCGTTCAATTCTTGTCAGGTTTATATGATTTGCATTAGAAGTGCAAATAAAAATTAAATAACAATCTGAATCTACCATCCATATTGTATGTTTTAAAGCTTTTCGTTCTTCAGTATAACTAAAGTGGATGAAGAACTGCGGTTATCAATGAATGAATAATAAATGAGAATAAATTCATGTTATTTCCTTATGATCAATTGCTTTTTCGAATTTAGTTTTAAGGCTTTCACGGCTTTCGATGTTATTACAAAAGTTTGTGGCTTCTAATCTAAGACGGTATATACATTTAGACGGGAAAAAATTAGCAATTTTGAGAGATTTTTTAAACTAAGTATTAATGATCCTTTCACACTCTTCTAATTCTAATTTAATTCTTCTGAATCATTTATCAAAACAGTTCAACAGTATATTTAAGTATATAAAAGCATTTTTTTAATTCATATATCATAAAAATGGCGGAGCTGTGGCAGAGTGTTATAACAAGGTTGCCGAGGGTGTTGCGAATTGGCGCGCAGTCTAGCTTTCCGAAGAATTTGATTTATAAAAAAATTCAAAAAAATGTTCTCTTGGACCATGTATAGTTTCTATTTAACAGTAATGAAAATGAATAAAATGCAAATATAAGAGAATGGCATACATTTACAAAAAAAAGAACATTACACGCAACGTTTCTATAAAATTTGGATTAAAAAAGTATTTTTTCCGATTTTTCAGATACAATTTTCGTCAAGTAGAAGGTATTGATATTATTAAGGGGAGGTACCTGAGTAAGCGGTGACAAAAACAGGTAAACTTCGGGAATTTTTATCTCAAAAACTAATGTTTCGATTGGATCCGGCGTTTTTTTATTGGAAAATATGTACATTGAGGTATGTTTAGGAATTTTTTTAAATAAATTCGTTAACTGGAAGCGATTATCTCGAAACATGGTTTGCAAAGTCTGTGCCAGATAGTGCCACGTAGGGATTATTCATTTGAACCATTGCTTTTTTATGTAATGTGTATGCAATCCAAAATCGTCAGAAATTGCGAACGAATAACGAATGTTAAATTAAAACGGTTGCAATTCCGTCAAAAATGAAAATTTAAAAAAAATCCTACGGGGTGAACGAGGAAAACTATCGAAGAATATTGTATCCAAATTTGGACAAAATCGGACAAGCCGTTTTCGAGATACATCTGGTACCGGCATTGAAAACTATGTTTCGGGATAATCGCGTTTGAATCGCTTCCAGTCAACGAATGTATTTTAAAAAATTCCTAAACGTACCTCAATTAACATATTTTCCAATTTAAAGAAACGCCGGATCCAATCGAAACATTAGTTTTTGAGATAAAAATTCCCGAAGTTTACCTGTTTTTCTCGCCGTTTACTCAGGTACCTCCCCTTAATATTTTTACCAAGTGTCAATTCAATCGGCTTAATAGTTTTCACGTAATCCTGCACGCCAATTTCGAAAATGCCGTTTTAAGGGACATTTGACTCAAGGAACTCACTATGACGCTAAAAAAATACTATTTTCATGCATTTTTTTTATAGGTTTATGTTATAGATATTTATATAAAAGTTGTTACACTTAATAAACACACTTTTGTAATACATACAATTTTTTTTTAAATGTATTTATGTAACCCAAACAAATTTTAAACGCGGTTTTCTCGAAACACCGTTTTTCGACGGCTTGTTGATAAAATATTGAAACTATTGAACCGATCCTTATGAAATTTAAACCGTATATTCTTTACAACTATAGCTATGACGCATATCAAGGATTTTTTTAAATTTTGATATTTACTATTTTTTGCCAAAAAGGGTGAAAGAAACACGTTTTTTTTGTTTTTTTCGAAAAATGTCCGGCATTTTGTTATTTTTGCATATATCAAAAATTGTATGATATGCGCTATAGCCATTAACATACTGAATCTAAAATCGTTTGATTTTTTTGTTTCGGATGATCCATCTCCGAGATTTCTCAACAGCGCAGACCTACCATTTTTTAGGACATTGTTTAACTACTATTTTTGTTCTGAATATTGACTTGAATACATTTAAAAAAAATGTATTTCGAAAGTGTATTTATTGAGTGTAACAACTTTTATATCAATTGGTGTAATATAAACGCACAAAAAATTCATGAAAGTAGCCTCTTTAGCGTCTAAAGTGAGAAGACCCCTTAAGAAAACACGCTTGAAGTTTACGCCGCCTCGAATCCGCGCGGTGAGGCACAGTGTTGACGGGCTGTAATGTTTGAAATTTTTCGAATTTCGCTTTGAAACTTTGGGGAAATATTCTGCATATATAGCTCTATCGTTTAAAGAAAAAAAAGAAATCAATTTTTTTATCGTTATAAACGTATATCCCGCCTTAAGGCGGAGTAGAAAGTGTACCACGTGACATATGAGTGCGAGAGAGATAACTAACATATTTTAACAGAGATTTAGCAAAAATGAGTAATGTTTAGGGCAAAAGAAAACCGTCAAGCTCTGCGTCAGGAAATTCTTCAAAGCCTGATGCTCTGTTTTTTCTTAAAAGAAGATAACCATCCACGGGAAAACGGGATTGGAAAATTTGTGAGGTTAAGTTGACCTTGTACATGCCCTTGAGGCCATGTATCACACGCTGCGAGTTGCGACGCGGTCACGACGGTATTGCAGAAATCGTAGTTTTAGGCTACGAGCCGCTGCAAACTACCGCCAGATATCGCAGCAACTGTCTGCTACTGAATTACTGCAGAGTCGCGGCCGAATAGGCGCCGGTTGCTGCAAGTCCATGTGTGTATCCGTATGCATGGGTGCACGTTCGGCACGCGGCATCGCCGCCAGTGGAAAAACTAATACACTAGATTTTTACAATCTTCGATAATATTTCGAGCTTCGTTGGTACAGTTATGCTAGTTTCACGTCGAAAACACGAAATTCCAATTTTCGTCTTTCCACGAATTTCCATTAAAAACCACGCTCAGAATGTGTTTTTTCACTGTCGTGAGCCCAACGATACGTTACCCGAACGATAAAAACAATCAGTAATCTTTTGCCAAAATTTGGCAGACCGTCAGGCTCTTGCAGCAACATTATCGCATGTACACGATTAATGTCATCGTAATTGATTGCATAGTTTTGTCAAAATTGCGGTTCGAAATTTCGAAGCGGTCGGAGCGTGTGATACATCGCCCCAATGGCAACATATGTCTCCCGTTTTCGAGGTTATATAGATTGGCGTTGGCAGCTGGAGATTAGACTGCAGCGCCGCATTGCGGCAACTCTGGGGGAATAATAAATCTTCCTCAATAATAGACCTACCCCGCCGTGCGGAATCGATGTAGTTTCCAGATCTGTATGTAAGCCCGTAGATCGAATCATTGTGATATGCACGAAGGTGATCCGATGAAACGTTGGGAGAATGTAAGCTAAGCATTAAGGGATAACACCACACTAGGATTTTCGAAAAACGTTTTTTTTTTGCTCAAAAAATACTTTGGGGTCATAAAAATAACATGCAGTTGGTCCTGTAGCGAATTTTTTTAAAGGTTCTATTATCGATTTTTCCGCAGAGCCCCGGACTTCTTTCAGGCGCCTCGTACAACTTTAACCGCGTGTTTCTCGAAAACACTTTTTTCAAACTGGAAGGACGGATAACTCGAACATGTATGCATGGATCGATCTGAAATGTTGATAGTAGCTTCACAATTACATTATCTATGGGTATACGTAGCCGTTTTCTGATGAAATCTAAACCTTTTTTTGTAAATGATTTATTACTTATTTTTTGGGCAAAAAATTGATTTATTTCTTTCAGTGCGCCATTTTTTCAAAATTTGAAAAACAAAATATACCTCCGTAGTCTCATAACTAATAATATTTAGATTATAATTTTGTTCATTTTTGTTCCCGGTCTTATACTTTACGAGAAAATCGTCCTTCTGTGAAGCTATTTGTAAAAAATCACGTTTTTCAAGATGGGCTCTGTCATCGCCATTTTGTACGAAAATTGCAATAATTTTTTTTTCTACTTCAATGCGTGTTAAATAAACCCTCTTAAAACGAATCCTATTCCTTTTTTCATACTCTCGAAATAATTTGTCAAAGTTAGGCCTTATTTTCTGCCGCTAGAGTGGTGTTACCCCTTAAAAGAAGGGAGACAGAACAGTGACGTAGGGTTTGAGAATGAATCGCGAGCGGGGGAGAGGGGGAGATGAATTACCGACGAATTACCTAAATATTTTGACCCCTCGACTGACATCACAGGCATATCTAAATCGGCGAAATTACGGTATACGGCAAGAACTTGACATCCAACTGCAACGGTTACACAAAAGCCACGTTTACTTGGCGCGAAAAAAAAAGCACACAAGCTAAGTTTCCACGTATATCATTAGAAATCGGAAGAGCAGCGTAGCGACACCTTCGCTAAAAACCGTCAACTACCATCACCCATATTTTTGGCGCCATTTACAAGCCCTGTGGAATGAGAATACGAAAATTGTCGGAGCTTTCCGCCACCAGGCAGCGCATTGATAATTCGCGTCCCCGAAAAGATATTGAAAGCTGGGATCGTTGATATTTTGGTTCATTGAGGAGAGGGAGCGCGCGGGCGCATAATAAACAGCGCGAAAGAGAAGTATAGAATGCAGTTACATAATAATACAGGAAGCATAACAAGACTGTCGTGACAGAGAACAGACCCGTAAGTGTATTGGAGGAGGAGGTACTCTGTGATTGGCTACACTGTGAGGGGGCGGATGTAGTGACGTTTTGCTCCCGCAACGGATCCATCTGTTCCTTGGTGTTCCTCTGTTCCTCTGTAAAGCCCGCAACCCACGTGTTTTACAATACTCCCTACATTCGTAAAACCATTTTCTTCACGAGGGCGTACAAACGTAAAACGTACTGATATACGAATAAACCTTACTGAACGACGAAGAAAAAAACGTGAAGAAATTAAAAGAAATAAAAAACGTAAAAACAAAATAACAATGCGGGGGGGGATACAAGGTAGCTTGTAAGAGCGGTATCTAATCGTGGCAGTGATTAGCAGCTGTGTTTGACTCGTGGCGTTGTTTGCTTCGTGAAATATAATGAATTCGATGGAAATTTCGTTGCGTCATGAGGCGCAATCTCGCTGCTTCTAGCGTTTTTTTACCATGAATCACTGACGCGCTTGGCTCGTTGTTATTATTATTTCAGATCAAACCGTACTCGATGCCGATGTAAACAACGGAAAAGCTAGCTTTGCACTATAATGTGTAGTAGCGTGACTCAGTGATGACGAAAGTCCCGCTCATTATGAACGAGCGAAATTTGTACCGGGCTCGCAAAATAAAAAAAAAAGCAACAAACCACAATTGTACGTCTACATCTCGGAGAAAAAAAAACGGGCAGTTCTACGATAACCGTGGCTCTGCGATTTAATGATGGATTCTCTTGTATCTCGACGAGACAAATTGAAAGTGAAGAATACAATTTTTTATATCGATATTTGTTATCGTCATATCGAATTGTTAGATCATTTTCTTTTTTTAGATAATATAGTAAATCTGACGAATTACACACACACACACACACACACACACACACACACACACACACACACAGCCATATATTCATTCATCTAAACATATATATCTCAGCCACATGTATCCCAGATATTCATTCATTTAAACACTATACAGTACTACCTCCCTAAGAGAGCGGTCTAGGGCGGTTAGGGGAAGTAATTCTCGAGAAATTCGTCGCCGAAGCCTTCCCCCACCGCTAGGTTAGCGCGCTCGAAAATCGCGCATGTGGTAGCGTGTATGTGTTTCTCCACTCGACCTCTATGAGAGAGCGCGAACGAAAGTGTTGAGAAAACTGTAAACAAGTTGCGGAAAGTGTACTGGCGTTTCGTCGTTTCATGCGTAAGTATATCTCATTGAATATTGATGTGTAAATCTTTCTTTTTCTTCGCGTTTTTTTTATTCTGCTGTTTGGTATATTTTGTTGTTGCAATATTATAACACATATGAAGGAAACATTTGTAAAACTTTCAATAATTGTTGAATTATCTTATTGTTCGCAAAAATATACGTAGTATATTCGTTATCGAAACTCGAACATATACAGTAGAACCTCGATTATCCGAACCAATTGGGACCGAGACTAGTTCGGATAATCAAAAGTTCGGATAATCGAAACGTGGGTTTTTTGGGACGAGATCATAAACAACACCTTTTTATATAAAAACAGTACATACATATATATTATAATTTGACATATATGTTAATGTTGAAATATATATATATATATATATATATATATATATATATATAATGTATTTGAAATACCTGAAAAAAGTTGAATGCTTTTTTTATATTTTTAAAAAATAAAATCGTCCATTTTTAATTGACGAACGGCTGTAACGCGTTTTTGAGCGGCTAAGTCTCGCAGCCGTTTGGGAAGGAGAGATTGCGTTGGGTTGCTCATTGTTGCTCACGGCGGTGGCAGCGAGCAACAATGTATCTTTCGCGCCAACGTTCGGATAATTGAGAGTTCGGATAAACTAAGTCATCGTTCGGATAATTGAGGTTCTACTGTACAGTGTACAAAAAAAATGTAACTAACAATTTATCTTGTGTATATACTTCAAGTTGAAATATACAATGTATATATATGTATAAATATTTCATTTTTAGATAAAACGGGATGGCTGAATCGAAAATATATTTTACTTGCATTAAATTACTACTTGAAATTTAATTATGGTGCATGTTTTTTTCTCCGACTTTACGGCTTAAACGTATATATTATTATACAAAGGAATATTATCCATTTGACAATCGTGCGACGTGCGATTTTCTGAAATCGCTCGCGATCTCTTATGGAGGTGTCCGCGACAAACTCGGGAGGCCTCGGGTACACTGGACAGCTCGAGCTAGGTGGGGGAAGCCATAAAATGCACTCAAGCGGAACGGCGGGGAAATTCTCTCTTAGGGAGGGCTCTCTTAGGGAGGTAGTACTGTATTTTTATCTTAAGGGGGGCTCTGCCTCTTGACTCTGCTGGGGGCTTTCACACCCCCCATTCATCACACCACAGAAATACATTCCAATAAGTATAAAATTAAAATGAAATTAAAAAAAATGTAATTCGATATCTCGAAAACTAATATCGATATCGGAAAATTGTATTCTTCAGTTTCGACTTGTCTCGTCGAGATAATAATCCGTCATCAAATTGCGGCGCCACAGTTATCGTAGAATCCCCAAAAAACGAAACTCTGTCGAGATCTACGTGACTTTCGTTGTCGGACGTTTTTTCGGTAGTTTTTTCCTTGAAGGAGGGCTCGAATCAATGTGAGTGCTCCTTCAAACGCGATCACAGACGAAATAAGAGCACTGGCACACACGGACACACGTGGAAGGGACTTGAATAATGGGGGGAAAAAAAAGAAGACAGGCTTACTGGTAGAGGACGATTTCCTCGAGACGCGACGTGAAAATTCGTTTTTCACTTACCGAGCGGCGAAAAACCGTGAAGCTTGGCGCCGGTGTGCCTCCGTTGGAGAACGGAAATCGGCTTGCTGGCCTCGTTCGCCGAGGAACTTCGACCTCTCTGACGGGGACCTACGTCGTCCTTGTTGGAGTTGGGTCCGATTGCGTTGTTCGAGCTGCTACCGCTGCTCATCGCGCTCAGGATCGCCGAGTGCATGTTGGACGCTATGTTGTTGTCCTCAGCCTCCATCCACAAGTCACCACCTCCGGTTATCGCTGATCTGCCCACTTCCATGTAAAATATTCGCTCCATGCAGCCACATCGACGAATGGAAACCAACTGCGAACAAAATTTCAATGAGGTTTTTTTTTTTGGTAGAGAAAATATACTCCTAAAGTGCTTGTGCATTTTATTTCGCTCGTGGAAATTCCGACACGAGCAAGTCGGATTTCCTAAATTCGCTTCCTAGATAAATCTTTAAACGCGTTTTTCTCGAAATGAGTGTTTACAAATTTGCTGACATTGTAACTCAAAGAGCAATTACCCGATTGACTTGAAATTTGAACTGAATACTCTTGAATATATTCACTCCACAATGACGTAGGATATTTTTGATTGGATGAAAATTGACGATTTGGCATTGAAAAAAACGACCATTTTATAGGCAAGAAAACAGACTTTTTTCATGACTACGTCATTATGTTGGATTTTGATATTTTTCGAAAATCCTACGTCAGTGTGCAGGAAATACCTTCCAGTTTAACCCTTAGTAGTCACACTTAGCTAGAATCACGTTATAGTCATACTTGGGTCCATGGGACCCAGGCGTTTTTAAATTGTTATAAATAATGAAATAATGCATTGAGCGATATAGAAAAAAAATAGTGAGGTATAATTTAAACCTTGTTTAATACAAGAATATTGGTTAGAAATCAGAAATTAAATTTTAAATATGCAAAAAAACGCGAAGAATGACTTTTTTTACAAAAATTGCTTTAACTCTTGTAATTATTGTCAAAAATAATAAGAAAAATCGTTTTATAATCTGGAAACAATGTACTTTGAAATAGACATAACGGTTTCTGTGGACTTTTCAAAAAGTATATGTATTTCATCCAACGCAGGTGCGATGTAGACGGAAAGAATGAAACGCTTATGCATATAAAAAAATGTATGTTTTATTGGAAAAAAAGTTGTACGGCATCAAAATAATTTGTTTGGGTCCCGTGGACCCAAACGGGAACCAAACGGCACCCTAAGGGGTAACGACACTTTTTCCTTTTTCGGTTTCAGCTACTCAATCGGCCGGAATCATGTCAGCAGTGGAGGAACTTTTATTTTTGAGCCTCCGAAGGCAGCGCATAAGTCGCTTGGATGTCAATTTTTTTAATGAAAGTTATGTAATATAGGTCAAATATAGCCAAATATATGCTTAATTTTCCGATACATTTAATTGAGTACTTTTCTTCCAAAAAATTCCCGAAAATCACCCAAGTTTTCAGCGTTCACACTGGTATAGCCCCTAAGGAGACTTCTCACTTTAGACGCTAAAAAGGCTATTTTCATGAATTTTTTTGATAGGTTTATATTATAGATATTCATATAGAAGTTGTTACACTACATAAATACACTTCCGAAATACATTTTAAAAAATGTTCTTTTATTTATTTAAGTCACTATTTATAGACAAAAATGGTAGTTCAAAAAATGTCCTGGAAAAATTGTAGGTCTGCGCTGTTGATGAAATCTCGGAGATGGATCATCCGAAACAAAAAGATCAAACGGTTTTGGATTCAGTATGTTAATGGCTATAGCGCATATCATGCGATTTTTAATATATGCGAAAATAACAAATCGCGGACATTTCTCGAAAAAAATAAAAAAAGGTGTTTTTTCACCGTTTTTGGCACAGGAAAATAGTAAATATCGAAATGTAAAAAAAATTCTTGATATGCGATATAGCTATAGTGGTAAAGAATATGTGGTTAAAATTTCATAGGGATCGGTTCAATAGTTTCGAAGATTCTATCAACAAACCGTCAAAAAACGCTGTTTCGAGAAAAACGCGTTTAAAGTTGGTTTGGATTAGACAAAAACATTTTAAAAAATGTAATGTATTTCGATGGTGTATTTATCAAGAGAACGTAATAGCGTAAAGAGACTTCTTTATGAAAACTCAAACGTCCTCAAGGAGTTTTCGGACCGTTTCTTGTGTGCGAGCGTTGAGATGAAAACACAATGAGTTTTCGACAGGATGCCATCCTCTTGCGAAACAAATGGCATGTGAAAATGGCATGTGAAAACAAATTATTATTGGGCAGTTTCCAATTTATAATATTGTTGAAATTTCGCTCTTAGCTGCGAAGTTATATTAATAGTTATAACTTTGGCAATTAAAGATGAATATAATAAAATTTTATTAAAAAAATATATAACCGATAATATTGACAACAATTTCTGCCAGTGGCCCGACTATTCCGACTATCACTAAAGCGTCATCGGCTGTAATACTGTGTACGTTTTAAGGGGTTATATACAGTTAAAATTTTCGAAAAATCGATATTTTAAATATTTTTTTCGTAATGTACATATATTTAAGTACACACACAGAAAATTTCTTGTCAATCCGGCGAATATTCTCGAAGTTACACGCACATTTGTGATGACGTGTCAGAGCATTCGAAAGTGCTTTTGAAACTTTAAACGCGTTTTTCTCAAAACTGTGTTTTTAAAGTCGGTGAGCAAGATTTTTCGGAAACGGCTGAACCGATCAGTCTCAAATTTTAACACAACCTTTTCAAGTATATTTTTTAGTATTTTTTCGAAGATTTTTTCTCACTGATAAATATTGCCCATTTTATAAGCAACTTAAGACCGAAATTTTTGTCAAAAATCGATTTTTTCAAAAGAAGCCACCATTTTGTCAAAAGTTATTATTTTGCTCATTCCTTCGAGCAATTACAAGATAATCCATTATATTAACGAAATATTTTTTTTTTTTTTCATTTTAGATGATCCAGTCCAGAGATTGACGAACCTTCTAATTTCGGAAAATTAAAATTAGGAATTTTAAACCTTCGGTGCATTCAAAGTTCGGAATTTCAACCCGGCCCCCTGTTGAGATTATGTCAGCAAAAGTCTACACAGTTAACTGTAAATAATGTAGAACGTATAACATTGTCTAGATACATTTCAAAATCAATGCAAAATCACTTCTTAATCAAAAAAATTCTCGATATAGTTCGTCGATTTATTGAAAACTTTGAAACTTTTACAACTTCCATAGAAGAATTATTTTGACGGTTTTCAGATTTTCGGAGTTTTGGTCTTTCGTGTAAAATTCTATCACAGTTTTGATCTTTCGGGGTAGTATTCTATCGGAGTTTTGAGCGTTCTGATCATTCAAAGTTCGTAATTTCACCTCGGCCCCATCTTGAATTCCGGAATATTAAAATTCGGAACTTTGAACCGTCGGAGCATTCAAAGTTCGGAATTTCAACCCGGCCCCCTCTTTTCCGAGTACGATTAGTGAACGAAGTAGAGAAAACACTCCATTTTTCTACACGACATTCGTAACTCTATAATCACGGTTTTCTTGGTATTTATTTACATATCTTAATATTATTTCGGTCTCCACAGCGCTATGCCATGTGTTCACGAGGTGTCATGTTTTTTAACATTAAATAAAGGCTCAAAAAGGATAAAGGTTCAACTGGAACATTAAAAATATACGACACCATGTTGTGAAACAGATTAATTTTCCGTCAGTTATCAATTAATCTCTCTCGTATAAATTTCAATCGAATGTCAATATTTCGATTTTAGTCCCCAAACTCCTTAAAAACCCGAAACCCTCAACGATTTTATCAAATTTGAAGCCCGACATATACCGCATCACACACTAGTTTGTTAAATGTTTCAAAACCTACAGTTAATTGAAATCATAGCAGAATGTAAGTACATTACAGTAAGCGGAGTATATTGAATTTTGAAAAACCTACAGCGTAAAAATCTTTTTCTTCCCTGAAAATGTATACTTCTTGAAAGTCTCGAATGTTGCGGCAAGTTTCGCAAAATTGAATGTCAATATGCCGCCTTCACGTTCATACATACAAGTCTGGAAACTTGTAGGGTGGGGAGTGACTCAGATACTGAGGCAAAGTGGTAGTTCACGCTTCTGCTACCTGAAGCGCTGCTACCTTGGGGTGAGCCAATGAAAAGCAGGTCCAAACAGCTCTGCAATGGCGCCGATTTTTCGGAATAAAGAATATTTTTAAGAGTAATATGATTGGAAAATAATTCGGTGTTTATTACTACTGATCCTATAGCGAGAAAGACAATCATTTGAGTTTAAAAAAATTCTCAATCATGTTCATTAATGGCATCTGTAAACATCAAGGAAGAGCACAAGACTTTTAAGACAGTCAAATATAATGTTCAAATATAATATATTCAATTTAAAAAAAAATGAAAATAGCCTCTTTTAGCGATCCCTTAACATTGTTGCAGTATAGACGCCATATTCCTAAAATTTGAACTTTCGTATAATCCAAAGCATTCATCTAATGTTCGCAAATGTAATTCAACAACATCCTATCTGATTGCGATTAAGAGTTAAAAGCAAAAATCAAAACGTCTATTTTCACTTTCAAGTTCATTTATGAGGATGGATGACAAGTTTCCCACCGGACCAAAAAAGATCAAGATTTCAATCTAACACCGATACTTTTTTACCAGATGGCGGTGAAAAAAATGGAATAATCTAAGTTGGATGTCAATCGTGCAATTAGATCGTGTCTGACAATCTTCGAAAGTGACACTTTGTCAGCAATGAATAAGCTGGAGTATGGGGCCATGTTGCTCCTTCCTTCGCAACTATGGAAACCAAGGCTGCCGTTTAATTTTGTAAGGAACACCGTAGACAGCTGACATCTCGAATGAACGGGCAAACAATATTTTACACAAGGTACTGGTTATGAGAAAGTTGAGCGCGCGTTGGATGTCGCATTCGCTCACCGCACCAACTATGGAGGTTAGAGTACAGGAGTCCACACTCCATAGGTGAAGCGGTAGAAAAACCGTTCGGGAGAATACAGAAAGTTCAGGTACAAAAATTCACCACCAGCGTCGCTCCGATAACAAGTGACCGACCAACATAGTGTGACCACTGAGTCAAAGTAGTGACCGCGATACTCCGATTAACGGAGACTTTGTCCTTAAAATGTAGCGGGAGATGTTAGCGGTTTAACATGAGCAGCTCGAAGAAGAGGAGGGATGCCTCTATGGACCAGGCATTGCCGATTAGCGGTAATTATAAACACATTTGTGTAAACACATTACAAAACTTTAAACGCGTTTTTCTCGAAAACACGTTTTTTTAAATGGCTGACATTCTCCTGACCGCTGTAATTGACATATCGACCTGAAATTTGGAGAGCATACTCAGAAAATATGTCTTCACGGAATGACGGATCGTTTTTTTCGATAGATACATTTTTGCATTTATTATTTATCTTTTTATGCGAAAAAAAAACGCGAAAATTTGATTTTTTTTTAATTGCCGCCATTTTCCGAAATTTGTACTAAACGAAAAACCCATCCGTCATTCCATGACCAAAGGGTCACAGATTGATAATATGCTTTGAATTTGTGTTTCAGATCAACAAAGAGGGGGCAGTGATGTCAGCCGTTTACCTCCCGCGATTTGAGGACCGGTTTTCGCGGAGCTGCAACGGCCGCCATTTTGGGTTTAAAAAAAAATGTAACGTTCTGTATATCATGAAAAAAAGCAAGAAAAAAACCGCACTCAAAAAGCTTTACTCGTTTCCTTAAAAAAAAAAAAATGTAAACACCTGAAATATGGCACTCCAAGGACAAAGTCTCCCTTAACCCTAAAAAGTAAACATTGAAAAGAAGCAATAAAAGGACTAGTTCGTGTTTGAAAATAATCCTGAATACGTTTGTCGTAACGTCATGGCTGCAATACCGGGAACGGAAGCATAAACATCGTAAGTATTTGAAAAAAAAATAATCCACAGACGTAAACCAGCATTGAGATTGATCATTTTTAAATTATAAATTATTTTCGATTATACGCATGCCCATAATGAAAGACATTTGAAAGTGATTACAAAATTATTACAATTATTGCAATTATTACAATTATTACAATTATTACAATTAAATTATTATTACAATTATTATTACAATTATTACAATTAAATTATTAAATTATTACAATTATTGCAAATTACTGTTTGCAATAATTTTCAAAGTCTTTCATTATCGGTATGTGTATAATCCAAAATGATTTATAATTTAAAAAAGTGCCAATCCCAACGCTAAATGTTTATATCTGTGAATTATTTTCTTCGTTTTTCAAATACTTACGATTTTCGTGCTTCTGTTTCCAGTGTTACAACAATTACGCTACGACAAACGTGTTCAGAATTCTTTTTATAGATAAATTAGTCCTTTTATTGTTTGTTTTAAATTTTTACTTTTTTAAGATTAATCGGAGTGTCGCGGTCACTTTAACTTTGTGTTACGGCTAGTACTAAAGGGTGTCTCAAAATGACCTGACACTTTAATTTATCCATAGAACGTATTATTTATTTGACAAGTAAGACTGTTTTAATTTTAATATAAACTACAAACACGGAGGTTATGTGTGGAACGCAATATCCGGTAAATGGCATAAACGGCATGGATTTGGGAGACATATTCTTTCAACAAGATGGCGCAACCTGCCACACTGCGGGCGAAACAATGCAGTTGTTGCAGACGAAGTTTCATGATCGTGTTATGTCGCGCCGCGGCGATGTGAATTGGCCACCAAAATCGTGCGATTTTTGACGCCATTGGACTTCTTTCTTGGGGGTTCTCTGAAAGGAAAAGTGTATGCCAATGGTTTACGGACCATTCTGGAGCTCAAGGAAGCAATTGGACGCACCATTAATGAAATTAGTCCGCAATTATGCCAAAATCTTATTGAAAATTTCGTCAAGAAAGTGAACGTCTGCAAACAGGGACGAGGGACGGCGCCGTTTATCGGATATTGTGTTCCACACATAACCTCCATGTTTGTTACATTCAAATAAAAGTATTCGTGCTTTTCAAATTATTAATACGTGTTATTACTAAATCAAAATGTCAGGTCCTTTTGATGTCCCTTTTATCTCTCCCACCCGAATTAACTCGGTAATTATCGACGTCACAAAAAAATGTTCCAGACAAAAGTTGTACGGCCTGCAGGAGGCCATCAAATGCGACCAATTTTTTTTATTTCGATGGAGGCACTGACACACGGTGAAGATCACCTCCACTTTTTTAAATGGAATGGTACATTTTTTCAACCGTATTGTGGAGCACCTCAAGCCGCATAAAAAACATTTGGGGGTCAAAGTCATTCAAGGTCATTCAAGGTCAGTATCGATGATACAAATCTAAATATCTCGGATCCCTACAAAATATTTGGTAGTGATCCGAGATATTTAGATTTGTATTTCATAGGTGACCTTGAATGACCTTGAACGGCTTTGACCGCCTAATGTTTTTATGCGGCTAGAGGTGCACCACAGGATGAGTGAACAAAAATGTACCATTCCATTTTAAAAAATCGAGGTAACCTTCACTGTGCGTCAACGCTTCCGCGGAATGAAAAAAAAAAATTGGTCGCATTTGATGGCCACCTGCACACTGTACAACTTTTGTCTGGAACATTTTTTTGTGACGTCGATAATTATCGAGTTATTTCGGGTGGCAGAGATAGAAGGGACACCCTGTCTATTGGTCGGTCACTTGTTCCATATACATACATGGTTTGAAGAAGTTTGGTTTGTAGTTTCGTTAAAAACATTTTAATAACATTGAATTTTTATACACTCTTCATACTTCACATTATATCCGTATTTATTTTGCATACGCTCGATTAAGGCGAAGTAAAACATGTACCACGTGACACACGAGTGCTCCTGAAAACATTCTTTATTCCGAAAAAAAGCTGCATCATTACACAGCTGTTCGGACCTGCATTTGATTGGCTCACCCCAAAGTAGCAGCGCTCGAGGTGGCAGAAGCGAGAACTACCACTTTGCCTCATTATCTGAGTCACCCTCCACCCTACAAGTTTCCAGACCTGTAGGTAAAACCGTGGGTGAAGGTCACCACAAGAAAATATTAGAATGGTAAGTGAGGTTATAGATACTAGCATAGCTACGGTCACAGTGGGGGTTAGGGGAAGGACGCATCGGACAAATAACTAGTCGCCATTTTGCAAAATAGCTCGCGGCAAAATAGATGAGAGTTGACTGTACGGAGTTTGGACTCCTGTACTCTAATCTCTACAGCAGTGGCACACAAATTGGCTGTTGCGATTGCGATATTGCAGGACCTAAAGTACTCATTGATTCCGCATCCACCGTACTTTCGAGATTTGGCCTCGTGCGACGTCTTCTTCCCGAATCAAAAAAAACTCGCTATCTAGAAAGACATGGTTATTGGATGCTGATGTCTGAAGTCTTGAGAACGTTTGGCTCAAAAAATCTTTTGGTTCTTAGTTATGTCGAAAACTTTCCAATCCACTGTCTTGGAATGTACTTGCTATGATGAACTATTGGTATGCAAAAATTCGGACATCTCCAAAGCTGTAGAAGTTTTTCGTGTGCAAAAAAAAAACATTTTTTTCTGATTATAATTGTACGTTTGTTGAACATTTTGAACCCATTTATATTAAAATGCCGTAACAAAGGTTTCGCGAAAACAAAGCTTCCTTCAGAAGAAGCAAAAACAGAAAGCAAGATTTGATTATCATTGTTTCTTTTCTAATTGCATGGATACGATAATTACCGAAAATTCGATGGAATCCGAGCTGTCCCCAACCTTGACGAGGCTGAGAGTACGATCAGTCAGGCAAAGTCTGTACGGACCGTGAATATTCTTCCGTTCACCGAGACCCTTCTTCTGCATTGTCACTTGCCATACGTGCTCTGAAAGAAGTATAGGAAACACAAATTAAAAATATTTTCCAAATTTCCATTCTCGTTTATCCAATTGTCGACCACTAAGAAGTGACGCTATAATAAGGATGGAAAGTAGCATAGTCGGCTTTTAGCAGTCGTACGGTCGTACACTGTTCCATGAAGGATACTATCTGCGACCCCCCCCCCCCCCCCCCCTCCCCCCATTATCCTTCATAGATATGAAACGCTTGATCAATTGGTTGCGGTTCGAGAGTAAAAATTGAAGATCTCGTATTACTTATCAATTTCCCGCAATCGAAGAACATCGCTCGAGCGTAGAGAGGCTCGATAATGCCGGATATTTATCAACGTGCAACATTGTAAGCATTCTAATATTCTATACTTGACGAACAATTATCTAACGCTTATCTAAGTTTCCAGGTCATCGTAGATTCTCGGCACTGGTAATTTAATACAGTTTTTCGCATTATTGACACAATCCAATAATTAGTTATTATTGCAATATATTTTTTTTCGATTTCTTACCAAACAAACCCGGACGGACCAAAACAAATCCAAGCAAACATTTTTCCAATGATTAATTATTCTCACAATTTTTTTTTTTACTATTTCTAACCCGAACAATTGAGCGAAAATAATTTATTTTCTCTTGGGAACCAATGAACTTTGAATGAAACAACTGCCGTTTTACTTTTTTTACGTACACTCATTTTTTTGTGCGCATTTTGCCGTTTTTTGTGGGCGCAACAAACCTCCTTGGTTAATATCTTTTATATACTTGCTATTAAATTTAAAAACCAAGTTTTTTACGACTTTGAGCCTACCTCCGGAACTTCAACGTCGCAATTGACGTTTTCGGCAACTACATGATATCAAAGTTTGCAAAGCTGGATTGCAACTAAATTGTGCTATGATAAAGTTCTTTTCTAAATAAGATCCTCATTAGAAACCCGTAACCTACATCTATCGAAAAATTATTCGCATAACAATAAAAAGGATTTCCGGGTGTAGTTCCGAAAAGCGGAAACTGAATTTCGATCTGAATTTTGGCATACATCTTTTTTTATGCTATAAGACTGCCCTAAAAAGGATTTTTGGCGACGCGCCATACTTTTCGACTTATCGATTTTTGAAAGTTATTTTTTTATCGCGTTGCTTCTATATCTATAGCTGACGGGCTCAGCTCTGGCTATACCTATATACGTTATAGCGCTCTCCGCTTTGTGCGGATCTTCGTCAAGTTTGGGCGATAGAAACCCTCCCTCCAACTCTACCGCGGCTGGTTATTTTACTTTATCATATACAAGCATTATAAGGAGGTATCATTCAAAATGCAAAACAAATGAAGAAGCAACCATACAAAATCTCAAAAATTAAAGACTGGCAAAGCCCCCCCCCCCACCCCTTCCCCAAATCAGAAATTAGAGAACAAAAAAAATACCCGATAAGATTTAAAGTTAATAAATTAACCCTATTACACCTCAAAAAAATTAGCTGTGGAAACAAATCTACGATGCTCTGTGTCTATCCCAATATTCCACGCACATCCGAAGTGACCCACACCCACGTTAATGTTTAACGTACTCCACTATTCAGCGAGAATATCCGAGGTGGCCTGCGCCCACACCAGTGTTCTACGCACCCCACGATTCCACACACACATCCGAGATGCCCTGCGCCAACACGAGTGTTCCACGTAGCCCACCATTCGCACAATACGGAGAGCGTGATAATATGCGTAGGTATAGCCAGAGCTCAGCTCGTCAGCTATAAATATAATAGGAGTGCGGTAAAAAGATTACTTAAAAAAATCGATATTTCGAAAACTATGGCGCGTCACCAAAAATCCTTTCAGAGGATCTCTTAAGGGGTTAGGCCACTCTAGAGGCCGAAAAAATAGGCTCTTTAGGGATTTTTTTTTTTTTTTTTTTTTTTTTTTCAGAAAAACTACAAAATAAATCGAGATTACAAAAAAGGGTGTTTATCATACATATCAGTGGCTGTATACAATCATTTTTTTGAAGCGATTAATTTCCAAATGTTGGCCGTGCAGCGTATATATCAGAACTGCCTTTTTTAAGTTGGCCGGAAACATGACTCAGACAATTTTGAACCGATTCACTTGAAATGTTGAATATATCTTGAAAAATACATTGTCTATAGAAGTACGTAGGTTTTTTTTTAATTGCATAGTTCATTTGTTATTGACAATTATCTGACGATTTTTTAGGCATATTTTTCACTTTCCAAAAATTTGCCTAAAAAATCGTCAGATAATTGTTAATAACAAATGAACTATGCAATATACAAAAAAAAACCCACGTACTTCCATAGACAATGTATTTTTCGAGATGTATTCAACATTTCAAGTGAATCGATTGAAAATTGTCTCAGTTATGTTTCCGGCCAACGTAAAAAATGCAGTTTTGAGATAAACTCTGCACAGACGCCATATTGAAATTTATTCGCTTCAAAAAAATTATTGTATACGGTCACTGATATGACAATAAACACCCTTTTTGTAATCTCGATTAATTTTGTAGTTTTTCTGAAGAAAAAAAAACCCGAAAAGCCTATTTTTTCGGCCTCTAGAGTGGCCTAAGACCTTAAAATATTAAAAGGAAGGCCTCTGCAAAATGTCAGATCGAAATTCAGTTTCCGCTTTTCGGAACTTCATCCAAAATTACCATTGGACATATTATAATAATGTCAATAGTAACAATAGATAAACCGGACAATAATAGCTAACATTATTATAGAAACAACGATAATGATATGATTGGTGGTAATGATGATGATAATAATCACAATAATGTGGTTTTATAACTGCATTATTATAATTGCCATTATTACTATTGTAATCAATGTAATTATTGTTATTATTTTTGTCCTTATTACGCATAAAAAATATTCGCAGACTGTTTTATACCAATGCAGGATTTATACGATCTGTGCACACATATATTGCACCTTCGAGATAGTAAACCTGGCTAGATAATGTACATCCCTCAGGTGTCGTCCTTCAATTTCGTTGAAACTTATATATGTTACGAAGCATCGGAAATTGAGCGACACGTATTTTTTTTACCGGTGGAAAAACGGTTTTAATTGGTGAAACCAGCCCTCGAATAGGGGTGATCCACCCCTTAATTTTTTGCGATAACCCTGTAGTGGATTTTTGATAGCTTCAGATTAGAAGAATTTTCGTTTTTTTTTCATTGAGATCGGTCGACTGCTTGTGGGTGAAACTGCAATATAACCCCTTGACATGCTTTTTTCGAGGGGTGGTTTCATCCCTTAAAACCGTTTTTCCGACGATCAAAAAATACGCGTCGCTTAGTTTTCAATGCTTCATAACATATATAAGTTTCAACAAAATCGAAGGACGACACCTGATGGATGTTCCTTGTAAGTGGACACTGTCATGAAAATTGGATCTGTAAATTTCGAATGATACTTGGCTCAACAGACAGGCAGACTGACGGTGACTCGAATATGTACGTTAAAAAAGTAGTATGGATGGATTGTGGTCACAAGCTAGCAACGAAACTTTAGGTGAAGCCAACCATATATAGTCGCAACGAAAATAGGGTCCCATCTCGGCCGTACACCCCGCATTTTTGGTTTCGAATAACCTGCAGGCTGTACACATTTCTATGGGACGCTATTTTCGTTGATAATCGTCAACGCCATCATGTTTCCATCCCTACGCACGAATCAGGGGTTGGAGAAATATGAACTTATTTGTTTCGCGCACTTACATACAGGCCTGAAATGACAACGAACAATGGAGTCTCTTTTGGTGAAGACAGTTTTGTAATTCTGATCACGGCCACCTACGAGCGATCTACGGGCTTTTGTCCGGCGAGAAATTCAGGACCGGGTATTCTGAAGTCACGTTGAACATTTACAACGGAAAAGATCGTATCATCGTCCATTAAACGAGCATTGACTTTGTTGTGAGCAACACGGTGGCAGAAGTAACAAATTGATAAAAACTCGTATTACAGATATGCGCAAACCTGACTTTTAATCTTTCCCACTGTGTAAAGGAGGTCGGAGCGTTCGCAACAATCCAAGATGAAATTTGAAGAAAACAATTTTTTATTGTCTAGACTATACTGAGTCTATACGAATTTAAAAAAAAATTTCAACACAAAACACCAGAGATAAACGACAGTTCGACGTACGTAATTTTACGTGCGGTTAAATGGGCAAGACTTTTACGCTACGGGTGATGTAATTTTTTTTGGTTATTTGGCACCACGATAAACCATTTCTAACAATGGATTAACGGAAAATAAACCTTTGCAAACATTTGGAGAAAGAAACCCTATCTTGCGAATCGCAAACCATATATACAGGGTGTCCCTCTTATTTCTGCCACCCGAAATAACTCGGTAATTATCGACGTCACAAAAAAAAAAGATCCAGACAAAAGTTGTACGGTGTGAAGGGGGCCATCGAATGCCACGATTTTTTTTTATTTCCGTGGAAGCGCTGACGCACAGTGAAGGTCACATCGACTTTTTTAAATGGAATTGTAGATTTTTTTCAATCATCTTGTGGAGCACCTCAAGCCGCATAAAAAACATTAGGGGGTCAAAGTCGTTCAAGGTCACCTATTTAGCTTTGTATTATCGATACTGACCTTGAATGACCTTGATCGACTTCGACCCCCTAATGTTTTTTATGCAGCTTTAAGTCCTCCAAAAGATGGATGAAAAAAATGTACCATTCCATTTTTAAAAGTGCAGGTAACCGTCTCTGTGCATCAGCACCTCCACCGAAATAAAAAAAAATTGGTCGCATTTGATGGCACCCTTCACACCGTACAACTTTTGTCTGGTACATTTAATTGTGACGTCGATAATTACCGAGTTCTTTCGGGTGGCAGAGGTAAGAGGGTCACGCTGTATAATTCAATATTGAACCATCAAGGTTTGATGAAAGAATATGAATCTTCGCTAGCGAATGGGGAGCATTGCTGCCAACCTCAATGTCGGTGAAGTTGCCGTATTTCGGCAACAATATTAATTAATGGTAATAATTAACAATCTCTCGACATAAGTATAAATAGGCATAGTTATAAATGACTAAAAATCTCATTCCGAGTTGTATAAAACATTCGGTGGCACAGTTTTTTTTTCATAATAATCTTCGATAATGTTATATTTTTTCATGGTTGGTGGTAACACAAAAGTTTTCCTTATTGCCGTAATAAAAAAAATTAAAATGCATAATTTTGCCCTTTGACTGTATATTCTATGAACAATTGGCATCTACAGAATAAAGGTAGCCTTGTAAGGCACTTTTTTGAGTTTCATTGAAAAAAAATGCATAAACCGTCATTTGGCCGAACTGGACCGCTCCAAACTCCTTAAGATCAACGAAAACGAAAAAAATTTGCGTTCCAATCGAAAATTCATTACCAATTGTAAGGAGCATAGTATTTGTAGTTGTCACATATGCACTGACATCGCAAAACCCAATGAAAGCCCACTAGAACAAACAACTCATTAAGGAAGTACGCCAACTCGTTCGAGCTCATCACGCTCATATCGCTTTATTACAATCAGAGCTTTCATGAATTAAAATTGACCAGCATATATGTTTGCTTCAACAACAGGATGTATGAACTTCACTATCGTCATATGGGTCACAAGTGCCCGAAGAGGTCATTTAGATTAGGTGCAATAAAAAACGGCTGCAAGGTGTAGATCGAGATTACGACTGGCTCTGTTGCACACAAACCCTTACATCGCGACGATTCTGGTGGTCGAGTGGGCAACTACGAAAAGAGCTTCACCAAGCGAGCCCCCCCTCCCACGAAACAGTTTTCTCCAACCTGTATGTGGTAGGCCAGTAAAAGAGACGAAAAGCCAGCACTTTTGGCGTAGAATATGCATTTTTGACTGAAGGTAGATGGTTGCATACTGAAAGTAACCCCAATAAAATATTGACCCTTAACTCGCCCCAACCCTAAGAAATAGGGGTTGAAAACTTAAAAATCGTCGTATCTCGATAATTAATAGCCCGATCAAATAATGTTTCGAACAAAAGTCGTTTGGAATAATAAAATACGTATAAAGTTACTCGGCGTCCGATCCCCTATCTTTGAAAATAGCGGCACAAAAACACGAGAGCACCACATCAACCCCGAATTTTCGAATCGTTTTTGTGCCGCTATTTTCAAATATAGGGGGCTGGACGTCAGACAACTTTATACGAATTTCATTATTCTAAACGACTTTTGTTTGAAACCTTTTTTGGTCGGGCTATTAATTATCGAGATACGGCGATTTTTAAGTCTTCAACCCCAATTTCTTGCGGTTGGGGGCAGTTGAGGGGCAATATTTTATTGGGGTTACTTTCAGTATGCAACCATCTATCTTCAGTCAAACATTCATATTCTACGCTAATAAGTGCTGGGTTTTTGTAGCTTTTGCTGGACTATAGGGCGAAGTAGAAGCCACATGCTTACATTTTGGATCAGAGATTTACCAGAGATTAATACTATTCGGGGCAAAAGAAAATCGACAAGCTCAGCGTCGGTGAATACTATCGAGTCTTTACCACTCTCTTTGGCACTCTCTCTCTTTGGCACTCTCTCTCTTTGGCACTCTCTCGAATTTCCACACAGATTTCATTTTCAACCGACATATTTCGCCGACACAAATTTTCCACGCTGTTTGCCAGTCGTGGCCCGAATACAATGCTCTATATTTCCCGCACCTGACATTGTTTTGATAGATCGACGTTGAAAAGCATGGCGGTTAAACTCGCCTGGTTGAGTAAAAAGAGACGGAGATAAAACCAATGTTGCCAAATATCAAATCAAGAAATGATGCGCGAATCGTTGGAATAACTATTTTTTCATTTTTCTATTTAAATGTGAACATTCATTAAACAGTTTACACGTGGAAAATGTTAGTTATTACAATTTTTTTGCATATATTAAAAATATAAATTGTACAAGTCTCAAGTATGATCAGTGGTATGATTAGTGTGAAGTGATAGGACTACCTTAACCGAAAAGTTTCATTAACATCCGAAAACATACGGTTCGAGCTCAAAATTCACATACTTTGTTCGAGTATTGTGAATGAACGAATTAGAGAAACCGTTAATTTTTTGAAACAACGTACAATGTACTCATGATTTGTGCGGTTTTTAAATTTAAACCCCAATACTATTTTAGTCTCGGCAGCTCTGCAACTAGTGTTTGCGAGGTGCCATGACTATACCCAAATGGCTGAAGTTTCAACTTGAACATAAAAAATCTTCGAAACTATCTCGTGAAAGTGTTTGATTTTTAGACAGTTGTTGCGCGATAAATGAATCTCTCAGTCATATAAATTCCAATCGATTCTGAATATTTCCATTTAGTTTCGAAACTTCTAAAGACCACGGCTGAAGACCTGCCAGAAGCCAGAGATGTGGTATTCCACAAATGACATACTTTCGAAAAGTCATAACCCTTCGAAGATACATTCCCAAAATGCCAATCAACGAAAAGTTGTAGCGCAGCAACGTCTAGAGATTTAGCTGTTAAGGGCATGTAGAAGGTCAACATAACCTCACAAATTTTCCAAACCAATTTTCTCATAGATGGTTACATTTTTTAGGAAAAGCAAAACATTAGGCTCTGGAGAATTTCCTGACGCAGAGCGTGACGATTTCCTTTGGTCCTAAACATTATTCATCTCTGAGGAATCTCTGTTCGAAAATTTCAGCTATCTCTCTCGCACTCATGTGTCACGTCGTACATCTTCTACTTCACCTTAAGAGATGGCACTGATGACATCTTCCACTTGAATGCAAAATGTCATCAGCCAAATCTTCATAAAGATCCGTGCATAGGCTCTTTTTTTCAACGATTCTTATTTCATTTGTCAATGCAATGCGTTAACCTCGTTACGTCGACAAGGAGGTTAAAGGGCTACCTTTACCCGGGTGGGTAAAAAAATTGCATGTTCCAAAAATATTTTTATTCGATAGTATCACATTTCAGTTATATTCCCTGAAAATTTTATTGGAATGTTCCTTAAAAGCGTTTTTCTCGAAGCATTGTTTTCAAAGTCGATCGACATGATATCTCGAGTACCACTTGGTGGATTGTTTCCATATTTACAAGAGATACGATGAGAAATATTTAAAGGTTGTTGACGATGTCACTTTTTCAAATCGATCTTTATTTTTTTTATAGTTACGTAAGAATAACCACCTTTTTCATAGATTTTGTATGTTCGAGTTTCAATTTGTCGCCACATTGTAAAAGAAAATAATTTTTTAAATCAACGATCGTCAACGACTCGTATTTATTGTTAACTTGAATAACGCGTTTGGTTTTTAGATTTCGGATGGACCGTTTAAGCTGGAGAGTGTCCACTGCCAAACGTGCCGGTGGCCATACTTTTGTTGTTTTTCTGTATGTTTGGTGGTGTTTTTTAAGGCTCTCAATATATGTACCTTCGGGTTAAAAAAAAGTGTTTTGTTTTCACCAACCGTTCCCCAGAGAAAAATCGGAATTTGGTGAGTTTTTCGGGGCTCTAGGTAGATGTAGCCTAGGGCGGCACAAATTTGAGCTCTATCTTTTTCTTCCTTTTTCTCACCATCCAATTATATTCTTTAAGGAGGAAAGAAAATGTCACGAAAGCTGCAAGCCGTCTAAAACATTCAGAGGTCGCTCAATCCTCCCAACAATTCAAATTTTCATTTAAAAAACGATTTTTTTTCGGAATTTCCTATTTTTGCAATTTTTTTTCACTCTTCTCACTCATAAATTTAACGCTTTGTAAAAATTTTAAAACCATTAATCCCGTTTTTTAGAAACAGATTTTTCAAATTTACCTCCCACTTCTAACTCAAGAATTATAATCTTTGTTCTCATCGAATAATTCCTTAAGGGGTTACGTGGGATTGAAAATTTAAAAAAATCCATTAAACATTTTTTTATATATAGTACAATATGTCTAGAATATTCTCCCAAAGTTTTAAGTCAATCGGAGTAAAAGTCTAGGAGAGAGAGCCTTTGGTAATTCCCCCCGTTGGAAAAAAGCCTTTGGGAATTCCCCTCGTTGGTAACGACCGGCCGGGAGCGACGCAGATATATCGCATTTTTCTCAAAACACTATTTTTGAAGTCGGTGAACATGATTTCTTAAAAACTAATGCACCGATCTTATTGAAATTTTGCACACTTCTTCAAAATAACATCGACTAGTGATTGAACGAAGGTTTTTTTTCCGATTACAACTAATTTTACAAGGCTATACGTAGTGTAAATTGTACCAAAAATTGAACTATTTTGCATACAACTGTGCCAAAAATTCGAATTTCAATTTTTCAAAAAATCCTTCGTTTAATCACGAGCTATCCTTATCTATCAACAGAAAAAAAATTCTTTTTTAAAATTCAGATAAAGGTATCATGAGTTATCCTGACCACCACGAGGACACTTTTTTAAGGGGTCTCCGGAAACGAGATCCCCCAACCGAATTTCCCAAATGTTTAAAAATATTGTTGAAATGTTGCTCTTGTATGTGCTTAACATTTGGAATAAAATAATTGATATATTATATTTTTTTTAATAGAGATGAAATGCTTTTTTTGCTTCGAAAGCTACGTAACCCCCTAAAGCTCTTGTCCGTAAACAAATTATAGGTCGTTTTATTGGGTTAGAAGTGTGAGGTAAATTTAAAAAATCTGTTTCTAAAGAAAAAAAAAGTATAAGTTATTTTAAAACTTCTACAAATCGTCACATTTATGAGTGACAAGAGTAAAAAAAATTGCAAATATTGGAAATTTCGAAGCTCTTGAGCGACCAATGAATATTCAATGGCCGGCTAGAGCTTTCGCGAGATTAATTCAAAAAGGATAAACCGTAAAATTCATAGGGAGAAGTGGAAAAAAAATCGATTTATTAATAAAAGTTTGAATTTTTCGGCGGCTTGAGCGATCTCTTAATTTTTTTTGACGGCTTGCAGTTTTCGCGGCAATTTTTTGTTCCTTTCAAGAAGTTAATCGGATGGTGAGAAACAGGAAGAAATAGGTCAAATTTGTGCCACCCTAATTGCCCCTTAAAAATTGTCGAAAATTGCACTCTACACATTCAAGACCAAACGGCCGATGGCATTGTTCATTCGTTTGGAAGATGTAACTGGTGCCATCTGTTGAAAGCAAAATGTGTAGCCGCTGCGTCGCATGTTTCCCTACGACGTTCCAACACAACATTTGCGGATGGCGAGTTCCGGAAGTACGTTAAGGGAAGGTTCTGCCTTGTTGAGCCAAAAAATGTTCGATTTTTCACCAATTGTTAATACGAAAAGTATTAAATATAGAATGTTGATATTTGGTATGTTGACTTAGCGGTCTTATTAAACATCAAAATATTTTTTAAAGTTTGACAAAACATGGTGGTGTGGGAGTGGAAGGCATCGACCATGTATGTCGATGCGCGGGCGATGACATTCTTCGCTTGCGGAAGTCCTAAGTTCCGGACAGGTGATCTGAAGCAAAAAAATCAAAAATGTTTTTACTTTGTACAATATTGTGTGTAAGTTGACCTAGAATCAAAAAGAAAATTGAAAAATAAAAAAATAGTGAGCGATCGGAAGGAAGTTTGTTTTTTTTTCCAAAAATTTTCGCAGTTTTGTGCTCACTATTTTATTATCTTTCAATTTTTCTACTTGATTCGAGGTCAACTTATACACAATACTGTACAAGTTAAAAATATGTTTGATTTGTTTGCTTCAGATCACCTGACCGGGATTTAGAACTTCCGCAAACGAAGAACGTCATCGCCCGCGTACCGTCATACATGGTCGATGCCTCCCACTCCCACACCACCATGTTTTGTCAAACTTTAAAAAATATTTTGATGTTTAATAAGACCGCTAAGTCAACATACCAAATATCAACATTCTATATTTAATACTTTTCGTATTAAAAATTGGTGGAAAATCGAACATTTTTTGGCCCACAAGGGCCCCATTTGGCCCCAAAGAACCTTCCCTTAAGGGCATGTACAAAGTCAACATAACCTCACAAATTTTCCAACCCAATCTCCTCATAGATGGTTTAGTTTTTTAGGAATAACAAAGCATTAGGCTTCGGAGAATTTCCTGACGCAGAGCTTGATGATTTCCTTTTGCTCTAAATATTATTCATCTCTGTGATATCTCTGTTCGAAAATTTCAGCCATCTCTTTCGCGCTCACATGTCACGTGGTAGATCTTCTACTTCGCTTTAAGGCCTTAGGCCACAGTAACGGGTATAAAATCATGTGCGAATTTAACCATTTTTTTCCTATGAAAAAGTGATTCACTCGTAAAATTAATTACACATCTATTTAGTATGAATATCAAGCTGTTAGAATTTTTGTTCGATGTAGAAAATAGTCGACTACTCGATTATACAGACTACTCGAAACAGCTTTTTTCCAATTGGCGTGACAAATAACTTGAACAATTTTCACTCGATTTACTTCAAATTTAAAAGTTATGGTCCGTATTGCATTTCGCAGAGAAGTACGTACGGAATTTCTGATTAATCGAAAACTTTTCATTTTATGAGCAGTTTATGAGCAGTTATAACGAAATTTTTCACTGAAAATTCATTTCTTAAGTTCAAATACCTACAACTTTTGAATAAAATAATATTTTTTTAATTCCGTAAGTACGTCTCTAAGAATTCTAATGTAGATTAACGAGAATTTTAGTTTTTTGTTCTAGGAAAAAAATTGTGGATGCTAAATGTCACGTCGCGGAGCGCCTAACAAAAGATAACAAAAGGAAGTATTTGTAGTCGGCCAGTCTGTACATCGAAAAAAAAAAAATACATTTTCTAACAGCTTGGTATTCATACTAAATATATTCATACTTATATATATGTGTGTGTGTGTGTGTGTGTGTGTGTGTGTGTGTGTGTGTGTGTGTGTGTGTGTGTGTGTGTGTGTGTGTGTGTGTGTGTGTGTATAATAGATAGCAATTAATTTTACGAGTGAATCACTTTTTCATACGAAAAAAAATTGTTAAATTCGCACATGATTTTATATCCGTTACTGTGGCCTAAGGCCTTAATTCCTGAAATTCAAAGTTTCCAGCTCCCAAGAGCGTGCTCATTTGTCCCTTATCGTCTGCACAGTTACGACCAAAAAAAAATTCCCCAAAAAAAAAACCCGTGGGATGTGTCTGGTTCAGGCGCGTCTCCTTACCGAAGGTGGGCCTTGGCTGTTCGCCATCCGGCACATCGCCGGACAGCAGCAACATAGCGTTGAGCCACTGTTCGAGTTCCCGATCGCTGTCGAGTATGAGCGAGAAGCACTCGTCCTTGGTGTAAAGGGCAATCACATGAGTGTGCTTAGTGTCGAGGCGTCGATTTATATTGAAACAACTGCGCATCGATATCGATCGTTTGGGTGACTGTCGATTGTCGAATTTCTTTTTGCTGTCGTAGTACTCGAGACAAGCGGGATGTCCGGGTGCATCGGCCCTCAGTACAAAGTACTTCTTCTTCAGTGTCTTCAATTTACGAAGATGCCCGCAGCGTACGACTGGTCCACCCGAGGGTGAGACCTGCCCACGTCCCGCGGACGACATAACAACCGACGTTAGGAAACACGTGGTTGCAAATTTGCCGCCTACGCTCACGAGAAAGCCGCGCAAGGGCTGGTCACATGGCAGCGAAAGCGCCGAATCACCGGAAGCAGCCAGCCTTGATGATCAATTGTTACGCGTCACATATATATGTGTGTGTAGTACGTATGCGTATACATGTATACGACAAGGAACGTGTGACCGAGCGCCTTTGACAACCGTTAAAATCTTTTCGACAAACGTCTTTTGATTCGCTCTGCTGCCTGGACTGTTTTCTCAATATTCAACGATACAATCAACTACCACCTTTACGTCTTTCTCGGCTCTTCCGCTCCTCTCAGGAGGCATTCGCGTTAACCGTGATGTTTTTTTTTCTTCAATGTCACGCGCTCAACTGCGTTGCAAGATCGATCTACAAAGTCCGTATTTTATCTTCGTACAATGGCTCTGCGATTTTTCTACGTTTGTTGTTTTTGTTTTTTTTTCCTACACTCGTGCGCCGTATTATTGTTTTTGTCCGTTCGGATTTACGAGCCAAGCGCTCTCGCTCCGTCTCACGCTCTACCCCCTCTTCGTTTCATATATAAGCCGTCAATGGCCGCCTCCGTGGCTCATTCGTCGCGTGCCCGTCGTACGGGCAAGGTCGAGCTCGGGAAAATAATTTCCCACTCGACTTTATCGTTGACGACTTTTCTACCCAACGATGAAATATTTCTACGTCACACGCGGATATTCCAACTGTAATCTTTCCCCGTGACGGATAAACGTCAAGTATTTACTTTTGTTTTCGTGTTATTTTTGTTTCGCAGTCTCGTACTCGACGAAACGCGCACGCTAAGGGCTACTCTACTTTTGCTCCCCACCCTTCGCCGCCGTGTCTCTTGCTCTCTTTCTCAACTTTCACTCCTCGCTCCGTCCGCGCCGCGCCGCGCTGCTCGTACGTCCGTCCTTGTCCCACGCCGTGTTCAACGGTACTCGGCGAAACGCGCGCGATGCGCCGTGGCACGAGTGCGCTTGTACTGGGAATGTACTAAGGGTGTTTCGGCTCCCGCTCCCTCCCACCCTTGACACTCTTTCAGGTCACGATATACGCGCGCGCGCGTGTGTGTGTATCGAGACTCTATACGTGTGTTGTGTATATATTCGTCGGAGTCTCTTGCCCGATTCCTCGGAAATCTTTTCTTCCTCTCGACGTAGTTTCCCAGAGACAAACGAAAACCCCCGAGTTTCGTCGCACTCTTACATTTGTCCTCGAATATTTCTCGAATCTTCGATTCCTTCGTGTAGTTCATCAGCGATTATTATCATTGTTATCAATATTAATTTTATTTTGCACGCTATTATTCGCGTGTATACACGTGTAAATACATTCTCGCGAGCTCACAGACGGCTCTGCACCGTATTTTGTTTATTGGCCTTCGAGTTGATGTTTACAACGACAAAAAGTTTTCCCTCGCCTCGTGTCGCGCAGAGCTCGCAGGACGCGTCTCAAAAGCCACACGCACGTATAGACGCCAGGGGGCGTAAGCACGCGTTCGTATTCTCCCATATACACCTGTACATATATTGTAGCAACGTTCGACTCTAGGCGTTCTCACGCAACCGCGCACACACACGCACACACTCTTGTGGAGCAAATATTAGCCCGAGGTTTTTGGCTTTTGCATCGTCGCGCACAGGTGGGCGTGTTATTTTCGCGTCAATCTGCTTTTCAATATTTCCGCTTGACACACCGCTGTCGCGCACTCTTCCTCGTACCGCAACGTTTTTTCTTCTTCTCTTCGCGTGCATACGGCGAGCGACGATGCCCGCGGACGTTTACGCGAGACGCGAATGGAAGGGAAAAAAGATCGAGAATAAGGAAAGAAAACAAACTCGCGTGGAATTTCTTCGATAGTTGCGCGGCGGAGGTTGGGGTGAGGCGGAGGGGAGAGAGCCAGGGTCGATGGCCAATTGGTCGGAGTGACACCTTCTGTCGATTTTCTCCCTTATTTTTCCCTCTCCTGCTCTCCTCCTTTTCCGCACTGGGAAGCTTCGCCACTGGCGCGGGCCTCGCCACCTTCTCACACGACGTTTTACGCTGTTGGCCGTTCAAACGTGGAAAATAAACGCGCACTGCGTAAAAATTGAGAAACGTTGTTGGTGTTTTTTTTGTCCTTTCGTTATTTTCTCGCAACACATCCGATGTAAGGAAAGAGGATGCGCGACGAAATAATTGTATATCCGAGAAGTACGGCGGAAGGATTGCGAGAGGTGGGAAAGACGGAGAGAGAGAGGAAGAGAGAGTTTGGTTGAAATAAAGACGACGAAGAGGGGAAGGGGCGGGTAGGGTGAAAGTAAAGACGGCAAAGAAGACAACAACACTGACGGGGAGGGGGTACGGGAAGGGTATGAGGGGAGGGAGACACGCCGCAGCAGCGTTCCAGCCTCCGCCGCAGCGCTTTCTTACTCCCCCACCGTTCGTTTCGAGGACGCGCGCATGCGCAACTCCTGTTTATTTATCACACTCACGAAACTCGAGGCGATGTATTTTTTTGCTCTCCCACCGTCCGCCTCGCTCTCTTTCTCATTCACTATGGCTCTTTTTATTGTTACTTCTTATTGTTCCTTCCCTCACGCTATCGAGCAATTTGACAATTTCACATTGAATTTTCCCGCCGAAATGCACATTCGAAATGATATTCTCGGTTTATTTCATATATAACGTCGTGAAAATACGACGAAACGGCGTTCACCGCCGCCCCCCTGGCGGAGAGTCTCGAGCAACACGCGCTAACTCTGCGTTTATGCTCTCCTATTTTTTCCCCATGTAGAATCCCGTGCAATTGCGAACGAGAACACGGAGCAGTAAACAAGAAATGCACACACGCAGACTCCGAGTATTTGGTTGTTTCGAAACTTCGGTTTTAGAATATCCGTTGGACACTTAACTATTTGAAAAATGCACGTTCCACCACCCGCAACGTGAAATATTGCGACGACACGACGAGCACAACACACGCACACACACCGAATCCAGAGACACAACGCACTGACGTGTGCGCGCGCGCAACGAGAAGGCGTGTGCGAAAGACGTGTTCCTCTTTTTTTCCTTTCTCGCGTTCTTCCTTTTTACCCTCGTTCTCTATTGTTTCTTTCTTTATTCTCGAGCTCTCACGACATAACCGTTCGCAGTGTTTGGCACGTTGGGACTTCGTTATCAGTCGCGCGTCGATCTCGAGATTCTTGATTATTGAAGAAATAAATAAGAACTGAAGGATAGAAAAACGGACGGTCTCACTGGGAAACGTATTTTGACGATAAGCGACGAATTTGCTGGCGTGAAACGTGCGAAACTAGACGGAACTTCGTACGAGCCGTACGTAAGGAATGAGCTCTCGTGTCCATCTTGGAAAGGTCATGTGTGTATGGGAAAAGCTCCGCAGTTGTAAACAAGCTTGGCGCATGCGCGAACACGCGTACGCGCCTCGGTGTGCGTGGCTACGTACGAACGTCAACGCGCGCGTGTATATATATATATATATTGTGGGAGAGAACGTAGTTGAGGCGTCGCGACGCCTGTCTGGCGCGATACTGCGCACACAGGGTTCACAGCAGAGACCTAAACATTGCGGTTTTTCCGACACCCTTTTCTCAGAACAGCCAGGGCCGTGTATATGCGTGTACCTCTCGTCACTACCGCCTCCCCCCGCCGAATGCCCCGAAACAGGCAATCGCCAGCCATTCGTGTTCCATCGAATTTTTGGTAATTCTCGTGTCGCCGATTGTTGCGATGAGATCGACGAGAAGCAGGTGTCAGAACGGCTAGTAAAATACGGCCCTGACGTCGCTAGATGGCGCACGTATCGTGTTTTCAATGTGTTTCACAACAATTTCGAAATCTAATTCCGCACGTCTGAAAAGTCTTTCATATTTTTTCATATTTTACATAGTAGCTATTCGTTTTCGGAGAGTCGGACACTATGGACCGTGCGACATAAGAGGACTTTCTCTCGGCTAGTTCGCATAATCGACGCAAGGATTCGTTGAGGGGGAAAAAAAAGGTAGTTGAGAAATGAAAACTTTTGCTTTGCTACGTTGAGATTTTTTACGTGCAACATTTATTGTACACGTATTCGTTGATACTGTGACTAAGGCGAGGTCCTGCTCGTTATAAATTTTCGCAACGGCGGCGACAGTTACATTCATAATAAAGGATTTGCGTCGATAAAGTACTTGAGGTATTAATGACGAAACTCGATCGAACGATCGGCAATTATTCTCGTAGCATAATCACTCTCAAAGGGCGTGAGATGGCGTGAACGCCCGAAAAAGCGTCGAACTTTCGGATTAGGTTTGTACAAGAAAAACATCCGATGCACTGCTTCGCACTGGGTTGAAGAATTTTGTAAAAGTAATCAATTTCACTGGCCCTTTATACAGTAGCTCGAACGTACGCCTCATAATTCCTCTTTGGATTAATTGATAACAAAACAAGAACAATTCATCAGAATTAAATATATTTTTGTACCTAAGCATTCACGGAGTAATTTTTTTCGAGAATTCACAAAAGCTTGAAACAAAAAAAGTTCTTCACTAAGCGATACATTTTTATTGCTTATACGATTTTTCAAAAAAGAACAAAATTAATCCTTTAATGCTCAGGTATAAAGGTATATTGATTGAATAATTGTTTTTTGTTCTTCGACTAATGAAAAAAGTAACTCTCTAAGGAAAAATATCGTTCTTCGCCAGCACGGCGATATTTACGATTTTTCAACAGTTATAATTGTTTACTTTTTATAACAAACATTGCTGATCGCAAATTGACCGGATATGTAGTTTCCTCTTCACATATCGCATTTGAGACGTTTTTTCGGTCGTTCACAGTATTCAAACCCGTTAATCAGAGAGAGATTCTCTTAATGCCTAAGGTATCACGAACTAAAGGAACCATAGTTGGGAAAAACATAATCCCATGAACACAGAAAGCTCTATTCGGCTTCGCTCCGAATTGCGAGAAAAAAAAAGAGAATAATGATAATACGATGATGGCACGGAAAATGCCTCGAGAGGGAGAGAGAGCTATTGAGTGAAAAAAACGCGAAACTTTTTCTTCGCTCGTTTCGCAACGAAAAAATCAGAGATAATAGAGGCAATTCGCGAGGCTCTCCGAGGGTTGCATACCGATACTCTGACCGACGAGATACGCCAGTTTGTGGGCGTATTGACAAGGCGCGGGAACTTTCACGGTTCCGGGCCAATTGTAATACAAATGGCACAGCTTGAACGAGAGGCGTTGAACGTGGTCGGTCTTCATGTTCGCACCGTCGTGTATCACGATGTAGTGAGTCGGTGAGACTGTACCCTGTCGGGTCGTTTGCGGCACGAGGAAAAAGTCGTACCAATTGCGACGCGTAACAACGCTATCAACGATCGTTCCTGGTGGTGGATTTTCCAATCTGCCACGCTGCAAAACAAATAAATACACGAATTTCATTGCGATCGAAATTTCGGGAACAGCCTACGTCAAGGTTTTCTCCTTTTTCCGGTTTTCTACGAATTAAACGGTGACACAATTAAGGGGTAAGGCCAGAGTAGAATTTTCAAGAAATCGACTTTTTTCGCTAAAACGGTGCTTTATCATCATAAGAATAAGTTACTATTCGATTTATAGCAAGAACATTTTTTTCACCGACTTTGAGCGTATAACGTAAGCCCCCACCTCGGGCACGGCCATAGAGTACCTAAAACTTTAAGCGCGTTTTTTCTCGAAGCAGCTTTTTTCCAATTGGCGTGACAAATAACATCGACAATTTTCACTCGATTTACTTTAAATTTAAAAGTTATGTTCCTAATTGCATTTCGCAGAGCAGTACCTACGGAATTTCTGATTAATCGAACATTTTTCATTTTATGCGCAGTTTTATACGAACTTTTGCACTGAAAATTCATTCAAATACCTACATCTCAATTCAAATACCTATAACTTTTGAATAAAATAATTTTTTAAATTCCGTACGTACTTCTCTAGGTATTCTAATGTAGATTGACGAGAAGTTTTGTTTTTTATTCTAGGTAAAAAATTGTGGATGCTAAATGTCCCGCCGCGGAGTGCCTAAAAAAAGATAAAAGGGAATATTAGTGGTCGGCCATTTTGTACATCGAAAAAATATATATTTTCCAACAGCTTGATATTCATACTAAATAGATGTGTAATTAATTTTATGAGTGAATCACTTTTTCATACGAAAAATAATTGTTAAATTCGCACATGTTTTTATACCCGTTACTGTGGCCTAACCCCTTAATGTTTCTAGCACCATACACTTTCTTGAAAAATGAACAAATTCGTACACTAACGAGGGGTAACGCCCGAAGAGCTGGAAAGATTTGCTTTCACTCCGAATCGTACTTTAGTATCTTGAAAAAAACGTTCCAATTGATCGGATATCGATAAGTTGCCTTTTACCGACGAAAATCGCAATGGGAACTTCGAAACTTTTTTCAAGCTACAGCAAAGCTCAAACAAATTATACCCAATTCGATTCGAAGCTTCACGGTATCTTCCCAGGCAGCATGAATGTCCAATTGACATCGATAAGTTACCGTTGTCAGGTTACCTTTGAGACATGACCGCAAGATAACTATTCGACATCTTTCAAATGTCATCCCGTATAATGCTGCCGTAAAGTTATATTTTTTACGATATCTTTCGGCGATGAAAACGGATGTCTAAAAAGTATCCCAAAATATTATCGAATGGATGACTTTTTTAAGTTATCAAAAAGTTATCTATTGTATCTAGTCCAACGTTGTCTAAAGGATATCATAAAGACGAATTGCATAAGACGTCTTTTTCACATCTTTCAGATATCGGTAATGTGCTGTCTTTTAAGATATTTGGTATTGGCGGGAAATAGTAAAAAGTCATCCAAATGTTATCCTAAAGATGACGTTCAACGGATCACTTTTATCACAGTGCGAATGTAGCGTGTCATATTTCACTTCACCGGCAAAAAATTTCGGGTAACAGCAAGTGGTTGAAAAAATTAAGGTGTTGAAATATATATATACGTGAGTGCCTTTTATCCTACTATTTTTTTCGCCTCTGTGAGTACATATATGTATGTAATGTACTGTCTTTGTGTTCTAAAAGCGTACGTCTGCTTTTGAGGTTATAGAAGGGATCGTTCGGATTATGGCAACCACCAAAAGACGTGACCGTAACGGGAAAGAAGTCCAGTAACGACTGTAGCGTTTTTATAATATTAAATTATATTTCACTTATAATTAATTGTTTGATATTTTATTTATAATGACCTAGCCCACTTCGAAACCGACATGACAATATCTCATCAATTTCTTTATTATGAAAATTAACTTATTAGCAGTCTAGAATATTGAGCTACATTAAATATTCTAGACTATTAATAGGTTAATTTTTATAAAGAAATGGATAGGATATTGTTGTGTGTGTATATATATATCGCCAATAAATAGATATCTTTTCGATAGTACTCTTCGATATCATTTAGATGTCGGTTTGTTAACCTCATTCGGATGCCTATTGGACGACTTTTAGATGGCAGTGGTATCTTGGCATTTTTGTGCCTTTAAGAAGATATCTTTAAGATATATCGATTTGATGACTTTGCGCTAACGTACCGACCACCGAAAAGAGTTAACCTTTTGTCGACACTTTGATAACCATTAAAAGTTGCCGTATAGTTAACTATCGGACACAAATAAGTTATCTGCCAAGCGGACATAAGTGATACGTTTTGTAATACAAAACGGCGTCTTTTTGGACAACCAAAAAGTTATCCGTATCCTTTTCGCGATATCTTTCGGATGCCATATAGATAACATTTTGCTACCAGGGTTGTAAAATAAATTTTCCACGGAAATAAAGGGTGTCTCAAAATGATCCAACATATTAAATTCCGCGCCTTTTTTGTGGCCAACGCAGAGTACTAATCTTTGACAACTGGCATTAGAAAGTATTGAGGTTTAGTCATGGAGTATTACACGACCGAGCAACGCATAGAAATAGTTATTTGCTGCATTGTTACTGTATAGTTATTGCAGACGAGGTTTCATGGTCGTGGACGCCATTGGACTTCTTTCTTTGGGGTTTTCTGAAAGGAAAAGTGTATGCCAATGATCCACAGACCATTCCGGAGGTCAAGGAAGCAACTGGACGCACCGTTAAGGATATTAGTCCGCAATTGTGCCAAAATGTTATTGAACATTTCGTCAAAGAAGTCAACATTTGCAAACAGGGCCGAGGCGGCCATTTATCTCCCTCTTCTTGTTATAAACCATTTTTTCCGATTTTTTTGGAGATAAAACTTTTTTCAAGATCCTTGTCATTATTATTGAAAGACAATATTTGAAGAACCCGCTACGAATTTTTATGTTATCATACAGATGAGCAAATTTGTTTTTTTATTCAAAGTTAAAACGAACCTCGCTATGAGGCTTGAGTACTGCCGTTTTGTAGGAAAAAATATTCAAATGATTGCATAGGCTTGAACGCTCAATAAAGTTCTTTGAATAGATTTTCGATATACTTTTTCCAAGCACTGAAAATTCGTGGTTGCATAGTTTTTTTCAAGTCTTTGGCGTAGTGTCACCCCTTAAGCTCTCGTAGGGACAATTTTGCGAAGAAAAGCGCGTCCGCTCAACTGGTTCGCGCGTTAGAGGTCTAAAACAATGGCTCACGCGGTGCAAAGCCAACAATAACGTTGTTCGGTTTGCAATGCTACCTTTGGATTTTGTTCACAGCTTTCGCTCGTTTTTAACCTACCAGAATAGCCATGACGCGGGTGTTGATGCGCTTTTGCACCACGATAACGGTGAGTTTCGGCATATACGTATCGTCGATCGACGAGAAAGCGTCTTGCAATTGCTTGACTTCGTAGTTCGCCACCGTGTCGAGCTGCCCGTCACCGACGCCGTCCCGGTAAAGAATTATTCGCTGCGGATTGCATCCGTTAATCTTAAACGCGATGAAAGAGAGAACGGAATTGGTGAGAGCAAGAATTATTTGACGAAATCGTAAAACAGGCCAATTTTCTGTTACTTTGCTGTAGGCCTTGATGGACGCCACGAGGCATGTCTTCAGCAGATCCACCAATTCCTGATTGGGACGCTGGAGACAAGTTCTGCTGTACCACGAGGTCAAGGATTTGTCGGTACTCGCGACGAAAGCGGCGACGCTTCCTTTTGACTTTTCACCGGGCCCGGCGTGGTAAACGTCGACTCCACAAATCATGGAATTTTCCTAAATGCACAACAGCCGAGAAAATGTAAAAAGGTATTTGGTAGCGGGCGTTAATGACTCCAATCGACAAAAATCAACAGTTGTTGGAATGTTTTCGCTGATTATAGATTTAAAAAAGCTTAAGGCCTTAGGACACAGTAACGGGTATAAAATCATGTGCGAATTTAACCATTTTTTTCGTATGAAAAAGTGATTCACTCGTAAAATGAATTACACATCTATTTAGTATGAATATCAAGCTGTTAGAAAATATATATTTTTTTTTCAATGTACAAAATGGCAGACTACTCGAAACTTCTCGAAACGGCTTTTTTTTCAATTGGCGTGACAAATAACTTGAACAATTTTCACTCGATTTACTTCAAATTTAAAAGTTATGTTCCGAATTGCATTTCGCAGAGAAGTACGTACGGAATTTCTGATTAATCGAAAACTTTTCATTTTATGAGCAGTTCATGAGAATATTCATTTCTGAAGTTCAAATACCTACAACTTTTGAATAAAATAATATTTTTTAAATTCCGTATGTACTTCTCCAGGTATTCTAATGTGGATTAACGAGAATTTTTGTTTTTTGTTCTAGATAAAAATTGTGGATGACAAATGTCACGCCGCGGAGCGCCTAAAAGAGATAACTAAAGAAAATATTAGTAGTCGGCCATTTTGTACATCGAAAAAAAAATTCTAACAGCTTGATATTCATACTAAATAGATGTGTAATTAATTTTATGAGTGAATCACTTTTTCGTACGAAAAAAAAAATTTTTTACATTCGCACATGATTTTATACCCGTTACTGTGGCCCAAGGCCTTAAGCGAGGTTGCTACTTTGTTGGGCCAAAACAAATTTGATTTTGCTATATCGGAAAGAAAAGGAAGGTGTACTATATTGGTCCTGGCATAGCAGATTAGGTGTAAATATGAAACTTTTCATTTTATTCGCACATATACTTCAGTTTAACTTTAAGGGATAACACCACTCTAGGATTTAAAAAAAATCGTATTTTTTTGATTAACAAATATTTTGGGGTCATAAAAACAATATGCAATTGGTCCTGTAGCGACATTTTTTTCAAAGGTTTAATTATCTATTTTGCCGCAGCGCCTCGGCCTTCTTTCAGGCGCCCCGTACAACTTTAAACGCGATTTTCTCGAAACCACTTTTTTCAAACTCGGAGGACGGATTACTCGAACACCTTTGCATGAATCGATTTGAAATGTTGATAGTAGCTTCACAATTACATTCCCTATAGGAGTGCGTAGCCGTTTTTTGATTAAATGTAAACTTTTTTTTTATAAACAATTGACTGCTTATTTTTTGGGCAAAAAATCGATTAATTTCTTCCAAAGTGCGCCATTTTTTTTTAAATTTGATTTAAAAAATCCCTACGTAGTCCCATAGCTAATATATATATTATATTTTTTTTGTTTTTTGTTCCAGGTCTTATACTTTACGAGAAAACCGTCCTCCCGTGGAGCTATTTGTAAAAAAAACACGTTTTGTATGAAAGTTATAATTAAATTTTTGTTTTACTTTGATATATGTGAAATAAACCCTCTCAAAAGAAATCCTATTCGTTTTTTCATACTCCCAAAATAAATTGTCAAAGCTAGACCTTATTTCCTGTCGCTAGAGTGGTGTTATCCCGTAAAGCATCATTGGCTGTGATACTAGGTACGTTTCAAACACCATTATGGCTTTTGAAATACTCGCTAGTTGATGCTTGACTCTGAGCTGCTCACTGGACAGGGCCAGTTAACGCGGTGTTGCTACGTTTAACCGACGAGTTTCGTTAATATCCGAAAACATACCGTTCTAGATCAAAATTCACATCTTTATTCGAGTATGATTGATGAACAAAGAAGAGAAACCACTTCATTTTTTGAGACGACATTCCTACGACTATAATCATGCTTTGCTGAGTATTTTAGTAAAAATTTACTATTATTTTAACGTGTTTACTAGTGTTTACATTGTGTGGTGTATTACCGAATGGAAAAATGTTCAACTTGAACATTAAATTTATATGTAGTCGTGGTAGTAAACTTTATTGCGTGTATATCCTTTCGGGCTTCTTACATATCCTCCTTCCTTTATATCTTCACTTATTTCTAAATTTGTACATTCTTTCATACGCTCTTTCTATTCTCTTCTATTTCTGCAGCTCTATTTCCATTCATATAAACATTTTTACATTTACTTATGCCGTCTTCTCCCTTCCTTGTTACCTCATTTTTCCCCGCCCTCCTGTCTCTTTTTTCTTCGCAATGTTTTCGAATTGTCTCACTGTTTCGCACATCTCTATCACTAACCGCCTTCCTCCACCCCCATCTGGTTCCTTTCTTTGCTGATTCCCCCACTTCTCAAGATTTCTAAGGCCCTGCTCTCACATATGTTTCCTAGCCTCCCTACGTACCCAAATATGTGCTAGTATTTGCTCCGCGTTCCCGCATACTCTGCACCTTGTCTCTTTAAGGGTAGGGCTTTCAGCGTGAAAAAAAAACTTTTTTGCGATTTTTTTTCATCTATATGGATAGAGTAAATTTATTAAAACCTTTTGTACATTGTTGAGTGTCATTTCAAGAAGATTCCGTGAAATTTGTACGCGAAAATATCCACAAACAAGCCGGTGCCGCGTTTTTCTCGAAACCACTTTTTCAAAGTCCGTGTTCACTGTCATTTGAAAACTACATGACCGATTTATTTCAAACTTGGTACACACTTTCTACATATAAAATACCTCCCCCCAACGGTTAGTTTGAGATTTTTTTTACATTGAGGGGGTTTTCCCACCCCCAAAATCGCGGAATTTTTCGTGAAAAATAGCTCTTTTCACTTTACATGACCACCAAAAATTTAGAAATGAAAAAAAAATTATCAAAGACATCTGACAAAGATTTGATGATACTTTGACTAAATTTTAATGGTACTTGATTTCAGATAATTTCTAGCTGAGATACAGTGAACACCGCAAATCGTGTTTTCCAAAGGCGTTCTTGGAAAAGCTTTGTCACCGACTTGTTTGTGGATATTTTCGCGTACAAATTTCACAGAATGTTCTTGAAATGACACTTAACAATGTACAAAAGGTTTCAATAAATTTACTCTATCCATATAGATGAAAAAAATCGCAAAAAAGTGTTTTTTTTCACGCTGAAACCCCTACCCTCCCCTTAAATACTTTCTACGCCTCTCGCACCTCACTTTGCCCAAATTTCTTTTATTTCTCCCCTTTAATTTTCTATTTACAAAAACAAGCTTTTATTTAATGTATTAAAAAGTAGAAAATCATTTTTTCACCAAGTCACCTATACTTGACTATAAATAAAAACTGATGGCTGAACTGACCAGTGTCAAATTTTAACACAATCTTTTCAACTATATTTTTCAGTAATTAATCGAAGGTTTTTCCTCATCGATAAATATTTTCCATTTTATAAACAATTTAAGGCCTAAATTTGTGAAAAATCGATTTTTTTTAAGAAGCCGCCATTTTCTCAAAAATGATTATTTTGCTTATTCCTTCGATCAATTACAAGATAATCCATTATATTAACGAAATATTTTTGGTTTTTTCATTCTAGAAGATCCAGTCCAGAGATATCGTGCTCACCGCAAGACGCCTTTTTATAGAGGTGCTCCCGGAGATCAGCTATAGCAGCTTTCAAAATGATTATTTTTGCAAATAAAAAATGTTACAATGCAGTAAAAAGTTACCATAATATGTGTACACATTTTTACGTAAATATATTTAAAGGTCTTGTTAAGAAAAAATCTTGAAAAATTGATCTTTTTGAGCCTTCAAACTGTATATAACCCCTTAACTTTTCAAATGTTTAATAAATTTGATCAATTTAGTTTCATTAACCGTATTTAATTTGGCACATTAGTAATCAGAGAAATTATCATCACACGTTTATACTCAGTTTCAAGATATTTATTTGAGAAATCTGAGCTTGTTTTGCAGTAAATTAAGTACAGTTGATATGTTAACGGATTTAAGGGAATTAAAGATTATACATTTAAATTTGGAGCGTCCCAAGCTCTTATTTATAGTTACATAAGTGGCTTGGTAAAAAAGTTATTTCCTACATTTTAGTACATTAAAGAAAAGCTTGTTTTTTTATATATTTTTTACATACCGATTATTTTTTACTTTTTAGTATTTAATTGATTTTACGAGTTAGTTGTCACACTCCAAAGCTATGTTGCGAAACTGATTTATTTTTGGACCGTTGATTAATCCTTTGGTGATATAACTTCCAATCGAATCTGAATATTTCGACTGCAGTCTCTAAAAGTACTAAATTTGTTTCTGAGCGAATTTTCAACTTTTTCCGCCTGCGTTGAGATATAATACTCGAATAATTTTGTCGTTAAGAACTTACGAACGGAATTTTTAGAGCCCAAAGAGCACCACCGAGTTTGCAGTTGAGCTGTAGAGCAATCTTTTCCGTGACGCTCTTCAATTTGTCGCTTCGAGATATCGTTTTCGTGACGATTACTTGCGATCGTATCGGCGCCTCGACGCAGCAAAGCCTAGACGGAAAAAAATAACAAAATGTAGTTTCCCATTTGCGTGTATCAGTTCCGAGGAGAAAAATGGTCATTATTTCGAAAGTAGTTCTCACTTGATCTTAAAATATTGCTTCAACGCCGATGACCTTGACCTCAACATACGATATGAGGTCATGTTAAATATTTATGGATGTCACGTAGGCCGTGAAAACGAATTCTTCAGTAAATAATTGTACACGATATGTAGCGTTGGGAAGTATCCCCCGCGATCAATGACGAATTCTAGCTACTAGCGTGCGTTTGGAACTTCCGATCTAAATTATTTCGGTCAAGTTACATCAACAAATTCAGGAGATATGCACAACCGAGTTATCGCTAAGTTGATTTCGTTGAAACTCCATAAGACTGTACAAATAACTTTGTCGAATGTTGTTTGAAGCTTCCCGGCCCTAGTAGAACTGTAAACGCATTTTTCTGGAAACGGTGTTTTTTAAAACGGTGTTTTTTAAAACGGTGTACCCGAATTCCCGACATATAATAAACGGATTGACTTGAAATTTGGTACACTTATTACGTTTTTCTTAACATTTTGTTCATCAATTATTAACACTAATGTCGTTTTTCAATCATCACAAAAAACATTTTTGTGATGATTGAAACACGATAACAAAAAAACACGGTGAAGTTTTGGTCAATATTATTTATTTTAAGGGGGGGATGATTTACCTTTAGGTGAGGAAATAAAAAATGCGGATTTTAATGATTTTTTTTTTAAGCCAAATTTCTTCACTATTTCTGAGACGTGGGATGCGTTTTGTTACTACTTTTGGCTGTTACGTGGTATTTTTTAATTTATTAACAATGGCGGAGGTATGACACGATCTTCTAAACTCCATTTTGAGAACTGGTGAGACGTATAGATAAAAATAGTCGACGGTCTCTGATGAAATTTGGTATAAATCTTTCTAACCTTATTGTCCTAAAACAAGTATGTTTTCATTTTAAACATACATGTTAAATGTATGTTTTTAAAAATAAAATAAAATAATTTTTTTCTTGCTAAATGTGGCCATTTTTTCTCTTTCAAAGCGTGCCATTAAATCGATTTTCAACATTCCTCACTTTTTCTTGGTTCATATTCAGCGTATGAGTGGTAATGAGAAAAATCTTCGTTGGTTTTTTTTCCTCCAACATCGGCCGCAACCCGTTTAGAAGACCGTACCATACCTCCGCCATTTTTGAAGATTAATAAGAAATAAAATTACCATGTACCAGCCAAAAGTGATAATAAAACAGATCCTAAGTGTAAAAAATTGTGAACGAATCTTTCCTTGAAAAAAAAAATCATAAAAACCAGCGATTTTTTCCTCGCTCAAAGATATCGTCGCCTTGAGATAAAACTTTTTTTTCAGATCAAGCGAGCGGCTGAAAATCAAATACACCGTCGAGCCCCTCACGTTCAAAGGTCTTACACGAAATTGTTTATAATTTCTTTAATTATAAATATTACTTTATATTTCCAAATTTTTTCCAAATAACCTTGATTTTACGATGCTCACAGTAGCCTAACCCCTGAATAAAATATCAAATATCAAACAAAGCCCTCCCCCCTCATCAGCCCGCCTGTTCCACTAGTGTGATCATTATTACGGATTATTGAATGAACTCGAAATTAGAATAAAACAAATTATTGTGGTGCAGCATACACGGTAATAACTACATATCCGTTGAACACTGATATTTCAAATGACTGCGTAGTCATGGAATTTGTTACGAATGGCTCTTCACAGAGCGGTCCTTGCATGTATAAAAGTCTGGCGCAATGACCTCTACAATATATGACAAGGTCATCCAGGTTGGCAACGACTTTCGAAATAACGATAAAAATGAAGCCGTTACCCACTTTTTAATCGCGGCGTACCGATCGTTTCTGTTGCTGGGGCACAAAGCGACCACCATTTCGAGATTCGGATTTATGACTTTTCTTATCTCCGTGAGATAATTTTCCGTACGATCGTTCTGTAGCTTGATGTATATCGGCTCTGTGACGTCCATCGACATTTGACGAGCGACTCTGCGCAACATCGATACGAATTCGCTGGCAATTCTGGTGTCTCGATCGGTCGCCAGGATGCACCAATTTCGCATATTCGGGGTGCGCAGCATCGCGTTCTTCACTGCCGCGTTGCCCCAGTCGGCTTTCTCGGAAAAATACGTTTGCCCATTGCCGAACGTGAGGGTCTCCGGTTCCAAAACGCGGCCCTCAACGTTGGTTGTATTGTCGGCGAGTTTCAAGCCCCAACCTTCCAATACTTCATTCGCGAGAGGAGTATTCTTCACGTCACGGACGAAACTTATAATAACGTTGCGACGAGCCTCCGGCCCGACTTGCGTGACGGTCGCCAGATCGCGCATGATGCGAAAATCGGAGCGTAGCTTGTTGGTCAAGCCGGAGAGATAGCAGAGTTCGGGAACGAGAAGTGACTGGACTTCTTTCGTCTCGCCGGTCGGTGTTTTTTCCTTGTAACGATGTACCAGTAACGGTTGATTCATGTCTTTTATCTCGATGTTCCAATGGCTCTTGTAATATTCGTAGACTACCACACTCTGGCCCTTCCGGTCGAAGGACCATTTCGGGCTCTTGTCCCAGTCGATGTCGTCTATCCGATACGTACGATTGTTGTAGCGCGTGAGCACCGTCAGACCGAGAATCTCAGCGGTCACCGTGTTCCTGATGTCCGCACGACTGGTCTTCATCAAGTCGGTCATCAAGTCGCGAACGGTTTCCGTTCGCATCACGCGATGAGACGCGTTTATGTTGAGCTTCACGCCTCCCTCGTATTCATCGATCGCCGTCACGTAGCCCGGCCAAAGTTCGATGCGATGCTGGGGCACTGCGTGGGCGCAACGCGGGTTGTAACTGTCCCGTCCGATGCGCACGAGATCGAGCGCTCTCATGACTCTGTCCAAAAGATTATTGAAGAACTGAATGCTGTCGGCCAACTTCTGCTGCGCCTGGTATATCAACGTCACCGTTACGCTCGAACCATCCGAAGGGTGTATCGATGTATACATTGTTCTCTGTAATGATCCGTAAGACGAAATATCATCAATCGAAACTGTCGTTTGAAAATTGGGTCTATACGAGTTTGTGATTTTGTTCCGAACATAGTAGACGGCGCTTTGAGAGACTGAATATACGCATTCGGTAAGTGCCAGTTTTGTATCATCAGTTTCTTCATTCGTGCCTTTTATTTTCAAAATTATCCTCGTTTCCAAGTTCTACCTCGGTTCCAAGATATACCCTTGCTGATTGAACCCTTTCCTATCACTCCCTACACGCACTTCGCTGATCTAGCCTAACTTCCGTTGCGTCCACGGCTGTCTTAAGGGGTTTTCTCACTTTAGACGCTAAAAAAGGCTACTTTCATGCATTTTTGTGATAGGTTTATATTATAGATATTGATATAAACGTTGTTACACTTAATAAATACACTCTCGAAATACATTTTTTAAACAATTTTATGTATTTATGTAACCCAAACAAACTTTAAACGCGTTTTTCTCGAAACAACGTTTTTTGAGGACTTGTTGATAAAATCTTCGAAACTACTGAACCGATTCTTATGAAATTTTAACCAAATATTCTTTACAACTATAGCTCTAGCGCACATCAAGGATTTAAAAAAAAAATTCTATTGACTTTTTTTGCCAAAAACGACGAAAGAATGCACATTTTTTTTAAATGTCTGTCATTTTGTTATTTTTGCATATATCAAAAATCGTTTGATATGCGCTATAAGTATTAACATACTGAACCTAAAACCTTGTGATTTTTTTGTTTCGGATGATCCATCTCCGAGATTTCATCAACAGCGCAGACCTACAATTTTTTAGGACATTTTTTAACTACGATTTTCGTCTTCAAATAGTGACTTGAAAAAATTGAATGTATTTCGAAAGTGTATTTGTGACATATATGACAACTTTTCTATCAATATCTAAATATAAAAATATCGAAAAAAATCATGAAAAGAGCCTTTTTTAGCGTCCAAAGTGAGAAGACCCCTTAAGCTACACATTGACTTCGTGATTACCCCGAGCGCCGCGTGGTGTTCGTATTTTTGTCGGCTCTGTCGAAGGCTCTGCAATTATGGTTATAATATTGTGATAAATTATCAATTTCCAAATCACGCTGCAATGGCATTTAATTTGTTGTCTGGTCAATTTATCTGGCCAAAGACGGCAAGCGTTTTTTTTCTTCAGTACGGTGAAAAAAAGTAAGGAACATTTTCTTGAAATGTGTATTTTTTCTTATTTGTAATTTTGTCATAATACTAGAAAAATGAAGCTATAAAATTGCTTTTATTAAAATTTAATAAACAGTTACTGCACCGCTTTATAATATAATAAATAAAATTTTGCTTTTAGACCGAAATAAGTATAATTTTGAAGACCGACTTTCAGAGTATAACTGACAATATTAATTTCCAACCTCAAAGCCAATCTAAGGAAAAACTGTTGGTGTCTGCTGAACACGTCCGGGACGTACAAACGTTGAGGACAAAACATGACCGACGTTTAAACTTGGGTCATGTTTCGTGAATGATTAATTGGAGTTATTGTGAATTATTAAAAATTCAAGCTCGTGTCATAAGGCAAACCACTATTTCTTTGATGCCTCACAAAACTTCTTTATAGGTAAAACTGCAGCTATCCATATGTTGCGTTGTTCTAATTTTCCGATTCGCCGCAGGAATGCTATAAAACTTACATTTACTATTCCTTCCGGTATTTCTGCAATTTATTACACAGTAACTATCGTGGCCCATTTTCAATAAAACAGTATTTTTTACTTTTATTGCAAAAATCCCATACTACGTTCATACAGATTTGACAGATAAATAGCCGAGTTTATTGCAATTCTTGGGCACTGCGTTCGATTTCATTGCCTCCACCCTATACTCTGCACGAAGCCAATACCGCATTTCCGGGTACGAGAAAACTGTTGAAAACCCGTACGGGTATAGACGATCCATATTTTCCTGATTCTTTGATGCACACACGTTTTACTCAAGTATCTACAGATCTACACCAAGGTCTCAGTAGAAGAACAAGCCTTCCGCTCACTGGTTGATGCGCCAGCCCGTGCACAGCTAAGCGGTCACCACTTCGAGTATCGGCCATGCACAATGGTTCTTAAAGCCAAGTGGCACACCGACCAAGCGGCCACGAGTGCGAGAAAGATAGCTGATTTTCAGATTCCCAATTATTTCTGATACGGTTTATTTTTGGAAAAAAGAAAAGAAACACGTTTCGTTCCGTTGAACGACGAACAACCGCTTTCTCTCATTTTGCCCGAAATATGATCCGTCTAGGAGAAAGCTTGGCAGACAGCTGTTCGTCTATCTATTTGATGTCGTTTGGCAAAATTTTGACGGGATCTGGAGAGCCGTTTCAGAGATTTTTTGGGTATCTATAATTGTTCTACCATACCGACCGCGATGAGGTGACATTCCGTCTTAAAGGATAACACCACTCTTGCATTTTGGAAAAATCGCTTTTTTGGCTTGAAAAATACTTTGGGATCATGAAAACAATATGCAACTCCTGTGGCGATTTTTTTTCAAATGGTTCAATTATCAATATTTCCGGCAAAATCTTCTTCCAGGCGCCTCGTACAACTTTAAAAGCATTTTTCTCGAAACCACTTCTTTCAAACTGGGAGGACGGATTACTCGAACACCTTTGCATGGATGGATTTGAAATGTTTATAGTAGCTTCGGAATTGCATTCCCTATGGGAGTGCAAAGCCCTTTAAAAAAAATAAACAAACTTTTTTCTTATAAATAATTTACTGCTTATTTTTGGGCAAAAAATCGAATTATTTCTATCAGAGTGCACCATTTTTTTAAATTTGATTTAAAAAAATCCCTACGTAGTCCCATAGTTAATATATAGATTATATTTTTGTTTGTTTTTTATTCCAGGTCTTATACTTTACGAGAAAACCGTCCTTGCGTAAAACTATTTGTAAAAAAAACGGTTTCCAAGATGAGCTCTGTCGCCGCCATTTTGTATGAAAATTATAATAATTTTTTTTTATACTTTATCGTGTTAAATAAACCCTCTCAAAAGGAATCCTATTCCTTTTTGCATACTCCCAAAATAAATGGTCAAAGTTAGGCCTTACTTTCTGCTGAAGTAAGGCCAGTGTCGGTTCAAAATTTAAGTTTTGAGGGATCAGGCTACAGTAGAACCTCGATTATCCGAACTAGTCTCGGTCCCAATTAGTTCGGATAATCAAAAATTCGGATAATCGAAACGTGGGTTTTTTGGGACGAGATCATAAACAACAATTTTGCTTATGATCTCGTCCCAAAAAACCTACGTTTCGATTATCTGAACTTTTGATAATCCGAGCTAATTGGGACCGAGAGTAGTTCGGATAATCGAGGTTCTACTGTACTGTGAAAATGACTCGTCGCTTGAGGCAACTCAAATTGAAAAGGAAGGTCCAACGTATGGTGCAGAAATCGCAGACTGAAGGTAAACTTATGATTACAACGATAGAACCGCTAATAAAACTTTCAAAGCGTTTTTCACCATTCTATGTTTTTTTCAAAACGGTCTACACGATTTCTCGACATCTAATAAACGGATTGACTTGAAATTCGGTACACTTATTCGGTTTAATAGTAGTTTAAACTTGACCTACGTTTTTCTTCTTAAAATTTTTTGTCAATAATTATTAACATTAATGATGTCATTCTTCCTCGAAAAAATCGAAAAAAATCAACTTTTTATTTCATGATCGAAACACGATAACAAAAAAGCTCGGCCAAGGCTTAGCCAATATTATCTATTTAAAGAAATAAAATCGTTTTTTTATTTCCGATCAATCGGGTGGTCGAAGTCAAGTACACCGTTGAGCCCTTCACGTTCGAAGGTCCTTCGCGAGATTGTTTAAAACTTTTTGAATTATTAATATTTTTCAAATGAAATTTGGTACACAACTTTGCTAATATACACACAAATAAATGTCAAAATTACTTTTCAAACATCGTACTTGTGCCTTCAAAATTTTTTTTTTCAAATAACTCATTTTCGGGTCGTCACAGTAGACTAACCCCTTAAGGAGTATCGTTGTCTAGAAAAATGGAAAAAAAATCGCTTTCTTCCAAATTCAATTTTATTGTTCTACAGACCTTCCCGAATACGTCTGTAAAAACCATTTAACAATACTCAAAAAATTAACCGGGTTATAAAAATGATAAGGAGTATGCTTGGGTATACGCTACACAGGGGATAAAAACTTTAAACCCCGTTTTTGCAAAACTATATTTTACAAATCGGCAACCACGATATCTCGATAGCCAATCGGCCGATTGAGTTCAGATTCGGCATACACCTTCAGTACACTGTTTTTCAACGTTTATAGCAGAATTGAGATGAAATATTTTTTTTTTTAATTATGACTCGCGGAGTGGTAAAAAAAATAGGAAAAATTGATAATCAAAGTTGTCCATGCCGTCATTTTGTAATTTTTTTGTTTCACCGAAGCTGGTACCAAACATTACTCATACAGATTGAGAATATATGTAGTTTTTTAAATTCATATAACGTCCAAAAGAGTGGATGCCAATTAGCAGCGTTTTTCGCGCACCGTTGTGAACAAACGTACAAAAGTACGTGATGATACATTTCTATTTTTTTAAATTTGTACATACTCTTGAAGGATCAATAAACATGTGTAAAAAAAATACTGCCTTGAAGGACTACAATCGCGCACGTAAATGAATCATAGACGCGTTGCGTACACATTTCGCAGATACTTTTTCATTTTATATTTAGGCCACACGTTGTTGATGTTTTGAAGACAAAAGGTAAAATAAACTATAAACTCTCGACAAAGCATAACATTAATCTCCACTTACGGACTGCGGCAGTCGGGTCGGCAAATACAGCATCGCACCGTCGAAAGTTCTTGTCTTTCCGAATGCCTCCACATGCTGATTAAGCAGTTTACGACGGAGATATATGGCGTCAACTTCTGGTGAGAATTTCACCTCGTAACGGAACACCCCCTTGCCCGGTTCTATCGTCAGGTCTATGTAATTAGCTGTTAATTCAATCCTGTTTATGAATCAAGCAATTTTCGTTGTTAACTTTCTTGTGTTGATACCGTTTGCAGATATTTAAACGTATGTACAGCCTTTCTGCTACGAACTTGCGGTGCACTTAAAAAAAAAGAAAAAAAATCGGATATTTTGATTTATGTTGCTTTTTCATAAAGGAACGTTTTTTTCTCGGAGATTCTCATGGAAATATGCCCAGAATGTTACGAGGTGTCGAAAAATGGCATTTGGAAAATGCCCTATACGTGGGTGTACGGATTTTATGTGCACGCAAAAACTTGATCAGTTTGTGAGATGCCTGGCTGAATTTTGGCGCACCGATGGTAACGAACGCTTTACATTTCGAGTTATAATTTTTAGCAAAATGTTTTGTAAGAAAGTAAAGTAAAATACAAGAGATTTTCGATTTAATTTCGCGAAAATCGGGTGAACATTATAGATTTCAAAGCAGTATACATTTTTAGAAAAGAAGCTCCTTAAGGGGAGCTTCGGCCTTGTTGGGCCAAATAATGTTAGATTTTTCACCACTTTTTTTATGCGAAAAGTATTAAATATAGAATGTTGATATTTGGTATGTTGACTAAGCGGTCTTTATTCAACATGAAAATATTTTTTAAAGTTTGACACAACATGGTGGTGAGAGTGGTAGGAGCCACGTATGTCGGTGCGCGGACCATGACATTCTTCGCTTGCGGAAGTCCTAAGTCCCGGATAGGTGATCTGAAGGAAAATAAATCAAACATTTTTTTACTTTGTACAATATTGTGTATAAATTGACTTACAATCAAGAAGAAAAATTGAAAAATAAAAAACAGAGTAAAAAACTGCGAAAATTTTTGGAAAAAAAACTTCCTTCAGATCGCTCACTATTTTTTTCAATTTTCTTCTTGATTCTCGGTCAACTTATACACAATATTGTACAAAGTAAAAATATGTTTGATTTTTTGCTTCAGATCACCTGTCCGGGACTTAGGACTTCCGCAAGCGAAGAATGTCGTCGCCCGCATACCGCCATACGTGGCACCTCCGACTCCCACCATCATGCTTTGTCAAACTTTTAAAAATATTTTCATGTTGAATAAAGACCGCTTAGTCAACATACCAATTATCAACATTCTATATTTAATACTTTTCGCATACAAAATTGGTGAAAAATCGACCATTTTTCGGCCCAACAAGGCAGAACCTTCCCTTAATTCTTGTAATTTTTTCTATATTTGTCATACCCCGCTTCCCGAGATTTTATCATTTTCTACTGTCATTTCAGATGGCATTATAGATCTCTGAAACATTTACGAAACAAGTGTGCGACACAATTCATGTCAGGATTGAAAACCGTTGAAAGGAATTAACTTTAGGGGGTTGGGGCTACTGAAAATGACGAACGTCCGTTCGTCGCTTGAAGCAACTTAAATTGAAGAGGAGGTTCCAACTTATGGTGTAGTCATCGCAGATTGAAGGTAAACTCATTGCAACGATAGAACTGCTTTGTCTTTCAAAACGGCGTACACGATTTCTCGACATCTAACGAACGAATTGACTCAAAATCTGGTACACTTATCCAGGGTAATAGTAGTTTAGTCTTGACCGACGATGTTCGAAACTTTTTTTTATTACTTATTAACAATGTCATTTTTCCTGGAAAAGTCGAAAAAAATCTGTTTCATTATTAAAATGGGATATCAAAAAAACTGGGGAAAGTCTCATTCAATATTACCTATTTCAAGAAAGTTCTTTTTTGTTTCAGATCAACCAGGTGGACCCAATTAAGTACACTGTTAAGCCCCTCGCGTTCAAAGGTCCTTCCCAAAATTGTTTATAACTTCTTGAATTATCTTATCAATTAAGTTTGGTGCACAACTTTGTTAATGTAAATCAAATAAATGTCCAAACGACTTTTTAATCATCTTACGTATCCTTTCAAAATAAAAGCTTTCAAGTAACCCTGATTTTCAGGTCGTCACAGTCGGCTAACCCCTTAATGAAGTTTGAATTTTCGGATAAATGGTTTTTGACCGATGACTTGCTTAAAATTTGAGATGCCTGGATAAGTTTTTGTACACAACAAGTCATAACCCAAGCATTACATTTTGCACATCATTTGATATCGATGTTGGATGTCGTATGTGCATTGGTGCATCATCCCTTGTCAGATAAAATCACAACATTTTTTACTACTCGATCATTTTGCAACATAGTCTGTCAGTCGAGCGAAAAAATCTTTCACCATTGTACTCTTTGTGCGATCGAATACACGAAAGGTTGTTCCACCGTTAGTCGTTAAAAATAATTTCTTGCCTTTTTCCGCTTTCACCCCGACGCGAAATTGGATCGGAATTGGAAGTCATCTGAGACGTATCGTCCATTGCAAGTTGGGACAGGCGTCCCAGGACACCACCGCCGTCGCCGGAAACGCTCGGTTTCGGACAGGCATCGCCAGGTCGATGAACGGGTTGTGACGAACCAGAGGTATCCCTGTGAAAAAAAAAGAAGATAAAAACGTGATGAATTGCAGTAACAAAGTTAATCTTTTCTAATAACGCCGGCAGACGCACTGGATTTTTTTAGCCAAGTTGAGAAGATTCGCGCGTCCGACGGCCGGTCTAACCGCCGGAGCTGTTGCTATGGCAGCTTCCGTTGTCTGTGGCAACTGGGACTTCTGGACAAGATGCAGGAGGCTGGCTCTCCCCCTACCACTGCCGGCCACGGGTGGCGGAGACTGTACGAGAGGGGTTGGGGATGCCGATGACGTGTTCGGGCTGCCATCTCCACTACTCGAAGCTAGTTGCTTCTTTTTCATCAGCTCCAAGAGCGCGGTCCCACGGCCTTTGCCATCGCCTGATCCACGCTCCATCTTCTACTTGGTAACAATATTACTCGGATCCTGTAGGATGTGATAATCATAATTGTAGGGTATTGAAAATGGTCGAATTTCAGAACTTTTTTTTCACAGTTTCGTGCTTACGAAAGTAGCTATGAAACCCAATCTTATCCGGATTGGTTGCAACTGTTTGTTTCGTTCTTGTTTTAGATGTCTAACAGTGCGGTCGCACTAGGATAGTTTCGTCCCAAGCGAAATTTCACTTTGAAATTCCTGGAAATTACTATCAATTTATAGCAACCTAAATAATAACTCTCGTGCTTAAACAATCGTGAATTCATATTCTAGGAGGATTAAAGAGTATTCGTGAATTTTTAAGAACGGTTTAACACTTTGAAAGCTGTACGTAGACGTTTTTGTCCTAGTGCGACCGCGTTGTGTTCAATAAAATAGCAAAAAAAAACATCATTAAAAAAACCGAAAATGTTTTTTTTCCTGGCTTCGCCTCGACCGTTTTTCTTTCGCGTCCGAAGGCGTGTTCTGTTCGCAAATTTTCCCGCCGTTATGGCGAGAATAAATTGCGAGTTTTCGAACCGATTGTAGATTTCAGGACGACGAACATTCGCGTTATATTCCAAAAAACGAATAACAATTACTCGAGTTGCAATACTTTGAAAAATGAAATGTCTCAATCCGAGGGCCGAAGATAAGACCGCTGCGTAACGCGGCACACGCGTTTTCTTTGTTTCGCCATCCACGATGTTTTGTTTACAAATTCGAAGGGCATTCAACACGTTGCCGGCGCTCTGTCGAATCGCGTGGCCCTTTTCTTCGAGGCTACAAAGCGAATAATGTTTTAACTTACGTTTATCGTGGGCGGGAGGACAAAAGGATGCTAGACGCAGCCAAAAACGGTCATAAAACCGACAAAAATATACAAAGAAATTTAAAAAAAAACGTCGGACGATTGAGCGAGAAGCCGTTAAGTACGCGACTGCGGCTACTGATTGCCGCGTCGAAATTGAACTATACCGAAGAGCGGCCGACCGGATTGTCCGCAGTGACGTCACAGCGCGACTGTCGCGCCGCCAAGCGGCCTCGGAGGTTCGTTCGCCCCCCCCCCCCCCCCGCCCCGCCCCGACATTCATAGCTCGAAAAATGGAGCGATTGGGGCTTCTACGTCCGTACGCATTCTATACGCTGTAGCGTAGTGCTCGTGATTGCTCGTGATTTTATTCGCTGGCAGCGGGGAAAGACGCGTGTACGAGTTACGATACTCGACAGCGTGACGTACTTTATAAATAACAATATCATTGTTTTCGTTGCGAAGTATTCGAAACAAAAAGAAACGAACGATCAGTTGATATTGAATATTTTTCATCGAGTAAAAGTGCTCTGTGCGTTAAATATAAGTGCGTACGATTCTTACCGAATAAAATACAACAAACCATCGAGTACTTGTTATGTCTCAAAATAATTAACGCCTATCCAAATTTCTGTGATTCCCGTAGTTCCTCGTTGTCTCGATAAATCGTAGTGTGTAAAATTTTATCGAAAAGGGCAAGCAGAAATGTTGCTAATAATCGATTTGCCCGACGTTGTTCTCGAGACGATTCTTTCCAATCTCTCGTACGACGAAATTGCCAAAAACAGGATCGTAAGTTTTTACTCTGGTTTTTTTTTCCTTCGACCGATGCTGACGCGAAAGATCGCGAAGACGCGGATACTCAGCCCCGTCGTGTTCTTTCTCTTCGCTCAGGTCTGCAAACACTTCGACAGAACGTGCCAAAAGCTGCTCAACCGCGGCTTCAGCCTGATGGAAAAACATCATGCCCAGTGCTTGCGCTCCGTCAAGGGCAAATTACCGCGAAGGGAATCGGAGAGAAGAACTCATCCTCTGGCTCGTCATTGCGACGCGCTTACCGCCATAGAAACGAGAATCTCTATGTTGTCTATGACTTTTATCAAGTACATCAACTTGCACCTCTGTTGTTTCATACCGGGAAAGGCAAGTGTCCCTTCGTGGGCATCGTTTTTGTTTCTCTTGCCTTCTCGTAGGGGAAGCTTTGGTTGGGTTTGTTTGGGTTTTCACAACAATGAAACACGGTTAGAATTATGGCATTGAGGGGCTACATCTACTTAGGGGCCATATTCGAAATTCTTTTTTAGCAAAACAGTTGGTTAAAAAGAAATGCATTTTCTTCTAACACAAAGGTGCATATATTGAGAGTCTAAAAGATCACCAAAAAATCCAGAAAAACAACAATAACATGGCACTGGCAGATGAAATGTTTTTCGCAATGATTGGTGGTGGACACTCCAGCTTGAATGGTCCATCTGAAATCTAAGATCTATTCAAGATAACAATAAATGCAAGTTGTAGATGATCCTCAAATATATAAAGATTTTTTTGTTCTAAGTGATAGCAAATTGAAAGTTGAGCAAAATCTGTGAAACAAGTTGTCATTTTTACGTAACTATTGAAAAATGACGATCGATTTTGAAACACTGAGATCATCGACATCCTTTAAATGTTTTTCATTGTGTCCCCTGAAATGGTAGCCATGTTTTTATTGTTTTCCTGTATTTTTTGGTGATTTTTTTAAAGGTTTAATATATGTACTTTTGTGTTAAAAACCATGCGCTTCTTTTTCACCATCCGTTTCTCAGAATAAAATCGGAATTTGGCCCTTTTTCCAAGCCTTTAGCTAGATATAGCTTCTTAAAGGTTGCGTAGTTGGAAAGCAACAAGAGTTCATTTTGTATATATTTTTTCTTCTGTTTTTACCGTAATGCAAATTGTTTTTTTGTAGATTCAGGTTGTACGTGTCTAATAAGGAGACCAAAATCCATGATTCTTATACCCTGAATTGTCAAAAATTTGAACGATTGGAGAAAAGTAACTTTGATCGCATTTGTAACAGTCCACACTTCAATGTCGTTCGGAGTCTTTCAGAATATGGGGACGCGGCATGCAGAAAAAATGGACAAGCGAAAACTGCTATACTTTTCGTGATAACCGGCTGAATTTTTGTATACCAATAGAGTATCTAGGAAGTTCCAATAAATTCGAAACGAATATAGTGGAAGTTGATGAAAGGCTTCAGATTTTAGGAGGGTTTTGAATTTTACAAAAATGTTTCGTGAGAAGTTCCAATAAATTCGAAATGAATTTATGTATACCAATAGAATATCGCAAGAAGTTCCAATAAATTCGAAATGAATTTAGTGGAAGTTGGTGAAAGGCTTCAGATTTTAGGAGGGTTTTGATTTTCACAACAATGTTTTTCACCAACGTAACTTTTATAACTTTTTAGTCATTCGGTTGAATTTTTGTTTGGAAATTAAGTATGTGGATTTGTTCCCTCGTACAGCGCGCTTTCCCTTTTTACTCACCCATCTTATTCCATTTTTGCTGCACCTTGTGGGTGCAGCTGTCTCCCTACTCTGTATTCGCATTCTGGCATTCACCATGCCATATGTGCCACGGGCGTAGGGAAAGTGCGGAAAACCCATACCAATACAGCCGGTCCCAGGTTCGCTTCCCAGTTTCGGAGCTACGTCGCGTTTCGTCCAGAAATGATGCACGGACTACAGGTTTATACGCACACGATACATGTAGCAGTCCGTGTGCGTGACGTTCGTGTACAACTGAAGCCACGTCCCACCCGTATTAATTTTCCACTGCGACTACGAGGCTGGGATTCGAACTTGCGACCTACCAATATTCTGATTTAGAAGTGGACACGCTACTCACTAGACCAGCACATTGGTTTTATATGGAAATGGAGTAGCGGACAAGGTATTTTTCTATAGAAAGTTAAGTAGCGCCGTGAAAAGTATTGAGAAGGACTTTACAGTTTTAGACGTATGGTGTGATAATATTAATTTCGAGATATTAGGAAATTTTGATTTAAGTTGAGATATTGGGATATATTTCAATACAGGATAAATTTTTATTGATTTTTCTGAAAATCGGTGATACTCTTTATATGTAAGAGTAGTATATATTAATGAGTTTTCAGAAAACATTTCTTTACGTTCTACTGACGTTGCTATGAATTTTACGTCTTTGAACATTTGCAAAACTAGTGGGTGCTACAATATATGTTGGGATTGAATTTTGACGCACTGTTCGAAAGGATTTGGTTCCGAGAGATTGGATATCTCGAAAAATTTGGACTATTGAGAGAAAAAAAATTTGGAGGAATAAGTGAGATCATTGAAAACTGATTTGTACGCTTATTTGTATGTACATTAACAAAGTTGCGTTCTAAATTTTCATGAAAAATATAATAATTACAAATTCATAAACAATCTCGTGAAGGACCTCTGAACGTGAGGGGGCTCAACGGTGTACTTTATTTTGACCGCCCGATTGATCTGAAAGAAACACATTTTTTTTCTTAAAATAAATAAAATTGAATGACTTTTTTTGTTATTGTGTTTCAATCATAAATAAAAATGTTTTAATTCTTTCTCGATTTTCATTGAAAAATGACGTTATATTTGTAAATAACTAATGAAGAAAATGTTGAGAAGAAAAACGTCGGTCAAGACTTAACTACTATTACACTAAATAAGCGCATCAAGTTTTAAGTCAATCCGTTCATTAGATGATAAAAAATTGTGTACACTGTTTTGAAGAACATTGTTTTGAAAAAAAACTAGGTTCATAAGTTTGTATTATAGATATTGATATAAAAGTTGTTACACTTAATACACTTTCGAAATACATAAAATTTCGAAAAATTCCGAAATTTTTTGAAAAATGTCCGCAATTTTGTTATTTTTGTATATATGAAAAATCGTATGATATGCGCTATAGTCATTGATGTACTGAATCTAAAACCGTTTGGTTTTTTTGTTTCGGATGATCCATCTCCGAGATTTCATCAACAGCGCAGATCTACAATTTTTTTATGAGGTTTTTTTAACTACCATTTTCATCTAGAAATACCATGACTTAAATAAATTAAATTTTTTTGAAAGTGTATTTATTAAGTGTAACAACTTTTATATCAATATCTATAATATAAACCTAACAAAAGAATTCATGAGAATAGCCTTTTACTAGCGTCTAAAGTGAGAAGACCCCTTAATGTTTCACCAGCAGTTCTATCGTTGTAATCATAAATTTACCTTCAATTTGCGATTTCTGCACCATATGTTGGACTTCCCTCTTCAATGTTAGTTGTCTCAAAGTATATTCTAAAACAGATTTACAAAATCGATTTTTCAAAACTTTTTCAGTAGTCTAACCCGTTAAGTACCCCCTTTCAGTAGTCTGACCAGTTAAGTGTTATCCACACCACTCGTCGTCCCTACGTACGTCTATTGGCTATAGACGAACTTAGGGATTTTTTTTAAATCAAATTTTGTAAAAATGGTGTACTTTTGACAAAAAATTCGAATCTTTCCTAAAAAATAAGCAGTTACTTGGTAATAAAATAAAAAATTTACATAGAATCGAAAAACTCCTATGTACTTCTATGAAGGAGGTAGTTGAGAAGCTGCTGTAAAAATTTCAAACTGACCCGTGCAACCGTGTTGAAATAATGTGTTCGCTAAGATTGAAAAAAAGTGGTTTCGACAAAAACGCGTTTTCATTATGTTAAAGCATTGTTTAAACAATGTAAAAAAAAAGATTTTTTCAAAATCCTAGAGTGGTGTTACGCCTTAAGATGCCTGGAGAAATTTCCGTACACTCACAGTAATCGTGCAAACTTCACATTTGACATAGAAATAGTAGGTGATTTTTCACATCGCATTATTAGAATACAGTTTCGTAAAAAGAAAACACTGATAAAATCACTTCCTCGTTAATTTTTCCCTGCAAAGTTTCTTCTACGAGCGGGCCAGTTTCGAAAAACCACCTTGCCTATGAAGTCTGTGGGCGAGATAATGTTCCTTCTACTTGTCTCGTTCTTTCAATGTCGAAATAAAATGAAAACATTGCCCGCAGGTTATAGACGAGATATTCCGATTGTTGCGTCTGATTCGAGACTCGAAAACGCCGCCGCGAGCTTACGAGATACTTCAAGAATTGCGCGACATAAGTAGCATGGCGATGGAACATTTCGACGAGAAAATATTGCCGGCTCTGAAGCACAGCATGAGTTCTTCGTCTTCGGTGGAGCGCGTCGCCTCGTACGATTTGCCGGGCGGCGGTTTGATGATAGCGCATCACGGCGCCGCTTCCAGTTCCTTCATCGCGACCCACTCGTACAACTCGGAAAAGCTAAACAAGGCGTTCAAAAAGATGTACAACAAGACGAAACAGAACAAAACGTCCTTTTTGACAGTGAAGAGTCGGATGAACCGGCTCTGCTTGAGAATAAAGAGGCAAGGATTTCACATGCGAGCCCAGAGCATAAAGCTCAAGCAACAGGCGAAAAAGCTCCACGAGCAGGACACACAATTGGCCGACATGAAGCGACACCTCGAAGACTGGGAACAAAAAATTGGCGATTTGACCGCTGAATTGTCACGTTGCCGCGAGGACACCATCAAATCCGATACTATCGATAGCCGCAAGAGAAAAAGCATCGACGAAGACGTTGAAACGCGGGACGGGAATTCGTCCGAAGTCAAGCAGTTGATGGCGAAAAAACGGAAACTCATCATCGAGAGGAAATCTTCGAGTGACGCGAAAGACGTGAAATTCAAAAAATTCATGTCCGAACTTCTTTGCGCCAATTCGTCCGAAGAATATTCGCCGACGTGTCAAAAACAATAGTACCTCGTCGCGCCCTTTGCATTTTACCTTTGCTTTTCCTTTTCAACGCACGTTGTAACATTCGCATTCGTAAAGACACATAGAAAACAGAATTATCATTTGATAATTTTTGCATCGTAGACCGATACCGATGAGGCAGTTGAAAGATAGATTAGATTGTCTCGTTCATCGAGATGATTGTCGAGATGATTGCTGCGCTTTAAAAAAAAAGCAGCGGTTGCCGGGGCAAAAGGAACATCTCAGAGTTTGATGTGTAGCCAATTTGATACTCAGATGTTTTAAATCGAACAGACAATATAGTACAGTCGTGCTGTATATTGGAATCGGAAAAAATTAGAAGGCTAGTTTTTTTGACAGATAATTTTGTTGGTGCGGCGGGTGATAAATCCATGTATGCCTAAAAATCGGGGTGGAGGTATTTTTTAGAGGATGAAGGGGCGTGGAGGTCGATTAATGCCACACTACAATCCCCGCGAGGTCGGCGCTGGGAGACAAAATGTTCAGAAAAATCCGGCCTTTATTTTTGTCGACAGCGCTGAAGTCGTGGAAGTTCATTTTGGGGGTGAAAAAGTAGGGTGAAAAAAAAATCAGTTTTAATTCGATAACTCTTTAGGAAAATTCATACAATTTTTGTTCAAATGGGAACGTTGTAGCCCTTGAAAAGGCGCGTCGATCGAGTATTCGATCATCCCTCTACAATATCTTCACCTCCAAAAAAATTATTGAAGTGTCAGAGAAAAATTGTTTATTGATTAATTAAAAAACAATCGTTTTTTTCGGGAAAGGTTTAAAGGTACGAAATGTAGAGAATGATTTTATCTATATTTTCGTTTTTATGGACCACCCTTGAATTTTGCTTTTCCCAATTCTGCTCGGGGGTTGAAAGTTCAAAATATAATTCTGGGAAAACTATTGACCGAAAATAAAGAGATATGAGTTTGGCGCTATGGATAAAATGTAGCTGAGGGTTCAAGGTACAAATTGTTCTACGGCGGCAAATTCGTGCGGTCAATAGTTTTTCCAAAATTTCATTTTTAATTTTCAACACCCGGGAGGGGTTGGAAAATCAAAATTCAAGGGCGATCCATAGGGACGAAAATATAGAGAAAATTATTCCCTACATTTCGTACATTTAAACCATCCCCGAAAAATCGATTGTTTTTGAGTTATTCAATAAACAATTTTTTTTTTTTTTGATACTTCAACAATTTTTTTGGGCGTTGAAGATATTGGAGAGGGATGATCAAAAATTCTATCAACGCGTCTTTTCAAGGGCTACAACGTTCCCATTCGAACGAAAATTGTATGAATTTTTCTTGAAGAGTTATCGATATAAAACTGATTTTTCAAAATTTCACCTCACTTTTTAACCCCCAAAATGCACTTCCACGACTTCGGCGCTGTGGACAAAAATAAAGCCCGGATTTTTCTGAACATTTTGTCTCCCGGCGTCGACCTCGTTGTAGTTTGGCATTAATCCACACCCCTAAAAAACTTCATCCCCTAAAAAAAACCCTACACCCCGATTTTTGGGCAAACTTGAATTTAGCACCCGCGGCTCCTACAAAATCACCTCTCAAAAAACTAGCCTTCTTCTAATTTTTTCCGATTCCAATATACACCACGACTGTATTAATAGTGAATATTTTCCATACATTACATCATTTTTCTTACAATAAGGCACAAGTATCTCAATGAGCAAGATAATCTAAAAAAAGGATCTTTCAGCTGCGCCAGCCGCACCAACCGCTTCTTTGTTGCAATTGTTATCGTTGGATTGTTCGTCAATTTATTGAATTCATATTTGCTTAAATTAATATTTTTTCTCAGTTTCTTAATTCCTTAGTTAATGGTTTGCCCATTGTTGCACTCGAATAACAAATTGCAAAAAGAAACTGCCACTTGTTCAACGAAAAATCAAACTCAAATGTTTTCAATCGGCGCAACTTTACATAGACGGAAAAAAGTGTGTCAACGAAGGTACCGATTGCGGATGATTATTTTTAATTCTTGAAAATCAGCTCTTACTTTCTCGTAATCATTATCCCCCGCGATTTTGCCAAAAAATTATTCTTAATGTTTGATTCGGTAGATTTTACCGAGAATCGCTCGTTTCTAGTGACAAAAGCAAATTAACGGGTGCGCTTTATGAACTCATTATAAATATCATCAAAATATTCCGTTATTTTCACGGTCACTTTTTTGACGAAAGGAAAATAACATGGATATCATATCGCGATATGGAATTCGCTTATCACGAAAAGCCAAAATTCAACAACCATTTTTCATCGTGCAGAAGATCATAAAACTGTCGAATATTGTAGAAATATTGAAGGAACAGGAATTAATACGAAGTAATGAATTAGACCTACAACATTTAGTATTTACGGACAATAAACAAATGTATTGGAGATACTTAAGAAGAAAGTGAGATTGACCATTAAATTGTCTCTCCTGTGATATTTTGCGTGTTCTCAAATTCACTTTTCCGTTTTTAGAAAGAAAAAAATCAATATTTCATTCGCTACTCGTATTTTTTTTTCATTTACGTTAATTTCTTTATTCCGTCACGAAGATGAATATCCTCATCGCTCGAAGATTCATTCTCTTCGTTATCTTCTGCCTCCTCGACGGAGCATTCCGTTTTCAAAAGTGCCTCCGAGTTGTCTTCAAATGTTTCCGATGATCCTGAATTCTTCATCTTGTTGTAAATCATGAAGTGAGCTTCTCGGAGATACTTTTGTTCCCTGTCGTGTATTTTCTTCCTCGTTATTTGTTTGTCGACTTCCGGTATCAAGAAGTTGTGCACCATATCGGTGATCATTTGTCGGTCCCGAATTTCGTCGCTGAAAGATTTCAACGAATTCATTGGTGATCTCGATGTCGCGTTTTTTTTGATAAAAAAAGGATTAGATTATATTAAGGGGTCTTCTCACTTTGGACGCCAGAAAAGGCTATTTTCATGATTTTTTAAAATAGGTTTATATTATAGATATTGATATAAATATTGTTACACTTAATAAATCTACTTTCCCAATACATTTAAAAAAAATTATTTATTTAAGTCACTATTTATAGACGAAAATGGTAGTTCAAGAAATGTCCTAAAAAATTGTAGCTCTGCGCTGTTGATGAAATCTCGGAGACGGATCATCCGAAACAAAAAAACAAAACGGTTTTAGATTCAGTATGTTAATGGCTATAGCGCATATCATACGATTTTTGATATATGCAAAAATAACAAAATAGTGGACATTTTGCGAAAAAACGTCTTTTTCACCGTTTTTGGCATAAAAGGTAAATGTCAAAATTCAAAAAACCCTTTATACGCGCTATAGCCATAGTTGTAAAGAATATGTGGTTAAAATTTCATAAGGATCGGTTCAGTAGTTTCGAAGATTTTATCAACAAGCCTTCGAAAAACGTTGTTTCGAGAAAAACGCGTTTAAAGTTTGTTTGGGTTAGATAAATACATACGTTTTAAAAAAAATGTATTTCGAAAGTGTATCAACTTTTATATCAATATCTATAATATAAACCTATCAAGAAAAATCATGAAAATAGTTTTTTGTTAGCGTCTAAAGTGAGAAGACCCTTTAAGGTAGGCTACTGTGAAAATGACGAACACTCGTTTGTCGCTTAAGACAACTCAAATCGAAGAGGAAAGTTCAACATATGGTGCAGGAATCGCCGAGCGAAGGTATACTTGTGTTTACAACGATAGAATTTCTAGTAGAACTGTAAACGCATTTCTCTCGAAACCATGTTCGACAAAACGGTGTACATGATTTCTCGATATCTACGAAACGGATTGACTTGTCACATTGCGGTCTGTTAACTGGTAGATAGTGTGCTAGTAAACTATAGCCATTTAGCTTTAAGCTCGTAAATCAAATTGCAGTTGAGCTCATCTTCTTGAACTATAAAATAGCTACTAGTTACTATTTAATATCTCGCAATGTGACCGCGCCCTTATTCAGTGTAATAGTTTAGTCTTGACGGACGTTCTTCTTCTTAGCATTGAACAAAATTATTTATCCCCAAACAAACCCAAACAAACAATAATGATGTTATTTTTCCTTGAAAAATCGAAAGTTCCAATTTTTTTTATCGGAACACGATAATAGAAGCTCGGACAAGTCTTAGCCAACATTATCTACTTTAGGAAAAAAACGACTTTTTTTCTCAGATTAACCGGGTGGCCAAAATCAAGTACACCGTTGAGCTCCTCACGTTCAAAGGTCCTTCACGGGATTATTTATAACTTTTATAAATTATTAATATTGTTAATAAAAATTAGGTACACAACTTTGTTGATATACACACGAATAAATGTCCAAACGATTTTTCAATCATCTTATCCCTTCAAAAACAATATTTTTAAATAACCCTGATATTTGGATCGTCACAGTAGCCTAACCCCTTAACGGAAAGAAAACGTAAAAGCTGTCGCCATGGTCTTTTGGGGATGAGTTTGAAGAAAATAATTGCTCTTTGAGGCTACAAATAAAAAGGAAACGAAGACTAGGAGTAGGACAAGGTGAAGACTGATACAAAAAGATTGAACGGTAAGGATATGATTGATTTTACGGTTCTTGTTCTTGGTGTCTCAATGTCGCAGCGTCAATTTCGTCGGCCAGTTCTTCGACGTATTGGCTCGCATCTCTTTCAGCAGTCCTCTCAATTTCCTCGCTTATAACATCCTCCAGATATGCCTGAACGGTGTCTTGATGAACTTTGACCATTTGACGAAACATTTCGTCCAGTTCTCGTCGACGATTTCGCTCCAGTTGACGCCTGCCCGATTCCTCGGCCTCCCTTCGAGTTCTTTCTCTCTCGACCAGCAGAGCAAGCGCATGAGCTTTCCGTTCTGCCCGCAATCGCGTTTCTTCCTGCAATTTTTTCCCCCACACTCATCAATGTTATTTCAGATGAAAAATCTAGCCTAGCCTTCTCGGAAAGAATCAATTCAGAACAAAGAATACGTCGCAATGCTTCGCGATATTATTTGTGAGTAATTCGTCACGAGTGACGCGCTCACTTTGCTGAGCATATCCAATATTCCAGCGACGGTCAGTCCCTCCAGCGAATCGAGAATTTCGGATAGACGATTGTTCTGCTCCAATCTTTCGCTTTCTTCGCGAGACTCGTCAACTCTATCGACGCCGTTGCTTCGATGGGAAGTTACGTCTTCAGAATCTTTGAGCAAATGCGTCGATCTGAGCTCCTCTATCAATTCTCTGCACCTGTCTCGACCCTCGAACATCTGGAAAAATCGAATGTGTTACGCGAAGGCTCTTCCTCAATGAGAAAGTTTCTTTTGTCAAATCTAACCATGCATTGGACAGCTCGGCCTCTCGTTATTTTCTGCAGGAACAAGGAATTGTTCTCCCAATAATTGTCCGCGTCGTCGCTTCTTCTCATCAACGGAGTGACCGGCAGAGCGGGCAATTTATATTTGCGTTTCAACAGAGTTGGTCTATCTCTTTTCTCGTTTTTCGTGTCGTTCAATCTTATTGCTTTCAAATCGCTGTGAAGCTTTCGAAGCTTCTCGTCGGTCCATCTGGTTCGCCTCACGCATAATTGGTCTGGCCTTCGAATTGATTCCAAATTTTGCAATTCCTCGTCAGTCGGGAGCCACGTAGTCGAATCATCTGCTATTTTCCCTGAAAAATACATAAGTGTAGGATTTTTTATGCTCATTTTTGACGAGTAGTTTCGTTGTTATTGCTGTTAAGGGGACACTGGTCGGAAAAAAATAAAAGAATTTATTCAAGCTCTAAGTTATACTTTAGGACCTTAAGGCAACTTGTCTGAATTGTCGAGAAGTTGACATTTTCATCAACAATTTTTTACAATTTTTCACTTCCAAACTTAAAATATCGTGAGGCAATTTTACTAAACTTTTTTCATATAGGCTTGTGACGGAACTTAAAATTCCACAGTATCTTCTAAACTACATTATTTACAAAAATACGTAGGGGTTTCTTGATTACTTAAAAACTCCTCTTGTTATAAACAAATGTTCACTGTTTTTTTTCTCCCGAAAATGAAACTTTTTCGAATGCTACGATTTATATGAAAACAAAATGTACAAAATCCCCTACGCATTCCTCTAGATCAGCCATACTCAAAGTGTACTCCGGGGCTCCGCAAGGCCTCCGCCGAAAAAAAACTTCATATCGTCCAGTAAATGGAAATAATTACATCAATGTACAGTGGAATTAATACATTGTTCTGTAAAGTACCCATTTTTGTACGATTTTCGGCAAGAGTACGATATCCGGGGCGCCAAGATTTGACGGTAAATGTATGGTTATCGAGTCAAAATAAACAAAATATGAAGAGTGGTAAAAGTTGATATTCCGCTTATTTTGCGTTCAATTCATAATTTTTTCGATAGTTATTGAAAATGCCGATTTTTTCGAATTTGAAAATTTCAAGCAACATCAGGCAAGGTAACTTGGAAATTTATAGTTTCAACGGTGTCTCATAAGCCAAAAATATATTTTAAATACCACTACCATGTTTTCCTCGCTTATAAGTGCGATTAAACAGAGAGTAACGTAGTACTTTTAATCGCTAAGAGTCCGAAGAGGGATTAAAAGTGTACGGTTCATCCCTTTTCGGACTTGCAAGGCTCAAAGTTTATGTAAAATGTATCATTTAGTCATTTGGTGTAGTAATTATATGGAACAATTCTTATTATTATAAATGAACAGAGAATATGAATGAATAAAGCATTATAATCTTGGAATTTATGTTGAAAATCATATAAATACTACGTTTAGTGGTATTTGTATGATGCGACTAAATAAACCGAAACAAACCTAAACAAAGAAATATTTTTTGAAGCTCGGCCGGTCAATTTCCATTATTTGCGATAAAATAAAGATATTGTACCCATGAGCGAACAACAATCGTTGAATTTTGCCGTATTTCCAATTACCGCTAAAAACGCTCACAAATCTTTAAGAAAGCCGAAACGGCAATTTTTTTATTCTTGAAAGCCTCGTTATTTTGCTTCAAATATCAAGAATCACGGCCACAACTTGGCGTCCCGGATATCGTACTATCACCCGATTTTCATCTTGTGAATGGTTCCATATACTTAAGGGGCACCACTAGTGTGACACTTTCAGAAAATCGATTTTTTTGAATTTTTCGATAGTCCATACCTTCAAGTATACCTTATACTTTTATCTATTTATAACAATGGAATCCATATTTTGTATCATTCAACGCGTTGTTCGCAAAACTACGTTTTTCAAATTTGCTGCATTTGTAACTCGAATACTAATCATCCGATCGACTTGAATCTTGTTTTAGCGTATTTAGTATTTGTTTCTTCATACCTTCCAGTTTTTCGATTTGATAAAAAATGTCAATTTGCCGTGCAAAAACCCATCAGATTTTTAAACGTAATTTGGAACATTTTTTTCTAGACTCCGCCTTTTTTTTTTAAATCCTGCGTCACTGGACAAACATACCTTTTAATTTAACGGACTTAAAAGTTTTTTTTACTTCGAGCACTGAAGGCCACAATCACTGCAGCGGTGGGAGAGCTTTTTTTCAGACTGGGGAGACCGCGCCTAAGTCGCTGAAGATGGAATATTTTCATACAACAAAATTACTGTATATACATAATTTATACACAAATATATCTTAGTAATTTCTAAACATTCGATGGAATAGTTTTCTTCCAATAACTTCCCGAAAATCACCTTTTTGGGCAGTCACACTAGTAGTGCCCCCTTCAAGACGTACAATAAAGTTTGTTAAATAAATTTTAATTTCAACTCCGTTTTAAGCACAATAAATTCTCAAACGCCAGTTCTTCCGGCTTCTGTACTAGCGTTCCTCTTTAGGATGAAAAGAATATTTAAAAAATCTTTAATAAAAATTCGTATGTCATTTCATAAGGGGTTGGGCTGCTGTGAAAGATGAGAAACACTCGTTCATCGCTTGGGCCAACTCAAATTGAAGAGGAAGGTCCAACATATGGTGCAGGAATCGCAGATTGAAGGGAAACTCATTATGACAACGATAGAACTGCTAGTAAAACTTCAAACGCGTTTTTCTTGAAATCATGTTTTCAAAACGGTGTACATGATTTCTCGACATCCAATTAACGGATTTACTTTAAATTTGTAACACTTATTCAGTGTAATAGCAGTTTAGTCTTGCCAGACGTTTTTCGTCTTAGCATTGCCTTTTCATTAGTTATTAAAAATAAGGTAAATATTTACAAGCAGGGCTCCAGCTAGAAAAGGGGTTTAGAAATTTTGTACCGAGTCGATTTATTTCAGGGCACTTTGTTTATAATATTTAAGTCGAGGGGAGACAATGTCAACCCTTATTTGAACCCCCAAACGCTTTTTTTAACTTTTTTAAAGGTATGGAGGAAACGGGTTTGGTGACATCAGGTGGGTCAAATGTCATGTCTTTGTTTGGGTTTGTATATGAAATATTTGTTTTTTCTTAATAAAATCCCCTCCCTTATCATAAAAGGTCTGCTCACTTTAAACGCTAAAAAAGGCTGTTTTCATGAATTTTTTGATAGGTCTATATCATAGATATTGATATAAAAATTGTTACCCTTAATAAATATACTTTCGAAATACATTAAACATTGTTTTAAATGTATTTATGTAACCCAAATAAACTTCAAATGCGTTTTTTCTCGAAATATCGTTTTTCGACGGCTTGTTGATAAAATCTTCAAAACTACTGAACCGATCCTTATAAAATTATAACCACATATTCTACACAACTGTAGTTATAGCGCATATGAATGATTTTTTCAATTTTGATGTTTACTATTTTTTTAGCCAAAAACGGTGAAAGACTCTTTTTTTCCTTTTTTATGTCCGCCATTTTGCTATTTTTGCATATATCAAAAATAGTTTGATTTTTTTTCGGATGATTCATCTCCGAGATTTCATCAACAGCGCAGACCTACAATTTTTTTAGAACTTTCTTTTAACTACCATTTTTTTCTATAAATAGTGACTTAAATAAATTTAAAAAAAAATTTCAATGTATTTCGAAAGTGTATTTGTTAAATGTAATAACTTTTATATGAATATCTATAATATAAACCTACCAACAAAATTCATTAAAATAGCCTTTTCAGCGTCTAAAGTGAGAAGATCCCTTAACCGATCAAATTGAAAAAAAAAACACCTCTTGTAAGGAAATAACGTTTGAGATTGTTTGGGTTCTTACTGTCTACGTATGATTCCGGAAGTAATGTTTTGTCCAAAATCTCATGACGAGCCTTGGTTCCGAATCCAAAATGCATTTTCGGTGCGTACAAGTATGAGGTGGGATTAGCGTATCTCGCTATGATATCGGAACGATGCATCTTGTACGAGGCAGCACTCGAAGCACGATGTTTACGATTTAATTTTCGTACTTCCCTCAAGAAGGTTCCTCTTATACCGAGGATTTGTTTGTCTCTCTGCTGGCCCAGTCGACTGGCTAATCTCTTGATTCTCCGAATAGTTCTTTCTTCTCTGACTTTTGCATTGTGCTCCATTATTCGTTCCATCAATTCCATTCGCGAATCCATGATGGATTGAATTTCCTTATAAAATTTGAGAAAAAAAAACCTCTTTCACTCCAAACTGTCACGAATCACTTTATGTAGAAAAAGAAAATGACGAATAGTTTAGTTTGGATGTTTCTTTATAGTTAAAAAAAAATTGTATTCGATTTTTCATGCGATCTTACTGCCTCGCGAAAAGCCCACTCGTTTGCTTCTATCGCCGATATTATCGCCTCGGAAATTTTGATATTCGATGGAGTATCCATTGGTGGCAAAATCTCCAACCATTTCTTCTTCATTCTCATTCGCTGAATTATTTTCACCTCGTGCATACCGGCTGGTAGACCATTCTCCCAAGTAGAATTCGCGAGACTCAGGACCTCTGGATTTTCATCTGCATCGAGAAAAGTGTTTACTTCTTTGGCTGTCCACTACTATTGTTAAAAAGATATGTGTTTCGTCCTACATAATTTATTCTAATTGCCTTTGTCGTGTAAAACGAAAAAAATCACATACAGCGATTCATCTTTCTAATTTCTATTGTCAGCCTTCCCTTGTTTTCTTTATTCTTCGCTTACTCATGAGCGAAGAATGAAGAAAAAAACTAAAGGCTGATGGTAGAAAATAGAAAAATGAATCGCCGTAGGTGATTTTTTTTTTTCATCAAAATCTCGAAAATTGTCTTTTCCCGCAAAAATAAAGTCTCTTTATCTTTGTTTTCGGAGAAAACACAATATCCAAGATTTTTATGAAAACTCGTTCAAAATGTTTAACAACGTTGAGAAATATTATTCAGAAAAAGTGTTTGCGTGTTCCCGAATTTTTTGTACTCGCAAAAACTTTTGGAGTTTTGAGACCAATAATTTATTATCGAACGTCGGCTTTAAATTTGTTCGACATCGGTAGAACGCTTTAGATTTTGAGAGTGCATTAAATTTCATAGAAATGCTTTTAACTCGACTCGCACATTTTTTAGATATCGGGTTACATTTTTTACGGCGTTAACGTATAACACACGGTATATTACGAATGAGATGTCTTAAAATTGGTGGTACGATTTAGATTTTAAGGCTGTTCAAATACCCAATGATACTCTTCAACGATAGAAATTTCTCAAAACTTAAAATACTTGAGTAACTGTTTGCGCATATCTAGAATGTTCCTTCTCCATAAAACTTCCTTAAGGGGAGCCTAAACTAGAGGGTCAACAAAAGTGTTTTTTCGGAAATTTTTTAGAAGGGAAAAAAACAAGTGAGCCCAGTAAACATTGAGGTATCTTTTCATGTATATTGGAAATGTATTAAAAAAATGTTTTAACATGAAACAATAAATGACTGCAGATTTAACTTGCTATAAAAATGATTTAAAAAGACTTTTTCAACGACTTTTTAAATTGACTTAGAATAGATTTTTATACTGAAGGAAATAAACTTTGCTTTGATTCAATAGGTTGCTTACTTTTTTTTACTATCTGGCTGGTCAATTTGGAAAAATTGTGAAAATGAAAACTCGGAAAAACGCGCTTCAAAGTTTTCAATAGGAGGAAATATCAATATCAAATATCAATCGCTTCTCCGCTTTTGGCCTTGTATCTTCGAAAATATTTACACTTGGCCTCTGTAACTTTGTGAATATATTCTTGCGTAGTTTATCTATCGATTTAAAAATATTTAAAAAACCGATTTTTCGGACTTTCTAATTCAAGCTCCCACCTTAATAAGATATGTTTATGGTACTGGCGGACTAACGATTCAGCTTCAGACTCAAGCATAGGAGTAGCTTTGTGTAAAATAAAAAAATTATTTTGCGAGCGAAATAAAATAATGCGCAAGCTACGAACACGTTTTGTAATTAGAAGAGTATGTGGCTTCCGGATGGCGGACGTTTTGTAATTTCTCGTTAGAAAATTTTTTAACTTCTAACCCATACTTGCACGACACGATAATTTGTAGGGTGCTTCCCACGGCGACGTTTGCGCCTCGCTCTCACGGTAATCCGTCTGGGTTCCTCTACTTTCCTTTCCTTCATGTTTCCGATTTACGGGAATCTTCGCGTCATCTCCGTCTCCTCCTCCTGATCGGCTCATTCGAAATTCATGGCTTCCGTAGCTGAAAAAATATTTTAAAGTCACACATTTAGCAATAACCATTTTTTCATCTGTACTATTATCATCTTGTTTTCAATAGAATAATCTTTTTACCTCGTTTTTTTTTCGTAACTCCATCGTCTCAACTGTGGCTCGTTGGTCGATTCCTGATAGCAGGGTTTGATAATCATCGACGCTGCAGCGCAAATTGACACACTTATCGCCATAATTGTTACTTAATTTATTACGTTCTGTCCGGCAGGTTCATCCCTCGACCCAACTTCAGTCTTGACGGCTGAAGTGCGCGAAGAATTTGCCAAATAGGGTTCAAATACGTGATCGATCAAACATCTGGGTTGCTATAGTGAAGCTAGCATTCCTCCGTACAATAAATCAGTCACACTGAATTAAGGCGTTAGGCTACTGTGAACATTTCAAAACTCTCGTTTGACGCTTTAGGCAAGTCAAATTGAAGAGGAAGGTCCAACATATTGTGCAAGAATCGCAGATTGAAGGTAAAGTTATGATTCCAATGATATAACCGCTAGTTAGTAGTCGTGCTGTCGCTGAAAACCCTCGTAATCGGAAAAAATTAGGAGAAGGCTTCGTTTTCTGACAGGTGATTTTGTAGGTGCCGCGGATGCTCAATCCAAGTGTGCCTAAAAATCAGGGTGTAGGATTTTCTTAGGGGATGACAGGGGATGGGCGTGGATTAATGCCAACTTTACAACCCCTACGAGATCGGCGCCGTGAGACAAAATGTGCAGAAAAATCTGGGCTTCAGTTTTGTTCACAGCGCCGAAATCGTGGAAGTTCATTATGGGGGTGAAAAAGTGGGGGAAAAATCCGCTTTGATTCAATAACTCTTTAGAAAAAATTCGTACACTTTTTTTTCAAATGGGAACGTTGTAGCCCTTGAAAAGACGCGTCGATCGAGTATTTGATCATTACTCTCCAATAATATCTTCATCCCCAAAAAATGGTCAAAATACAACAAAAATTGTTTATTGAATAACTCAAAAACAATCGATTTTTAGGGTGTGGTTCAAATGTAAGAAATCATAACAATAATTTTCTCTATATTTTCGTTTCTATGGACCACCCTTGAATTTTCATTTTCCAACCCCTCTCGGGGATTGAAAATTCAAAATGAAATTCTGGGAAAACTATTCACCGCACGAATTCGCCGCCGTGGAAGAATTTGTAGATTGAACCCTCAGCTACATTTTTGTCTACACTGCCAAACTCGTATCTCTTTATTTTCGGTCAATAGTTTTCCCAGAATTTCATTTTGAATTTTCAACGCCTGAGAGGGGTTCGAAAAAGCAAAATTGAAGGGTTGGCCATAGGCACGAAAATATAGAGAAAACTATTCTCTACATTTCGTACATTTAAACCATCCCCGAAAAAATCGATTGTTTTTGAGTTATTCAATAAACAATTTTTGTTATACTTCAACGATTCTCTTGGTGAAGATATTATTGGAGAGGGATTATCAAATACTCGATCGACGCGTATTTTCAAGGGCTACAATGTTCGCATTTTAACAAAAATTGTATGAGTTTTTCCTAAAGTTATCGAATAAAAACAGATTTTTCCAAATTTCGCCCCAAAATGAACTTCCACGACTTCGGCGCTGCTGACAAAAATAGTCCGGACAGTCCGGATTTTTCTGAACATTTTGTCTCCTGGCGCCGACCTCGAGGGGGTTGAAGTTTGGCATTAACCCACCCTATCCCTTTTCATCCCCTAAAAAAACCCTACATGCCGATTTTAGGCAAACTTGGATTGAGCACCCGCGGCACCTTCAAAATCACCTGTTAAACAAACTAGCCTTCTTCTAATTTTTTACAATTCTAATATACAGCACGACTGTACTAAGTGAAACTTTGAACTTGTTTTTCTCGAAACTATGTTTTTCAAAATGGTGTACACGATTTCTCGACATCCAATAAACGGATTGACCTGAAAACTGGTACATTTGTTTAGTGTAATTATAGTTTAGTCTTGACAGACGTTTTTCTTCTTAACATTTCTCTTCATTAGTCATTAACAATATGTTAATTACTAATGAAGACTAATGTCAACACACGATAACAAAAAAACTTAGTTAACTCTTAGCCAATACTATCTCTTGTGAGAAAAAAAAGTTCGTTTTTTTGTTTCAAATCAACCGGGTAGTCAAAATCAAGTAGACCGTTAGGCCCTTCTCGTTCAAAGGTTCTTCACCACATTGTTTATAACTTCTTTGATGATTATTTTCTCATGAAATTTGGTACACAACTTTGTTAATGTACATCGAAATAACTTTCCAAACGAATTTTCAATCATCTCTCTTATTCCTTCAACTAATTTTTCGAAATAATCCTGATTTTTGGGTCGTCACAGTAGCCTAACCCCTCAAGTCGTGATACGAAGCTTACATTAATCAATTTATTAAACTCATATTGACAATTATGTAAATATTTGGTACAGATTTTTGAACAAATAAGATATTCAGTTTGATCCTTTTCTTAATCAAAGGAAACACTTAAACGTATATATAATACTCAAGGTTTTACAACCTCTTTGACAATATTGATATATTATCGCGTATTCGTACATAAAAATTTATCGGAACAAACATATATCTGTCTATGTGTATAGTTTTGTTTGTCATATGGAATGTTATTTTCTGTCGACGAGCGTGTAAAACTATTTATTTCCCATAACACGATTTATTTTCTCTATAGAGGTGTCTATTTTTCTTAAGGGATTGGGATACTACAACGGCCCGGAGAAGTATCTTATTTTCCAATGTGGTTTGTAAAAAAAAACTACACATCCGCTCGATTTGCGACTTGGCATTGTATGGGGTATATTAGAAAAAATAATGAACTATTATAATAGTTAAAACATCATCGTAAATATCGCTATGAGCAGGCGCCAAACTGCTGGTTTTTTTTTTATAGACGTCAAATCGGTGCAAACCTCATAATCGAGTTTGTAAAAAAAGTGCCAGTTTTTGCTAGGACTTTAATATTATGCGAGTTTTCCAGAAAAAAAACACTGCGGAAGGTTAATGCTTAGGTAAAAAATGTATTTAATTGAAAAATTGTTGTTCTCTTGTTTTAGATAATTGGAAAAATAGTTATTTCTCTGAAAAAATTACGGGCAGCTCAGTACTCTCTCACGGAGATGTTTATGATAATTCGTTAACCTCCTCGAGAGGTGACTCTCGCTCATTACTTACTATCCGAGCGAAAAAGGCCTCGAGTGCGAAGGGTTAACGATTATAGTCCTTTTCACTCTTTATAACGAGCTTGAATATAGTGTGAATCCATAAATTGATCGACTGGTTAGTTGTTACTACAAATCGCAGCTGAAAATTGCATACTCTTTCAAGCCGTCACGGTATACCAATCCTGAAAACTCCTTCACTGTTTAAGGGGAGGTACCTGAGTAAATGGCGCGAAAAACAGGTAAACTTCGGGAATTTTTATCTCAAAAACTAACGTTTCGATTGGATTCGGATTTTTTAAATTGAAAAATATGTACATTGAGGTATGTTTAGGAATTTTTTTAAATAAATTCGTTGACTGGAAGCGATTCAAACGCGATTATCTCGAAACATAGTTTTCAAATACGGTGCCAGATGTATCTCGAAAACAGCTTGTCCGATTTTGTGTCGGACAAGCCGGATATAATATTCTTCGATATTTTTTCTCGTTCGCCACGTAGGATTTTTTTGAAATGTTCATTTTTGACGGAATTGCGACCGTTTTAATTTAACATTCGTTTTTCGTGCGCAATTTCCGACGATTTTGGATTGCATGCACATTGCACAAAAAAGCAATGGTTCAATCAAATGAAAAACCCCTACGTGGCGAACGAGAAAAACTATCGAAGAATATTGTATCCAAATTTGGACAAAATCGGACAAGCCGTTTTCGAGATACATCTGGCGCCGACTTTGAAAACTATGTTTCGAGATAATCGCGTTTTAATCGCTTCCAGTCAACGAATTTATTTTAAAACATCCCTAAACATACCTCAATGTACATATTTTCCGATAAAAAAAAAACCCGGATCCAATCGAAACATTAGTTTTTGAGATAAAACTTCCCGAAGTTTACCTGTTTTTCTCGCCGTTTACTCAGGTACCTCCCCTTAACGCTTCTTCGTATTTGGTACAACAGCCTAAAATAAGAAAGTGTGATTGACCCTCGTTTCTGTTAATACTGTTCACATGAGTGTGCGACGAAAGTTGGTTTCGGACACCGGGTGTCATACTATCACCCTATTTCTCACGCACGGCAAAGCAATAGTGCTTTCAACCACGATTGAAAAAAAAGTTAAAAAAAAAAACATTCTGAAAACCCAATTCCGAAGTAATTTGTGATCGTTCCGGTTTATTCCGAATTTCAAGGCCAGAATAATCCTTGAAAACAGCGGAACACCACGGCGCCGTGATCCAGTGTGCGGAGCAGATCGATAGTTCTTAACGAATATTTGTGGCAATAATTGTTTTCCTCCACAAGAGAATGGCACTTCAAGTTCAAGTACGTCGTTCGTTCGACGCTCTGAAAAATCCGTTTGCCGAACTTCCCAGATGGGCCGGCCAACGTTGCTGTTGCGAAATATTTTTGCACTCCTGTCCCGGTAACATATCATCGGGACAGACGCATTCCAATTTGTATCGATAAACGGTCATTTGGCCGAGCGGTATCTTGACGTTTTCCCTGGACATGCTCTCTTGATAGATCTTGTAATCGACCCCGCGTTCAGCGAGGCATTCACCTACTATGTCTTCGTTATCGTAGTCTTGTTTTTTCGAGCGCTTCGATCTTATACAATCCAAGTCACGTTGCAGCAGGATCACCGAAATTTCCGACGGTGGCAGCCAGTAAGTTGAAAATACTAGATCAACGGAGGTTTTTTCAGCGGACGGTGCAACCGAGGGTAATAATATTCCCGTTGGTGGCTGTCGTTGAATACCTTTGACCGATTGCCCGTTCTCCATGTCGTTGCGTTTTTTTCGATAATTCTTGCCGTATCGCGAACTTTCTCGAACTGCCACACCACCATTGCTGGCGAATTCTCGCTTGAAGATGTTCTCGATATCGGCGTACTTCTCGTTCTCGGACCCTCCGCCGAGCCGATTTTCTCTCATTGCATTTGAATTCGCGATGCCGGGCCTCTTGCGTCTCTTCTGTTCTACATCGGGCTTGGCTGTCTCGTCGTTGATCAACGTAAAGTTGGATTCCGGCGGGTGGGATACGGCCGAGTATTTGACGTAATTGCTACCGCCGTTTGTGTAATCCATATTAGGATCGTACCGATTTTTGTCATCGTTCGATTTATCGATCGGCAAATTTTCAGGATCCGTCGATTCGCTTCTTTGCTCTCGCCCGTCGTTCATCCCGAACAATTCAGCAGGATTCTCGTTATCCTCGTACATTGTGTCGTACGGTTTTTCGTCCTCCTGCGATCGCCAATCGTTCTGATCTATCCAACTTCCGTCACCGGATTTTCGCCCGTTGTTGAAGATCTTCGGCTCTTTGTAGACTCTGTAATTTTCAGCGGGAAGATTATTCTCGTAGATCTCGGGATCCTTAATCCCGCCGGAGTTTGCCGCTGGTGCGACTTTTTGTTTTCGGTAGAAATTCGCCACCTCGTCGTTCTCTTTACCGTTGTTACGGTGCCTAAAGCTCGAGGTTTTACGATGAGATTTATCGTTTTTCGGCGATCTCTCGGAGACGAGAGGAAGTCCCTCGTTAATGGTGTGCTCGAGGTCCTCGAAGTTCGACTCGTCGATGAGATATTTGTCAGCCTCGAGTCTCGGGTCCACGGAATTGTTGTATTCGACGGTTTTCCAATCTTCGGAAAAGTATATCGATTGCCCGGGTGGACCGAGGTGCTGACTGAGCGCCCACAGTCTCGTCACGAGACTCGTATTGAAGCGTAATTTGCAGAGATCCGCGCGCGACTGCGAGAGCAAGCTTTGGCCTTGTAGAAAACGATACTTGTCGTGGGCGTCTTCGTGCTCGAAACAATTAGCTGACCAGTGTAGAAACCAATCGTTGCCACGATCGTCGACGCTTATCGATAGTCCGGACATTTGACCGCTGAGTGTGTCGGTAATAGGCGTCTCCAGAATTGACGTGCCATTGCTGCCGTCCAATACAGTCGCGACGGTGTAGTAATAGAGAGGATAGCCAGGGCCTATCTGATGCTTCACCATGAAGTCGGGCACGTCGTCGTCGTTGTAGTAACCGGGTATTGGTATACTTATCACCTCGGAATTCGGGACCGTGTAGTTCCAGATATGCTTTAGGGTTCGGCCATTGAAAGCCATTATCGTCGCGTTCACGGTAGCTATTATTATGTCCTCCGTACCGTCCAACGTTATATCGGTAAATATTGGTGGCAAAAGAATACCCTTGCCGGCGCCCCAGTAGAGCTCGTGGAGATGCTGCAAAACAATTTGATATTTCGTTAAACGAAAAGAGCATTTTGCGTTAGGAAGACGCGTGAGGGCCTACGGACGGTTAGCGTTAAGGGGTTAGGCCACAGTAACGGGTACAAAATCATTCGCGTATTTAACCATTTTTTTCGTATGAAAAAGTGATTCACTCATAAAATTAATTACGCATCTATTTAGTATGTATATCAAGCTGTCAGAAAATATATATTTTTTTTTTCGATGTACAAAATGGCCGACTACTAATATTTGCTTCTGTTATCTATTTTTAGGTGCTCGGCGGCGTGACATTTAGCTTCCACAATTTTTTACCTAGAACAAAAAACAAGAATTCTCGTCAATCTACATTAGAATACCTAGAGAAGTACGTATGGAATTTAAAAAATATTGTTTTATTCAAAAGTTGTAGGTATTTGAACTTAAGAAATAAATTTTCAGTGAACATTTTTGTTATAACTTCAAAAACTGCTCATAAAACGAAAAGTTTTCGATTAATCAGAAATTCCGTACGTACTTCCCTGCGAAATGCAATTAGGAACATAACTTTTTAATTTGAAGTAAATCGAGTGAAAATTGTTGAAGTTATTTGTCACGCCAATTGGAAAAAAGCTGTTTCGAGAAGTTTCGAGTAGTCGGCCATTTTATACATCGAAAAAAAAAATATTTTTTCTAACAGCTTGATATCCATACTGAATAGATGTGTAATCAATTTTATTAGTGAATCACTTTTTCATACGAAAAAAAAAATTGTTAAATTCGCACATGATTTTATACCCGTTACTGTGGCCTAACCCCTTAAGGGATTAGGCTACTGTGAAAATCACGAGCATTCGTTCGTCGCTTGAGGCAACTTTAATTGAAAAGAAACGTTCAGCATAGGCTGCAGGAATCGCAGATTGAAGGCAAACTTATGATAACGATTGAATTTCTGGTAAAACTTTAAACGCGTTGTTCTCCAAACTGTTGCTGAAAACGGTGTACACGATTTCTCAATATCTAAATGAACCGATTGACATGAAATTGGGTACACTTGCAGTGTAAACATAGTTTAGTCTTGACTGACGTTTTTCTTCTTAATTTTTTTAACTTAGTTATTAACAATACCATTTTTCGTCGAAAAATCGAAAAAAATACCTTTTTTCGATGATTAAAACACGATAAAAAAGCTCGCCAAATCTTGAAGAATATTATCTACTTAAAAAAAAAACTTGTTTCAGATCAAACGCGTGGTCGAAATCAATTTCACCAGTGAGCTCCTCACGTTCGAAAGTCCTTCACGAGATTATTTATAGCTGCTTCAATTATACATATATTTTTTTAATGAAATTCCGTACCCAACTTTGTTAATGTACATAGAAATAAATGTCCCAACGATCTTTCAACCATCTTACTTATTGCTGCGAAATTAATTTCTTAAATAACTCTGATTTTCGAGTCGCCGCAGTAGCCTAACCGCTTAATTAATCACTACGTGAAAACTTCGGAAGCATACAACGATGGCGCATTCGAGAGAATAGGATACGATAGGGACGAGTTGCCGTTCTTACCAAACGTCCGTGTATCAATTCGCTGAAGGATATGACGTATAGACCGCCCGATTTTTTAGGCCCACTCGAGACGAGAACGAGCAACGTTTCACCATCGGGATGTAAGAGGGGTCTGGGAGCAATGAAGAGTTCCTCTTTCCGTGGAAAATCAACGCGTCGAATGATATTGCCGGTCTTTCCGGAAATCAGGATTATCTCGCTTGATCGCAAATCACCGGATTGCAATGTGTGAGACGCGATAACGTCACCGATAGCGTCGTCGTTGACGTCGTTCATGTACGTAGCATCGTATACGTCGAGAATATGATCCTCGCTGCCACTGGCGCTAGATTCAAGCTCGAATTTCCATATCGCCGTACCATCGCTACCGTCCACAGCGTGCAATATTCCACCTCTTCCGGTTATCAGGCAATCCTTCACACCATCGCTCGTCAGGTCCAACTCGCAATTGACATTGAAAATGGCGTGAGCCGTCCAATAAATCCATATGGTCGAGCCCGTTTTACCATCCAGAGCCATTATTCCTCCTAGACAAGGCTTCTGTTCACCGAAGTACAAGTCACACAGATTTTCCGGCGCATCTATCGCGTCTAATCCTGTACAAATTAATAAACGCATTAATTCGGTCCGCCAGCTTTAACCTCCGATGGTCACACTTCTTTTTCGCACCCTAGATCGTCACACGTGGCCCGGCAGATCAATGATATTGTTTGTAAATTTTGAGCTTGGTAGCTTTCATTGCAGTGCACCGAAATTGCAAACTCTGCTTAAGGCGGGATATACATTAACAACGATCAAAAAGTCGATTTCTTTTTTTTTCTTTAAACGATAGAACTATATATGTGGAATATTTTCCCAAAGTTTCAAAGCGACATTCGAAAATTTCAAACGTTACAGCCCGTCAATGATGTGCCTCACCGCTTGGATTCGGAGCGGGCATGAACTTCAAATGCGTTGTTCTCAAAACTGCATTATCGAAATTAGCGTGCAGGATTACTCAAAAACTATTAAGCCGATTGAGTTGAAACTTGGTAGAAATATTGATAATATTGGTACATTCCACTTGACGAGAATTGTTTTTGAAAAATTGAAAAAAAAAAAAAAAAAAAAAAAAAACTACTTTTTTCATCCACATTTTACACAAATGTTGCGTGAAATGTTAATTTGTCTGTAAATGCGTGCCATTTTCTTAAATTTGCATTTTTTTTTATTTTAATTCCCGTCACATAGAAACTGTACATGTTCTAACTGAAAAAATGGTTGAGCAAATCAAAGTCTACGGGAAGCTACACTGCATGCCGATTCGCAACTCCCACGGCGACCTTGCTGTAACACTCTGCCACAGCTCCGTCATTTTGATGATGAATTCATTTTTAAAAATTGTTTTGTATACTTAAATATACTATTTAAGTATACTTAAAGATTGATTATTGTAGAATAATTATTTCTTAGTTTAACCAAATCCCTCAATATTGCTTATTTTTTTCCTGTCTAAATGTATATCCCGCCTTAGGGGCTAAAGCCACTCGAGGATTTAAACATTTTCAGAACAAAAAAGGAAGACGACTACGCTAATACGGAATGCCAAAAGCATGGGGCATTGCGCATTGAAGGCAAATCGAAAATTGCTATACCTAAAAGTTAGTTCAAACTTTAAAGGCGTACTTATGAAAACCATATTTTTTAAACTGGCCGGAAACGTAACTCCGCCAAGTATGCAGCGATTCACTTGAAACTTCGAACGTATCTTGTCATACGTATTCTTCATGGACGTACGGAATTTGCGAATAATTATTAACGTTTTTTTATACACAATTACTCATGTAAATTTTTTTATCATAAACGAAAGTTTTCATTCAAATCGGCACTACCTTTGTTTAAAAAGGTATTTGCCAATTTTCGTACGCAGTTTCGTAGCTTTTTATATATATATATTTCTTTGGTTTTTTGTTCTAGGCTGAAAACTACAAGAGTCTTTCTGGCCACGGAACGCTTTGCACCAGAGGTACTCTACGGTCCTGGACTCCTATGCCACCATTTCAATTGAAAAATTACGAGAAATGATTTTTTAGATATTTAAAACTATGTATAATAGTTTTCCAATTCAATTTGTGACTGTTTTTATTGTGCTCATTAAAAATACTCTTAAGAGATAACACCACTCTAGGATTTTGGAAAAATCGTTTTTTTTGCTTAAAAAATACTTTGGGGTCATAAAAACAATATGCAATTTGTAGTCCTGTAGCGATTTTTTTTAAGAAGGTTCAACTTACGATTTTGCCTCAGCGCCTCGGACTTCTTTCAGGCGCCTCGTACTTATTTAAACGCGTTTTTCTCGAAACCATTTTTTTCAAACTGGGAGGTCGGATTACTCGAACACCTTTGAATGGATCGATTTGAAATTTTGATAGTAGCTTCGCAATTACATTCTCTATGGGAATACGTAGCCGTTTTTTGATTAAATGTAAACTTTTTTTTATAAACAATTTACCGCTTTTTTTGGGCAAAAAATCGATTTATTTCTTTCAAAGTGCGCCATTTTTTCAAAATTTGATTGAAAAAACCCCCCTACGTAGTCCCATAGCCAATAATATATAGATTATAATTTTTTTTTGTTTTTGTTAAAGGTTTTATACTTTACGAGAAAACCGTCCTCCCGTGAAGCTATTTGTAAAAAACACGTTTTTCAAGATGGGCTCTGGCGCCACCATTTTGTTTGAAAATTATAATAAAAAATGTATTTTTTATGCTATGATATGTGTTGAATAAACCCTCTCAAGAGAAATCCTATTCCTTTTTTCATACTCCCAAAATAAATTGTCAAAGTTAGGCCATATTTTCTGCCGCTAGAGTGGTGTTATCCTTTAAAAGCAGCTTTTCTTAAAGAGCTAGAGATGCTTTACTGCTTACGAAAAATGAGAAGTGTATGAGCAGGAAACATTATACATACAAAGGTATTTATGGTACTGACGGAAAAATTACAGCCATGAATTCTGCAGTTGATCTACTGGACAGGGTGTGACATTCTAGAGTTTAGGGTTGCACTGTTCTACAGCGATTCTACGGGAAGTTGAAAAAATAAAAACACAGCACAATTGGGTATGAAACATCTCGCCACAAAAACGAGGGCAAAAAAAAGCAATCGCGGAACAGAAATATCTATGAAAATAAAAAAAAAACTAATCACCTCAGCGATTCGTATGTACACGCATAGATTTGTCTTTTCTATGTGTGTCTGCGACAACGTATAGGGGTGCAAACACACGTGCTCGAAACATTGCATTCTCTAAATGAAAAAAAAATCGCCTCCATCCAGCCTGAAAAGCAAAACGAAAATCAAAGAAACGATAAACGATAATTTGAACAAAGAACAAGCAAGTCACCAAGAGCAAAAATATTTTACAAATTGTAAGCCAATGTCTTGGTCTAGAAATTTTGTCTATAGCAGCTAATATCCTTACGGTACAAGGAGACAGCTAGGTATATGATTTCTAATATCCACCTGTGCTGAATCCAACGATTATATCATCAATTTTGTCGCCATTGACGTCGTTGCTTCTGAACGGAGCTTCGGATGTGAATTTTGGCAGTGTTCGAGTCCAGATAACGGAACTGGCAAGCGAAGTACACGGAACGATTTCCAAACGATTCTGAGACTCTCTCGCGCCGCCGTATATCCATCTTCTGAGAATATTGAGGGATATGGGAAAGAGATTGACGGTATATATGCAACCTATAATGAGGCCGAGAAGTACTAGAAGAGCCAAAAGGCCGTAACAAAACGGAGTCAGCAGAGCTTTGTACGGCAATCTTTGGGTTCCGTTGATTTTGCCCGTTTTCAACTTTCTCCTTGGCGCCATAAGAGGCCTCTTGACGCCTCGGTCCTCGTCCAATTTCAAGCCACCGTTTTTTCCATCTCTTATAAATACTTCGTCGTCTACGTCGCTCAAATCATCCTCGTCGAAGCTATCCCTCACGCTGAGACGAGGCAACGTTGGATACACAGTCGACATTGTCGCCAATCTAGAAACATCCGCTCTTTTTTCAAAATGTATACATTGGATCATTGTTACGAAGGGTCGTTGTAATCTTGCGAGTCACACGTAAAAAATCAACAAGGTTTTTCATCGCAATCATTGGAGAACCGTAATTGGCACGATGATGGGGCCGGTAAATAATTGAATGTACGGATTATTACCTCGAGTACTTTGATCAATTTGTGAATCGCTCCGTCGTGTTGTGGCTGTGGAATAGCGCGGAAATGTCGTTCAATACGCATTCAGAGCGATCTATTTATGTTTTGATATAGAGTCCATTTTGACGTTTACGCAGGGCTTCCCGTAGGTTCCACAGCAAGATGCCAGATGGCGCTCATTGCAACTTTCTTTTACCGATTGAACTCTGCACGTACCGTAAATGTCGTTCACTGCGCGTTATCCGAAATGGGAGGTTTTTGTAATAGAAGTAAGCGAAAAGCCATCAACATATTCCCAAAAATTTTCGGATAGAGTTTTCTCACAGACGGTTCTTTTGTGAGAAAAACAAAGGTTCATGCTGTGTATAATTCGACGACGCAGAGTTTGACAATTGTCTTTTGTCGTAAATATTATTCATCGCTGAGAAATTTCTGTCCGAGATTTACAGATATTCCTCTCGCACTCATATGTCACATGCTGCTTATCTTCGCCTTAAGAGGGAATGACACCTCATCGCGGTCGGTGTGGTAGAACAATTATAGATTCCCAAAAATCTCTGAAAAGGCCCTTCAGATCTCGTCGAAACTTTGCCAAACGATGTCAAATAGATAAACGAACAGCTGTCTGCCTCTCAAATTTTCTAAATTTGAGAAAAAAAGTTGAGAGCCGTTTCAGAGATTTTTGGGAATCTATAATTGTTCTACCATACCGACTGCGATGAATCCCAAAATCGATAGTCGCTTTTATGAACGACGTTACACGATTTGTCGACATCCAAAGAACGGATCGACTTGAAATTTGATACGATTATTCAGTATAATAGTAGTTTAGTCATGACCGAGGTTTTTATTCTTAACATTTTTTTCATTAGTTATCAACAATAGTGATGTCATTTTTCCTCGACAAATCGAAAAAATTAATCAATTTTTGTCTGTTTAAAACACAATAACAAAAAAAAACTTGCTCAAGTCTTATCTAATATTATCTATTTCAGGCTATATTTTAGTGTGAACACCCACTTCTAAGGTGATTTTTGGGAACTAAATTTAGAGAAAAGGTTAAATCTACGGTATAATTATTTAACAGTTATATTTATACACGTTTGAAGTAACATCTTAAACTCATCTGGGGCCGTACGCAAATTGCGCAACGCAATTGCCCCCCCCCCCCCCCCCCCAATTGCGTTGCGTAATTGGGTCTATTGACGACGTCAAATAGATAGACGAACAGCTGTCTTCCCCTCAAATATTCTGAATTTGAGAAAAAAAACTAGATTGGCTTATGATAAGCCAATCTACATTTTTTTTCTCAAATTCAGAAAATTTGAGGGGAAGACAGCTGTTCGTCTATCTATTTGACATCGTTTGGCAAAGTTTCGACGGGATCTGAAGAGCCGTTTTCGAGATTTTTGGGAATCTATAATTGTTCTACCATACCGACCGCGATGAGGTATCATTCCCTCTTAATTAGTAATAATTACTTAATATTAATTTGATAACTCTGTTCAGAAATCATCAATTTCTAGACATTTCTAGGCAAAGACAGAATAATGCGGATTTTTTTTCATACATACATTTTATTTTAGAATATCGGAAAATTATTAACGTTTTTTATTTCTTCGAGATTATAGACAGCTTTAGTACACACTTTTTCTTTCCAGCGGAATTTTTTTTTTACTCGGACTGATATGCATTTTTGACATTTCCTTGCGCCGATGTGGAGGTTAGGAACGTTCGTGACACTTCTGCTAACTTGGGCATTATGATATACCACGATTTACGACGTTGCCAATTCATTTCGCGTTAATTGAGCGAAAAAAGTTATAGAAAATAATTATACAAAGTAATGAAAACACTTAACGTAATCACCGAATGTTCAAAAATGCATATTTTTTACAAATAGATGTAGAAACATAGTTCGAAAACGTAGTTTAACATGATGATTATTTGAAAGCTAACAGTTGGTAACAGTCAATCGGCTTCGTGCATAAGCATAGGGCGCTCTCCTCGTACTTCACCTCCGTCGGCCAAACCCCATAGCAACCTTTAAAGCATTTACCCCATAACAACCCCATAGCAACCTTAAAGCATTTTATTCGAAATTGTACATGATATTTGTTGCTGCGCAGCCCATGTCGCGAATTTTTTTTATCGTCGGGCGTTGTGATTGCGGACGTCCTTCTCATCTGAAACAAGCGATTTCTCAAAAATCTATTCTTTACGAATGTGGTTACCGTTCGGCCCTTCATCTTTTTGATTGCTGTATAATTAATCTTTTTCCGGGCCGCGAAAAGTGAACATTTTATTGTAATGATCAGAGTGTTTTTTTTTCCCTCAAACACCGCCATTTCGTGAGTTTTTCCTAAAAATGTTGTCTAGAGAATAGACAACATTTTTTGTCTATCAAGAATAGATTTGTTTAAAGTCGCTTGGACGCTTGGCCCGTCGCACAAGGACGGTCGCAATCACAACGCCCGACGATATAAAAATTTCGCGACGAGACCTGCGCAACATCAAATAGCATGTACAATTTCGAATAAAAAGCTTTGAAAAAAGTAAGATGTTACTTGAAGCATGTATAACTGTGAAATACTAACACTGTAGGTTTGACCGTTTTTCTAATTTCCATTCCCAAAAAATGACCCCGAAAATGTATATTCGCACTAGAATACGCCCTTACCAAAAAAAATGGTTTTTTTTTTGTTCAGATCAGCCGGGTGGCCAAAGTCAGGTACGCCGTTGAGCCCCTGACTTTTCAACGTCCTTTCCGAGATTGTTTATCACTTCTTTAATTATTAATATTTTTAATGAAATTTCGTACACAACTTTGTTAATGTACATACGAGAAAATGTTCAAACGATTTTTCAATAATCTTACTTATTTCTTCAAAAAAACTTTCTCTAAATAACCCTGGTTTTCTGGTTGTCACAGTACCCTAACCCCTTAAACGTCGTTCTCATAATAATTCCGTCATCTTAGTACACACTTTTTCATTAATAGAGGGCGCTGCAATCACCCGCAGATATGAACTGCGGATGTTTCATGCCGGCATCAACCAACCACGCTCCTTGCCGGTGGGTCAGCCATCTTGGTATTTCTGTTGATTGGTGGAACAACTAATCAATCACAAAAATGAACGGAGTTGGCGTCTTTTTATTTCCAGGATCCTAATTATCACAACATAACTACCTTGTTTTATTGACATCATACATCGAAATGAATAGAGTATGGCGTTTCCAGACAACTATTCGATGAATCTATCCGACATACGCGGGAATTCCGTAACAGTTCACTCCGTCCTAGCATGTACCAAAAATCAGCTGTCGCATGGTCTCCCGTGCCGGCACGTCCAAACGGTTTTCAGCATTTAAAAAATGTACACAAAGAGACAAACGTCCCTAACCTACTCTCCTTTTTGATCGTTGATATTTCGCAGCAACACATCCCAATAATGGAGGCGATAATACCGCTCTTGCGCGAAACTCGGAAAGCCCGTGACGTTGAACTTTCGCGGCAAGAAAATCAGCAAACTCTCGAGTATAATGCACATCGCAGAGAACTAAAAAAAATAGCAGGTTACACGTACATCTTTTCTCAATGTTCACTACTTTTGTCTTTTTTTTTCTCACGCCCGAGAGAAAACGGTTTACTCCTCTCTGATCCGTAGAACAAACTAGCGAATGCGTTGAAACGATCGAAAAGAATTTGCATAACATAACTGGCCACAAGCACGCTATAAGCAAAGTCGTACATGAGTCGAAGCAATGCAGCGGCCTGCCAGTCTCGAACAAACATCACAAGTAAGTCTCAATCTACATCAGATCGAAGACTCTGACTCGGTGCTAATTGAATCCTTGCACAATTTGCAGGCAAACACTGGATTTTATAAACGACGTTATAACGGTCTTGAACAATGCGGAAGAATTGTATGCGAAACCTGACAGCGAGAATAACAGCGATACTTGCTATTTGAGTACAAATGTTGTAAGTATAAACTCGTTTGGGCCGAATACGGTCGAACCTGGTCATTTTGCATGGTATCGTTCCTTTGGCTTACAGGATTCACAACGCATCAAGTTTATGGCCATTCCGATGCGTTAGTGTTAACGACTAGGTTTACGAGCCTTATGTTTAGGTATCTTATGCACCTACGGTAAATATAGAAAAAGGGGCCCTTCCTGGGAAGAAAAGTTAAACCACTATTTGGGTGTTTTTTCACCTCCCAATCATGAATACAGTAAAACTTCAGTTATACGTTTTTCAAGGGATACATCAAATATGACGTATGAGTGAGAATAACGCAGAAGTGAAATACAGTTTGTATTTGAAACTCTTTAACATTTGAAAATGGCGATTGGTGCATAATTCACGATGTTTTTCAATAGCAGCTCCCTGTTGCAAAGGACTGATAGGATCCTGTAGCCAACGATAAAAATCCGATACATTGCTGTTTGGTCTATTGGCAGCACAGATAGCGGATTTTCGTATTTTATCTGGACTCATGGGAATGTTTGCATATACGGTTTCATTTGGATAAACCGATATGGAATGTATCAGATTCTATTGTTTTTATGAGCAAGATGGAATCTATAGGGAATAACGTATGTGCGATGTACTGCATCAACTCTGCATTTTACACTGATCTACAAGTTGCGTGCATTTATCAGCAGCTACGGATTTGATTTGAATATTTTTCTAATTGTATTTCCACAAGTTATAAATTTATAAGTTTCAAATGGGCTTGACCGTTTGGAAGCGAATGTGCATAAAACGGGAAAGTCCACGATTTTTAGCTATCAGATCTCGAATGCAAAAACTGATACGTATGAAACTGTACTTATTTCGCCTTATGAGAAATGACAGATATATTAGGACCAAGTTTTGTATGGGACAGAATTTGTGATTCCATGGACCACAACGCATCATTTTCCGATAAAAATGTACGTTTTTAATATGAATGCATCAGATATTTCAGATAAATCACTTCATCAGCAGTAATTGGTATTGACTGATTAACATCTAATGGGGATATACAGATTCAACGATCTTATTGATAAATATGGGTTTAACCTGTATATGTTTTAATGAGAGTTTCCAAACTTATCCAGGGTGAAGAAAGAATATTTCAGATAGGGCTCTATATGGATTATCTAATGCAAAACTGACCTTTAAGTCTATGTGAATGCATATGTTGATGGAGATTATAATGTATCTGCCCATCTCTGCATTTATTCGTACAGTCAAAGATTCAGCTTAATAATGAAGCTCGGGTGCTTGTATGCAAATATGATTCAAACTTATACCCGTTCGAATCCTGTATCTGTTTTAAATTGGTGTTTTCCAATCTATGCAGACTTGAGTGATAATGCTTCGGTCGGTCTATATATGGATATCTAATAAAAAATGGCATCTGCGTCTATGGTAATGTATACGTAAGTACAAAACTAGTGTATTTGTGCATATATGTATTTATCTGTATTGTAAAAGATTCAGCCTCAGAATCGGATCTGCTTTACGTGAAATAGCCTCTTTGTTACCCAAAACACAGAAAGCGTTTACGGTTTTCATAATTTTGTTTACATTTTTTGCATTTTGAAAAATGTTTAAAAAAATAGAAAGAGACGGCAGTTCACACTAGTACGTGGGTATACTTCCGAAAAGCCAATACCCTTTGTCTATCTAAAATTTTTCACAGATTTTTGTTGCTACATTTCACGGTCAAGATTTTTACCGTAACATTTTGTTTCTACTAAATATCCAGTGCATGCTAGGAAATGCAATAAAAAATTCAAAGACTAGACTAATCCGAAGAGTAATACAAAAACTAAAAAAAATCACAATACTGCCTCTACAGTATAACTGAGTGTTAACCGATTTAATGAATCCTCACTCTGAGTTGTGTGCATAGGAAAAAACCGATTCACACAGTTAAATGATTGGCCCGTATTTACTGATGAAAACCGACGCCTCCTCTTGAGAGTGAAACATTTACAATATTAGTACATTCCGATAGGTGCGGATAAAAAATAATTTGGAGATACACATACATTCTCATACAACAAAGGATTATTGTTGGATTGTAGAATCCATATAGCAAACGATTGAATGGATCCCACCCTTATAAATACCAGACCCGTATATACTGATAAAAAACCCGTGCAACGTTCTGAGGACGAATCTTTTATAATACAAGTACATGCAAATAGGTGCGGATATCAAATAATCTCAAAATACGAATACATTCTCCTACAGTAAAAGGTAAGTTTTCGATCTGAAAACTCGAGTAGGTTCAGACAAAAAATAATTGCGAATACGTATACATTCTCATACAGCTAAAGATAAGTTTTCGATCTGAAAAGTCACATACAAACTGATTGCTGTCAAATTTCGATTGTAGCATATAACTTCCTATACGAACTATAATTGGATTCTGCCGATTAGTACCAATAGAATTCCAGTTTGTGAGTGCAAGTTCATTCCGTTAGAATGTAATGGACATTTTAAAGTAATCTGATGTTGCAGATTAATTACGATTGAAATTTAAAAGGTATCTGCATTTACAAATTGCTACGCGGAACCGTTTTCGGATTTTATAGGTAATCTATGGGCACCGTAGATACGTACAAAACCCGATAGAATCATATATTTCAAAAAGTCGTCAATCCTATCGGAATTCATAAGCGTTTCCGAGGACAAAAACACATCATTTTCCGATAGTATTTCTTTTTTTATTGGTTTGTATCGGTTCTTTGCAACAGGGAGTACCTCGATTATTTCTGTTTGGTTTTCCAATTGAGAATTTGATTGGTAATAATTGAGTAAGGAGCCAACTCAAGTTTTTCGAATTTCCGTTTTGAACTTTTATTTAATGGAAGTTCGTAACTCATTGTTGGTATGCCTTGACGTTTGAGACTAGTAAATAACAGACAGGTTCATATTGATAAGAGATATGTAATCACAGTACATGCGTTCATTGTCGAGGTCAGAAAAATCAGAACATCAAAAAGCAGATATGTATATTGATATTACCCTCTTTATGAACAGAATCAGCTAGGGCTAGAAATTTTTTATGTTTGAATGATGAAAACTTATAAACGAGGTTTCGCTGTAGTCGATTTAAAGTCGGTGCTTCCTAGAATTGATTATGGTACAAAGCAAAGGAAGTCAGAAATAATCGTACTGCGTATATTGTATTTGGGGTTGCAATGGTAAGGCGTCCAACAATGTTTACATCTTGTTGGTATGCCAAACAAACGTCCCGATTAGTGCTACTTCGTAATCCATCACATAGTTACAAAATGGTACAATGTTCGGGTTTGATTAAGTTTGTTGGTTGTTGGAGTTTGTTTGGGTTTGTTTCACTAGGACATGCACCATATACGCCGAAATAGTGGTTCAATTTTTTTTCCATAACGAGCTCCTTTTCTAAATATTTACGATACTTATTTCTATGGACATCTGTCAAATTGATGGGTTAATGATAATATGCTTTTCGTAAAAAAATCGAGTCGTTTAATTCAAATATTTTTTAAAATTATCTGTTACATCGTACGGGTCGCTCCCCCTTTTAACCTTATTCCATTTTTTTCCCCCACCTTGCAGCTGCAACTGACTTCCTCCTCCGTATTGCATTCGCCAAAACTTATCTGCCATGGGCATAGAGACAAGTTGATAGTAGTCGTTCGACATACAGACACACGTACCGGTCCAACATGTCCGTGTGCAACTACACCATGTCCGCATTAATTTTTTTACGAGACTACGAAGCTGGCTTTTGAACCCGCAACCTCCCAATGTTCTGGTTCGTGGCAAGCACGCTAACTATGGGCTTGAAGTTTGCATCCTTAGAATGCAACGATTACTTTTTAGCTTCATCATTTTTTATTATTATCGAAAATCATATTTAGTACATTTGGGTTGTAGATCGCTAAATAAGGAGCCTCAAATATGATCGCAGGGTTTTTGTAGCTCCAATCTGGCAAAGAAAATTTGGCAAATGCAGTGAAAATAGCAATTACGTTGCCTTCCAACGATGCAAACTTCAACGTCATCGTTAATCGTTAGACTGGCACACCGGTTCATCCATTCAATTTGGATATTACTGAATAAAAGGTACCTCAGAAATTGCCATGGAATTGGTAACAATTATCAGCATAATTTGCTGTAAAAAAAACCAGTGGTTTCTATAATTTGTTGACGAAGCTAGAGAGCAACATTGAGCCTTTAATGTTATTCTTCTAATGAGAATAGCTGGCGACTCTAAGTAACAAGGGCTCGCATATAATAAGATTCAAATGATCAGGCTTCGACTGTAAACGTATCTATATGTACGCATTATTATCCAACTGTCTCAGCGCATCTAACAGGTTTTGAAATTAAAGTTTTGTGCCTGCATGAATTTCAGCAGACTTGCGCTGAATCAACTTCGACCGTATTCAAAGGCACTAAATCTTCGGTCGAAAAAGTCGAGACGCTTATGGAGAATATGCATATCATACTTGAACCATACATCGGTGAGTTGTTCGTAACAGAAATTGATATGTTATCTCAAAGTCACTGAACATCACAGTCAAATTCGAGCTGAAAGTAAAAATTCCCAAAGAACGTTTTGGGAGAACACTATTAAGGGGTATGCATAACCTTGAAGTTAAGGGGAGGTACCTGAGTAAACGGCGAGAAAAACAGGTAAACTTCGGAAATCTTTATCTGAAAAACTAATGTTACGATTGGATCCGGTTTTTTTTTATCGGAAAATATATACATCGAGGTATGTTTAGGAATTTTTAAAAATAAATTCGTTGACTGGAACCGATTCAAACGTGATTATCTCCAAACATAGTTTTCAACGTCGGTGCCAGGTGTATCTCGCAGACGGCTTGTCCGATTTTGTTCAAATTTGGATACAATATTCTTCGATAGTTTTTCTCGTTCGCCACGTGGGAATTTTTGATTTGATTGAACTATTGCTTTTTTATGCAATGTGTACGCGATCCAAAATCGTCGGAAATTGCGAACGAAAAACGAATGTCAAATTAAAACGGTCGCAATTCCGTCAAAAATGAAAATTTCAAAAAAATCCTCCGTGGCGAACGAGAAAAACTATCGAAGAATATTGTATCCAAATTTGGACAAAATCGGACAAGCCGTTTTCGAGATACATCTGGCACCGACTTTGAAAACTATGTTTCGAGATAATCACCATGATTATGCATACCCGTTAAGAAGTTTATTGAGAAAAGAAATGTCGAAACTAAAAATTGCAGCAACAGCGTTCGTAAAGAAGTTACTACCGATGATCGTGACATACGAAATTCTTATTTTTCCAGAAGACGAACCGGACTTGGAGAGATCGATATTCGACGAATAAAAAGTCTAGCCTTCATGACTAGTACGTCAAATATTCATTCAATAAGAAACGAGCGAATATACTTTTCAATACAGAACGGTGTGATGGGCTGTTAAAATTATTGGCTGATGACTTGCATGGCAGATAGTAGCTCGTCCGTTGTATCCAGTTTATTATCAAGATTCAATTTGAGCAGCAACAAATGCGGGTCGACTACGTCCTGAAAAATAACAGTGCAGTGAAGACGTGCAACGAATAGGATCGGGGCACAATTTCTTTTGCAAAATGGCGTGGCTTTTTCGGTTATTATTTCAGCAGTGATCTTCAACTTCGCAGACCTTGACCTTGATATATATTGTAGAAGGTATTGTGTTGACTTTTAGGCATGCGTATAGAAAGCGTAAACTGCTCGATGGATATTAATTTGAAAAGAAAAAAACATTACGAAACTAATGGCCGAGTAAAATTCCGTACTATTGGGAACATTGAATGGCATTCGGAGCTAGGGTTTCCTCAAATTAACACTTTTCCGAATATAGTGCACTCATGCGAATAACATTCGCAAACAATTTTGTTTACTTTCGAATAAAGCAGGTCACAAACCCGTTGTGTAGGTTTGTTTGGGCTTGTCATTCCCGGTTTAGGCCGTTGACAGCGGATATATTCTGTCTGCACGCGAAATGTCTAATTGCTCATTGAATAATTCGTTTCCGCGTCTCACGTGATAATCTGATAATTTTCAGTACAATTACCTCTACAGCATATGTCAAGACCAAGGTTTTCGCAGTTGAAGACGACTTTTAAAGTAATTACCGTACTTTTCAATAGTAAAAGTGAACCGAGCCATTGACGATAAAATTTACATTACAGTCGAAAATCACGTAACACACATGGAATATGAAGCTTCAACCACACGTTCAGGTTAACATTAATATCAAACTCTTGCAATACCTTAAAAAACAATCAAATAATTTTTCGTCATCCTTCAATCCAGTTACCAGTCTTTAAACTTAACTTTCAGGAGGTACTAAATCAAATAAGTCTTGGTTTTCTATTTTTTTTTCTGCAAATAGGCGCAGCACTTATTCAGTTGGACTTTTTTTTTCAACAATGCAATTCTCTATGTTCAGCAGTGACACGCGAAAGAATCGTTCCGGAAGCACTCTGCGTCTGAGCTACATTTTTATCCGCCTCATGGCAGAAAAACTTCTCTCACGGCCGGCAAAGCTCACTGGGAGTAGTATTGTTGCTTGGAAAAGTTGATATAAGTTAGGGCAGTACTCCTTTTTAATGTGCTTGCTTAAATTTCCAGCATTTACTTCATCATTTTTAAATGAGAGTATGTTTTTCATGACCAACGCTTCAGCTTCTGAGGCTGACTTATTAACCCTCGATCTGTGAACCTGGGTCTTTTTCGTCCTGCCCAAAATCATTTTCTTAGCAGGTTGCTCAATATTCGATGGAAAAAAGAATATAAAAAATAAGAAAGAAAAAAACCCCTATTTTCCCTTGAGAACTACGGCCTAAAGATGGACCATGAATTTTTTTTTCAGATTTTTTTCATTCACAATTGTTGGTTTGGTAATGCAAAAACAGGGTCACGGGATTAAGGTGCCTCAAATACCTTTACGGATTGAGGGTTGATCATTAAGATTTTTCAATAATTATTGATGAAATCCTCTCCGTTCTTCATATCCAATTTAAAAAATGCGTTAACTGCATGGCTAACGGTAGATTTTCAAATCCGCGTTTTAGATTGACAATGATATCTATTACTTGGTAGTGAATGTTCATCTTCCAGTATAGTTCGGGTTGTGTATCGGCCGGCAAATCTAATGCATTGCTTTTGCCTGCAGTTAACTTAATTGTGGAATTTCAATATCTATTTAATTGACCCAATGAAATACAGTGAAATTTCAGTTATACGTTTTTCAAGGCGTACATCGAATCTGACGTTCAAATGAGAATAACGTAGAAGTGAAATACAGTATGTATCTGAAACTCTTCAACATTTGAAAATGGCGATTGGTGCATAATTCACGATGTTTTTCGGTATCGGTACCTCTATTATGTCAATGTTTGGTTTTTTAATTGAACATTTGATTGGTAATCATTGAGTAATGAGCCAACTCAAGTTTTCCAATTTTCGTTTTGAACTTCTATTTAATGCAAGTTTGTAGCACTAAGCTTTGACTTTTTAGACTAGCAAATAACAGACAAGTTCGTATCGATAAGAGATATATAATCACAGTCCATGCATACATAGTCGAGGTCAGAAACATCAAAACATCGGGCATAAATTCAAAACGCTGTCACATGAAATTTTCCCCGGTGAGAGAATATCACGTGTGATTAACGTATAACTAGTACAGTCGTGCTGTATATTGGAATCGGAGAAAATTAGAAGAGGGCTGGTTTTTTGACAGGTGATTTTGTGGGTGCCAGGGGTGCTAATGCCAAGTTTGCCTAAAAATCGAGGTGTAGGGTTTTTTTCTAGGGGATGAAGGGGGATAGGGGTGGATTGATGCCAAACTACAACATAGCGTTAAAGACGTATCTCTTCATTTTCGGTTTTAAAAAGTGGGGAGAACGTACCAAAAATCAGTTTTTTGAGAATAACTCTTCGGGAATTTTTTTTTCGAACTCTATTTAAATGAAACAGTTGTAGCTCTCAAAAATACGCGTCGATTGGGTATAAAGTTATCCCTCAACTCCAAAAGTAACCCCCCCCATAAAAAATGACGAAATACTCTGAAAATTGTGTTTTCGTGATTATTCAAAAATGGTCGATTTTACGGGTGCAGTTTGAATGTATGAATTTTACCATGTTTTCATCCCGTAACGAAAATAAAAATATTTTTATTTTTTGCCGGATAAGTTTTGAGTGTACGAAATTTGTCATTGGGGATAATTTGTTCATTAAACATTCAGCTCCAATTTTATTCATAGACTCAAACCCGCGAGGTTGATCCTTGGGGGGTGAACAATCAGGGTAAACAATCTTTGGTATAGTTATTTCGATAATTCCGTTATATCGATAATTTCGATATAACGGAATATCGATATAATACAGTTATATCGATATAATACAGTTATATCGATATAATACAGTTATATCGATGTAATTATCGATATAATACAGTTATATCGATAATTTCGATAATTCCGATAATAATAAATTAAATTATCCCCAATGACAAATTTCGTACACTCAAAACTTATCCGGCAAAAAATAAAAATATTTTTATTCTCGTTACAGGATGAAAACATGGTAAAATTCGAGGGTTGTTTATATGAACGAAAATGTAGGGAACATTAATCCCTACATTGCGTACATTCAAACTGCACCCGTAAAATCGACCATTTTTGAATAATCACAAAAACAAAATTTTCACAGTATTTCGTCATTTTTTATGGGGGGGTTACTTTTGGAGTTGAGGAATTACTTTATACCCAATCGACGCGTATTTTTGAGAGCTACAACTGTTTCATTTAAATAGAGTTCGAAAAAAAAATTCCCGAGGAGTTATTCTCAAAAAACTGATTTTTGGTACGTTCTCCCCACTTTTTAAAATCGAAAATGAAGAGATACGTCTTTAACGCTATGAACAAAAATGTAGCTGAGAGTTCAAGCTACAAATCTTTCCATGGCGGCGAATTCGTACGGTCAATAGTTTCCCCAGAATTTCATTTTGAATTTTCAACCCCCGAGAGGGGTTGGAAAAAGCGAAATTCAAGGGTGGTCCATAGAAACAAAAATGTAGAGAAAGTTATTTTCTACATTTCGTACATTTAAACCATACTCGAAAAATTGATTGTTTTTGAGTTATTCAATGAACAATTTTTTTTTTGATATATCCATCATTTTTATGGGGCTGAAGATATTATCGGAAAGGGATGATCAAATACTCAATCGACGCGTCTTTTCAAGGGCTACAACTTTCCTACTTGAATAAAAATTTTCTGAATTTTTCCTAAAGAGTTATTGAATTAAAACTGATTTTTCAAAATTTCACCCCACTTTTTCACCCCCAAAATGCACTTCCCCGACTTCGACGCTGTGGACAAAAATAAAGCCCGAATTTTTCTGAACATTTTGTCTTATGGCGCCGACCTCGTGGGGGATGTAGTTTGGCATCAATCCACCCCTATCCCCCTTCATCCCCTAGAAAAAAACCCTACACCCCGATTTTTAGGCAAACTTGGCATTAGCACCCCTGGCACCCACAAAATCACCTGTCAAAAAACCAGCCTTCTTCTAATTTTCTCCGATTCCGGTGTTTTTCGACGACAGCACGACTGTACTAAACGGAGAAAAAACGAACCTCGAAACTGACGCTGAGGAACAAAATTAATAAAGTATAAGCGCGAAAAACGTATAAGTGAAAAAGGTAGACATTAAACTTTATTACCATCTTTATGAATGGAATCTGCCGAAGATAGATAAATTTGACGTATAAATGATAAAAACATATAAGTGCAAAACGTATAAACGAGGTTTTACTGTAGCTACTATTTACACAAATTACGAAATTACGACAGAGGTAATAGTTCAAATTAAATGAAATAATTTTTGTTTGGGTGCTTGTAGCACAGTCGTGCTGTATGTTGGAGTCGAAAAAATTAGAAGAAGGCTAGTTTTGCGACAGGTGATTTTGTACGTGCCACGGGTGCTAAATTCAAATTTGCCAAAAAATCGGGGTCTAGGGTTTTTTTCGGGGGATGAAGGGGGTGGATTAATGCCAAACTGCAACCCCCACGAAGCTGGCGCCGGGAGACAAAATGTTTAGAAAAATCCGGGCCTTATTTTTGTCTGCAGCGCCGAAGTTGTGGAAGTTCATTTTAGGGATGAAAAAGTGGGGTGAAATTTTGAAAAATCAGTTTTAATTTGATAACTCTTTAAGGAAAAATGCATATAGTTTTCGTTCAAATGGGAACATCGTTGCCCTTGAAAAGACGCGTCGATCGAGTATTTCATCATCTCTCTACAACAATATCTTCACCCCCCAAAAAAATGTTGAAGTATCAAAAGAAATTGTTTATTGAATAACTCAAAAACAATCGGTTTTTCGGGGATGTTATAAATGTACTAAATGTAGAGAATAATTTTCTGTATATTTTCGTTTCTATGGGCCACCCTTGAATGTTGCTTTTTCCAACCCCTCTCGGGGGTTGAAAATTCAAATTAAAATTCTGGGAAAACTATCGACCGAAACCAAAGAGATACGAGTTTGACGGTGTGGACAAAAATGTAGCTAAGGGTTCAAGCTAAAAATTGTTCCACGGTGGCGAATTCGTGCGGTCAATAGTTTTTCCAGAATTTCATTTTGAACTTTCAACCCCCAAGAGGGGTTGGAAAATAAAAATTCATGAGTGGTCTATAGAAACGTAAATGTAGAGAAAATTATTCTCTACATTTCGTGCATTTACACCATACCCAAAAGATCGATTGTTTTTTAGTTACTCAATGAATAATTTTTTTCGGTATTCCAACCATTTCTTGGGGTGCGAAGATTTTGTCGGAGAGTGATGTTCAATCGACGCATTTTTTCTAGGGCTACAACGTTCCCATTTGAACAAAATGTGTACGAATTTTTCCTAAAGAGGTATTGAATTAAAACTGATTTTTCAAAATTTTACCCGACTTTTTCACCCCCAAAATGAAATTTCACGGCTCCGGCGCTGTGGACAAAACTAAAGCCCGGATTTTTCTGAACATTTTGTCTCACAGCGCCCTCCTCGTAGGGGTTGTAGTTGGGCATCAATCCACACCCATTCACCTCCATCTCCTAAAAAACCCTGCACCCCGATTTTTAGGCAAACTTGGATTTAGCACCCGCGGCATCTACAGAATCACCTGTCAAAAAACTGGCTTTCTAATTTTTTTCCGATTACGGGGATTTTTAGCGACAGCACGACTGTACTATTGGGTGAAACTCAAATAAAATTAATCGACTATTTGAATTTAATTATTTTGGACCGATGTAGGGGGGGGGGGCATCTCTGCCTCCTCCTGGCTACGCCAATCAACCAAGTGCTGTTATTATTCGCCAAGGCCGTGTGCAGTCGATGCATCGGCGGTGGAATAGTAGGACAATAATTTGTACCTTGAAATGTGTTGAAGCGTAGGAATTCGATGCCAAAGATTTTTCATTCACATATCGAATGGATGAGACACGTTCCGCCGTGTCTTTTTCCGGCTTTTCAACTGGATAGCTTTTCATAGCCAGTCTTTCCCTTGAAGAAGCAATTTTCCGTGGTAATTCTCAAACTTCCGCTTCGTGAAAATTGATCAATCGGTTTTCGTACCTTGCATTGGCGACCTTTTCCGCTGCCCTCTTGTTCTCACGATGGGCTAAACTTTCCAACTGAATTTGCAACTGAATGAGATGTTCCTTGTGCCGCTGCTCGGTGCGTTTGGCTTCTTTCAACGCTTCGAGGCCTTCGTCGCGTTTCCTCAGCGCTGATTGTGTCAGATTGTCCAATTCTTGGGCTCGGTGAATCAAGTGTTTTTCTTTCTCGCGCAACGAGCGTTTTTCCTCGTCGAGAACACGACACTTCTCCTCCCATTTGTGTTTCTCCATGATCGCTTCGTTGGTTGCTTCCTGGGCAGTCTTTAACGCAACTTCCAACTGAACAAATTAAAAAGAGGAGTCGAGTAATTATTTCCTAATTTATTTATGTTTCAAGCGGGTTGTGAATATGTCTTTTGGTGTCGCTTACCTCAACTTTGGCCATATCTTCCGAGCTGTTTTTCAGCTTATGGAAAACTTCCAATTTTGCCCGTTCACTGGCAACAGCTTCTCTTTCATCGAAAATGAACTTCATCTGGCGTTCTTGATCCTTCGTCCATGCCTCTTTAATCGCCTGCAAATAATCGCGCTCCCACTTCATTTGCTCGTCGAACAATTGTTTCTCACGTATAAGTATCCGCTCTCGCGCTGCCAATCGTTCCTCGCTTTCGTTGAGCGATAAACTATTTTTCTTTAATTCCGCAGTCAACTCGTTCGAACTCGCGTCCAATCGTTGCGATATCTCCAACAATCGCTTGCGCTCGTCCACTAAAGACTCTTGCTGCAAATGCAATTGGTCCCTGAGAACTGTGAAATAAAAATGTAAAATGAATCATAGACCTTCCTTTTTTCGCTCAATCATTATAAGTGTCGTGAAAACTCTTGCCATAGCAATTGAATTTCACTTTGAATAAATAGTGTGTAACTTGTACTGTATACAGAAAGTGGTAAAGAATTTACGCTGCAAATTTTCCTCTTGTTTTCTTAGAAAAGTCCCACGGGTCTCGCCAAATTCTTCGTTTCTGTCTTCGAGCTTTTTTCGCAAATCCTGAAAGCTCTCGATTATGAGCTGAGATCGTTGCAACAAATCACCGAGATCAGTCTTGTGATTATTTATGGTGTCGACAGCCTGTCTTTCCATTTCTTTGGCACGTGATATCTCGTCGATTGTTCCAGCGTGTTCTTTTTGCAATAATTCAACATTGCGAGAGTGTCGGGCGCAAATTTCCTCGACGAATACTTTCTCGTTTTTTTTCAGTCTTTCGATCTCATCTCTGTATATTTGCTCCATTTCTTCCTTTTCTTTCTTCAATTTATCGATTCTCTTTGCACACTCGTTTTCCAACGCTTCGTAATCTTCGTACATTTTTTTCTCCAATTTTTCCTTTCCATGGCGAAGATACAGCATTTGTTTTCTGCAATGTATACATATTTGATCTACAAGATGTTGCAATTATCGTTTGTTTCGTAAAATGAATCGTAGGTGAGATTGATCTTTACTCGTATGACTCTTGAAGTATTGTTATTTCATTCTCATGTTTTTCCCTGAGAATGTCAATTGTGTTTTCCAAATGTACTTTCTCCAATTCCAATTTGTTTACCAGATTCTCAGGGCGCGGGGATTTTTCGTCCTCTTTGTCGGCTTCTTTGGCACTTTTTTCTTCCGGATATATTCTTATTGGCAGCGAAGTTGGTTGTGACATTAAGGTCTTTATTTTCGTAGGGAACAAAGAAAATGTTTTATGGTAATATAAATGATTGGCGAATTAATTCAAGGGCTTATACCTAGCTGAAGTTTTTGAAAATATCGATTTTTCGTTTTCGACGAATTATCAAAGTGCAATATTTCAAAAATATTCCGTGAAAATTTCCAGTCGATCTGTATAAAATTAAGGGATTTGTACGCGTTCAGAGGTAGGCTCCGTGAAACGGCGAACTTTAAGTGTTTTTCTGAAAATGAGTTTTGGAAAATCGGTGACCATGATATCTCATAAAATCACTGCACCGATCAACTTCAAATTTTACAAGCTTCTCTCCCATATAAAAAAGCAGTGCTTGAACCGTTTTTTTCAACTCTACCTTGACACTGGGTCATTTTGATCCGGACGAATTTTAAATAAAATACCTAATACTTTCCTTAAATTGAACGTTTTCAATAATTGTTTACAACGGTTCAGTTTTATACTTTAGGAATTTTAGTTATGCAGACATATTAAGGAATGTTTAGAGCGTATACCGAATTTTTTTCCAATGAAAACCGCCCGAAGGGTTGCTAAGGGGTCTTCTCACTTTAGACGCTAAAAAAGGCCATTTTCATGAATGTTTTTGATAGGTTTATAATTTAGATATTAATATAAAAGTTGTTACACTTAGCAAATACACCGTCGAAATACGTTAAACATTTAAAAAAATGTATTTATGTAACCCAAACAAACTTTAAACGCTTTTGTCTCGAAATAACGATTTTCGACGACTTGTCGATAAAATCTTCGAAACTACTGAACCGATCCTTATGAAATTTTAAGCACATATTCTTTACAACTATAGTTATAACGCATATTAAGGATTTTGATATTTACTATTTTTTTGTTGGCAAAAAGGTGAAAAAACACGTTTTTTACGAAAAATGAGCGCCATTTTGTTATTTTTGCATATATCAAAAATCGTATGATGTGCGCCATATTCATTAACATACTGAATCTAAAACCGTTTGATTTGTTTGTTTCGGATGATCCATCTCCGAGACTTCATCAACAACGCAGATCTACAATTTTGTAGAACATTTTTTTAACTACCATTTTCGTCTATAAATAGTCATTTAAATAAATAAATACATTTTTTCAAATGTATTTCGAAAGTGTATCTATTAAGTGTAACAACTTTCATATCAATATTTATAATATAAACCTATCAAAAAATTCATGAAAATAGCCCTTTTTGGCGTCAAAAGTGAGAAGACCCCTCAAGCGCAGGTGGATGAAGTACTATCCGGGTCAAATTGACCCAGTGTGTCAAAGCCGTGGCCAAATATAAGTGTGTCAAGGAAGGGTTACCTATACATTTTTTTATCATCGAAAATAAAGGGTTTTTTTTCACCGAAAATCGGTACTTTCACTTTAGGCTGCGGAGGTTTTTTTTTAATCAATATTTCATTGAATCCTTCGCTCAAGGACTAGCTAATTTCATGCAAAAACTTAATGCGTTTAATTTTTTAATTTTGGATAATTGGTTTCCGAGACTACCACATTTATAAATATTTTTCAATACAGAACTTTTCAGTATCAATTTTTTTCCAGAAAAAAATCACGAAATTTCCTCTTTTTGCGGCCATATTTTATATTGAACGAGTTGTAGTAAGAATGAAAATAATGATTTCACTTACTTGTATATAACGATCTATACGGGCCTGTTGAATTTTCATTTGTGACTCAAGAATCGATTGCCTATCCAATTGATGTTTTATCAAAGCGTTGAACATTTTCCCCTGCTCGTCGAGCTTTGCCCTTTGATTTTCGACGATTTTCGTCACCGCCTCATTCTGATGGGACAACGTGGCCGCAGTTTTGAGCTCGTGTTCTTGTTGTTGCATGGCGATCAGGGTGGCTTGTTGATCGAACTGCGTACTCATCATCTGCGCTGATATGTCGGGATGGAAAATCGTTGAGTCTTGATTTTTTTGCCACGTTAAATCCGTTGGTTCGTTCGTGTGAGACTCTTTCGCATTTGTAGCAATCGTCATTGAGCTCTCAACAGTGCGATCTTCGCTCAACTTTTCACTGTGCGAAACTTGTTTTTCGTTCTGCAATTTTGTTTCCTTCGCTTTAGCAGTACCACCCAACCACTCCGGCAAGTCTTCCTGTGGCTTATTATTGTCCGTGCGTGAATCGAGCTTTGCTTCCACCTGATACAACGAAAACTTTGAATTCATATGGGACATTCCACGCTATTTCACCTAACCCGTGACGCCGACCATTTTTGGTTTTCCTGATGTTTTTTTTTGGAGTATTGTACCCCATGGAGGGAATATCCACACCAATTTTTAGATTTCCATCTCTTCTATTTCAGGAGTTATCATTTTCCAAAAAAATGTTGATTTCAAAAGTTTTGGAAACTTTTAAACGCTGATAACTCCTGAGCCAATTGAGATATCGACAAATGTAACTATATAATTCTTTTCATTTTGAATCATACTTTCGTTAAAAAATATGAAAAGATGATAAATTATCAATGTCAACGTTTTTAGCTTCTACACCTAAAACTATTTTTTTAAAATGATCGCCATTGTTTATATTTTTCAAAAAATTCTCGAAAATAGAGTACCCCATTCTATGATTTTCAAGACTAGTCTCATCGTGGGCTCATTACTCCGTCTATTTTTTTTTCGAATTAACCATATTTTTTTGAGAAGATTTTTATCATTTTAATTTCCAATAATGCTATTAATGATTCAGTGATTTCCAATTCGGCTTCGTCAGGCTTGAAACGGTTGATTTTTTATTTGTGTTGAATTTAACGAAAAAAATGATTTTTTATTCAACATAATTTTTTTTCGCTAAATTCAGCACAAATAAAAAATAAACCGTTTCAGGCCTGACGAAGTCGAATTGGAAATCAGGAAATCATTAATAGGATTATCGGAGATTAAAATGATAAAAATCATCTCAAAAAAATATGATTCATTCGAGAAAAAAATAGAAAGGAAAATGGGCCCACGATGAGTCTGTTCTTAAAAATCATAGAATAGGTCACTCTATTTTAGAGAATTTTTTGAAAAATAAAAATAAAAACGGCAATCCTCTTTAAATAAATAATCTCCAATTGGGAATTGAAAAAAAAACGTTGACATTGACAATTGATAATTTTTTTCATTTCGTTAACGAAAGTATGCTTCCACATGAAACAAAATCAATAGTGACATTTGTCGATATCTCATCTAGTTCAGGAGTTGTCAGCGTTTAAACGTTTCCAAAACTTCCGATATTGACATTATTTGTAAAATTATAACTCCTAAACGAGAAGAGATGAAAATCTAAAAATTGGTGTGGATGTCCCTTTCATGGGGTACAGATTTACACAAAAATCAGGAATACCACAAATGGTCGGGGTCACGGGCTAGGTGAAATGACGTGAAATGTTCTATATATTAAGTTCCTGTTCCAATAATGACGAAAGGAAATGTTCAGTAATATTGGAAAATGTGGTTTGTCCATCTCTAAGAGGAACCTACATCCGCGGCTGGTTGAACAATCGGCTCGATCTGTTTTGGTGCTGAAAACAATCCGAGCGGATCACTGATGAGCGGAGCGTTTTTTCTGCCCCTTCGCGGCTCTCTGATGTTCCCAGAGTCCATGGTATAGCCGGAAGAGCTCTTTGTCGATGGTTCAGGCTTGGGAGGCTCCGACGATGCCACGTTTGATGAATTTGGGACGTTCAACTTTGAGAAATTTGGCCGCGCCTCAATTTCCTTCGACGGTGCCGAATGTGCTCTCGTACCGAACAAATCTTCCATCAACGAAGACTTTCGTGCTTTGGCGCTTGGCAATTTCTGCGGATCTTCCGTCCTCGATGGAATCTCTTCGTTTATCTGGGATTTTTCTCGAACGTTTTGGGCAAGCGCACGTTCCCGAGCAGAAAGTGGAGTCGGAGATTTTTTGCTGATCGCCAACGACGAATTCTCCTCTCGAACAATTTTATCTCGGATGTCTTCATTTTTTTTTATATTCGGTGGAGTATGTGCTTTTATCGTTTCCGTGATTTTTTCTTCTGGCCTTTCATTTTTTATTCCGAATAAATCGGCTACAAGATTGCTTTTGGTGTTTTCTGTATGGGGCTTTTTTATTCCATAAGAAGTCTCTTCGTCGCTCAGCAAATCTGCCAGAGGATCGTCGTGATCGAAGTCTGAAAGTTAACGTTCGTGAGTTATCACGCTGCTTCAGTCAAATTGATTTTTCGTTGATTTAACCCCTCCTTGACACACGTGGCCATTGTGACCCGGACGAATTTTAAATAAAATGCTCACTTTTCCAAAATTGAAACTTTTCAATAATTTCTTACAACAATTCATTTGTATACTTTCCGAATTTTATTCATGCAGATATATTAAGCTATATTTGAGAATGGCAGGGAGTTATATAACTCAAATCCTGAAAATTGAAGAAGGGAGATGGCCGAAGGTATGTTTGATAGAGGAAGTCAGAAATATTCTGAACGGACATCCATCAAGATGGGGGAAAGTATTCAAGAAGGCGATGGAAGACGTAGGAGACGGGAGAGTGGTCAGTCCGGTGTGGTCAAATGCAGGAAGCTGGGAGAGGATCAAGAGTGGCTTGATCGAGGGGGTAGACAGGAAAACGGAACAAGACACGCAAGGAGATTGGGTCAAGGCGGACGGGTCGTCCTTCTGCGCCTGGTACAAGGAAATAAAGGTGGGGTGCGAAAGAGAGAAATATTGGGATAAAAAAGGGCTGGCGGGAGACTCGAAGGAACAAGGGGCAAGCCTAAGGTGCGGAAATGTGGGGAAAGTTGGGAAAAAAAGGTTTTAGTAGCTGGACCTGCGGAATATGCCGGGAGAAGGATAAGGGCCTGGATCATATCTGGACGTGCGAGATAGCGAGAGAGGAAATAAAGGAAAAATGGGTGAGGGCAGTGGATGCCTGGAGACAAAGGAGGGAAGGTGAGGAGTTAGAGCGTTGGACGAAAGATTCGCTAAAAGGAGAACCGGTGCCGGTAATCTGCGAGTACTTAAGGCATCTGGCCACCTCGGCCGATCGAAAAATGGTTATATAAAAAAAAATAAACTCGAAAGTATGGGCCGGAATATTTTTATTTTTTTACACAACGTCAGAAAGGGCTTAAAGAATAGCACTAATAAATGTTCATTAAAAATATTTTAAAACGGCGCCGTTATGCATATTGACGCGGAGGCCCTCTGCACGACATGTGCGGTCGTTGTCCCAGCTGCTACACGATCATGTCACATCTGAAAAAAAAATCTGCTCATTCGTCAGTAGTGTCGCTACAATGTAGCGTAGCGGTTTTTTTTCCGCCCATTAAAAAAATTATGGTGAGCCGAAGAAAAAAATTTGTATTTTTCACCGAAATTATGGCTCACCATAATTTTTTTAATGGTCGAAAAAAAGCCGCTATGCTACATTGTAGCGACACTGCTCACGAATGTGTTGATTTTTTTTCAGATGTGACATGACCGGGTAACAGCTGGCAAAACGACGTAAAAAAATAAAAAATTTCCGGCCCATACCTTCGAGTTTATCATTTTTTTAAAAATATACCCATTTTTCGATCGGCCAAGGTGGCCAGACGCCTTAAGGACGTTCGCAAAATTAAAAACGGCGAGAACCGAGGACGATCAAGAGGTGGAAGAATAAAAAGCACAAAACGGCGTATGGTGCTTGGGGTCAAATATTGTAATTCTAATTCTATTTTTTAACTTTAATTTGAATTGATTAGTTTATTGGTTAGAGATAACGATGGAAAAAAGGAGGGTTTTGTAAAAAACCGAACGGTGTACAGATGGAATAAAACTACTACTACTTTTAAGCAATGTTTAAAGTGTATCCTGGATTTCTTTCAACAAAAACCGACCGCAGGGTTGTCAAGGGCAGGTGGATGAAGCGCTTCCCGGGTCAAATTTACCCAGTGTGTCAAAATCGTAGCCAAATATAAGTGTGTCAAGGAAGGGTTAAAACGAGCAGTCGGAAGGCTAATGCCAGTCTAGAATTTTGGAAAAACGCTGAAACAAATGGTTCGGTTCAAATAATGCCAGAGGGGTCCAAAAACAAGGTACAATAAGTTTTATAAGGAGGGAGAGGGCTTCGAGTGCTCATTCCGTGAACTGCCCCAGCACTAGAAATGCCCACCTGGTGAAAATTTCTAGTGATCGTGGCAGGGAGCCAAAGTGGCTAATATTTTGCATGAATATTCACATAAGTCAACTCTTCCGGCACACATTTTCGATCCAATCGAGCCAATTACGAGTTGCGTAGACAGCGTGACTCAAAACAGCAACAAAAGTTTCCATGTAACGGTCTAGCCAATGGTCCCGAAATCTGTTTCGAGTGGCAAAGTAATTTTGAATATTGTAATAACTATATGCGTCTGCAACGATGCTTTATCAAGCATAATGGAGATTGCCGAGGTATTAGGCACAACTATTCGGCCAAACACCGGAAATTTCAGTGCGGGGTTGACGAGTGCCGCGACAAATTTTCGGAGCGATCGCTAACTGACGGTGCAAAAGAGGCCCGGATGTCTTCCAGAAAGAAAGAAGGGGCGGCGATCGTTAATTTGTGGAGCCGCCTTAATTTATGAAAATATAAATAAATTGTACGGTGCATGTATCGCAGATGAGAGGTAAATGAAAAATGTCTATCGAATAATGCTACGTAAAATATTAAGCGGCTAGACTACTGTGGAAATGACGAAGACTCGTTCGTCGCTTGAGGGAACTCCAATTGAAGAGAGAGGTCCAGGACTTGCCGATTGAAGATAAACTTATGATTACAACGATTACACTGCTAGTAAAACTTTGAGCGCGTTTTTCTCGAAACTTTGTCTATCAAAATGGTGTACACGATTTCTCGACATCCACTGAACGGATTGATTCAAAATTTGGTACACTTATTCAGTGTAATAGTAGTTTAGTCTTAACCGACGATTTTCTTAACATTTTCTTTCATTAGTTATTAAGGGATAACACCACTCTAGGATTTTTGAAAAATGTTTTTTTTGCTTAAAAAATACCTTGGGGTCATAAAAACAATATGCAATTGGTCCTGTAGCGAATTATCGATTTTGCCGTAGCGCCGCGGACTTCTTTCAGGCGCCTCGTAGAACTTTAAGGGGCTATACCAGTGTGACACTTTCAATAAATCGATTTTTTTTGCCTTTCTCGACAGTTTATACTTTCAAGAATATGAGATGAGATTTTTATATTTTCAAGATTCATACTTTCAAGAATATGAAATGAGATTTTTCAAATTTGCTGACATTGTAACTCGAAGAACAATTATCCAATTGACTTGAAATTTGAACTGAGTACTTTTGAATATATTTACTCTACAATGACGTAGGATATTTTTGATTGGATGAAAATTGACGATTTGGTATTGAAAAAAACGACCATTTTATAGGCAAGAAAACAGACTTTTGCATAACGACGCCATTTTGTTAGACTTTGATATTTTTTGAAAATCCTACGTCCTTGTAGAGTTTAACGACATTTTTCCTTTTTCGGTTTCAGCTACTCAATCGGTCGAAATCATGTCAGCAGTGGAGGAACTTTTTTTTTACGCCTCCGAAGGCAGCGCATAAGTCGCTTGGATCTCAATATTTTTCTATGAAAAAATTATGTAATATAAGTCAAATATAGACAAATATCTTCTTAATTTTCCGTAACATTTAATTCAGTACTTTTGTTCCGAAAAATTCCCGAAAATCACCCAAATTGTCAGTGTTCACACTGGTATAGTACCCCTTAAACGCGTTTTTCTCGAAACCACTTTTTCAAACTGGGAGGACGGATTACTCGAACACCTTTGCATGGATCGATTTGAAATGGTGATAGTACATTCACAATTACATTCTCTATGGGAGTACGTAGCCGTTTTTTGATCAAATGTAAACTTTTTTATATAAACAATTTATTGCTTATTTTTTGGGCTTAAAATCGATTTGTTCCTTTTAAAGTGCGCCATTTTTCAACATTTGATTACAGACATCCCTACGTAGTCCCATAGCTAACAATATATAGATTATAATTTCTGTAGTTTTTGTTCCGATCTTATACTTTACGAGAAAACCGTCCTCCCGTGAAGCTATTTGTAAAAAACACGTTTTTCAAGATAGGCTCTGTCGCCGCCATTTTGTTTGGAAATCATAACATTTAAAAAAATATTTTAATGTGTTAAATAAACCCATCTTGAAAGAAATCTTATTCCTTTTTTCATACTCTCAAAATAAATTGTCAAAGTTAGGCCTTATTTTCTGCCGCTAGAGTAATGTTATCTCTTAACAATAATGATGTTATTTTGCCTCGAAACATCGAAAAAAAACATGTTTTTTGAAATGATGAAACACATTAACGAACAAAAATCGCTCAAGTCTCAGCCATTCTTATCTATTTTAGGGGAAAATACGTTTTTCTTTGTTTCCTAACAAGCGGGTGGCCAATTTTTGTTTCTTCATAACTCTGTTTTTTGGGTCTTCGCTGTAGCTTAACCCCTTAAACGTGTGTTTTTCGGCACTGCATTTTTCAAACTGGTCAGACACATAACTCCAACAGATCTTTATTAATGCACTTGACATTTTAACTGTAACTTCGACATTCCATTATGTGGAGAGTACCTACGAATTTTAAATTTCGTTGTTAACTTTTTTGTTATAAACGACTTTCGACGTAATTCCCTTCCTAAAAATAAATGTATTGTTCATACGTCTACTATTGGAGGAAAAGGTATTTCGTAATATCCGTACGTTCTCCACGACGTACTTTTATATAAAACTCGAACTCATATTGTTCCAGGACGAAAATTGACGGAGAAATCTTTCTGGCCGCGAACTACAATTAGTTTTACCTAAGATTTTTCAATAGTTTTTGTATTCCATTCGTTATATTCCTGTAGAAAAGTCTCGAAATTAGGCTGTTCTTTCCGATCGCTGACAAGGAACATCACTGAAGTGTCCACCTTCGATTTTGTTGAAACTCATATATGTGACAAGGCAATGAAAACTATTAGATACATATTTTTTTATCGGCAAAAACTTTTGTTAGGGGGGAAATCACCGCTCAAAGATAGGCGTGTCACGCTGCAATTTGATTTATTTTAAAATAATTCTAAAATGGATTTTTCATCGCTTGATATTGGAAGAATTTCGGTTTTTGTTTCATTTAGATCGGTGGACTGCTTGTAGGTGAAACTGCAACATCACCCCTCGACACCCCTTTTTTTTTGAGGGTCGGTTTCCCCCCTTATAGACGTTTTTGCGCCGATGAAAAAAACAATTACGTGTCTAATACTTTTCAATGCTTTATCACATAATTGAGTTTCAACAAAATCGAAGGTGGACGCTTAAGTGATGTCCTTTGTGAGTTGCTTTACTCCTTAATTCAATATTTTTATTTCAGCGAACCTTTAAACGCTACTCTCTTCGCTCCTGTCGCTTCTTTAGCCCTGTTGGTGTCCCGGAATGGATCTGGTCTCGTCGAAGAACCGCCTAGCAACGTATTATCAAGATCGTCCAGATCTTCGACCATCCGGGCCATTTCCGAGGGATTTACATCCGATTCGTCTGAGAAGTCAGCCATCTGCTCCGAAAAATGAAATGTTTACTTGTTCAAGCCGTAATTGCTGCGATTGATCATTAATAGGGAGAATACGTAGGACTTTTATATCAAAGTAGCGTTCGCACGCAGCTCCGACTGTTTGGATGCCTTCAATTTTTTAAGGGGTCTTCTCACTTTAGACGCTAAAAAAAGCTATTTTCGTGAATTTTTTTGGAGGTTTATATTGTAGATATTGATATAAAAGTTCTTCCACTTAATAAATACGGTTTCGATATATATTTAAAATTTTGTTTATGTATTTATATAAACCAAACAAACTTTAAATGAGTTTCCTCGAAACAACGTTTTTCAAGGGCGTGTTGATAAAATCTTCGAAACTACCAAACCGATCCTTGTGAAATTTTAACCACATATTCTTTACAACTATAGCTATAGCACGTATCAAGGATTTAAAAAAATTCTGATATTTACTATTTTTTTGCCGAAAACGGTGAAAAAACACGTTGTTTTTTGTTTTTTCGAAAAATATCCGCCATTTTGTTATTTTTGCATATATCAAAAATCGTATGATATGCGGTATAGCCATTAACATACTGAATCTAGAACCGTTTGTTTTTTTTTTGTTTCAGATGATCCATCTCCGAGATTTCATCAACAGCGCAGACTTACATTTTTTTAGGGATTTTTTTTAACTACCATTTTCGTCGATAAATAGTAACTTGAATATATATTTTTTTTAAATGTATTTCGAAAGTGTATTTATTAAGCGTAACAACTTTTTATATCATTATCTATAATATAAACCTATCAAAAAATGCATGAAAATAGCATTTTTTAGCATCTAGAGTGAGAAGACTAAAGTGAAGACTAAAGTGAGAAGCGTTGATGTAAAAAAAAAATGAAAACCTGTACACCTTTTTCCAGAAAAAAATCCTCTTTTTTCCACCCACGAGCTCGGTGTAACTCGTTATTAGCTTATTATTATTAGTTAGGTAGTTAAGCGTTAAAGAATAAAACGAACAGGTAACGTTTTCCTTTTACGTAGTAGAAAAATAGGTTTTTACTTTGTATTGATGGTCTTGACGACTGATTGCAGTATTTTCACTGAATAAATTCAATATACAGCTGTTAGTTTATAAACTCTGGTCAGTATCGTAAGCAGCGATCGTTGCTAACTTCTTCGTATAAATATTAGACATTTTGTCCATTGCGCACATCTTCAACAAATAATTACTTCAAACATCCACTTATTACGTTGACCAATTCTCTTAAAATTCACTTTTATTCCTGTAATATTGTCGGTCAATCTTACTCGTAATTAGAAATATATATACATTTGGTATTCGTAAGCGTAGCTGTAACGAAAAAAGCCGATCATCTTATAACTCCGAGCTATAAGTGCCGCGCAGGGCTTGGTATCGTTGCCTTGGAAATTTTTTGAGTACACAAACTCACAGCCGTCATACCAATTTCGTTGATCGGTGCTGCCCCCGTCGGCCGTTTCGGGTTCTATCAATAATAACAATCACATCGCCGGATGTAGCAATTGCATCGACTGCACTCGTGAAACACTTGATTGTCGCCTGATAACGTGAGAGCCTTCGATTAATTATTTATTAAGAATGCAAGACTTCTCGGAAAAAACCGAAGGTACACTGACTACAGGAATTAGGATGGGAATTTTTTGAAGGATCGTGTACAAAATATTGAATTGTCATAAATAAACATAAGTTTTATTACATACAAAAAGGGGAGAATCCCCGGATATACATAAGCAAAGAAATTTCAATTTCGTTATAGACAAAAATGCCTGTACGTTGCAATCGATCAGCAACCTTGTCGTCGCTCGCGCTTCTTTGCTCATGTCTTTTTATTTAATATACGCGCGAAAACGGTGTCACGAACAATCGATAGCACAATGTTCATTTTACAGCGTAAATGTAGAATATACGTATAAAAAAGTTTCCACGGGTTTGAGGTTAGTCCAGGTTGGTAATTGACGACGCTAGTCGCAGACGAGACGAAAACTCAAAGTTACTCTTCGACGATTGACTTTGCGACTGTAATCGAGCTTTATAATCGTTACACATTTTCATAACGACTTTTTAAATATTATTGTGTTTTTTATTATTCATCTACTGAGTTTCACCAACGATACGTCGTATCTTCGGTAGATCATTCGACTACTCTGCCCCACTACCCGAAACTAGCGTGAGCGTGTATCGTGTTTAAAAATGGCCGAAGTGACGTTCTCGCCCCGTGCTTATTGCAAAGTCATTTTACACGCTGCCAAATATCCTCATTGCGCTATAAATGGTTTGCTTCTCGCAAAACAGAAGAGCAAAAGTGACAGTAAATCGTCCGAACTCTACATCGAAGATGCAATACCGCTGTTTCATCTCTGCCTCCATGTTTCTCCAATGGCCGAGCTAGCATTGACTTTGGTAAGTTTCATTTCACACGAATCTTTGCCCCTTCAATTCTTGCGCTATATTCTCTCAAAGTATCGCGAAAACGTCCTTTCGCGGGATCACCCGACGTGATGATTAGAGAAACGATCGTAGTCTCAACTTTCGAACTGTCGTTCCTAACCTAAGTCCATTTGTTTTCGTGGCAAGCTGCAAAGTATTGTATCGATCCTGAGTGACCCGCATTTTATCGCGACTATAACACGATTTTTCCAACACAGGTTGATCAATATGCGATACAACAAGGCCTCGTCATCGCCGGATACTATTTAGCCAATGAGCTCATCAGCGACATGAGGTATCCAACGTAAAATAATCTATTGATTTTTAATTACTTATATTTGATTTTTTGAATATCGAGCGAGTCTCAGCTTGAGCCCTCGTCTTTGTTAATGCTCAGCAGACTTGGGTCTGTGAATATTCTCCATTGAAAGATTGGCAAGTCGTTACCTAAAGCTGGCAAAAGTTTCAAGACAAAAGATGACGGTTGATACGTTACATTATATTATTTTGTAATTTTGTTTTGTAGAGTGCTAATTGTCCTTGTACTTAGCAATACCAAGGCAAAGAATAGTGAGGTAACTGACCAGTATATGGACGGGGATCAGTGAATGGACGAATACCGATTTATATTCAAAATAAGTAAAGAATATGAATTGTTGATAAAAGTCGAATCGTTGTAATTTAGAAAAAAATCACAGGTATCGATAAAATTGACTTCTCAGTTTAAGGCCTTAGGCCTCGATAACGGGTATAAAATCATGTGCAAATTTAAATATTTTTTTTTATATAAAAAAGTGATTCACTCATAAAATTAATTACACATCTATTTAGTATGAATATCAAGTTGTTAGAAAATATATATATATTTTTTTCCGATGTACAAAATGGCCGACTAATGATATTTTCTTTTGTTATCTTTTTTTTAGGCGCTCTGTGGCGTGACATTTGGCATCCACAATTTTTTACCTAGAAAAAAAAACAAAAATTTTCGTCAATCTACATTGGGATACCTAGAGAAGTACGTACGGAATTAAAAAAATATTGTTTTATTCAAAATCGTAGGTATTTGAACTTGAGAAATGAATTTTCAGTGAAACATTTTGTTATAACTGCTCATAAAATGAAAAGTTTTCGATTAATCAGAAATTCCGTACCTACTTCTCTGCTAAATGCAATTAGGAACATAACTTTAAAATTTGAAGTAAATTGAGTGCAAATTGTTGAAGTTATTTGTCATGCCAATTGGAAAAAAGCTGTTTCGAGTAGTCAGCCATTTTGTACGTCGAAAAAAAAATATATATTTTCTCACAGCTTGATATTCACACTGAATAGATGTGTAATTAATTTTATGGGTGAAGCATGTTTTCATATGAAAAAAAATTGTTAAATTCGCACATGATTTTATACCCTTTACTTTTATTTTGACATTGCACATAATTTTTCTAGTTTGCGGTACTTGTACACTGCGCAACTTAGTTATGATACGGCTGTGCACAGTAAGTGTTCTCAAGGCCACAACAATAGCTTTCAAAAGTATGGAGGGTATTACTTTCATTATTTATTAGTATTACTTTCATTATTTATTAGTATTACTTTCATTATTTATTAGTATTACTTTCATTATTTATTAGTATTACTTTCATTATTTGAGTACAAAAATAATGAAAGTAATAATAATAATAATAATAATCGAGTTTTATTTGCATAACTTGCTTTACAAGTTTATTACAAAAAGTTTCTGAACTGTTTATACACATTTTTCTTACAACTACCTTAATTCCATGTTCTACCCTGCATCCTCCTCTCCCTCGTCCTTTGCTCTCTTTTTCTCAATTTACTCCTCATCTCCATTGCTTTCAACTCCTCCTTGCGCATTTTTTTTTACATACTTCCTCTATTTCTCTGAAATACTGGCATATCCCTATATTTATCTTTCCACTCAACATGTTTATAATTTCCCCCCTTATCACCACCTTATCCACTTCTTGCACCCACAATAATAAAAGTACTACTTTCATCATTTCAGACGGAATCATTATTCGATTTTTTCAAAATTTATGAATGTATTCATAATGATACGTCAGAATTAGACATATCGGCTCTGTTCTGATAATTCTCAAAGCAGAGTAAAAAAATAAGCCCAACTGCTGAGAATTGGAAAATAAATTACTGTTAACATATAACAGTGACATTTCATTAAATCATATAAAATCATTTCGTTCGTTTTTTTTATTTTAACAAAATTAAATTTGCTATTTCTCTGTCCAAACAAACTTTGGTAGTTTTTTGAGAATAGCACGTTGAAATGGAAAAAGGCTTTATGTATTTTCTACAAAATCGTAATAATACATACAATAATCATATGTATAAGAACATCATAACTTTTTAGCAACACAGTGATCTCCAAATCTAGCATTTAATAAAAATAAATAATAAATCGTTATCCTTTATAGCGTTCATTTACACTACACGTACATTTACTGGCGATTACGTGTCCATTTACTGGTAATTTCGTCCATTCACTGACGATTTAGTCATTTTGCTATTTATTTATCAATTCCTCCAGAGTTATTTGCAGAAATGACGTCGCATATTTTTTTCTACTATCAGAATAATATCTTATGTTGGCTATAGAAATTAAAAAATTATCTTTCATAATATTTTTATTTTACAATCCATCTAAATCCTAATGTGTTGCTATTTGTCTGTTCACTGGTCGGTTAACCCTAGTATTTTTAATTTTTAATCTGTTCCATTGTACAGGGTACTTTTCCTTTTTACCTTTACTTTGCCGACGTTATTCTATTTTTTTTTCCCCGTTGCCGGCGCAGCAGCCTTCCCCCTCCGTATCGCACTCATCATGACGTATATGCCATGGGCATAAGGAAACTGTGGAAAACCTATACGAATATGGCCGGTCCCAGGTTCGGTTCCCAGCTTCGGAACTACGTCGCGTTTCGTCGAGAAATTTATCACGGACTACAGGTTTATACACACACGTCACACACACGTCCTGGTCTGTGTGCGTGACGTTCGTGTACAACTGGAGTCACGGCCGTATTTATTATTCTCTGAGACTGCGAGCTGGGATTCGAACCCGCGACTTGATGTTCATCGTTCTCACCGGTTCTCAAAGAATAGTAGTGTCCAACCTGAATTTGTTTCTGATACACAGCACGGATAAACCAGCTCACAGGATAGCTGACAAAATAGCTGAGAACTTTAACAACGCCGTGCTCGCAGTGGTAAGCAGCAAATCAGCCGACTGGAGTTGGGTGTTCACCATTCGAATAGCGTCCAAGTTCGAATTGATAATGTTTGATTTAATTGTCCGATGTCGTTTACAGATAGACAATAGGGAAATAACGCTCGGTATGCAATCCAATCCACTACGAGTATTCCAACATTTGGATGGAAAATGGAAAGCCAAAGACAGTACAGAGTAAGTCTAATATTCGCACGCAAGTTTTAATTGATGCATGAGTATCTAGAATCCATCAATATGGAGCTTGAAAAAGGCATCATTTTTTTGAGAACTCAATGAAACTCTTTACCTGCTGATCACTAATTGTTTCTTCGTCATGGAGAATATTTTGTCGGCGGAATCTTTTTTTCGCAGATTTAAATGAAAATGTGACGAGATTGTTCCGAAACGTTAAAAAATGACGTTTAGGAAAAAATGTATGCGTGAGAAAATTTTTATAAGCACGAGAACTCCTAGGATATTGAGGAAAATTGGTTGAGTTTTTGGAATAGTAATAGTGTATTGTAGAAAGTATGTTACGAATGAAGTTAGTAACATCGGCGGAGCGTATTAGATTTAACGTTGTTTGAATTGTCGCAAAAATTGTTTCTAGCAAAGCAAGATCAACAATTTTCAAAAATCTGGTATTTCTTGATTAGATATTGCGCAAATTGGTGGAAAGATTTAGAACTTTAGGAGGCTTGCATTTTCAGAAAAATCATTTTTATGCTGTAACTATTTGAACATTAAACATATCCTGAAACATTTTTAGTGCAAATCAGTAAAACATGCTGCATTTTAAGAGTACACATTTAAAAAAAAAAAAGTCTTTGCATACCTTGAGATTTCATATTTTTATATACCCGTTACTCTACTTTTGTTAGTTTCTAGTGTCTTTCTTATAGGTCTCCAAAACGAGTTTTTTGTAGACGCATCTTTTTTTCTTTTGTGGGGGGCTGGGCGGCGGGAAAAAGTGGTTTTGGGGACAGTCATATTTTTTGTTTAATAAAATTGACATAATAGTTGATAAGACTTAGCAGACTTAAAATACAAAACTTCAATCACACGTTCATATTGACATTAATATTAAACTCTGGCAATACCTTAAAGAATAATTAACTTAGTTTTCATTATTCTTTAAGGAATCATCACAGTGTGACCGCCCGAAAAATAGCCGATTTTCGCGATGTTTTTTTAGGTGCATAGGAGAAGCTAATCGGTCTAACTTCTTTACAAATTGGAGCACCGATAAAGAATACAAAATGATTTTTTTAAAATTTCTTTATTTATTGTTTAACATCGTTTTTATTTGTGGAAAATTGTGTGGAAAAAATGGTGTCCCATGGTAGTCAGGATGGCGGCCGCGAATTTGATCTGAAACCAAAATTTCAAAATAATTATTAATCTGTAGGAAAGCCGCTATATTCCTACGGGGTTTTTTTTAAAGTGAGATTTGTAAAAATGGCGGCAGTTTGAACAAAAAGTGTCCAATTTAGTCTGTTCTTGACAGTTTTTCGTAAAAAAAATAGGAAGATTAAAAAAGACCTTCGATAGCAAGATAAGGAATGACGTGAAGAATGTTCTGTTAAAATTTCAAACGGATAGCTTGGAAACTCTTCCTTTGAGAGTGGCCACCGTCTTGAAAAACACCATTCTGAGAAAAACGCGTTTGAAGTTCTAAGAAAGGTTTAATTTTTTCTAAGAAAGGCTGTAGCGACCGAAATAATTCGAATTTCGATCTAAAATTCGACAGAACGTTTATAACCGTGTGTACTATCGAATAATGCAGAAAAATCGATTTTTTTTAATTTTACACTGTGATGATTTCTTAATCTAGTTACCAGTCTTTTGCTTTCCGTAGGTACTTAATTGCATAAGTCTTAGTTTCCTAACCTTTTCAGCAAATCGGCCGAACACGTTTTAGTTGAATTTTTTTAAACAGTCCTATTCTCCATGTTCAGCAGTGACATGAGATAATCGTTCCTGAAGCATTATGCTTCTAAGCTACGTTTTTATCCGCCCCATGGGAGAGAAACTCCTCACAGTGGCGGAGCTTACTGGGAGTACTATTGCTGCTCGAAAAATGCTTCAACTGCATGAGCTAACGGTAGATTCTCAAATCGGCGTTTTAGATTTACAATGATATTATCTATCACTTGGTAGTAAATGTTGATCTTTCAGTATTCTTCTGGCTGTGTATCAGCCGGCAAATCTAATGTATTGCTTTTACCCACAGTCAACTTCATTGTGAAATTTGAATATCTATTTAATTTAAGTAATGAAATAGCTATTTTTTTATGCAAGGTACGAAATTACGACGAAGGAAATAGTTCTAGCTTTATTAAGGGATAACACCACTCTAGTGGAAAAAAATCAGGCCTAACTTTGACAATTTATTTTGGGAGTATGGAAAAAAGAATAGAATTTATTTTGAGACGGTTTATTTAACACATATTAAAGTATTAAAATAAAATGTATTATAATTTTCATACAAAATGGCGGCGACAGGGCCCATCTTGAAAAACGTGTTTTTTACAAATAGCTTCACGGGAGGACGGTTATCTCGTAAAATATAAGACCTGGAACAGAAACCAAAAAAAAAATAGAATCTATATATTATTAGCTATGGGACTACGTAAGGATTATTTTAATCAAATTTCAGAAGAATGGCGCACTTTGAAACAAACAAATCGATTTTTGCCTAAAAAATAAGCAGTAAATTGTTTATAAAAAAAGGTCTACGTTTAATTAAAAAAACGGCTACGTACTCCCATAGCGAATTGTAATGGTGAAGTTACTAAGAAACTTTCAAATCTATCTATACAAAGGTGTTCGAGTGATCCGTCCTCCCAGTTTGAAAAAAGTGGTTTCGAGAAAAACGCGTTTAAAGTTGTAGGAGGCGCCTGAAAGAAGTCCGAGGCGCTGCGGCAAAATCGATAATTGAACCTTAAAAAAATTCGCTGCAGGACCAATTGTTTTTATGACCCCAAATTATTTTTTAAGCAAAAAAAAAACGATTTTTTCCAAATCCTAATGTGGTGTTATCCCTTAAATAATTTTTTTATGCCTGAAACTGGATAAATTTTTGTCCTGGTGGGGCTCGGGATTTCTGGATTGGGGGGGGGGGGGGGTGCACCCTTGCCCCCCTAGTGGCTAAGCCAATGAGTTTCTATTGTCTTTAATTATAGGTCTCCAAAACATTCACCCAGCCCGCGTTTGTACAAGATACGCCATGATTCAACTCTGATAGATTGTTGAAAGGATTTGTTTGTATGAGAGCTTTAATTTTTTTTTAACTTGCCCATTTTTCAGTGACATTTTAGTGACCGTTTTCCTTTTTTCAAAGGATTCGCTTTTATGGGAGTTTCCATTTTTTAAAGACTACCTTACTTTTCAGTGAATTTTCATTCTATTTTGGGGTTTCTTTTTTTTAATTTGAGATGTCCGGATAGATGTCTGTTTATCCAAACTTATCATAGAATATTTTTATATAGCACAGCGGTTGTTGGCAATGTTTGATATCTCATTATTAAAATGCAGTGTCGGGTAAAAAATATCCGCGGATTAGAAACATGGACATTTCTTTGAATTCAACCGACTCGTTTTCTTAACATTCGCAGTGTGATTCTGGACAACGAGGAGGCGCTCACGGAAACAATTTACACGCTCTTGAAGGAGGAGGAGTATCGGAATCTGATAGATTTCGACAATCACTTGGACAACATATCGTTGAACTGGAAAAATGCCGAGCTCAATAAAACGATAAAGCAAGCGATGGGGAAGCAACAGTGAGGTGTGACTCGTTGAAAACTAATGGAATTCGATAAACAAGCATTTCCGAGATATGAGAGATCATTATTTTATTTATACTTACACTCGCCCGAGCACATTGCTTGCTGATCGATAATATTCAATGAAGAAATCAAATGTACATAAGACATAGATTTATAAATAGATGTGTCACGTTTCTGAGCCAAAATACCTGTTCGTCTTTTGTAGTGTCAATTAGCGTCGCGAAACCTGTAGAAAAAAATGTCAAACTCCATAGGCACGAAAGGGGGAGGGGGGAGGGGATCTGATGAGATCTATTATACGTCAATCATCGGTACACTAATTTGTGAAGCTGCTGAATTCTAATTCGAAGTCGTAGTTTTGATATTGAACATTCCTGAAACGATACTTACACAAAGGACCCAATTTTTCGCTACATCCGTTAGAATTCAGAACTTAGTCTGGTTGGTGGACTTGTGCGAACCCAAAACGCCAACAAGATAATCTGACAACGTGTACAATTCAATCCCGTTTGAGTCGCAGTCTGAGTCGTACGTTATTATCCAAAGTGGTTGAAAAATGTCCTAATTTTGCAATTACCTTTATCATAAAAACTTATGGTAATTATGCAGTTTGAGGACTTTTCCGAAAACCGACGGAATTTTTTGTTCGCCATGAGCTGTTTTGATTGGTCACCACTATTGCTATTCCGTTCGAGGAGGCTGACATTTTTTATTAATTCCATAAGTTGTGTGGTTTTAAAGTTCCCGGAAACACGTAATAAAATAGGGAATTTTTAAATATTTCGACGCCTATATTGCGGGTGGGAAGTGGGGAGATTTATAAAAGAAACCTTCCTGAATACAATGCCGAAGAGACATTGCGGCGGTCACTTCCCCCTCTGCAGCCGTCGTAAGTTCGTTAATATACACGATTTTAAGGTAGTTCTGTAGTTTTGGTAAAATCTTAGGAATTGGCTGAAATCTAAGTATGGTGTGGATATGACCTTCATGGACTGATGCCCAAAAATTCAATTCAACGTTTAGTTCATGAGATAATTGCCATCGAATATGGGTATTTTGTACACGATCCCTATACCTAACACGTAAACCGATAGGAGTTTCCTCGCATTTCTCAATATAGGTTCTAAACGGATCTTAGGATTTCGAAATAAAAACACGTGTACGCAGGACTATTGTGGGATGGATTTTAAAAAAAATGAGGAACTTTGACCGTTTAGTTTCCGAGATATCGAATTGTGAGAAGTGGTAATTTTATTCCACACCGAGCTCGGGCCCAACCATCTGTAACGGAATGGCAACAGTGTACGCTGCAGCCAGTTGATCGGCGCGTAGTCTGGGAACTCGAAGCGTGTTTTTTCCTGAGTTCTAGTAATTCTGACACGGATTTGAAATAAATTTATACTGCAAACAAAATGAATTATTTCAATTTATGCATGTATTTGTCTTTGTTACAGCGAATACAATTTAAACTGTCAGCAAGATGTTGTAAATCCACGATCCGACGTCCTTCGACAGCGAATTTTTGTTGCTGATCGTTGAGGTTATAGTTATTCTCATCGCGTTTAGCCGCATTTGCTTTACAAAGGCTACCACTACTTTGTCTTTTCGCAAGCGCCTTTTTTCTTGTAAACTTTCCTTTGTATCGCATTTGGGTTGACATTTTCACGCTTTTTTAATTTATATAAAATATTTCGCGAAAGACGTATCGTAGGAAGCTCAACGCTGTGACTGCAGGAAAATCGTGCTGTTGGTAGGATTACAGCGCCGCTCTCTATACGAGCATGAAACCTATCTATGAATGAGGTGTGAATGCGTGGTACATATTAAGGGTACGAGCTCTGTCAAAAATTTACAACCAACAGCATCGTATAGACATTGGATATTACTATACGCTTCGACCGAAACTTTTGGCTCATACGTGTACTTACGGAACTACCTTAAAGACGAGACTGAAAATCGGTCAATTACAACCCCCGAACTTCAAAACCCCATAACTTATGGAATTAATGGAAAGTGACAGCTTCCCCCGACGGAATATCACTCAATATAATTGAATAAACAATTTCACGGTGAAAAACATTTTTTTTCGTCGCTTTTCTGAAAAGTCCTCACACTGCCAGATTACTAAACTTATTTCGCGCTCTTGATGCATCAAAAACTTCCACTACTTTCTCTGGAATAGCCGAGTAGATGTTCAGCTGGCAATTATCGTTCTAGATCAAATTTTACCTAAAAACTCTAACCGATGGTGCCGTTACTTCGCGTAACCTGATAAGCGACAGAAGTGCGATAAATATTTATTCACTACACCTTGTAAGTGGGAGTGTGATCCTATCGCAGACTCCGCGAGGCATACCCTCAGATCGCATTTCTTTGGCCACCAGCTAACAGCAAGGTCATTTCTTGCTTTCGAGATATACCGTATCTCATTGTGGAAAACCGTTGCATAGAAAGCATTTTCGGGCGTGGTCTTGACTAAATGACGAAGAATTTGCAGTGCCTGAGCTTGGATTCCGATTCAGCGAATCACAAGGCTCCGGGATGCCGAGTTTTATTTCGACCCATTCAATGTGTAGGAGTTATGCAATGTGAAATTTTTAGGAGCGTATTTGTCTTTATGAATTAAGGGGTTAGGCCACAGTAACGGGTATAAAATCATGTGCGAATTTAACCATTTTTATTCACATGAAAAAGTGATTCACTCATAAAATTAATTACACATCTATTTAGTATGAATATCAAGCTGTTAGAAAATATATATTTTTTTCGATGTACAAAATGGCCGACTACTAATATTTTCTTTTGTTATCTTTTTTTTTATGCACTCCGCGGCGTGACATTTAGCATCCCCAATTTTTGGCCTAGAACAAAAAACAAAAATTCTCGTCAATCTACATTAGAATACCTAGAGAAGTACGTACGGAAATTAAAAACTATTGTTTAATTCAAAAGTTGTAGGTATTTGAACTTGATTTTCAGACAAAAAATTTCGTATAAAACTGCTTTCTAAAATGAAAAGTTTTTGATTAATCAGAAATTCCGTACGTACTTCTCTGCGAAATGCAATTAGGAGCATAACTTTTAAATTTGAAGTAAATCGAGTGAAAAGTGTTGAAGTTATTTGTCACGTAAATTGGAAAATAGCTGTTTTGAAAAAAACGCGTTTAAAGTTTTAGGTACTCTATGGCCGTGCCAGATGTGGGCTTACGTTATACGCTCAAAGTCGGTGAAAAAAAATGTTCTTGCTATAAATCGAACTGTAGCTCATTCTTATGATGATAAAGCACCGTCTTAGCGAAAAAAAAAATAGATTTTTCGGCAATTCTACTGTGGCCTTACCCGTAATTGATTATCCCTCAAATAAGTATCGTGACGGTAGCGTGGTCGCGTTCACATTTAGCCTCCTGAGGCTGAGAATGCGGAAAGATAAATCGAAGATATACACATTGTACTAGAACAAAAGCCTGAGGCCCAGAATAGGGAAAGCTAGATTGAAGAATACCCATTACAGTAGAACAATCATTTAGTTTTATAGATCCACACAAGAAATATTCATATCTCCTTAAGGAAAAATTATATAGGTTTGATAATTAGCGATTGTTTTTACAAGCTTTTATTTAAGTTGCTTCGTTCGTATGTCTGTCTTTCCGGTTCAAAACTTGTAATCCATTTTTCAAGCACTTGCTGGCATCCGATTGCGCTGAAGTTTGGCATACCTATGTAACTTGGGTGACAATGCAATAATATGGTACCATGAAGCTGGTCTGATGATGAAGGTGGGAGGTGGGCAATGCAGCTCCATACTCCTAGGACGCTATACTATCTGTATGAAATAAATAACCTACACTGGCGTTACGCAGACCCCAGCACTTCCAATCAACGCTTCTAACGAACTGTTTGTCGTAGAGATTTTTTTTTATATCGACCGTTCGAAGACTGACGAATGGAATCGGCTTTGCGAGAAAAACCTAATATGAATTTTTCGCCATGAACAATGGGATTGAACAAAGCAAGAAAAATATTTTACGATATCTCACTACAAATAATTTAAAAAATCATCACACTTTTTGTACGCGTATGTTGGACAATTTTTTCGTTGGTTCTTGAAAAAGACCGTATGGACCAAGCTTAAAAAAATATTTAAAAAATTCGAAGTTGAAGACTTTTACGAGGGGTGAAGGTGGCACTTTAAAAAAAAATTGAATATGTTTCGGCGTGGTTTCTTGAGGGAAAAAAGTATAAATAAATGTAAAAAAAATGATTTAAAGTCCAAAATAGTGTTTTCTAGTCCAAAAAAACATTAAAGGATATTGAGCTGATTATACATGAAATTATGTTTAAAATAATACATTGAGCTCAAAGTACACGATATAGAACTGGGTTTACATAATAATATTGAAAAAATCGCATACAGGTAGTTTGACATGGAATATTAGAAACGAAAGCAAAATAAACGTATACTGTAGTAATAAATGCAGAAATGTAGATTTATTCGTTGAAAATTGAGCTCGGTGTGCATCGAGAGCACTGCCTTGAGCGATGATCTTGGCAACGCGGGAATCGGCATTGAAGGTTTTGTCAGGTGACAAAAGATACCACGCTACAAATTCGCTCCTTACACTAGCTCCGGCCCCGACGCCACACGGCCTATTTGTCTTGTGAGCAGATGTAATGCGAGAGCAAGGAGCAGGAGGGTTGAGTGACCATTTGTATCGGTTTTTCCCGTAAAGAAATCTAGTCCGACTGCCGCCGAGAGCAGATTGGCATTCACAACGCATTTTTATTCTCTCCGCTTCTCGTGCGATCATGTCATCGTAACTGTCTGCACCGTCACGGGCAGAATTCCGTCCTCCTTCTAAAGAATCTTCATCAGAACCCTCCAATGCTTCTTCATGGTCTGATTCACTATCAGTCGAACCGTTGTTCTGAGGTTCTTCTTCATTGTTGTGCGCCTGCAGCATCCTTCAGACCTCCTGCGCCTTTCGTACTCGCGACCTCGTCCCCGTGGCTTTATTCTAATTAAAAAATTAGAATAGTATAAAAACGTTCATAATGTAGTTTCTGTTGATAACACACTGATTTTACAACGATAAATAACAAAAAAACAATGGAAATAATGGTATACTTACACAAAGCAAAACATCGCAAAAAGTATGGGGTTACGCTAACCCCAGGCTCTCGAGAAGAATGTTCACTACGTTAAGTCCAAACTATAACTGACGGTTATTCCTGCACGAACCTGCTCTAGACAGTCTCCCCCCCTAATGCAATAGATATTTTCACGTGACTACTGAAACTGCCGGAACGCCAGGACCCCAAAAATGATGTGGGTCTAACCCTAGGGCCCACCAAAAGTGTAGGGCCCTAGGGTTAATAGCATATTATACTAAGTTAGTCGAAACAGTCGAGTTTGTGCTCATTTGTTTTGTTATCATGAGCACTTTTCATTATACATGATAGCGAGAGTCTGATGATGGTGGTGGGAGGTGGGATCTGAAATTTTCTAATGGCAAATGGTAGGACAATCGAGTTTGGGCTCATTAACTTTGTTGACTTGACCACTATTTTTATAATTATACTATTATAAAGTTTATCGCGAAACCTTTGAAACCCAAGGCAAGACTTTTATTACGCCGATATCTGAATGGCATGGGGGTCTGGCATGACAAGTCAATAAACAAATTCTAATACTAAAAAGTATAAAATAAACGTAGAACAACTTTTTCAAAACAAGGTTTTATTTAAAAGGTTCTGTAATTAAAAGTAAAGCATAATGTTCAGTAAAATTGAAAATCAAAACAGTATAACGACAAAAAGTCCCTTCCTTGATCACTTACCATAGGTGCAAGTACTTAAAAGATACATAAACGTAGATATTTAAAAAATATGAAATATAAATTGTAAAAGCTGAGGCGTCAAACGTCATAGGTACTAATACTACTTTAAGATTTATGAAAAACGCCTCAAGCTTTTAAAATTTATATTTCATATTTAAGAAATATCTACGTTTATGTACCTCTCAAGTACTTGCACCCATGATGAGTGACCAAGGAAGGGACATTTTTGTAGTTATACTGTTTTGATTTTCATTTTTACTGAACATTATGTTCTACTTTTCAGTACAGTACCTTTTTGTATTGACTTAGGGATGCCAAAACCTAGAAGAAAGACCTCAAAATATTTGTGTGGGTAAAGAGACTAAACCGACGTGTCAAACCGATGTGCCACGCAATACAAAACTTGAAACTTATTGTTAGTTCTAACATTAAGTTCTATACTGCGTTCAATGAGAGAACGACAAAGCGCCGCGCAGCTTTGAGCGTACTGTGGGTCGGCTGGGGGCAGTGGGGCTTGGTGCTCAGTATTGTATTGGCTTCGCCACCAGCGTGGGGACGTGGAGGGGGTGCAGAGGGCGGTGCATTAGGCGGGATCTGACCGTACCAGACGAATTTAGGTACGGACGCGTGTCGTTCTCTCGTTGAACGCCGTATAGTATTAGGACATTAGCCCATAGTTCTGACCGTGTGATTTGATAACTGAGTCTACACGAGTTCATGATTTCGTTCTCAAAAAAGTACGCGGGGCCTCAGGAGGTTAAGGTTGTTATGGCGTTAAGTCAACATGTTACCACCGAACTGAATTTTTTTCTGAACCTTAATAACCTCTTTGCTGATCATTTTGTGCAGTTTGAATACGATCTACAGTACCGTTTTTTTAAGGGGCATCTTGACGTACTTCGTGGGCTAATTACATCACGCCTATGGAAAAATCCCGATCATTTTTCAGTACATTATTAATATCTGCTAAGTGAATGTTACCACGGAGCTGGAAAAATAGGTACGGTTCGACTAATTATCGGACTAACCCTTGGTACCGTGAAAATGAGGATTGACAGTACCGTTATAAAATTATTAATGTTTTTGATACCGAATTTGTGTGAAAATCAAGCACACAAAATATTAGACTATGCAATCACGGCAACGTCGTAGACGGCACAAATGCTACCAACCTTATCGGTATTCGGTAATTATGCCCCCGAACCTCAAACCACTCGGTCAGGATAATTGACAACGAATATTATTGGTACTTATTCCCTTAATTAGTAATAATTACTTAATATTAATTTGATAACTACGTTGATAAATTATACATTTCTAGTAATTTCTAGACGCAGACAAAGTAACGAGGACTTTTTTTCATACATACATTTTTTTAGAATATCGGACAATTATTTGTTTTTTATTCCTTTTAGATTATAGACAGCTTTAGTACACACTTTTTCTTTCCAGCGGATTTTTTTTACTCGGACCGATATTCATTTTTCACAGCTCCTTGGGCCGATAATAAGGTTACAAACGGCGCGCAAATGTCTCTAACTTCACTACACTTCTGCCAATGTGGGCATTACGATATACCACGATTTACGATGTTGCCAATTCGTTTCGCGTTAATTGAGCGAGAAAAAGTTGTAGAAAATAATTCTACAAAGTAATGAAAACACTTAATACATCACCGAATGTTCAGAAATGCATATTCTTACAAATAGATGTAGAAAATAGTTCGAACACGTTTAATATGACGTTTAATTGAAACCTCACAGTTGACAACAGTCACTTGGTTCGGTGCATAAGCATAGGGCGCTCCCCTTGTACTTCGCGCCCGACAGCTAAACCCCCGGAAAATCGGCGTAAGGTTTTTGGAACCCCAGTGTGTGAAGCAGATAGGCAAACAACAAGTCAAGCTAGGGGCGGCGATCGAACAACGATGCCTCGTTAACGTGTGGCTACCAGATTGTTACGTGTTGTAGATTATGAAGACATATCGGCAGAGTCGCCATTTCCTCACACGCGTGGAAAATAGCCGTAAAACAAGATGGCGCCCGTTCTGCACGGTCACGGTGTGACAGCCAGGTCCTTGCGCAAGAAGACTAGAGATAAGGAGTACGAACGCAGTGTTGAAGAAACGTCCATGGAAATCCAGATGAGAAGGGTGGCGCTGCTCTCCACCGAACCGAATTGAAATCAGGAACGAACCAGTGCCGTACAATATGCAGAAAGCACACTTTGCTTCTTCATATGGAACGGTAATTTGATCAAATTGTGAAACCAGTTGGTGCAGGAAATTTCTATATATTAGATCGATAGAAGTCTTATATATACAATATAGATTGTTTTGGAGAATAATAACGAAATGCGGAAATTTAGTTAATATGTTTCTTTTCATTGCAGAAGCAGTAACAAACAAAATTTATTTATAGACCCAATAAAATTCATGAGAATTTTGAATCCAGACAAAACTTTTACAAATGACCAGACATCATGATACGCTGTACAGATAAAGAATAATAATGAAATACAGAAATTAAGTCAATGTTTTTTTTTCGCTGAGGAAGCAGTAACAAAAAAAATTCATTTATAGACATAAGAATTTTGAATCTAGACAAAACTTCTATAAATTATCACTCATTATGATACGCTATACAGATAAAGAATAATAACGAAATACACAAATCAAGTCAATGTTTTTTACCGTTGCAGAAGTAGTAACAAACCAAATTTATTTCTAGATACACGAAAATTCATGAGAATTTTGAATCCAGACTAAACTTTCACAAATGATCGCACATCATATTCACACATTATAATACGCTGTACAGATAAATAATAATAACGCAATACAGAAATGAAGTCAATATATTTTTGTTTTCGTTGCAGGAGCACTAACAAACAAAATTCATTTAAAAACACAAGAAAATTCATAAGAATTTTGAATCAAGACAAAACTTTTACAAATTATCACACATCACACTCACATGTTATGATATACTGTACAGATAAATTGATCTCACAGATTTAAATTTTTCCGCTAGATCGTGCTAAAAAGGGTCCTCCCATGACAAGGTAATAGTTTATGACTCTGACAAAATTCATAATAATTTTGAATCTAGACAAAACCTCTAAAAATTATCACACATTATGATGCGCTGTACAGACAAAAAATAACAACTAAATACAGAAATTAAGTCAATATGTTTTTTTCGTTGCGGAAGCGGTAACAAACAAAATTTATTTCTAGATACAAGAAAATTCATGAGAATTTTGAATCCAGATAAAGCTTTTACAAATGATCACACATCATATTCACATATTATATATGCTGTACAGCTAAAGAATAATAACGAAATACAGAAATGAAGTCAATATGGTATTTTTTGTTGTGGAAGCAGTAACTAATAAAATGCATAAATGCACTTTGCCAAAATTCTTATCAATTTTTCTTGTGTCTATAAATAGACAAGAAAAATTGATAAGAATTTTCAATCAAGACTGAGGTTTTGCAAATTATCACACATCATATTCCCACCGATGATACGCTGTACAGATAGGGAATAATAACGAAGTACATAAATTAATACAATATATTTTTTTTTCGTTGCGGAACCAGTAACTAACAAAATGCATTTATAGACACAAGAAAATTGATACGAATTTTGAATCACATTATATTCACACTGATGATACGCTGTACAGATAGAGAATAATAACGAAATAAAGAAATTAAGACAATATTTTTTCTTCGTTGTGGATGCAGTGACAGAATTTATTTATAGACACAAGAACATTCATAAGAATTTTTTAATCCAGATAAAAGTTTTACAAATTATCACACATCATATTCCCATATTATGATACTATACGTTGCACAGATAAAAAATAATAGCGAAACACCGAAATTCAGTCGATATTTTTTTTTTTATCTTTGCGGAAGCAGTAACAAACAAAGAAATTCGTTAGTCCGCACGGTCCGCACACGCTGTATTCCAACATGGATGACAAGCGGGAATCATCGATGGGGGATGGTGTCGGTCGCGTTCTTGTCGCTCATACTCGTACTCCTTACCTCTAGTCTTCTTGTCCTTGCGACTCGATAGAATTTCAATGCCAGGGGTGAGACCAGAATTAAAGGTGTTTTGGTGTCGCTAGTATTGAGGCATGCTGTTTCGATATTGGAAACATAACCTGTCTATTCTGTGATTCTAATACATATGTGGTTACCACATCGAGTTCTATAAAAAACATAATCATTGTTTCCGTGCAGTTATTGGCTCGTGCGCAACTCAAGCGCCGCGTAGCGTTCATAATTTCGTCTACTCTGTGAAAACCTCCGGAATCATGGTTATAATATTGTTGTAAATTATAGAAAATTAAAATCATGCCTGAACTGCTCTCAATTCGTTTGCATTAAATCAATGTATCTGGCCAAAGACGGCACGAAGCTTTTCCTTTCAGTAAAGGGAAAAAAATAAGAAAAATTGTCTCAAAATGTATATTTTCGTTTACTTGTAATTTGGTTATATGGGGAAAAATGAAGTTAAATAATTGCTTTTATTAAAATTTAACAGACATATATTGTTGCTGCACCACTTTATAATATAATAAATAAAATTTTGTTTTCGGACCGAACTGAGCATAATTTTAAAGACCAGCTTTGACAGTGTAACTCACGGTCTTACATACAGGTCTTGCAACTGAATCAAATATTGGTGGTGGGGGTGGTCGTCTTACTGTCGGCTCGTTAATTTCCTTGACCGCCGCTCGCATCGCTTCAATCAAATCATAGTCGAAACAGCGGAAGACGCATGTGGCAACACAACCTCACTTAATCGGCTACTATAAAGTTTTACATAACCGTTAATAAAAAAATCACGTGTTTTTTTATGACGGTGATATCGTGCGGATCTTTACATAATAATGACGACTAATTCGTGTGCGGTTCCAACGTGTGATACTGGACGTCAGTTCGTAAAGGAAAAACGTTCGGTGTTTCGGGTTCCGTCGAATATCGAACGTCGTCAAAAATGGATCACTGCAATTCCAGGAATTTCTCAGCTCATGCCTTCGCAATTCGTGTGTGAGAAACATTTTCTCCAACGATACATTCTAAGAAAGTGGGTAAAACATGACTTAAACGGTCGAGTTATCGCAGAGGTAAGTTGATTTTATCTTTTTTTATTTATGTCTATTTACTTGTCTAGCCGCTATGACAAGTTCGCAGCGCCGCTCTTGTGGCTATAAGCCAAAGCTTATTGCCGACATTAAGCGTACCACCCCCACCACCTTCGTTGCAAGACCTGTATGTAAGACCGTGGTGTAACTCACGATATCAATTTCCAACCTCAAATTCAATCTAAGGGAAAACTGTTGGTATCTGCTGGATACGTCAGGGACGTAGAAGAGTTACGGACAAAACATGACCCTAGTTCAAACTTGTGTTTAACCGCCGGTCATATTTTGGGAAGTATTAATTAGAGTTATTGTGAAAAAAATAGTGAATTAGACGTACTGTGAAATATTAATAATTCAAGTTCGTGTCATAAGGCAAACCTCTATTCCTTTGACGCCTTACAAAATCTTTAAAGGTAAAGCTGCAGTTACCCCCTTGTTGCGTTGTTCCAGCTTCCAATTGGCCGCAGGGAATCGATAAAATTTGCATTTACTATTCCGTCCGGTATTTTGCAATTTATTACACAGCAACAGTCGCGACCCATTTTTCATAAAACAATATTTTTTATCGTACAAACCTCGTACTATGCTAATACAGGTTTGACAGATAGACAGCCGAGTTTGTTGCAACTTTTGTCCACTGCGGGTGCTGCGTTCGATTTCATTATCCCCACCCTATACTCAGCACGGAGCCAATATTAAGGTAATCCTATCGCCAGGCCTCAACCCATAGGATTTCCATAGTATTTTTTTGAGCTTCAATAAATAAATTAATAATCGTCTCTGTAAAATTTTAGGGTCGGTTATCGACCTAATTGAAGAGAAAAAAATATTAAAATTGCCTGTTTTTGTGAAGGAATTCCGAGACGACATAAAAAAACCCAATTTCCGTTCGCTACAAAAGTGTACATAATATTGGGAATTCGTCAAATTCCTAAAAATAATCAGATTTACATACTTAATACTTGTTGTAATCCAATGCTCTCAGAAAAATACGCTTATTGACCTAATTTTTATGTAATATCAAGTTTAATTTGAATTTCCGCTATTGGATTTATAATCACTTGCTGCGATGAAGAGACGGACAGCAAGGCAACAGCTACCTGTAGTCCTAACCTCATCTCACTCATTCGAATTTCCACACATATTTCATTTTAAAGGTAGTTCCTCTGCGAAAAGCTGAACCAAAGGTTTACATACTATGTTCATGTTTAAAAGATTGATAATTGATTTAATTAGTAATAAATAAAATAAAAAACTGCGCAATATTGACTCGGTACTAGTAGATAATACGATGGATATCATTTATTGCCGTAAAATATATTTTATATTGTGTTTTTGATCTACCATTGCCAATAAACTTTTTGCCGGGACTGTCCAGGTTTCGCCCCAATTGTTTTTTTTCCAGGCTTTGTCAGGCTGTGCACCAAAATTGTGAGGGCTTCTCATGGTTATATCTTGGAAACTAGATCGTGAATCATTCTCATTTTTTTTCACATTATTCGTGATGTCTTACTCTAGCTTATCCTCGTTTTATATCAATTTCTTAATTTTAGTTTTGATGGTAGTGTTTGCTGCTCTGATGCTCTGTTTGCCCATCATAACGCATTTGTTACGTGTAAACCAAGCCGACATTAAGTGTAAATATCTCAGGTTTGGGGTGGTCAAACTTATTCAAATTGCACAGATGTTTGGATAATGTATTAAATAACATATATGTCAAATTTCGACCATTTCTTAATTCAACTCTTCTGTGGAGGTGTGTGAACTACCTTAACCGACATATTTCGCCGACACAAATTTTCCACGCTTTTTACCAGTCGCGGCCCTGAATACAATGCTTTATATTTCCCGCACCTGGCATTGTTTTGACAGATCGACGTTGAAAAGCATGGAGGTTAAACTCGCCTGGTGAGTAAAAGGAGACGGAGATAGAACCAATGTTGCCAAATATTAAACCTAGAAATACTGCACGAATCGTTGGAATAACTATTTCTTTCATTTTTCTAATTAAATGTGAACATTCATTAAACAGTTTACACGTAGAAAATTTTAGATATTACAAATTATTTTTTTTTGCATATGTTGAAAATATAAATTGTACAAATCTCAAGTATGATCAGTGTGTATGGCAAGTGTGAAGCGATAGGATTACCTTAAATGTCATGACAAAAGCCTGCGTTGTACCAAAGTGCAAATCGGGCTGCAGAAGCCCGCCGATTGATTACTGGATAGATTTTTCGGGTCGTCAGTTAACTTGTCGGTTTGTGAGTTTATGTATTTCTATTTGCATAGGAATATCATTAGGTTTCAAATAACTTGTGGAAAATTTAGGTTCTTAGGTTAGACTATAAAGCGCATGCGCGGCTATCGTTGTCTCTGTCGCACAGAACATCCCCCGATTACAGCGACCCTAGCTGATTCGAGACAATACAACTTTGGCTTCCTAAAGAGCGCCACCCTCCACCATTCGAGTTGCAAAACCGTACGCTGCAAGACAGTATGTAAGGTCGTGCGCACAGTAATAAGCGATCTGAAGAATGGCTCTTGTTAGCCGGAGAGCTTAAGAGGGAATGATACCTCATCGCGGTCGGTATGGTAGAACAATTATAGATTCCCAAAAATCTCGAAAACGGCTCTCCAGATCCCGTCGAAACTTAGCCAAACGACGTCAAATAGATAGACGAACAGTTGTCTGCCCCTCAAATTTTCTGAATTTGAAAAAAAAAACGTAGATTGACTTATCATAAGGGAATCTACGTTTTTTTCTCAAATTCAGAAAATTTGAGGGGCAGACAGCTGTTCGTCTATCTATCTGACGTCGTTTGGCAAAGTTTCGACGGGATCTGAAGAGCCGTTTCAGAGATTTTTGGGTATCTATAATTGTTCTACCATACCGACCGCGATGAGGTGTCATTCCGTCTTAAAGCTCCCATCGGAAGATATAACGGAATACTTTGTTTCGCCGCTTCCGTTCGCAATGGAAAGTATGGTTGAAAAAAAAAACGCATTTCATTAGGTTCAGACGAACAGATTTTCTTTTTTATTTTTGTTGATCATCCAATCGTTTCAGAGTCAGGCAACGATTTCATATTCGCGCGACGTATCAAAGATCCTTTTTTTATTGCTTTTTATTCGCCGATAATAAACAACTCGAGAGCCAGTGAGCGAAGAGCTTATAGCGAGGCGGCACGGAACGATACAGGCTTCGAGTATGTAGCATCTTGATAACGATATTTAATTAAGTAGCTGTATCATTAAGTACTGATCACACGAGTGCTCAATTTTGTTTAAATTATTTGTACCCAGACGTATTGTCGTGGACTTCTTTTGGTTCTCAATGACAATGACCAATTCATTTTCGATAAGGGGTTTGGCTACTGTGGAAATTTAAAAAAATCGATCGTCGCTAGAGGCAACTCAAATTGAAGAGGAAGGTCCAACGTATGGTGCAGGAATCGCAGATTGAAGATAAACTTATTGTTACAACGATAGACCTGCTGGTAAAACTTTGAACGCGTTTTTATCGCAGCTTGGTTTTTCAATATGGTGCTGACGATTTCTCGCCATCGAATGAACGGATTGACATGAATTTTGCTACATTTATACAGTGTAATAGTAGTTTAGTCTTGACCGATGTTTTTCTTAACATTTTTTTTCCATTAGTTATCAACAATAATGATGCAATCTTTCCTTGACAAAAAAATCCTTGTTTTTATGATTTAAGCATGATAACAAAAAAGCTCGGTTAAGTCTTACCCAATATTATCTATTGTGAGAAAAAAATTGGTTTTTTTCATTTCCGATCAATTGGGTGGCCAAAATCGAACACACCCATGAGCCTTTCACGTTCAAAGGTCCTTTACGAGATTTTTTATAACTTCTTTAATTATTAATATTTTAAAACGAGATTTGGTACACAACTTTGTTAAGGGGTTACACCGAGTTAAAATTTTTGAAAAAATCGATTTTTCGTTTTCGACGGATTCTTATAATATAACGTTTCAGAAATATTCTCGAAAAATTTTAAGTCGGTTCGTTGAAAATTGGGGAAGTTATGAGCGTTTACACGTAGGTCCGCTTACCGCTTTACCGTTAGAGGTAAAAAGTCTAAACGCGTTTTTCTCTGAATTACTTTTTCAGAATCGGTGACCAAAATATCTCAAAAACAACTGAACCGATCTGCTTTAAATTTCACATACATTTTTTGTATTTCAAAAGGCAGTTCTTAATCGAAGGATTTTTTTTCAATGCATACTTTTTTATATCAAGGAAAATAGAGTTTTTTACCGAAATTTCGATGATCACTTTCGATCGGCGACCATTTTCTGAAAAATCATTATTTTATTGAATCCTTGTATGAAAGACTAGATAATACGGTACAAAACTAAATTCGTTTGGTGTTTTGATTTCAGATGATTTGTTCAGGCAGGTGTGGTCACCGCGAAGGACCTTTTTTGCACAGCGGTCTGTGCAATTTACTGTATCTCCGTCGTTTATAAATATTTGCCAATAAAAAAGATGTCAAAGATACTTGAAATGATACCCTTTACTTTGAAAAAAAAGAAAAATATGCACCCATTTCCCAAAAAAAATTCACGAAAACACCTCTTCTTTTCCGGCCACGAACTAGGTGTAACCCGTTAAGTTACAAATAAACGTCCAATCGGTTGTTCAATCATCTTGCTTAAGGGGGGAAATCACAGTAGCACACAAAAAATAGGCATATTTTCGGGAATTAATTTTGGCTGAATAAAAGTATCAATCGAAAATCTGTAAAGTAGGTTTTATAGCAATACTAAAAAAGTACAAAATGTATTTTTTTCAATAAAAAATATTTAAAAATGGCGGCTGCGCAGCATATGCCCCAAGGCGCCTTTTTTTGAGCTCGCCGAAGACATAACTCGAGCAAATTTTTACCGATCGACTTGAAATTTTGACAGTAGCTTCGAAACATCTTTCTCCACGGAGATACGTAGGATTTTTTATTTTATATGGCTTACTTTTTTTTTATCGACGATTTTATCGCGTTATTTTTTTTGTTAAAAATTTAACTTTATTTTCAAACATGCACCATTTTGCGAAAAATCAATATATCGAAAAAATCCTACGTAGCTCCGTGGAGAAAGATGTTTCGAAGCTACTGTCAAAATTTCAAGTCGATTGGTAAAAATTTGCTCGAGTTATGTCTTCGGCGAGCTCAAAAAAAGGCGCCTTGGGGCATATGCTGCGCAGCCGCCATTTTTAAATATTTTTTATTGAAAAAATTACATTTTGTACTTTTTTAGTATTGTTATAAAACCTACTTTACAGATTTTCGATTGATACTTTTATTCAGCCAAAATTAATTCTCGAAAATATGCCTATTTTTTTGTGTGCTACTGTGATTTCCCGCCTTAATCCTTCAAAATTTTTTTTTTTTAAGTAACCCGGATTTTCCGATTGTCACAGTAGCCTACCCCTTCACATATGTTGCAGCGGTGACTGTGCTGAACATTTTTAAAGATGTATGTCGGGTGCCGAAATCATTCAATGAGTAATTGCACAACACGCGTACAGGTTGAAAATATCCGGTGTCTTCAATCAACACCGGAAATGACAACCACAAACGAACATATTTGCAAAGGTGCGAATGTGAATAAACCCCATTTCAGAATATTGTCCATCGTCCCCGATAGTACGATATCTCAATCGTACAATCATTTATTTTCTTTCGTAAATATCTCTTCGTACTGCAGCTTGCGTGCACCACGTGTCAAGTTCAAGTTCATCGGAATTGCAGAACACTTTCGAATGAAATGAAGTATGTGGAAAATTAAATAAAAAATTGGTACACTCGTTTGATCAGATTCCGGAGCTGCCTTTCCTTTTTTTTCACAGTTCGTTCTGACAAGGAATATGCAGTTTGCATTTGTGTTTGTGCGTTTTTTTATCATAGTGTATCTACGTACATCACACACTATCTTATGTTCGCATGAAAGGCTTTTTTTCAATATTTATACAAGATATCTCACTGTAGGATCTACCGAGCTCGAGATTAGACATCGAGAGAATAGAGTTCTGATATGTTAGTAAAAATGATCAGCATTTTGTTTTTCTTCTTTTTTCTTTTAAGGGGCCTTCTCCCTTTAGACGCTAAAAAAGGCTATTTTCATGATTTTTTTTGATAGGTTTATATTATAGATATTGATATAAAAGTTTTTACACTTAATAAATACACTTCTGAAATACATAAAAAAAAATTTTAATGTATTATGTAACCCAAACAAACTTTAAACACTTTTTTCTTGAAACAACGTTTTTCGGCGGCTTGTTGATACAATCTTCGAAACCACTGAACCGATCCTAATGAAATTCTTTACAACTATAGCCATAGCGCATATCATGGATTTTTTAAATGTTGATGTTTACTGTTTTTTTTTTTTTACCAAAAACGGTAAAAAACACGTTTTTTTCGAAAAATGTCCACCATTTTGTTATTTTTGCATATATAAAAAATCGTATAATATGCGCTATTGCCATTAACATACTGAATCTAGAACCGTTTGATTTTTTTGCTTCGGATAATTCATCTCCGAGATTTCATCAAGAGCGCAGACCTACAATTTTTTAGGACATTTTTTAAAACTATTTCTAGACGAAAATGGTATTTTTGTCTATAAATAGTGACTTAAATAAATAATTTTTAAAAATATGTATTTCGAAAGTGTATTTATTAAGTGTAAGAACTTTTATAACAATATCTATAATATAAAACTTTCAAAAAAAAATGATGAAAAGAGCCTTTTTTAGCGTCTAACAATTCATGAAAAGAGCCTTTTTTTAGCGTCTAACGTGAGAAGACCCTTTAGTACTATTCGTCATGAAAAATGAAAAGTATGATATGGCTCGCAGTGATTCGGACATACGTCTCTCTCGCTCACACACGCAATCACAGATCACAATTCAGATGTATCAAAAATACTGCCAATCGCGCACACGTGACTTATATCTGGTGCATCATGGCATTCGTTCAACGGGCAAACTTAATACGATAACAATATTCAACTACATTTTGTTTAAGCTTTCCGTTTTTTAACCTTTCTCTCTCCTTCGCGATTTTTCGCGACGAGCAAACACGAAATATCCATTATTTTTTCAGCTTTGTTTCCTTTCGGCGCAGGTTGGAACAATTGTTCAGTGAATAGCAGAGATGAGAAAAGGAGGCTTGATGCAATAAGCTGATTCCAGTTGTTCCATTCATTCGGTTGGGCTGGATAAGAGCGATGTAAAATTTTAACATACGTAAGACAAAAGTTACTAATGTGGCTCCAATGACATCAGTGACAGCTGTGATCGTGTTCACCTCTCGTAGAATCAAAGAAATTGGAGGAATTTCTTTCGGTGGGACTCTGTACACGAGAATCTTTCGGTGGTATCCCAAAAATGTGTATCGACAAGCAGTGATGCAATTCTCTGTTAAATTTCGAGCAGTTGCCAGTGACGTCATTCGGAGCAAGTGGTCACTGTGGACCTTGAGTCCTAGAGACGTGACATTACATGGATTTTTTTTTCTTTAATTACAATGCACAGCCACGATGTTGCCTAATACGAGTATTCTCTGCTCTTAGGCTCTCTTGTTCCATTATTATTATTATTTTTCTTTCGCTTTTCGGTTATTTAATCGCTGTGCAATACTACGATACGCTTTTGTCCCGATTTTTGAGCGTCTCACATTCGAAATGTTCTCTAATTTGGATTTCAGGTCTTGCAAAAATTGCTCGTGTCTCGACTACTTTTCGAGCATTTCCTAATTGATTTGCCATTATTTTTTTCGTTCTCACCGAGACTCGTAATTATTAAACGTTAATCTTTTGCAATTATCTTTAGCGTTCGCGGGTGTATCGTGATACACGGTTTTTCTCGCAATTTCGAAACGCAAACATTTTTGTATTTCTAATTTAGAAGTAGACTGGTTGTCCCTTTCAATCTCTCGACGATCACTCGCATAGTTTTGTTTTCGGTACTATTCATCCGAGGCATATAAAAACTTTAATGTATATCCTAGTCACGATAAGCGTAGTAGTGTCTCGACGCCAATTTGATCAATCAATTGGGGATACATTTTTTACAACTGTACACTATGGCTAACGTATGGTTGAAAAATCATCCGGTCTTGTTTGCTTTTTTCAACTTATTCGCAATTTTCTTCTGACGCTGAGTACTTGAGCGAAATCAAAAGTTATCTTTTCGAACTTCGTTTTCAAACGCGGCAATTAAGGGGTTGGGCTATTGTGAAAATTTCAAAAAATCGTTCGTCGCTTAAGGCTACTCGACTGAAGAGGAATTTAACATATGGTGCAGGAATCGTAGATTAAAGGTAAATTTATTATTACAACGATAGAATTGCTAGTAAAAATTAACCGCGTTTTTCCCGAAACGGATTTTCAAAACGGTGTACGCGATTTTTCGATATCTAATGAACGGATTGACGTGACATTTGGTACGTTTATACAGTAGGGTGGCACAAGTTTAAGCTTTATTTTTTTCCGTTATTTATTACCATACAATTATCTACTTTAAAGAAAAAAATAATTGCCAAAATTTCAAATTTTCTTAAAAAAAAAAATTTTTTTAAAGATTTTTTTCGTTCACTTCTCATCCATGAATTTTACGCTTTATAACGTTAACATTAAGCTCGAGAAAGTTCTAGCCGGCTAATGAATATTTAGTGATCGCTCAAGAGCTTCGAAATTTCCAATTGTAGTGAATTTTTTTTCTTCCCACTCATAAATTTGATACTTTGTAAAATTTTCAAAAAAAAATTAATTTTTTTTTCTTTAGAAACGGATATTTTGAATTTATTTCACACTTCTAACCCGATAAAACGGGGGACCTATGATTTTTTTTTGAGGACAAGAGCTCTAAAGAATTATTTTATGAGAACAAAGATTATAATTCTTGGGTCAGCAGTGTGAGGTAAATTTGAAGAATCTGTTTCTAAAGAAAATCGATGAATTGTTTTGAAAAATTTACAAAGCGCCAAATTTATGGGTGAGAAGAGTAAAAGAAATGAGTTAAAATAGGACATTTCGAAGCTCTTGAGCGACCACTAAATATTCATTGACCGGCTAGAGCTTCCACGAGGTTAATTTTGAAATTATAAAGTGTAAAATTCATGAGAGGAGAGCGAAGGAAAAAAAATCAATTTTTTCATGAAAATTTGAATTTTTGGGAGGCATGAGCGACCTCTAAATATTTTTTGACCGCTCGCAGCTTTCGAGACAATTTCTTTTTCTTTCATGAAGATAATTGGATGGTGAGAAAAAGGAAAAAAATAGAGGTCATATTTGCGCGACCCTATTATACAGTGTAATAGTACTTTGGTGCTGAGTGACCTTTTTATTTTTAACATTCTTTTTCCATTAGTTAGTGACAATAATGATGTCATTTTTCCTCGAAAAATCGAAAATAAAATCAAACATTTTTTTTATCGTTGAAGCACGATGACAAAAAAGCTCGGCCAAGTCTTAGGAAATATTATCTATTTCAATGATTAATATTTTTTAATAAAATTCGGTACACAACTTCGTTAATGTACTTACAAATAAATGGCCAAACGATTTTTCAATAATCTTACTACTTCAAAATTAATTGCTTTAAATAACTCTGATTTTCGCTTCGTCACAATAGCCTAACCCCTTAAATTGTCTGCCTTTCATACTGCTTTGTATGGGAAATTGAAATAAATACTTTCCCAGTACAGGACGAACATCAAAACATTTGTCGTGCGCTTACAGTTATATAATAAAATGATGTTTTTGTACAAAATTACAGCACCGACGGATCCACTGTAAATGTGCCATTCACGATGTACGAATTATTTTTGTTCTCGCAAATGCTTTAGCTACTGTTTTATCTTATTTGTGAAACTTTCTGAAGATCACGTCCTAATACGGCTGCGAGTTCGAATGTTTAGCCACTCCCAAACGGATGACGAAGGTCAATTTATTTTAAATGTGCACGAACGCGAATGTTTTTTCTTCTTTTTCTTCGGATTGTCAGTGTATCACGAATGCGTATAAATAATATATGTTTTAGCGTCGGATGGACCATATCGTTGTAATTTATAGGTATGTGGTATGATGACATTGGGCGTGATTGGTATGATTAGGACGTGATCGAGAAACAAATTGCGTTTGTTTATGATTTTTTGTTTCGTAACGAGTGCAGCAGGATCGTTTCATCACGAGTTTTATAAATCGAAGGTCTAGCTTCGGTGCGATCAACGCGGACTCATATTTATAATACATTTTTTTCTTCTTATAAACATATGTATATATATATAACTCTTCTGTGCTTACGTGCATTTAAACAACAACAATGTACGCATACGTACTTATACAATTTACTCCATCAAACTCGTCTATCCTTTTCTCTCTATATAATTGTGTCCTGCCAACAGACGTACAATCTTCAAAAAATGTCCTTCAACAATGTGTCCTCGTAAATAATTTATCCACCTCTATTTGATGTTGCAAAAAATAATTTTTTCCGCTAATATTGTTTACGTCATTGTGTTTTTCATTTGACGATGAGAGAATTACTCACGGATTGATAAATGTCATATGATGACCGTGTGCGGGAATCTTTTGATAAGAAAATTGGAAATTGGAGTGCTGGAGGAAACTCGTTGAAATTTCCGTTATAAAAACTAAGCCGTTTTCTTAAGGGAGACTACCGGTCTAGACTCCGGAAAAAAAGGTGATCTACGACAACCTTTTATGGATGCCTAGTTGATAGGATGAGAATTCCGTGCAGTGGCTTTTGTTCTACGTATCTTCGAGTATTTTGACAAATTTTCTCACAAGATTTTGTAACAAAGGGGCGGCGCTGAAGACGGATGAAGCGAGTCACCTTTTTCTGACAGTGACCTGCGGTCGGTTGTCAATTCCTCACCGATTGACTTGAACATTTTCTTTCAACCTTATAACAAAATTTTACACCGAATTTTTTGACAGTTGATTCTGTAGGTGCTGCGGGTGCTAAATCCAAGTTTGCCTAAAAATCGGGGTCCCAAGTTTGTTTTAGAGGATGGGTGTGGATTGATGCTAAACTACAACCCCTACGAGGAGGGCGCCGTGAGATAAAATATTCAGAAAAAGCTGGGCTTTGGTTTTGTCCACAGCGCCGAAGTCGTGGAAGTTCATTTTCGGGGTGAAATTTTGAAAAATCTGTTTGAATTCAACAACTCTTTACGAAAAATTCGTACATTTTTTGATCAAATGGGAACGTTATAGCGCTTGAAAAGCGCGTTGGTCAAGTATTTGATCATCACTCTCCGATAAAATCTGCTCCCCCGAAAAATGGTTACAATACAAAAAAAAATGGTTTATTGAATAACTAAAAAACAATCGATTTTTCAGATATGGTTTAAATGTACGAAATGTAGAGAATAATTTTCCCTATATTTTCGTTTCTATGGACCACCCTCCAATTTTGATTTTCCAACCCTTCTCGGGGGTAGAAAATTCAAAATGAAATTCTGGGAAATCTATTGACCGCACGAATTCGCCACCGTAGAACAATTTGTAGCTTGAACCCTCAGCTACATTTTTGTCCACAGCGCCGAACTCGTATCTTTTTGTTTTCGGTTAACAGTTTTCCCAGAATTTCATGTTGAATTTTCAACCCCTCTCGGGGGTTGGAAAAAGCAACATTCAAGGGTGGTCCATGGAAACGAAAATACAGAGAAAATTATTCTCTACATTTCGTATATTTAAACCATCCCCGAAAAATCGATTGTATTTGAGTTATTCAATAAACAATTTTTTTTTTATACTTCAACATTTTTTTCGGGGTGAAGATATTATTGTAGAGAGATGATCAAATACTCGATCGACGCGTATTTTCAAGGGCTACAATGTTCCATTTTGAACCCAAATTGTATGCATTTATTCTAAAGAGTTATCGAATTAAAAATGATTTTTCAAAATTTCACGCCCGAAATGAACTTCCACGACTTCGGCGCTGTGGACAAAAATAAAGCATAGATTTTTCTGAACATTTCGTCTCCCGGCGCCAACCTCGTGGCGGTCGCAGTTTGGTATCAATCCACCCCTATCCCCCTTCATCCCCTAAAAAACCGTGCAAGCCGATTTTTAGGCAAACTTGCATTTAGCACCCGCGGCACCTACAAAATCACCTGTCGAAAAACTAGCCTTCTTATAATTTTTCCGATTTCAATATACAGCACGACTGTACTATAGGGAACTTTTGATTCGTTGAAAACTTTTTCCGGAAGAAACTGTTTTTAGAGATTTTTTTATCGACAACAATTTCTTTTTTTTTCAAGCATGCACCAATTGATCGGAAATCGGTATTTTTCGTTTTTCCTACGTACTTTGGAGGCAAATCTTATCTGGAACTCAAGTTATTTTGAATTTCATGCCGGCCGCAGGAAACTGTCAGACAAAGGTGTTCCGCTTCATTTAGCTTCAGCGCTATGAATGTATCACAAAATCTGGTGAAAAAAATTGCAAAGATACTCTAAAATATATAGGATAAAGGCCACTAAATGGCATTTTCATTCTATCAAGTTGTTTTGATAAAACTTAACAGACATTTTTTTCGAAATTCACCTTTTTTCCGGGCTCTAGACTGGTGGTCTTTATCAACGTATCGCAATATGATACGGCGCTATTCCATCCACGTTAAAATATTCCGTGAGAAAAAACCGACCGAAAATGTTCGATCACGCAAGCGCTAGTTTTTATATCAGCCTTGTCAATGTGCGGTTCAGGTGGGCACGGGCTCACAGGTTTGAGTTAACATTTGTTTGGGTCACGGATTTTTTCACCTGTATATTTTTCGGCGACTATTTTACCATCGGATATTTCGACGTGAATGTAATAGTGCCCAGCCTCACTAGATACCTCAATAAACAATCTTTGGAAAAAAAAATAGGTGGATTTCGGACTGCTCCTCTCATTTGCAAATATAACGACATCGTGAGAATTCCTTGTCTCTTTTCCGCATCATAAATGTACTTGTACTAGCAAAATGTGTTCGCGCATTCGAAGCGCGTATTTTTTTTCTTCTCGTGCACCGAGCCAAAATCACTCGATCCATTCCTTATCGAGTGACGATAAGCAAACACTGAGAAGTGCCTATAGCAAACTCGGGCCACCCGTACGTCTCGCACGTTTTTGCACACACCGGTTAAGGGGTCTTTTCACTTTAGACGCTAAAAAAGGCTATTTTCATGACTTGTTTGATAGGTTTATATTATATATATTCATATAAAAGTTGTTACACTTAATAAATACACTTTCGAAATAGATTTAAAAAAAAATTAATGTATGTATGTAACCCAAACAAACTTTAAACGCGTTTTTCTCAAAACAACGTTTTTCGACGGCTTGTTGATAAAATCTTCGAAACTACTGAACCGATCCTTATGGAATTTTAACCACATATTCTTTACGACTATAGCTATAGCGCAAACCAAGAATTTTTTTAATGTTGATATTTACCTTTTTTCCAGAAACGGTGAAAAAACACGTTTTTTTTTTTTTCGTTTCGAAAAATGTCCGCCATTTTGTTATTTTTGTATATATATTAAAATCATATGATATACGCTATATCCATTAACATCAACAGCGCAGACCTACAATTTTTTAGGACACTTTTTTAACTATCACTTCCGTCTATACGTAAGTGAATTCTATACTATAGTGAATTAAATAAATACATTTGAAAAAAAAAATGTATTTCGAAAGCGTATTTATTAAAGCCACAGTAACGGGTATAAAATTACGTGCGAATTTAACAATGTTTTTTTGGTATGAAAAAATGATTCACTCATAAAATTAAGTACACATCTATTTAGAATGAATACCAAGCTGTTAGAAAATATATATATTTTTTTCGATGTACAAAATGGCCGACTACTCGAAACTTCTCTAAAAAGCCTTTTCCCACTGGCGTGACAAACAACTTCAACAATTTTCACTCGATTCACTTCAAATTTGAATGTTATGTTCCTAATTGCATGTCGCAGAAAAGTACGTACAGAATTTCTGATTAATCGAAAACTTTTCATTTTATGAGCAGTTTATGAGCAGTTATAACGAAATTTTGCACTAAAAATTCATTTCTTAAGTTCAAATACCTACAACTTCCGAATAAAACAAAAAAATTTTAATTCCGTACGTACTTCTCTAGGTATTCTAATGTAGATTGACGAGAATTTTTTTTGTCTAGGTAAAAAATTGTGGATTTTAAATGTCACGTCGCCGATTGCCTAAAAAAAAGACAACGAGAAAAAATATTAGTAGTCGGCTATTTTATACATCGAAAAAATATATACATATTTTCTAACAGCTTGATGTTCATACTAAATAGATGTGTAATTAATTCTATGACTGAATCACTTTTTCGTACGAAAAAAAATGTTAAATTTGCACATGATTTTATACCCGTTACTATGTCCTAAGGCCTTAAGGGGGGATTGTCTTTTTTTTCGCAAAATTTACCGCTTTTTGGGAATTTTTTTGTGAAGAAAGTATACAACGGAAAACTTGTGAAACTTGGCATATAGTTTTATTGATCTGTTTACTACATACAAAAATTTTTTTAAACAATTTCATCAAAAAATCCGCCTCCCACCCCCCTCGACGCGCGATGGTCCTTTTTTGATGGTGTGCACGATTTCTCAAAAACTATTCAACCGATCGCCTTCAAATTTGGACAGAATGCTCAGCTGACATCCTTTTATCGTTTGATGAAGCAAAAAAGCAATACGTTTAATAGTTTTTTATTTATAACAAAAAATCGATCAATTTTTTTCGAAAAATCGATACTTTAAGTTCAAAACGTCACCAAATCGTCAATTTTTTTTCCCTTCATCGAACGATAGCTATATGTGTCTAAAGTAAAATGCTTTTTGGGTTTTTGTTGCAGGATGAACGTGAAGGCTGTAATCGTGCACACCATCAAAAAAGGACCATCGCGCGTCGAGGGGAGTGGGAGGCGGATTTTTTGATGAAATTGTTTAAAAAAAATTTTGTATGTAGTAAACAGATCAATAAAACTATATGCCAAGTTTCACAAGTTTTCCGTTGTATACTTTCTTCACAAAAAAATTCCCAAAAAGCGGTAAATTTTGCGAAAAAAAAGACAATCCCCCCTTAAGTGTAACAACTTTTTTTTATCAATATCTATAATGCAAGCCTATGAAAAAAATTCACGAAAATATCCTTTTTTAGCGCCTAAAGTGAAAAGACCCCTCAAGGCGGTTCGAAAAAAAAATCGCTTTTGGTTTTGACTGTATATCAGAATTTTCAAGCTGACAAAAGTTGAAGTCCACACGAATTCAGCGCAATGCGGCAATATTCCCTTGCGCTTCGTCAATTCCCAGCTCCCGTAAAATTGTCGAAAAGTTCATTTTCTGGTTGTTCAAAAGCCGCAATAGCACCAAAAGCTTTCAAAATCCATCTGACATCGGTAAATAATTGTTGCACAGCCCTCGACTTCCGCCAACCTACTATTCGGAGAAAGTATATACAAATATCGAGAAACAGCCAAAGCCGCGAAACGGCGATTTTTCTTCCACCCCCCTAACAATGACGTATGCCATGCGTGATCAAAAAATGTTTCCTTCTCGCAAATCCCCTGCGCCGTGATTTGTTGCGTCTTCTTTTTCACGGCCGCCCTAAACCTAAACACACGCACAGATGCTCGAGCGTTTGTAAGTTGATTTGAACACAGCAGCAGTTCTCGTCGTGGAACGCGAACGAGTTGAGGGATTGTCGCCAAATGATGTGGTGATACAAAAGAAAGAAAAAAAACTCCCCAACAGCGAAAGGTGTAAAAACCGAACTTTCATCGATGCGTGTGATTGAGTTGGGAACTTCTCGATACGGGAGTGTTCTCGTTATCAAAACGATCGTTTCTATTCCATTGTTGCGAACTGTTCGGCCTGCACGGAGTGCGATGAGACGTGAGATAGGACGTGGATGGAGCCTCGATCGATGGCAGCAGATCCTCGCCGATTATCGCCGTTGACGAGGCACATGGAAAAGCATTGATTGACGAATCTAAAGATGCCGATAGCGGCGAAGTTATCGACGATAAGCCCGCCGATCGTCTCATCGATCCCAGGACCGGCGATGGGCAGCTCAGTCCGCCGGTCATCGGGTTGCAGAAATATGGGGATTGCCAATTCGACGTTCTAGCACGGGGCGAGTCCGATGGCGACTCGGGTGGAGTCGCCGGTGGAGATCAAGTCGTCCGTCGGCCGAGACCACCGAGCCTCGTTAAATACTTTGGCGATTCGGGTGGTGTGTCGATTGGGGTTACGGACGGCGATTCGACGGCTCTGCTTCTGCTCGAACTACGACGCGTCATGCGCATCGGCGAGACCGGAGGCGTTACTTTGTTGGGTGTATCAGGTGCTGAGCTTGCCGATGACAATCGCCAATTGCTGCCCGAGGTTATAGAATTCGTTCTACCGGCGGTGAACAAATTCGTACTGCTACTGCTGCAAGCGACTGCCGATGACAGATCGACACGCGAGACCGTACTGCGAAACAAAATAAACACGAACATTTTGCTTACTACAGCTACTTCGAGGACAATTGAGATGTGCATTTGTTCGTAAAAAGGTAAATGGTGGATTTTTAACGGCCGATTAAAGTTTCGAGGCTGCGCTAGGCGGACTATACCTTCGCGAGCTGAGTTCGGTCGTGAATAATCGTTTTGTTTGGTTTTTGCGGGAGCTGGAGGAGTTTATCTAGTGGTCTTGTAAGATGTTGATTGATTAACTTCGCAGCTTTCGATAAGTGCCGTCACATCGTTTTCAACCCGCAATTATCACTGGGGCTCAAATTGACCCCATCGCTAAATTCTGAACTGAAGAACGGTACGTTCTTGGCGTCCGATGATCACTGGGGGTCAAATTGACCCCATTGCTAAATTCTGAGCTGAACAACGGTACGTTCTTGGCGCCCAATGGGCTGCCTCTTCTAGTCAATTAGCATCTAGTCTAAGCAATAAGCATGAAAGCAAGCACTTTTGGGATATAAATACGCAAAATTGATCTCAGGGTAATAGGATGTCGCTGAATCGAATGGCGATAATAATGTTGTAATCAACCCCCGAGAGAATGTTTTAAAATGTTCGAAACCCAATGCTTTTATCGAAAAAAAGGTCAAACAAAAGTTGTTTGGGACAGTACGTAAAAAAGTATTGTACGTTCATTTTCGTATTTAAAAAAATAAGGGATGAAAAAACGAAAAACCGCTCAATTGGGGGAAAAAAACGCAAAGTTAAATTGTTGGTTTTAAATATCAAATTCGTAAATATCTTGGGTTTTTTTTCGTACACATTGTTTTAGTAAGAGTTAATCTAATTTTTTAGAGATTCTTTAAATTTTTATTTATAGCATAACTATTCAAAAATGATGACTGAACATTGACAAAGTTACGGGTTGAGGATCACTGTCAGAAAGAGACGCACTATATGGCTATGGCTATATGCGCATGCGCGTAACGCGCTCCAATGTAAACCTTGCGCCCCTTACACTCTCAGTGGTGCTTCGGCTGCAAAGCGATTTTGTCTTGCAAACAAATTTTCATTCGTCTTTTTCTCCCCCATTTTTTGAAGATACGAAGACGAACGTTCACTACTTTTTTACGTACTTTTATGCCCTTAACAGCTTTTGTTTGACATATTCTTCGATAAAATGATTAAGTTCCGAATTAAACGGTTTTTAAACATTTTCTCGGGGGTTGATTGTAAAATTATTATTGCCATTCGATTCAGCGTCATCCAATAACCCTTAGCTCAATTTTGCATATTTATATCTAAGAAGAGCTTTTACTTTCGAATTTTTTTACTGGACTAGTCACCGAAGATTTGAAGTTCCCTCTGTACGTAGAAACCAACATTTTTTAAATTGTAACTCAGCCTGTCTGTGACAGCGGTTCGGAAAATATTTTTCGTGAGCTGGCCCTGTTCAGATCTCAGAATAAATATCTTTTTGTGGAATGCCCACTATGGACTATTTTTTTATCCAAAAGCACCAAGTTCGAGAATAGCATTCATGAGTTTTATAAAAAAAAATTGAAAAATGAAACAATTGGAATTTTACGTGAGGAAATTCGTTTTTTCGGAATTTTTATGTTGAATATATTTTTTTTCACCATCTTGTTATTTGAATTCTCATGCCATGGCGGAGTATCCATATTTTGAAATGTAAAATGTGTGATCTAGAATTTTTTGACCCACTTGGATTGATAGTGTTCGTATAGCAACCGTTTGAAAATGACTGGGGTCATTCTGACCACGCGCAACCACCGCGGAACTATCCACAAGTGTAGTAACGGAGGGTTGAGAAAACAATAATATTAACCCTATAAGAAGCCCATTTCGAGGTACTTCCTTAAAATAACAGACGTCTTGCGTGAGTCTGGACCCCTTTCATAATTCAATTAACCTTTCGTGGAATAAGATCCTAACCGTTAATAATACCGCTGGGAAACCTCTAGTTTTCACTTATTGTTCGCAATGAACAAAAGTGCACTTGGGGCCCAAGCGGATCCGGCATGCCGTTTTGTGTTAGGGTTTTGTGGTGGTAAGAACATTCGAATTTTAATATTTATCCTACGAAAATTATACTTTTGATCGCATAAAAATTACAAATGTGCAGCGAAAATTATTTGTTCGGAGAATCATTTTCGCGCGAGAGAATATTGTATTTTTGCTGGGTAAAAAAAGTGACAAAGAATGTCATCCATAATAAAACTTTTAACAAAAGTGTTATTAAAATAAATATATGTCCTTGTATATATAAATATATGATACTTGTAAAAAAATGTTTACAGAAACATCCTTCCTGGTACTTTGAAAGGCCGGTTCATTTTTTCAAATCAGTTAATTAGAAAAAGAGAGTGACTTTTTTCAGTCATGAAAGTCATTTTAGCTTAGGTACGACTTTTTTTCGTTTAAAGCATCTTTCGACGAATTTCAATTTTTTCAAAGCTAACCTTAATATACACAGCATTGTATATTAAATCGATCCAGATATATTATTTGAATTACAGCTAATAACAGCAACAACAAATGTCTTTGTTGTTGTTGCTTATATAAAAATGTGCAACCTGTCCTTGATACACCATTCATGGAAAATCATAATTTTCAGTCTAGATAAAGGAAATAAAGTATTACATTAAACATTATTAATAAGGGCATAAGAAAAAAAATTATTAAAATAATGAGATGACTAAATGTTACTTTTGTTAATGTAATATTTTTATTTCCAAAAAAATGTAGACCAAATCTCTCGACCAGAGACCGTCATCGCTTATAGACGTGACCAAAGCTGATACGAGTGATTAAGGGGGGTCTTCTCACTTTAGACGCAAAAAGGGCTATTTTCATGAGCTTTTTTGATAGGTTTATATTCTAGATATTGTTACAAAAGTTATTACACTCAGTAAATACACTTTCGAAATACATAACAATTTTTTTATGTATTTATGTAACCTAAACAAACTCTAAATGCGTTTATTTCGAAACAACGTTTTTCGACGGCTTGTTGATAAAATTTTCGAAACTACTGAACCGATCCTTATGACATTTTAACCACATATTCTTTACAACTAAAACTATAGCGCATTTCAAGGATTTTAAAAAATTTTGATATTTACTATGCTTTTTTGCCAAAAACGGTGAAAAATCACGTTTGTTTAAAAAATGTTCGTCTATAAATAGTGACTCGAATAAATTTTTGTTTTTACCGTATTTCGAAAGTGTATTTATCAAGTGTAACAACTTTTATATCAATATCTATAATGAAAACATATAACAAAATTCGTGAAAATAGTCTTTTTTAGCGTCTAAGGAGAGATGACCCCTTACGAGTCAATATATGAAGTATAATTGATAGACTGTCGAATCTGAATTGAAAAAAATTCTATCCGAATAATTCACGCTGAAAATTCGAAAAATTCACGCTGAAGTTCATATTTTTATAAAATTAAACCACAGCTCTTCCAGCAATATTACGCTGCGTTCGAAATTTGTGAATCTCTCAAGTGGATGATGTTCATATTCCGTCATCGGAAGGTACTTTTTCGCGATATCGTTTGAAAATAAAATCGTTGAGTCGAATCTATTCCTCTCTTGTTTCTGAGGTTTAGGGGTAATTAGAGACGTAAAAAAAAAACATTTTATATTGAAAAGGAAGCTTTCAAATTTGATTTTATTCTCGTTTTGTGACAGATCATCGGCAAAGCAGAAATCTGTGTGGAGTTGTACATCACCAAAACAAAAAAAAAACTTCCAACAAAACTAAAAACCTTATCCTCTTGAAGACGCCGTACGAATAACATTGACTTGATGTTTTGATAAATCTAGATCGCAAGATAATATTTAAAAATGTTCCGAGCGAATTTATATTATGAAGAGATGTAAAAGTGAAGGTTTTTTGATTTCTATGATTATTTTTTAATTACCGAGAGGGTGGGGCAGATCCGGTGTACGATTGCAATCCCGGAGGTCCACTGCGAGGTCTCGAACTCGGGGACATGACGCTCGCTGATCTTGGCAACGCCGGTGACGGTGGAGCCGATGGCAAAAGCCTTGGAGTCTGCGGTGGAGTTCGCCCGGAACTGAGGCTACCCGTACTGCTCGTCGATGACTTCCGCCTCAGTGTTCTTAATCATTCGTATGGAAAAGAACTAATGATACGAATTTTTGTCGGATCTTTCGTGTTTGTACACTTTGACGTACATAGGCTTTACGAGGACTACGCTTGCTACGAAATTATTTCACAATAACGTGTTTAAAGTGAAAATTAACAGATTTTTCGTTTTGTCTTTAAAGGGTAAAGTCACTTGAGGATTTTCAAATTTTCAGAAAAGTAAAGGAAGCTGATAATGTTCATTTAGAATGCCAAATGTACAGTGTCGGCATTGCTTATAGGTAAACCGAAATGTTCTATTTCTAAATGTTAGTTCAAACTTCAAACGCTTTTTTCTCGAAATTATGTTTTTTTAAACTGGTCGGAAACGTAACTCAGCCAAATATGCATCGATCCACGTGAAATCACGAACGTATCTTCTCAGATGTATTATCAATAGAACTACGTACGGAACTTACGATTGGTCATTAACTTTTGTTTTATAAATAATTGCTCATGTGATATTTTGCTAAAAAATGAAAGTTTTCATTTAAATCTGCATTTTTCTTAAAAAATATATTTTCTGATTTCCGTGAGCAGTTCCGTAGCTTTTTTGCATATATTTTTGAGATTTTTTGGGTTTCGTGTACCAGGTTGAAAACTACAAGAGAAATTTTCCCGGCCGCGGCACACTTCGCACGAGAGTTTCTCTGCGCTCTTGGACTCTGACCCCGCCATTATCAATAGAAAAATAGCACAAAAATGTTTGTACACTTCAAACAATATATAATGAAGTTTTCCAATTCAATTTATCAGTGCTTTCATTGCAATTGTTTAAAAAATCTTAATATTAGCCTTTTTTAAGAGCTGGAGTGACTTTACCCTTTTAGGTAATCCTATCCCCAGGCTTCAATTCATAGGATTTTCATAATTTTTGTTGAGCTTCACTGAATATATTAATAATCGTCCCTGTAAAATTTCAGGGTCGGTTATCGACCTGATTACAGATAAAAAAGACATTAAGGGGGGAAATCACAGTAGCACACAAAAAATAGGCATATTTTCGGGAATTAATTTTGGCTGAATAAAAGTATCAATCGAAAATCTGTAAAGTAGGTTTTATAGCAATACTAAAAAAGTACAAAATGTAATTTTTTCAATAAAAAATATTTAAAAATGGCGGCTGCGCAGCATATGTCCCAAGGCGCCTTTTTTTGAGCTCGCTGAAGACATAACTCGAGCAAATTTTTACCGATCGACTTGAAATTTTGACAGTAGCTTCGAAACATCTTTCTCCACGGAGCTACGTAGGATTTTTTCGATATATTGATTTTTCGCAAAATGGTGCATGTTTGAAAATAAAGTTAAATTTTTAACAAAAAGAACGCCATAAAATCGTCGATAAAAAAAAGTAAGCCATATAAAATAAAAAATCCTACGTAGCTCCGTGGAGAAAGATGTTTCGAAGCTAATGTCAAAATTTCAAGTCGATCGGTAAAAATTTGCTCGAGTTATGTCTTCGGCGAGCTCAAAAAAAGTCGCCTTGGGGCATATGCTGCGCAGCCGCCATTTTTAAATATTTTTTATTGAAAAAATTACATTTTGTACTTTTTTAGTATTGCTATAAAACCTACTTTACAGATTTTCGATTGATACTTTTATTCAGCCAAAATTAATTCCCGAAAATATGCCTATTTTTTTGTGTGCTACTGTGATTTCCCCCCTTAAGATGGCATATTTTTGTGTAGGAATCCCGATACGACATACAAAAATCCAATTTCTAGTCGGTACAAAAGCATATACAATAGTGGGAATCGGTCAGATTTTTTTTATTCATCTTGAAAATTTGCGGGTATTTTCACTATCATATTCACGATCAGCGGGTCAAAATACACGAAGTTCTGAATTATTCGGAGGTGTAGGCTTTTCGGAAGTACACCCATATTTTCGAAGATACAAGGCCAAAAGCAGAGAAGCGTTTGATACTTGATATTGATATTTCCTCCTATTGAAAACGTTGGTAATTATATAGTTTAGTTACTTTTCCTAAATATGGCGCTAAGATTCAGTTTTTACGATTTTCAACTGTGAAACAACATAAATAATGGTGTTATGTCGGGGGGAACCCATCTCTTTAAACTACGAATTGTTTTATAGTAAAAATGAATTTCCAACATTTCAAATTTTGTACAATATTTGAAGTGAAATTCCTAATGAGTGTTCGAGCCGTTACTTCTATGTCTTTATTTACATCGCTGTTATATATTGTATTTTGTGTGTAACGTCCTCAGTCTTCTTCCCACGACGAAAACAGAAACGGTATAGTGCGAATATTCGAAAGAGTCTTGTGTGTCTTATATTATTCTTTTCTTATTCTTATATCCAATTTTTTGCAACGTGATGTACCAATGTAATCTAAAATTTTTAGAATTTTTTCGAGTGTATATTTTTTTCGTAAAAAAATCTGGAACCTAAAAAAACCGTCTCCCCCCAACATAAAATCCTTATTTATACCACAAAAAAGCGATAAATCGTGAAAAAAAGAATCGGAGACCATTTTCAGGAAAAGTCAGTGAACTATATAATTACCAAAACCTTGAAGTGCGTTCTTTTCAGCTTTCATTTTCACGATTTTTCCAAATTGGCGGGCGTGATAGCAAAAAACTAGACGACCTATTGAAGAAAGCCAAAGTTTATTTTTTCAGTATGAAAATCTTTTCTAAGTGAATTAAAAACGTCGTTGAAAAAGTCTTTTAAAATAATTTTTATAGCACGTTAAAGTGTTTTTTTAAACACATTTTTGTTCAATCCTGAGAAAAGTTTTAATTTCACGATTTTTTCAGCTTTTTCTTAATTCACCCAGAAGAAAAATATATGACAATGGAACATTTTATCGGTTTTGTTTCAGTCAAAAATTACGAGCTGCATCTTTCCCGCCGATTGGGGATTGCAGTGGCAAGACGCACATGGAATAGGCTGATATATCTGCCTAACTTTTTTTTATACATTTTAAATACACATGAAAAGATACCTCAATGTTTACTGGGCTCACTAGTCTTTTTCCCTTCTAAAAAAAAATTCCGACAAAAAAGCTTTTTGAACCTTCTAATCCAGGGATCCAGGGAACCTTCTAAGGGAGGAAAAAATTGGCTGATTTTCATTATTTTTTTAAAAGGAAATATTTCTTTACTATTTTTGAGACTTAGGGTATGTTTTATTACTACTTTTGGCTCTTACATGGGATTTTTTAATTGATCTTTAAAAATGACGGACGTATGGCACGGTCTTCTAAAGTGCATTTTCAAATCGGGCATGACGTATAGCTAAAAAACTAATCGACCGATTCTGATGAAATTTCGTATAAATCTAACCTTATTATCCAAAACATAACCCTAAATGTTTTTGAAAGTAGAAAAAAAGGATTTTTTAATTGCAAAATGTAACCATTTTTTTTTCGGAAAATTCAATCTTTTTGTTTCTAAGTGTACAATTTAATCAATTTCCAGCATATCTCACTTTCTTTTGGTTCATATTTCGCGTATGTTAATGAAATTTTCTTTTTTAATTTTTCTCAGATTAATTCCGCCGACGTCACGTATAAGTCCGTCAGACAACATCTGCCGCAACGCGTTTAGATATTATGCAACAGCCAAAAGTAGTACTTTAGTCTTTTTTTTTCGTAATATCAATTGTTGAACCGGGAAAATGCCTTTAAGCGAGGCAAAAATTGCTGATTTTTTGTGAAGGAAAGACTAGTTCACTATTTTTGAGACTATCATGAAAATCAACAACTTTTTTCTTCGCTTAAAGATATTTTCCCCCTTCAACAATTGATATTATGAAAAAAAGACAGGAATCATATTTACCTTTGCAGAAAGATGGACACAGTGCATTCTTCTGCGAAGGATTATTCCTCAAGGAAGAAAAACGTTACAAGATGTAGGGCTGTGACAGACGGACATTACAAAATGATAAGGCCTTCCCATAACAATACAGAATCCTAAAAAACGAAATTATTTTCATAATCTTTTCCCCAATCGATGATAGGAACGGTCTACGACAAACAATCGAGCTGAATATTCATCCCCATCACATGTTAAAAGGTAGAAAAAGTGAAACATGAATTTTAGGAATAACCACGAGGCACTGTACTTTCGGCCTAATTTGATAGCTAATAACAGTAAGACATGCTGGAACGTTGATTTTTCTCCCATAATGAAAAAAACAAGGTTCCTTCGAGGAAAACTCGCCACAAATAACTATTGTAATCATGCGACGAGGATTTCGATACCAAAGGAAAAACAGGCCAACAGGTCGACGAACCTCTTGGATCGTTGTCGGCAAAGTCCTGTCGGACATGGCCTGCCCATAGCGCATTTTCCCTCGCAAACTTCGCGTGCCAATGCGAGAGTCTCGTAATTGGTGAGGTTCGCCCTGCACGTCTCGGCGTCGTCGACGGTAAGGGCGAGACTTGGAAAACGTTCTTTCAGTCGTCGTCTCTCCTGTGCCGTGAAAAAGATAATCGTCAAGTAGTGGCGTTGAATGGGAAAAAAGGACAAAATGTAGAAACGAGAATTCGAATCGATGCAGGATAATCGACAAGTGCCGAATGGTCTTTGTTACGTTACGAGGTTGAGGCCTCAGGCGACAGTAACGGGTATACAATCATCTGCGAATTCAACAATTTTTTTCGTATGAAAAAATGATTCTCTCATTAAATTAATTACACATCTGTTTAGTATGAATATCAAGCTGTCAGAAAATATGTATATTTTTTTTTCGATGTACAAAATGGCCGACTACTCGAAACTTCTCGAAACAGCTTTTTTCCAATTGGCGTGACAAATAACTTCAACGATTTTCACTCGATTTACTTCAAATTTAAAAGTTATGTTTCCTAATTGCATTTCGCAGAGAAGTACGTACGGAATTTCTGATTAATCCAAAACTTTTAATTTTATGAGCAGTTATAACGAAATTTTTCACTGAAAATTCATTTCTTAAGTTCAAATACCTACAACTTTTGAAAAAAAACAATATTTTTTAAATTCCGTACGTACTTCTCTATGTATTCTAATGTAGATTGATGAGAATTTTTGTTTTTGGTTCTAGATAAAAAATTGTGGGTGTTAAATGTGACGCTGCGGAGCGCATAAAAAAACATAACAAAAGAAAATATTAGTAGTCGACCATTTTGTACATCGAGAGAAAAAAAAATTTGTTTTCTGACAGCTCGAAGAAAAATCGACGCATTTCGTGGGCTAATTATATTACGCTTATGCAAAATTTTCAGTACATTATTAGTATCTGCTAAGTGAATGTTACCACGGAGCTGCAAAAATAGGTACGGTTCGACTAGTTATCGTGAACCGTCGACTTGGTACCGTGAAGATGAGGATTCACAGTACCGTTATAAAATTATTAATGTTTTTGATAGGGAATTTGTGCGAAAATCAAGCACACAAAATACTAGACTGTGCAATCATGGCAACGTCGTAGAGGACACAAATGCTACCTATCTTATCGGTATTCGGTAATTATGCCTCGGGAACCTCAAACGACTAGGCTAGGATAATTAACAACGAATATTATTTGTACTTTATTCTCTTAATTAGTAATAATTACTCAACATCAATTTGATAACTATGTTCAGAAATTATACATTTTTAGACATTTCTAGGCAAAGACGAAATAACGCGGATTTTTTTTTATACATACATTTTTTTAGAATATCGCAAAGTTATTAAAGTTTTTGATTTCTTCGAGATTATAGACAGCTTTAGTACACACTTTTTCTTTCCCGCGGATTTTTTTTTACTCGGACCGATATTCATTTTTAACAGCTCCTTGGGCCTATATTGAGGTTACGCACGGGGCTCATATGTCTCTAACTTCGCAACACTTCTGCCAACCTGGGCAATACGAGGGTGGGGTAAAAAGTTTCCGGCCTGACCAAGAAAAACGATGTTTAAAAATTTTTTTTTACTTTATTTGTCAACATAATCTCCATCAACACTGATACATTTCTCATAGCGGTGTTCTAATTTAGTTATAACAGTTTTAAACGTAGATTCGTCAAGCTCCTCAAAATACTGATTTACAGCTTCGATAACTTCTTCGTTGCTCTTAAATGTTTTTCCGCCAAGCCATTTTTCGAGGTTAGGAAACAGGTAATAGTCGCTGGGGGCTAAGTCTGGAGAGTAGGGAGGATGCGGCATCAATTCAAACTTTAATTCGTGGATTTTGGACATGGCAACAATCGACGAATGCGCTGTTGCCTTATCGTGATGAAACAAAACTTTTTTCTTCGCCACATGAGGTCGTTTAATTTGCACCTCGTGCTTCAAACGTTGCAATAACTCTGCGTAGTCTTGACCAGTGATAGTCTTACCCTTTTCAAGGTAATCAATGTATATAATTCCTCTCGCATCTCAAAAAACAGCAGCCATAACCTTGTTTGCCGATAAAATTGTTTTTGCCTTCTTTGGGGTTGATTCCCCTTTTCCAACCCACTGTTTTGACTGTTCTTTATTTTCAGGAGTGTAGTGGTAGACCCATGTCTCATCAACAGTTATGAATCGACGCAAAAATTCGTTTGGATTACGCCTATACAGCGCCAAATTGTCGGTAGAAACGATTTTTCGAAGCAGTTTTTGGTCGAGCGTTAGCAAACGCGGCACCCACCTTGCACACATCTTTTCCATGTTCAAATGGTTGTGCAAAATATTTCGCACACGTTCAGCTGACATCCTACAGGTCTCAGCTATCTCATGCACTTTCAACCTGCGGTCTTCCAACACTATTTTATGGATTTTTTCAATCATCTCTGAAGTTGTGACTTCAACGGGCCGTCCTGAGCGAGGCTCGTCAGAGGTGCTGACACGACCCATTTTAAATTCAGAAACCCACTGCTTAATAGTTGAATATGATGGGGAGGAGTCTCCTAGTGCTGAATCCATCTCTTCTTTTATTTGTTTTGGTGTAAAACCTTTCAAATGGAAGTATTTGATGACAGCACGTTTTTCCAATTTTTCCATTTTTACGAAAACAACGGAAGCGTCTCGCGCAATGTGCTCTCAAACGCAAACTAATGTAGCGATTGGGCTGAAACTGTACATACAAGCTCGGTAGGAATAGTACTGTAGGACGCCGCTCCAAAACTAGACCTAGTGGCACCATCTTTTGGTCAGGCCGGAAACTTTTCAACCCACCCTCGTATTATATACCACGATTAACGACATTGCCAATTTGTTTCGCGTTAATTGAGCGAGAAAAAGTTATAGAAAATAATTATACAAAGTAATGAAAACAGTTAATGCAATCACCGAATGTTCAAAGATGCATATTTTTACAAATAGATGTAGAAAAATAGTATGAAAACGCACGACTAATATGACGACAGTTGAAAGCTAACAGTTGGTAACAGTCAATCGGCTCCGTGCATAAGCATAGGAGCATAGGCTCCCCTGGTACTTCACCCAAGACGGTTAAACCCCATAACAACCTTAATGCTTTACAAGATCGCATTTTTCACTCCTGAGATCTCGACTCGTCGTCTAGTCGTGAAAATATACGTGGGCATTCTTCTTGGCTGAATTATAAATACGGAAGGTCCCGTTGAGCCCGCGCGCGCTTTTGTTCATTAAAGAGGATCTTTGACGAACAAACACCATAGAGGCCGTTTTTCTTTTTCATCGTTCGATGTAACCGGCTTACCTCTTGCAAACGACTCGACTCAAAATCCTCGAGTTGACGCTGGAAACCAACGTTGGGATTCGCAACGGCACGTCCCACTCGCACTACCTTGAGTGCCTCTTTCCACGAGAGATTCGTGATGCTCATGATGTAAGCGACTGCGACCGTCACGCTTCTTGACATACCTGCCAAACTAATATTTACAATTATTATGTCGTTTTTCAAAATGATGGCGTACTGTTCTTCTCGGGATTAACTTTTGAATTTTTGTCTCAGTCAATGTTTTTTTATTCCGGAAAAAGGCAAAACGACTTATACAATATGTGAATGATAATGAATATAGTAATAATAATAATAATGATGATGATGACAGGGGGGAATTTGAAGATGGAAGGCCTTAGGCAACAAAGAAGTGAGAGGTCGATAATAATTTTTCAAAGATGACATTTTTTTAATAGTGTTTAATTAATTTATTTTGAAAACACAAGATCTTTTAGTAAAACGTATGTTCCTTCAATGCAAGAAAGGAGAAGTTTTCTGACATCAGCTAAGTTCGATTTCCATTAAAAAGTTTTTCTCCCTTTTTCATGTGAATAAATTCATTTTTCTAGTATGTAAGTAAGGCCGGAGCATAAATTTGAAAGTCCGAAAATTCGTTTTTTAATTGCTGAAATCGATAGTTAAACTATCCAAGAATATATTTACAACGTTACAGAGGCCAATTTTAAATATTTTTGAAGATATAATGCCAAAAGCAGAGAGGCGATCGATATTCGATCTTGATATTTCCTCCTATTGAAAACTTCAAACCACGCTTTCTCCAGTTTTCATTTTCACGATTTTTCCAAATTGGCGTGATAGCAAAGAAAAACTAAATGACGTATTGAATCAAACCAAAGTTTATTTTCTTCAGTATGAAAATCTCTTCTGAGTGAATTTAAAAAATCGTTAAAAAAGTAGTTTTAAAATAATTTTTATAGCAAGTTAAAGTGTTTTTTTTAACAATTTTTTTTTCAATCCTAAGCAAAGTTATAATTTCACAATTTTTTTCAGCATTTTCTTAATTGACGCAGAAGAAAAATATATGACGATTGAAAATTTTATTCGTTTATTTAGTTCAGTTAAGAATTGCGAGCTGCATCTTTCCCGCCGATTGGGGTCTGCAGGGGCAAGACGCACATGAAATTGGCTGATAAATCTGCAGTTATTTATTGTTTCACATTGAAATTTATTTTATACGGTTTTAATATACATGAAATGTATTAAATGTTTACTCAAATGTTAGCTCACTTGTTTGTTGTCTTGATAGAAAAATACCCGAAAAAACGCTTTTTTAGACCTTCTAATTCAGGCTGCGGCCTGAAATAATGCATAGTGTTATATGGAGTAATTAGGCACCATACACTACACATGAATTTAACTTACCTATTTAAATTTTTACTCTTTTCTTAAAATTTACATAATTTTACTCTTTTTTTCCTACAATGTTGAAATAAACTACTTTTAGATAGACAGCATATGCTGGCGGGTGTAAGTAATGAAACTTCCATAGGCGTTTTTTAGCGGTTGCGAAAAACGAAATGTGTAAACAAATGTTTGTTTTTTCCGGATCCAAGACTCAATTGATAACGAATACCAATAATATACTCTTTTATGGAAAATTCATCGTGTTTGGTGTTTTCATTATTTTCTAAAGATATACGCTTTGGAATGTTATTAAGAATCATAAAAGTGTGCGCTGATGATAGTAATGATTATTATTAAAATAAATGTATGTTATTCTTATTGTTAGATATATTTGACACGTGTTTGAAAAACGTCGCAGCATGAATAGTTAATTCTTGGAATTTTGAAAATTATAACTTGATGTTTTTATTTTATTTTAGTATATTGGCATCATTGAATCCGAAAATCTTTCATTCTTTGACATGATACCATTATATCTAATGTAATGTATATATGGATGCAATATGTAATATGTGGATAATGATAACAGTAACAATAATAATACTAATCATCACCATAATAACAGCAACAACAAAAATTTCTCATATTTTGATATTATTGTTATATATATTTCTACAATAATAATAATTATCATTATTATACCAACGACAATAAAAATATCATACTTTGATATTATAATATTACATCTAATATCATTGTTATATCTATGCGAATCAAAGTCGTAGTAACATAAACAACAATCGTAATATAATCGACTCGTATGCATTTTACATGTGCGAAAAATATACACATATAGGTATACTTTAACTATAAATAACTCGAACAATTTTCAGTACATCTCGATGTTTTTTGGGTTACATTAGCATCCTTCAATTCTCGAATTTTTCATTTTTCTTTCTTAATTTTGCCAAAATTAAGTTGAACTTTCGTTTCTGAAGATTATTTAATAAAAGTACATTCGATATGGATGCGTGAATGTTAATCATAATATTCGAGTGCTTACCAATGGATAAGCACATTACCACCTCGTAGTCGGGCTGCGTGGATAAAGTCATTGCACAGCGAGAAATATTGCGAGAGATTTTGGTCTGGAGTATCGGCAGCCAAGATGCACAAGTAGTGCTTGTCCTATGATCAAATTCGACAAATATTGATCGTTCGTTGGGATCGTGTAATGAAAGAAGCAATATTATTATGATTTAGGAAACGTGTATCTATATAATCAATTTATGTTAAAAAATCAATAAACATTGTATTATCTTTTTTTCATATTATATTCAATAGTTATTCAGGGATTAGAACTTACAGGATGAAGTTGCCGCGCTGCATCATGAATAGCAAGGATATGAGTAATCTCGAAACGTTCGAGCTGCACGGGATCTTTGCTATCTCGATAATTGCCCACGTAGAGACCTGGCAGAACCTAAGAAGGGTTATCATTGATTTATTACTCTATGTGTTTCAGAAATGTTATTAATTCCGGTAATTTACTCTCATTGAACGTGTAATCCTTCGAATATTTAAGAAGGTTATAGTCTACGAGAATTATGTATTCTATGTAATTATATATACAGGGTGAGGCACATAACGTGTTATGGAGCAATAGCACTCCAACTATTGATCATATCCAAAAATGTTTCAGACAAAAGTTTCAGTGTTCAAGAAGGCCCCTATTTTTTTTATCGGTGGAGGCGCTGAAGCTACGTCAAGGTCAACTCCACTTTTTAAAATGGAATGGTGCATTTTTTTCAACCATCTTGTGGAGCAACTCAAGCCGCATAAAAAACATCGGGGGTCAAAGTCGTTCAAGGTCATTCGAGGTCAGTATCGATTATACAAATCTAAATATCTCGGATCACTGCCAAATATTTGGTAGTGATCCGAGATATTTAGATTTGTATTTCATTTTAATAGGTGACCTTGAATGACCGTGAACGACTTTGATCCCCTAATGTCTTTTATGCAGCTTGAGGTGCTACACAAGATGGTTGGAAAAAAGTACCATTCCACTATAAAAAAATGGAGGTGACCGTCACTGTGCGTCAGCGCCTCCACCGAAATGAAAAAAATTGGTCGCATTTGATGGTTCTCTTCACACCGTACAACTTTTGTCTGGAACATTTTAAAACTAGTTTTGACTATGAAAAACTAGTTCTAACGTAGTGATTGGATTTGTTTGGACTTAAATAAAACTCAAATTTATTTATCAATAAATTCTAGTTTTTCTTAGAAAAAAACGAGTTGTAACGAAGGTATTCAGTAAGAAGAAGTTTTGACTAGGGTAAACTCGTAAATAAATTTGAATCTCAGTTGAAACTAGTTCTGACTGGGAAAAACAAGTTCTAACGTAATGAATCAGTTGAAATTGTTTGGGTTTGTGTGTGTGAAAAACAAGTTTTAACGGGTGAGATGGAGTCAGAATTTTCAAAAAATCGATTTTTTTACATTTTCTTGAAGTAGGATGTTTCGAAAATATTCCCTGAAAATTTCAAATCAATCCGATGAATAGTTTCCGGGATGTCCCACAATTAGTGAAGAGGGGGCGTCGGGTCCCAATGGCAGGTAGCGGCTGACAAACGCGCAAACGATAATACCCGGAAAGGCAGAATGCTTCGAAGGCAACGACAAATTGATATTTTGGAAGCTTTCACATCGGCAGAAGTCCTATTGTATGGGCCAGGAATTAATGATTCGATGTAAGTAATTTTTTAATTAGTATTTCTATACATAAATCAAATGTAAAATTGGAAAACTCTTTCAGAAATTTTCAAAAATTGATTACTAAAAGGCTATGAACTTTAGGACATTTTTATATAGAGAATACTTTGGTTTTAAAATTGCCCAAAATGTTTAAAAAAATAATTCATCCCAAAAAACCTAAATTTTTTGAAAAATTGTTTTAACAATTTTTATATCGAGAATACTTTCGTTTTAAAATTGCCCAAAATGTTAAAAAAAAATAATTCATCCCGAAAAACTTAAATTTTTTGAAAAATTGTTTTAACAATTGGCTATACACAATTGAGTGCTCGACTTTTCGGCAAAAAATGTGATATTCGGATTCAGCGGATCAAAATACATAAACAAAGTTTAGCTTCATCCATCGAGCTCAAAGTTTTACGAACATATAATACCGTATCCACATCGAAACACATTAAACGCGTTTTTCTCGAAACTATGTTTTTCAAGTCGGTGACCACTATAATTAAAAAACCACTCGATGGATTTTAATGAATGAATTTGGTGTGCTTATTGATTTCATTAAAAACTAGTCCTAAATCGAAGGATTTTCAGTTTGGTTGGAAATTTCTATTTTTTTAAAACAATAAACGAGCGATTTTTTTGTCAAAAATCGAAAGCGATCTGTCGTAAGCCGCCATTTTGTTCACTTTTGAAAAAAAAAGCTTGGATTAAGGACTAGATTTAGTATTAAACTAACGATTTTTTTTGGTTTTTTGATTTCAGATGATTCAGTAAAATTGTATGATGGGCACCGCAAAGGACTACATGCCGAAGGGGGTCCGACAAAGATGGCGATATTGTTATAAATAATCAATATTTTTCTTTGAAAATTTGTACAAGTCAAGTTGAAACATAACATAAAAAGTCTGTGTAACCATTTTTGTAAAACAAACTTTCTTACTATAAAAAAATAATTATTGAAAATGCTCGTTTTTTCACGCCTCTGACTGCATCTCACTCCTTAACTAAAAATGTAAATGTACTCAGCAGTAAATTCTAGTTTTGACTAGGAAAAACTAGTTGCAACAAAGGCGGTCATGAAGAACTTGTTTTTACTAGGGAAGACACGTTTAAACTGGAAATGGGGGTTTTAACGGTAACATATATATGTTGCCATTCATTTGCTCGAAGGGCTTAAGCAAATAAACGGCGAAAATGAAGCTGGATCAAAAAACAAGTTGTAAGCGGATTTACGGGTACGAGGGGACAATCGATAGTGATATTAACATTTTTCTGTCATCGCGCTCATGAAATTCAGGGCTCAACTGCATTATTTTAAATAGGTTATTTCCCTTTAAAAACGTACTTTGCCAAATTGACCCAACAAAAAAATTCACCGTTCTATAATATAAATTATAATCAAAATTGTTTAAAAACGCCTAAATTAGCCAATTTAACCCTCCGCCGTCACACCGTTAGACAGTTCTGCGCTAGTCTCACGGGGGTCAAAATGGCCCCAATCGTTTTTCAATGGTTCCCATACGAACTCTACCCGTCCAATCGAATCGAAAAAAATCCTCTATTATACATTTTACATGTTAGAGTATGGAAAATCTCCATTAACTCAAGACATCAAATAATAATATGGTTGAAAAGTCTGAAACCCGAAATGTTCGAAAAAAATGAACTTTTTAATTTTTTTTCAATTTATGGATGATTTAAAAAAATAGCTTTAACTATTTTACAAATACTATTAACTATTTTAGCATACTATTGAGAAATTAACTATTTAAAGAAATTAACACATTAACTATTTTAGCATACTCTTGAGAAATGGGACTTGTTGGTAAAAAAGAGTCGCATGGTAGGTGGTTAAAAAAAAGAAATAACGAACGTTACTGCAAGATCTCATAAGTGCACCGAGAATTTTTGTTCAATATCCCCATTAAATGTTTCCCCCGAAGTCGTAAATCTTTTCTAGGCCATTTTGTTATCGCCCCATTTCATTTTCTCATTTACTTTGGGTGGTGCAATTAAAATAGGACACCCTTTATTATGTGTACGCATGTAATCGATTTCTTGTTTTTTTTAAATGAAAAATGTGTTTTTTAAATGAAATTTATCCGGAGGACGAAAATATCGTGTGGCAAAATCATATTGTATTTTCGAACTTGATTAGCTTATCTTTTTTTTGTTTAATATTCATTATATTTCGTTGCATAAAGTTTCTTTTTTTCCCTTTGGTACATCTGATTGGCAGTTGGAGTGTCATAGGTTCTCGGGAGAAGCGCGTATCGGCCACAGAAAAGTCGTACGAGCACGACGAATTCGTCCCGCTTCGACAGAATTCCATCCCGCGTTCGAGATTTTATGTCTATCGTTGTAATTACTCTCCTCTCGGCTCTGGGCGAATTGTTCAATTGGAATTTCCGTCGCGCTGTCCTCAGTGGATCGTTTATTCGTGCTCTCCGAGGCCAGCACCCGCGCGTATGCGATTTTTTTTCTTCGCTATCATTTTTCTTGGGCAGAGCACATCAACTGAGGAGGATTTATGAATTTGCTACCGGAAAACTTATTCGCTTTAGATATCAGTCGCGAATTCGGCACACTCGATTCTCCGTGCGTCTTATCAATTGTCGTAACGACTAATATTGTTTTTTTTGGTTCGTTTTATTTTTTACGTCTCTCATACGTCTCAGCTATTGACGTTCGTCGAACGAGACGAGAAAGAACGTTCAGACGGGCTGGAACGACGACAGAGTTCTCTCGTTCCATTCTCGCGTTTCTTCTCAGCGTATAATAAATTGACAATAAAATCATTTCGGACGGAAGTGTAATAAATTGATCCCACGGCGAAATTTTGTTTTGAGAAAGACGATAAAAAAACATCCTACGATGAAATTCAAAAGATCGCTCTTGATATCATCGATAATCGTGTTTGTATCGAGAAACCGCGAAATTTCCGGCGCGTCACCGTCGACGTTCCCGATCACCGGAAATCCACCAATCTCGACGGATTCAGCAGCAAACAAGCAGAACCGTGAAAATATCGCGGACATTCTTCAACGGGGATTATTGGACGACGTTAATCGGAACGCGAGTGAACGGATCGACGAGAAATCGCGAACGAATGAAACGTCGCCTACGAGGGAAGCGAGAAACGAAGTTCCGCAAACTCGAGGTTTATTTATCGACAAAAAAGCTTCGAAGCCGGGGCAGTTGAGTAAAAATTTGACAGCCCCGAAAATCTCTACAGGAATAAATGGGAAATTGGCCGTAAGCGGGGCCCCCACTTTCGACAAAGTGGGGAAAGAGAGCAAAGATAACGTGGCCGCGAAGAGCTCGTTGGTCACGACTCAAAAGCCGGAAATGTTAAAACCCACCGAGCCTTCTATGGAATTTCTGATGCAGCGTAAAAAGTCCGGACGAGCGAAGAATACAACGAGAAAAGAGTTCTCGAGTGATCGACCGCGTGTACTCGAAGATAATGAGGCTAAGGGGGATAACGAGACCGCCCCGGTTTCCGATACAATGACGGAAAATGAGGAGGAGCGAAGCTTGAAAAATCTCGAGACGAAGGCAACATCGATCATTGCAAAGTTGAAGAATCTCACGAGTGTTCGTCGCAAAACTTTCACCCGCGATTTCGATCGCATTTTGGCGAAAACTCTTGCGACATACGAAAATCAAAATAGCAGCCTTGTCGACGATGAGGATTCGTCGGATTGCTTGCCGAGGCAACGGTGTTGCAAAATTTGTTGCTCTTGCAAGAAAAAAGAACGAAAAAGACTGAACGTTACTGAAACGTCGACGACTAATCGTTATTCCAATTCAAAAATAATAGAAGTGTCAAATGCAACGTCTCGAAAAATTCCAAGGATCACAATGTCATATAAGACACCGAAAACAGCAGCAACGACAACGAGCACCGTAGCAACGACGACGAGCACTGAACCAACGACGACGAGCACCAAAGCAACGACGACGAGCACCAAAGCAACGACGACGAGCACCCAAGCAACGACAACGAGCACCAAAGCAACGACGACATCACCTGCGACGACAATGGCCATGACGGAATTGTCATCCAGTGACGAAAATATCATTACGACTCGAAAATGGGATCACCGTCTACCGTATCCCGTACTTTCTCGTCGCAAAATGGACGAAAACTCGGCTTTAAAGAGAAAAAAGAAAAAGTGCAACAAACGAGGAAATTCGAAGAGAAAAGGAGGCTCATCGTACTCGGGGCAGGATGGAAGATTTATCCAGAAGGGACCGGTGCAATCGTATCATCAAGGACGAGTTAACGCGGTTAATGACGATGTTGGCGCATTTGCGGAAAACATACCCACGGGTTACGGACTTCTCGATAAACATGGAGAACTTCCTTCACAAGTGTAAATGTTGCTGGTGTACGATCATTTTGACATAAACGTCGTGATGAATTAAAAAATCCTATTTGAATTTTAAACTGTGGATAATACGATGAATACTTGTGAAAAGTCTTCATTGGAAAATCTTCGTCAGATTTGGTTTTATATTTGATATATTTTGAAATATTTAAAACCTTACGGCTATTGTAGAATCTCTATAAATCTATTATTTTAGCCTTTATTTCTTTTCATCAGCCCTGCGTATTATTGTTAGTAGTATGCGTTACTATTCGCATCAAATTCACTTTGAGATCAGGTACGTGCTCTCGATAGTTCATTTCAGACAGACACAGTATTGGAAAAACATTATTCACTGTTATTGTTTAACTTTTGACATTACTAGAGCAATTACTTTCACATATCAGCGATAAAAAAAAAAGATTGGTCGATCAATCGTTCAATTAGCTGTTGGAAGCCAGTTCCCGTTATTGACCATATTGATACTCCTCTCAGTTCGTTCATCTCTCACGTTCTCGCTCCATCTCACTCTTTAGATAAAAAAATGGACGCTGCACAGACCTCATGGTACATTAAATACATAAACATTTATAACGCAACAAGATTTAATTAGATTTTGTCGAATCAATTTGTTACCTCAACGCTTCGTACGCAAACACGTGTATGGTACATTTAACTTTCAATTTTCCGGCACTTCGCTTTGTAGATAAAAAATAATGACACATCGTACATCCAATAAACGGATTGACGCAAACATGTAGCAAAAGTTAAATTCGTAATGCCTGCTGTTCTTCGAATGGCAATAATTTCTATTCGGACGGTCTTATGTTCCTAGGGCAAAAACGGCTTAAGTGGACAATCGACTGGAACTAGTCGTGGCCATTGTTTTTTCAAGCAGTACATTAAGGGGTCTTCTCACTTTAGACGCTAAAAAAGGTTATTTTTTTGATAGGTTTGTATTAAAGATATTGATATAAAAGTTGTTACACTTAATAAATACACTTTCGAAATACATTAAAGAAATTTTGTTACGTATTTATGTAACCCAAACAAACTTCAAACGCGTTTTTCTCAAAACAACGTTTTTCGACGGCTTGTTGATAAAATCTTCGAAACTACTGAACCGATCCTTATGAAATTTTAACCACATATTCTTTACAACTATAGCCATAGCGCATATGAAGGATTTTTTTTAATTTTGATATTTACTATTTTTTTTGCCAAAAACGGTGAAAACACGTTTTTTTTGTTTGATTTTTAAACATGACCGCCATTATGTTATTTTTGCATATATCAAAAATCGCATGATATGCGCTATAGCCATTAACATCTCAATACAAAACCGTTTGATTTTTTTGTTTCTGATTATCCATCTCCGAGATTTCATCAACAGCGCAGACCCACCATTTTTTTAGGACATTTTTTTAACTACCATTTTCGTCTATAAATAGTGACTTGAATAAGTATTTTTTTTAAATGTATTTCGAAAGTGTATTTATTGAGTGTAACAACTTTTATATCAATATCTATAATGTAAAGGTATCAAATAAATTCATGAGAATAGTCATTTTTTAGCGTCTAAAGTGAGACCCCTTAAAATTAAAATGGTGGTCAATTTTGCAACAATTTTCCTATATAGGTGATAAGTGTGTGTGTGCGTGTGTGTGTGTGTGTGCGTGTGTGTCTGTATGTGTGTGTGTGCACACTCACATAGTGGCCCATTTGAATTCGTGAAGCAAAGAAACTAGAAAAAAATGAACGTTTTCCACAAAAGTTTCGATTTTGCGAGGCAGCCATACGATAGCGCGATTAACATGTTTTACCGTCACGCGCCTACAACATTTTTCGGCAACCTTTAGTATATTGGTCGAAGGATCCAGAGGCAATTTTCAAAAAGTAGCGGCCTTGGAAACGGTCAACTCAGTCGCGAGAAAGAAAAAAAAATTACTAGTTAAAAAAATAGGCAATTTATAGCAATGTAAAGTTAAAGGAATTGTAAAAGAACACGAAAAATGTACAAATTTTGGTATTTATGCTTTTATTCTATTATTTTTTCAATTTCTTCTCTTAATTTTTTTCGTTTCATTAATTTTATTCTTCAGTTACTTTACAATTCTTCCAACTCTCGCCACCTTAAGGTGGCAAGAGTTGGAAACACGCTCAGATGGAGAAGCTTAATTAAAATCGAAACCGGAAAGTTCAGGTGAAATACTGCTTGAACTTGATTTACCTCACTTAAGGTGTACCACGTGGTCATTGCGATATTGGGTGTTTAAATAAAAAAGAATGAAACGATGTTTACGCAAAATTAAAAAAAAATCTACTAACATTACACAAAGTGCAACTATCGTATAGCACTGAAAATGTAATCAGGTTTTTGTTATTGTTAAATAAATATTGATACATTGAGGTAATATAATTTTTTAACTAATAACAAGATTAGAATTGGGTGGGAAGAGGGTATTTTTCAAACGATTACAGGCATTCAGCATGTCACAGCTTCCCCCACTCTACTCACAGTGACAATGGCGTGGGTGTAGCGTTCGTTTCGTGTGACATCCAGCTAACTCAGACCCCTATACCCAGCCTACCTCAATAAACATATACAGTTTTCAGGGGTCTTCTCACTCTAGACGCTAAAAAAGGCTATTTTCATGAATTTGTTTGATAGGTTTATATTATAGATATTGATATAAAAGTTTTACACTCAATGAATACACTTTCGAAATGCATTTTAAAAAAATATTTATTTAACTGACTATTTATAGACGAAAATGGTAGTTAAACAAATGTCCAAAAAATTGATGAAATCGCGGAGATGGATCATCGGAAACAAAAAAATTTAATGGTTTTAGATTCAGTATGTTAATGGCTATAGTGCATATCATACGATTTTTTATGTATGCAAAAATAACAAAATGGTGGACATTTTTTGAAAAAAAGTTTTTTCACCGTTTTAGGCAACAAAAAATAGTAAATATCAAAATTTTAAAAAATCCTTGATATGCGCTATAGTTGTGAAGAATATGTAGTTAACATTTCATAAGGATTGGTTTAGAAGTTTCGAACATTTTATCAACAAGCCGTCGAAAAACGTTGTTTCGAGAAAAACGCCTTTAAAGTTTGTGTGGGTTTCATAAATACATAACATTTAAAAAAAATGTATTTCGAAAGTGTAGTTATTAAGTGCAACACCTTTTATATCGATATCTATAATATATACCTGTCAAAAAATTCGTGAAAGTAGCCTTTATTTAGCGTTTACAGTGAGAAGACCCCTTAAAAACATTTTCAAAGCTAATATTTTCAATGCTGAAAATTGCATCTTGTTTCTGCATCTTCGCTCGACCATAGAGAAAACTTCGTGGACGAAGTATTTTCTATGAGCGAGCAATTTTTGTTTATTATTTACTATTTTATCGCTTATTACATTTTTCGAAATTACATTATTTGAAAATCTAAACCTCTCGAGCGATTGCACTCTGATTCTATACGAACCAGCCATCAATGATGGTCCAATTGTACGAAGGAATTCTGCCCGACATGGCAACATTTAACGGAAGGTTCTGCTTTGTTGAGCCAAAAAATGTTCGATTATTCACCAATTTTTTATGCGAAAAGTATTGAATTTAGAATGTTGATATTTGGTATGTTGACTAAGCGGTCTTTATTGAACATCAAAATATTTTTTAAAGTTTGACAAAAGATGGTGGTGAGAGTGGGAGGAGCCACGTATGTCGACACGGGCGATGACGTTCATCACTTGCGGAAGTCTTAAGTCCCGGACAGGTGATCTGAAGCAAACAAATCAAACATATTTTTACTTTGTACAATATTGTGTATAAGTTGACCTAGAATCAAGAAGAAAAATTGACAAATAAAAAAATAGTGAGCGATCGGAAGGAAGTCTTTTTTTTCCCAAAATTTTTCGCAGTTTTTTGCTTACTATTTTTATTTATTTATTTTTTCAATTTTACTTCTTCATTCTAGGTGAACTTATACACATTATTGTACAAAGTAAAAATATGTTTGATTTTTTTGCTTCAGATCACCTGTCCGGGACTTAGGACTGCCGCACCATGTTTCGTCAAACTTTAAAAAATATTTCGATGTTCAGTAAAGACCGCTTAGTCAACATACCAAATATCAACATTCTATATTTAATACTTTCAGCATAAAAAATTGGTGAAAAATTGAACATTTTTTGCCCCAACGAGGCAGAACCTTCCCTTAAGTACCTGAAGCGTCCACTAAATTTTGCAAGTTTGTCAAATTCCAAACTTTATAAAAACTGAACATCGAGACTCTCAATTGAATACAAAAAGTGGTTCGGGGTCCCGTCAATACGTAAGAAAATTCATTTCGGTATCTCAAAAATATTTAAAATTCCTCAGTCAAGCTTTGTCAAGTAAACCCAAACAAACCCAAACAATTTCTACCTACAGCATCCGTCTCGGGAGTAATGCCAAAAAGTTCACTCACCCCATTTTTTACCCCACCATAACGCCGTATGTTTCAAGCCAGCGGAATATTTCCCCATTTCTTTTTTGTCTCAAAACTGGCTTACTTACATGCAACAAAAACTATTCAATATGATTTTACATACGAGACGTTGCATTTGTTCCTATAGAATACCCCTTCTCTCCCGAACGGTTGGAAAACTTTTGTACGCAACATTTTTCCCGACGACTTTACTTTTCCGAGCAACCTCGCCATACAAATTAATGTGGAACGCCCTATATATCCAGCTGGAAAAACGCTATTGTCATACGATTAAGTATTAATAGAGCGTACGTGGGCACGCATTCACGCGAAAGAGGGTAATAATGGATTATTATCGCATGTGCAAAACCGTCACGTGAATGTTTCTTTTCACGTACATGGAATATTCGAGCCCGGATCAACCTTCGCCATCGCGATATGTCGCTTATGATATTTTGTATGACCCGCAGGGTTAATGATAGATTCTTTATCAGCGATTTTATCCCCCCTATTTACTCCAACAACTATGCAATTACATTCCTTTTCCAGCATTTTTCAAATATATCGACCCGAATGGCGACCTCCAAGAATCATACAAATAATCGTTTCGCGCGTATCGAAATCGGAAAGATACTGCCAAACTTTGCAGAACCGCGAAATCCCTTTTTTAATTTACAGAACTTAATTTTTATCATTTTAAGGTACAATAGTTTTTTAAAATTATCTGAATTGGATTAAGGGGTTTAAAAGTAAACGACGAAAAATCACTTTTTTAACATCAAAATATACTTTGATATCATCTTATAAATATTCCCGGAAAATATCAAGGTGATCGGATCAAAATTGACGGATTATTACAGGCCGTTATGTTGATGCCCGTCGGAACGTTCGCAGCGTTGTTCGAAACATTGAACGCTTTTGTCTCGAAAGTACGTTTTCAAAGTCGGTGAGCAAATGATCTCAAAAACGACTACATCGATATTTCTGAATTTTTAAAGGCTTTTTATCGATGTAAAAATATAGTAATTGATCGAATGATTTTTTTCTTCTATATATACTTTCGATTTGACGGATAAAAAAAGCCCATTTTTTTTCCATTAATCAAGACTCTCACTTAGAAAACCCGCAATTTTTCAAATTTATTTCATAGTTCGGAAATTCCTTCGATTAATCATAGGATAAACGAATATACTAACGAAATTCGTTTTTTTTTAATATTAGATAACCTGGTCCAGAAGGGTATTCTTCACCGCAAAGTACGTTTTCGCGAGGTGCTTCCCGGACATCGGCTGTAAATCGATTATAATTAAATATTTTTACAAAAAAAACAATTACAGAGTATTCTTCATATGATCCTTTTTTACTCCAAAAATGAGCTGTTTTCGACTGTTAACACTAGGCATAACCCGTTAAAATAATCCATGGATAAATATTCGACCGTATTTTCATTGTAGGTAAATAGACAATCGATAATCGGAATAGGAAATGAGCTGGAATAACTTGGATCAATCAACAGTCGATAAGTTTTCAGAATCACGACTGTTGCTGTGTCGTCTGAGCCAGGAGAAAAGGCTTGGCGTTTACGATTATCGCGATATAGTGGTATCCTATCGTGAACTCACAGCGCGTGGTTTCTCCCTGTGTACGTTGTGTGTACATATATAGATGTATACCGCTCTTATGTACACCTATACGTGATGCAAAATTCAGTACGCGTCGAGTTGACGAATAATAGAGCGATAGGCGTAATGTTAATATCGTATGGCATGGAACACGTACGGAAAATGCGCGTATATGTAATGGTGACATATATCGACCAGTTTGTGTGACCTGGTCAATTAGTGGTCCTACGTGGCGCTTTTATACCGGTTTTCCTTCGATAGAAAGTCGCAGCACGTTATTATAACTGGAATAAGCGGGCCGCGAAAACGCAGTAAGTGTAGGGAAAAGTCTCCAAGTATGGTCGAAGCAAGTCTGGAACTGTGTTTCGATTCTCTATGGGTGGAATTTCAACAAAACTCCGGGGTCTACGTCAAACTTGAGGTACATATTTCGTAGTACACTGAGAAAAATGTATGGCAACTTCAACTATATTTTATATTACCCTGAGAAGACAACAATATTTCATAGTCGTGGTTACAGCCTAAAATATATTACTGCTTATGATATTTTAGCAGTTGTGTTAACTATGCTCATATGTTAACCGCAACCAACAATCTTACAAGCATACGTTGATTGATCAATGCTCTATAATATAGTAGGTTTTCACAAAATGGATATTACCTTACACTATCAAAAAATAGTGATTTTTACCATATTGTATGGTATGTATACTAAATGTGTATAATATTTAAAAAATTGTCAATTGTCAATTGTCAATCATACTACCTGTATGATTGTTTTTCATAATTTGTCATTCCCTGACCTCCTGAAATGATTACTATCGTAGAGTAGTCAGGATAGTCACTTTTCGTAAGATCTTGTAACAATTTATATTCAACAAGTGTTAATGTTAACCGTATAATTAGTACAAACTTGCACTGAGAAAAATATCCATAGTATTCATTTAAAAAACGCCCATGGTAAAAGTGGGCATAGTTAAATTCCCTATAGTTTATTGACACCTCAATCATAATATGGTTAACACAACTATAAGCGTCTATCTAATCATGCCGTTTTGGTAGTCCGTTTGTTCATCTAGTATCCATGAAATAACTATTAACAACAGTGAAAGGCTTTGCAATATCGATATAGTTAAGGGGGGAAATCAGAGTAGCACACAAAAAAATAGGCATATTTTCGGGAATTAATTTTGGCCGAATAAAAGTATCAATCGAAAATCTGTAAAGTAGGTTTTATAGCAATACTAAAAAAGTACAAAATGTAATTTTTTCAATAAAAAATATTTTAAAATGGCGGCTGCGCAGCATATGCTCCAAGGCGCCTTTTTTTGAGCTCGCCGAAGACATAACTCGAGCAAATTTTTACCGATCGACTTGAAATTTTGACAGTAGCTTCGAAACATCTTTCTCCAAGGAGCTACGTAGGATTTTTTCGATATATTGTTTTTTCGCAAAATGGTGCATGTTTGAAAATAAAGTTAAATTTTTAACAAAAAAAACGCCATAAAATCGTCGATAAAAAAAAAGTAAGCCATATAAAATAAAAAATCCTACGTAGCTCCGTGGAGAAAGATGTTTCGAAGCTACTGTCAAAATTTCAAGTCGATCGGTAAAAATTTGCTCGAGTTATGTCTTCGGCGAGCTCAAAAAAAGGCGCCTTGGGGCATATGCTGCGCAGCCGCCATTTTTAAATATTTTTTATCGAAAAAATTACATTTTGTACTTTTTTAGTATTGCTATAAAACCTACTTTACAGATTTTCGATTGATACTTTTATTCAGCCAAAATTACTTCCCGAAAATATGCCTATTTTTTGTGTGCTACTGTGATTTCCCCCCCTGAATTCAGTTAATATTTTTACTATTGTTAGTAGTTATTTCGGGGATAATAGATAGTCCATCAGACCACCATAGTTGCATGTGTAGATATACTTTTCGCTTATAGTTGGTTAGCCATATTATGATTACCGGGCCAATAAACTATACGAGAGTTTACTATCCCCTCTTTTGCTGTGGGCGTCTTTCATAAATACCATGTACTTTGCTCTCAGTGCAGCATTAGTATTGGTGCGCCGATTTTGTGATCTAGCTGAAATAACCATATCGATATTGTGAAGCCTTTTACAATAGTGACAGTAATGTCGGAGATACTACCCGACTAGAAATTTGGATCCGGCAGCCTGAAGACTGATCAGGCTGCTATCAAGCTCCAGTCCGTAATACCGTAATACGGCACGTCTGATCAGTGCCGGAAGTCCCCCGAACCAGTGGAAACTTAGTCCGGGCGCGAGTAGGCACCCTGAACAGGGCCAAATACGGTAGCCTGTATGCCGCTGTAATATGGCGTTCATGGACACCGTGTTACGGCACGCCTGCTCCGGATGCCACGCTCTGTGCCGGATGCCGACTGGATCAGTAGGGCCTTAGTACGGACGCGAGAAGGCACCCTGCACAGGCCGAAGTACGGTAGCCTGTATGTCGCCGGAATATGGCATCCATGGACGCGAGGTTACGGCACGCCTGGTCTGTGCCTTGGGCGGACCGGATTGGTGGCATCTCAGTACGGACGCGAGGGGGCACCCTAAACAGGCTGAAGTACGGTAGCCTGTATGTCGCCGTAATGTGGCATCCATAGACGTAGTTGGCGAATTAAGATTTTGAGGTTAGGTTTCATTCACGTCTGCGATATAAACCGCATGAATTCGAATAATCTACACTCTGCGAGCAGGTAATAAACATAGGCTTATTGTTTGTATACAAACGAACTGAAACGATATTATTTAATAATACATCATTCAAAATATTCTTAATGGCAGAACTTAAAATGACTGATTAATATATATATATATATATATATATATATACATACACATACATACATCCATACATACATATTATTTTTATGAATTTTGAATGATTGAATATTTGGAATGATGTATTATTGAATAATATCGCTTCAGTTCGTTTGTACATAAACAATTAGCCCATGTTTATACACAAACGAACATGAAAAATGCACGAATTTGTGCATATATATATAATGTATATATATATAAGAGCGAATTTACTATTTTTGTCGAAATTACATGCATGTGAGTTGTTTTTACAGCCTAAGGGCCGTTGCACATGGCGTATTGTCTACGCGCAGATGATGCGATACAAACGCAATACACACATGATCCACACGCTTTTTGGACTGAAAAACGCATATAGATCAAGTGTGTGTCGCGTTTGTATCGCGTGGTCTGCGTGTAGAAAATACACCGTGTGCAAAGGCCCTAAATGGGCAAAAAAAATTCAGCGGTAAATATATAATTATTGTTACATTGCAATTATGTAACTTTGAACATCATGCATAAAATTATTGACATTCTGTAGAATATAATTAGACTGATAAAGACAGGGAAGAAAAGAAGAAAGTTTACACAAGTGTTAGGATGGCTAAATAGGTAGCGCGCTCGGCTCTAGAATAAGAAGGCATGGGTTCAATCCCGAGGGTAGGTAAAAACTTTAACGAGGCAGAATAATGTTTTAACTCAATTATCATATGAGCAGGAACATAAATAAGGTATATGGAAACAGATGATACTAACAGAATTTTTTTATTCATAATTTTTGGATTGCTTTTGTTTGTCATTTCAGGCATAGATACGGCAGCCGGCTCAGAGCCTGCAAGGGTATACTGACCAGGTCCGTAACCAGCATCCGCATCAGGGCCGGATGCAAAAAGCGTTTCACGCCTATTGAAGCCCTGATACGGCGGCCTGCAAAGTGCCGTAGTACGGAATACGGCATGCCGGATACGGCCCTAGTCTGCTGCGTAGCAAAATTTCTAGTCGGGTAGATAGTCGAACACGCCACCAAAGTCGCGTGTTTACGTATACTTTTCGCTTATAGTTGTATCAACCATATTATGATTGCGGTAACAAAAAACTATAGGGAATTCGACTATACTCTCTTTTACGATGCGCGTTTTTTGTAAATATTATACACTTTTCTCTCAGTGTGTACTATCATTGTGCTTGCGGCCCCTTTTTCAAGACAATCTTCTACGGATCTCCTGGCGGAACAGTAGGACGCAAAGTCTTCCGGAAGCTCCGCTAGATGGCCCCCTGGCTCAAACGCTCGCGCGGGAAGGTCGCCACTGCCGATTCTATAAAGGACATGTTTCTCTTACGATCTTGGTACCCGCTTAGCAGATAGTATTCTTTGTATCTTTATGCAGCTTGCACAGCGGTATGCAAAAAAATAGATTACGGTATTTGTGCGTGTTTTTAAATCTCCAAATAGTCGGTCTGGTACAAAAGCCAAGTAAAACTTCTAAAAAGGACAAAGTTAGATCCGCCGGGGTTCGTTGTGACGAGGACGTTGCGCACTCAGGATAATGCAGCTATCTTGAGGGTGACTTCGGAGCCACAAAGCCTGGACAGTGCATTTCAAAATCTAACAAGGAAAGGTTGCGAGGTCGATTTCTCCGATTTCGATTAAATTTGGCATACTTGTAGAATGTATAAAAATAGGCGATACGTATTTTTTTATATCTGCGGAAGCCGATTTTTAGGGGTTGAAACGCACCCTTGAAAAATTGGGTGTTTTTTGTCAATAACGGTTTAAGCGGCTATATCAGTGTGACATTTTTAAAAAATCGATTTTTTTGCCTTTTTCGAAACTTTATACTTTCACGGATATCCTGTAAAAATCCAAGGCCGTATCTCTAATCATTTTATCTTGCAAAAATCGATAGTTAAATCTTTAAACGCGTTTTTCTCGAAGTGAGATTTTTCAAATTTGCTGACATTGAAACTCAAAGAACAATTATCCAATTGACTTGAAATTTGAACTGAGTACTCTTGAATATATTTACTCTACAATGACGTAGGATATTTTTGATTGGGTGAAAATTGACAATTTGTCATTGAAAAAAACGACCATTTTATAGGCAAAAAACAGACTTTTTTTACAAGTATGCCATTTTGTTGGATTTTGATATTTTTCGAAAATCCTACGTCATTGTACAGGAAATGCCTTCCAGTTTAACGACATTTTTCCCTTTTTCGGTTTCAGCTACTCAATCGGCCGGAATCATGGCAGCAGTGGAGGAACGTTTTTTTTGGCGCCTCCGAAGGCAGCGCCTAAGTCGCTTGGATCTCAATATTATCTACGAAAAAATTGTGTAATATAGGTCAAATATAGCCAAATATATTCTTAATTTTCCGAAACATTTAATTGAGTACTATTCTTCCAAAAAATTCCCGAAAATCACCCAAATTTTCAGCGTTCACACTGGCGGTTACCCTTAACGGTACGAGATATGAAAAAAGTTCGAATGGCAACAATGTTTATTTTTTTCGTGTATTATACATTGGAGATGAGAACGATAACGTTCTCGACGAAAAACGAACAAAACACCCCTACTTTTGAGGGTGCGTTTCACCCCTTAGACATCGGGTTCCGCAGATATAAAAAAAATACGCGTCGCTTATTTTTACCAGTTCTGCAAGCATGCCAAATTTCATCGAAATCGGAGAAATCGACCTTGCAACCTTCCCTTTAAGACGGAATGACACCTCACCGCGGTCGGTATGGTAGAACAATTATAGATTCCCAAGAAAAAAAAAACTCGATTGGCTTATATTAAGTGAATCTACATTTTTTTCTCAAATTCAGAAAATTTTAGGGGCAGACACCTGTTCGTCTATCTATTTGACGTTGTTTGGCAAAGTTTCGATGGGATCTGAAGAGCCGTTTCAGAGATTTTTGGGTATCTATAATTGTTCTACCATACCGACCGCGATGAGGTGTCATTCCGTCTTAAGCGGGAAGGGGCACGAAAAGTATCCATGAAAATGCATAAATATGGGGTAGAATAATTCACGACCAGTGTCGCTCCGATGAACTAAATTCTAGCAATATAGTACTTAATATCCACGAACAGAAAGTGACCATGCATACTGCTATGCGTGCTATAGCAGATAGGTTCAAGACAGCAGCAGCGCCGCTTGAGGGGACCCTCATTTTTACGTTTCGTGGATGCAACAGAGTGCAGAGTGTAAACTCACTCGGACTCTTCACTCTAACCTCCATAGTCCAAACCTTTGCTTCGAGGTTTAACCCACAAAATTTAAACGCTATGGCCATTGCATCTACTACAGAGGACCTATAACTATGAACCCAGGATCGATGATTTCTTATAAGGTAAGAAATCTCATGCTTTAGCAACCAACACATACTTGAATGCGCTATTCTCGAACCTAATTTTTTCAAACTTGTACCAGTTGTATCCCGAAAGTCCAGAAATTATTTACTCTAGAATCATTGCCGTTGCTCCGCAGGTGTTATGCATCGCGTAGGTATGGATTGTGAAAAAATCTAAAAACCGTAAAAGAATTGAACTTTTTACGATTCTTTGCTGAATTTTTCAACGATTCTTAGATTCATTTTTCACGATACTAGGCTGATTTTTTTAAACGATTTTTAACTGTATCGTTTTAACGAATTTTAGCTGATTTTTTAACGATTTCTAACTGCATCGTTTTTACTGATTCTTAGCTGATTTTCGTTCACGATTCTTAACTAATTTTTTTTTACGATTCTTCGCTGACTTGTTTATGATTGTGGGCTATTTCACTTTGAAATTCGCTATTTGAAATTCAAATGCCCGTCGGTTTGTCAAAAAACTATTTACATTTTTTATGTCGGTAATATATTTTTATAATGTATTGCCGATATAAAAAACTAATATATTTTTTTTATCGGTCACGATGTTATTATTTTAACATTCTACTTTGCATTTTTTTAAATTCGATTTATAGCGAGGATAAAAAGTGCCGTTTTGGACCATTTTTAAAAGGCTGATAACGTCATTCTACCGCGTTCTTTTTTATGGAAAAAAATTGCGCACCTTCTTCAAAATGTACCACAAAAGTCTCCGATCCAATATCTCCAATATTTTGCCCAAAAAACTCAGTTAAGTAGCTCTTTCGACGCTGCCAGTTGTGTGTCTTCTTACCAAACTAATCGGTTGAGAAATGTAACTCGTTCAGTACCGATTAAGGGGTCTTCTCTCTTTAGACATTAAAAAAGGCTATTTTTCATGAACTTTTTGATAGGTTTATATTGTAGATATTGATATAAAAGTTGTTACACTTAATAAATGCACTTTCGAAATAAATTTAAAAAAAAATGTTTTTATGTATTTATGTAACCCAAACAAACTTTAAACGCGTTTTTCTCGTGACAACGTTTTTCGACGGCTTGTTGATAAAATCTTCGAAACTACTGAGCCGATCCTTATCAAAATTTAACCACAGGATTTTTTTAAATTTGGATATTTACTATTTTTTTTTGCCAAAAACGGTAAAAAACACGTTTTTTAATGTTTTTTTTAATGTCCGCCATTTTCTTATTGTTGCAAATAAAAACGTTTTATTTTTTGTTTCGGATGATCCATCTCCAAGATTTCATCAACAGCGCAGACCTACAAGTTTTTTAAGATATTTTTTTAACTACCATTTTCGTCTATAAATAGTGACTTAAATAAAGATTTTTTTTTAACATGTATTTCGAAAGTGTATTTATTAAGTGTAACAACTTTCATATCAATGTCTATAATATAAACCTATCAAAAAATTCATAAAAATAGCCTTTTTTAGCCCCTAAAGTGAGAAAACCCAAGGATTGCGGTAATCGCAAGGATTGCGATTACCTTAAATTTTCGTCCGGATTCTTTTGAATATACGTATAAGTACTTATGTGATCATTACATACGTAATGATGATAAACATGATCACATCCGTATGGTATGATAAGGATGGATCGAAAAACGCAACGAAAATTCCAATATTGCTTGCAACGAATTGTGACGACATGACCAACTGCATTGACGAAGTCGAAGTACAGGTAGCGGCAACATTGGTGATTGTTAAATCGATAAATGCCAAGAGAAAAGAGGACACAGAATGAACAGTGAAGTCATAGTTTTATAGAAAACTATGAAGTACAAGGCGTAGAATTGCCATGTAGAAGTCGGTTCAGTCGAAACGACTGTCGTTTCTCCGTGTATTTTCGATAATGAAACCAGCAATGGTTCTTGCCGGTTGAATTACGCTATTTTCTTGTGGATCACCCTAACTGACGTTCTACGTTCTGCTGGCGGGTCGCCAATCGAAACGGCGCCGTATGTCCTAGTCTGGATATCACTACGTCACTGACGCGACGCGACGAGCGATCGAAAGAAAATAATTTGCCTTTTTTTCTGACGTCCTACATTATTCCTACCTACCACGTTTTCGTTACTCAAAAATATAGACAATTTTTTTGGTTTCAGTGCGTTGAGTTTTGGGCAGAGGGAAGTAGGATGGGAGGTATAGAACTGACTTGCGTCAGTTTGAAACTGGATATTCACCAGAAATGTTTGCTGTCTTGATAAAATCATAGGAGTATTTTTTTGTTCAAATTTTGGTAAATGTTCGCTATTAGGATAAACTTGAGTCCCGATGAGACTCAATCCAATTAAGATCAAGATTTAGATTTATTAAGATTAATAAATAAATCATCTTTATATATAAATATATAAGGGTGGCACAACTTAAAGCTCTATTTTTTTCCCTTTTTCTCACCATCCAATTATTATCTTCTTTGAAATAAAAAAAAAGTATTGCGAAAGCTTCGGATGGTCAAAAAATATTTAGAGGTCACTCCAGCCGCCCAAAAATTGAAAAAATTCATATAAAAATCGATTTTTTTCGTCCACTTCTCATTCATGAATTTTACGCTTTATAATTTTTTAATTAACCTCGCCAAAGCTTTAGCTGGCCAATGAATATTTAGTGGTCACTCAATTTTTGCCCATTTTTTTCTTTTTTCACTCATAAATTTGACGCTTTGTAACATTTTCGAAACAATTAATCCTTTTTTCTTTGAAAACAGATTTTTCAAATTTACCTCACACTTCTAACCCAAGAACTATAATCTTTGTTCTTATAAAATAATTATTTAAAGCTCTTGTCCGTAAACAAAATTATATCTCGTTTTATTCGTAAAACTGAAGTGGCAGCTGTTTTGCGCGTCGTAATGCGTCCCACAGTTGGTCTCGTTAGTCAACCTGCGGACCAATCATAGTTGTACTTTGTGACGAGCGACGCCATAATACAATAATACATAATAACACATATCGTCTAATTGGTGTTTGTTACAAATTATCATAATAAATTCAGAAAATGTAACACTTCGCTTTTTATTTTGTTTTCATGCTACAAGGAATTATAGTGCATGCGAGATTTATTATTTGGCGGAAATTCTGAATTTCGAAAACCTTGAGCGACCACTAAATATTCATTGGCCGGCTAGAGCTTATGTGAGGTTAATTTAAAAATTATAAAGCATAAAATTCAAGGTTGAGAAGTCGATGAAAAAAAAATCGATTTTTTAATGAAAATTTGAATTTTTGGGAGGCTTAAGCGATCTCTAAATATTTTTTTTCCGCTCACAATGTCCGCAATTTTTTTTTCTCTACAGAAGATAAATCAATGAAGAGAAAAAGGAAAAAAATAGAGCTCAAAATTGTGTCACCATAATATATATATATATATATACACCGGTGGAAGTGATTTTGAACACATTTTTTTAAATAAAATTTTCACATTTAATGATCTTTTTTACTTAAGGCTTATCAAGCCAAATATTACGGAGAAACATTGAAGATTCAAATTAAAAAATTACATTATCATTTGGGCGTAACAGAATTTCTGGGTAAATATAAAAAAGGTAATTTCTATTAAAAGTGTCCAGAATTAATTCCCCTACACGGAAAAAAAGAAACAGCGAAAATCACAGTATAAACCGCATAAAAAACCGGGCGCCATATTTCATTATATAGTAAAACAGAGTAATGTAAATCCTGTCCTACAAAAATGACGAATTTTCCTCTACACACTGAGATTTTTACAGTTACACTGGCTTATTTACAGTTCGGTATTGTGAATACATTAGTGTTTTCAGTAAAAATATTCAACTGTAAAATTTACATGAGATGACTGATTTTTATATTGTACGCAAACTGCAAGGGTTACAGTGTATATTGTATTGAGTACAGAGTGATTCATTAATTGTACAGTGTGGCACGGTAGTTTTACTCTTCTTTCGACAGTTCTTGACGTTATCTGTGCACTCTGAGATTTTTACAGTTACACTGGTTTATTTGCAGATTGATATTGTGAATACATCAGTGATTTCAGTAAAAATATTCAACTGTATAATTTAAATGCGATCACTGATTTTTATACTGTACGCAAATGAGGCACGAGGTGAGGCACGAGGCCAGGACACGAAGGATTGCCAGTTAGTAGTGCGTGGTTGATGGGACGCGGACATCGAAATTTGTGCGACAGAATTCAAGAAATTATAAAGAAAGAAAGCATTTTTTTTAAAGGTACTTTCTTGTCTAATTAGGACTTGTCTCGCGCGTGGGGTGAGGCACGTGACCAGGACACAAAGGATTGCCAGTTAGTAGTGCGTAGTCGATAGGATGCGAACGTTGAAATTTGTGCGACATAATTCAAGAAATTATAAAAAAGAGAGAATTATTTACAAAAAGGTACGTTCTTGTGTATGTGACTGATTTTTTTATATTTTATACACTTTTTTTCAAACTTCTTTTATGGATAAACTTTTTTAGTGTGTCTACATAAACTCTGTCGATATAACTGGCGCATTCATTGTACATAATACAGATTAACCAACTGTCAAGTTACACGTTTTGTTAAATTGATATTACAGTGTTGAACTGTCAAAATTTACTTTTGACTACACTATTTTGGACTATGTGTAACAGTAAAAGATACAGTAGAGCGATTCGAGTCCAAAGAGGACAGTATAGGAACTGTAATAATTTACTTTCAGCACACTGTATTTTAAGCATTGTGTTCCAGTAAATATCGCTGTGCAATCGCTCGAGTCCAATGAGAACTGTGTAGCCCCTGTATTTTGTACTATTTCTTTTTTTCCGTGTAGTGTATATAAATATAAATAAATAAATAATCGTTTAGTGATTAATCGATTCATATATGTATTTGAACATACGCTGATTATTTTACGTACCTTGTTCATACCATTCCCCATTTTGATGATCACAACTGAAGAACTTCGCGATTCGGACTCACATTGGGGCAATATCTGGGGCCACGATGACCACGATAATAGATGATCTAACGGTGTGTACGCCGAAAGCGATCAATCACAATATCGTCGTGTCTTCCTAATTCCTTCACGTCGCTCACATTGAGCATACAAGAGATAAAGGGCTTTGTTTTTTTCCCCTCAAAAGCAACCACACACATTTTATTCACATGTTTCTTCCCCACTCAGTTTCTTCGGCACCTCTCTTCGAATTGTCCTAGCCCTTGGAACTGCCTCCGCTGGCGACGATGATGCTCCATTCTTCACGGAAATGATTTAAAATTGACTTTTACGGATAAGCACCAGTCGTCCAGTCCGCAAATCATCGTGAGTCCCATTATTATCCACTTTCACATACTTGATTAATTTTATTCGGGCACGATTTAAGTTTGAAAGTAGCAGTTTCTTTTATTACAACAATAACAGGGTTACATTTGTTTCATTGTTCAATCGGTGACTGTTCCGATTGTGATTGAGAGGACGGTAGACTGATCGTTTGAAAGGAATGGAAGTCCGTGTCAGCTCAGAAAGGAAAGGCTTTCTTTTGGCCCTCGAAGGGTAGCTTTCCTCGCATGCTTTCTGCAATTCGGAGTCATGAAACAGGATCCGGTCAATCGATTAAAAGGAACGAAGAAGGCCCTTCAACTTTCTCATATCAGTCACTATGAAAAGAACAATAACACAAAGAATAATAGGAACTGTGAATTGACAGATAAATGAAAAACACCACAAATATAAAATGCCACGTAATCTCTTTCCATCAGCTGTGTAATCTATACCATTTTTCCAACAAGTCTTCCATAAAGCGTGGATCAAACTTCACCAGCTCTAACGACACACAGCTACATGTCTATATCATGTAAGATTAGTGGGCACGCATAGTGGGGAAACGTTGAGGGTCGAGGTCGTACTGGGAGACATGATAAATTGGTTACTGCTTGGTCAACGTGAATGCCGTATGTGTGCGCAGTAATTGGCCGAAGTTTGATAGCTGGCAAGTCGAGGAAACATTTTTGTCGCTCTAAACTCGGCATGTACGTACTCCACTGGCATAAAGTGTTCCACATAGGATTAAAAAAGTCGCCCACTTGAAGTGTATATCTACCACATTTGGCTCGGAATGCCACTGTGGTTCGAGCACTATCAAATGCATTCTTTCCTGCAAATACTTTTATTTTTCGCGCTGGTCTTTCCTCATCTTCGTCGCTAGGTCTAAATGTAAATCAGAGCTTTTCTTTTCTTTTTCAGGCCAGAGGAAAGAATGAGAAGAATGAATATAATGCGAAATTGGAGTATTGTCACGTTCTCTCGTCGGTCCAGCTATCCACAAGACTGCTTTTAGCGAAGCCTTCTTCCCTGGGTCAGATATATTATGGTATATTCTTGGACTGTCGCAAGCGAAACGTTTTCACGATGAGATGACACACTTTTGAGGCTGTAAAGATTTAATGAGACGAGGATGGCCAAGACAAAAACCTGAGATAATAAAGTTTCCTTTCTTTTCTTGAATTACTGAAGCCAAGCTGACTCATATTTGGCGACGAAAGTCATTAATAGTCACACTAGATTGGTCGACGAGGTAGACATCGATTTTTCCCGATGTATTCATTCAATTAAGAATGAGCAAATTTGCGATCCAATGAGAAAGGCTTCGATTCGAAGCGACTATCTAATTTGGGCCTTGTGGAAAAAAATTAATTGCATTCCACGAATCATGCGAAATCCCAATAGGATAATCGTATAACGAGGAATTATTCACAGCAAAGTAACTTTTTTCAGCTTACAAAATATCTTTTTTCCAGTCGAGCAAGTTACGATTTTAAGGATTGCATCAAAACCGACGTGTTTTTCTTCACCTTTACGCAACTCGAGTGGGCAAAGTGTATTGGACAGAACGAGTATAAGCTTGATGCCACGTGCCAAATTGATTCCACATCGAACACAACGTACTTCCATATTGTTGCGGTCTATTCGAACTACATTTGTGTCGGTGTATTGCAGTACATATAAAAACCGAAGTATGCAGACAACAGAACTCATAGCCAGGGTTGACACGGTTTCGATTTTTGGAAAACATTCCTTATCCGCGGGGTCATTTTCGATACGTGCTCGATGTACAGCGAAATACAAAACATTGACATAAATATCTATATCGAAGTGCAGTAAAGAGGCAGTTTTTTTTTTTCTAAAAATGACAACGCTGTTTTCCAGGTTGAATAATCCGGAGCAATCGACTAGGTCGTGTCGTGGTAATCCAAAAACAACTCGGGTATTCCATACAAAATGTAGTCTAAAGTCTTGACAAGGGAGAATCCGTGTCAAAGAGAAGTGTACGACAATAGTAATAAATAATTGATCGAAGTCTGAACTGTTGAACATTGAACTGTATTGAAAGACTCCTAAGACGATAATGTAAAAAATAGATAAATTTACATGTTTATCATTATTAGATTTAAAATCGGCAGTCACTTCAGACGCTAAAAAAGGCAATTTTCATTAAAATTTTTGTTAGGTTCATATTATAGATATTGATATAAAAGTTATTACACTTAATAAAAACACTTTAGAAATATATACAAACTTTTTCAAATGTATCTATGTAACCCAAATAAACTTTAAACGCGTTTTTCTCGAAACAACCTTTTTCGACGGCTTGTTGATAAAATCTTCGAAATTACTGAACCCATAGATATGAAATTTTAACCACATATTTTTTACAACTATAGCTATAGCGCATATCAAGGATTTTTTTAAATTTTGATATTTACTTTTTTTTTACCAAAAACGGTGAACAAAACACGTTTAATGTTTTTTTTTTCGAAAGAATGTCCGCCATTTTGTTATTAGTTCATATATAAAAAATCGTATGATATGCGCTATAGCCATTAACATACTGAATCTAAAATTGTTTGATTTTTTTCTTTCGCATGACCCATATCCGAAATTTCACCAACAGCGCAGACCTACAATGTTCTTAGGACATTTTTTTAACTACCATTTTCGTCTATAAATAGTGACCTGAATCAATTAAAAAAATTGTTTTATGTATTTCGAAAGTGTATTTATTAAGCGTAACAACTTTCATATAAATATCTATAATATAAACCTATAAAAAAATTAATCGAAATAGCCTTTTTTAGCGTCTAAAGTAAGCAGACCCTTTAATGCTATCCATACGATATCCAAACATTAAACATCGTTACACCGGATTCTTTTGAAAAAATCCAACCAAATCAGCTCGTACGTACAATCCGAGGACGAAAATGCTTTTTGTGATTTACTTTTCCTCGCTTGTTTTTTTCTCCTTTCTCCCAGGTGTACGATAAATTGACCTAGTACCCATGCATGTGTGCGAATGAATATGTGGAGCGTGATTGCAACGACGAAACGGTGAAGAGCAGCGTGCAGTGTTGATTATCGTAACTTTATCCCATTGAAGTTTGCGGAGCGCCGAGGGATGTCGAGGGTGTGGCGTTATCGGAGTGAGCAAAGTAACAAGAGAGTGTGCACATACGCGGTAAAAGGCAGAAAGTGATGAAATCAAAAGTCAAGTCTGCCAGGATGTGTGTCCGATTGGAGTAAATCTCGAGGCTCCAAGATTTGCCAATTCGCAGCTGTACGTTTGGTCATAGGGATCGATGATGCGTAAGATTTGACAGCGTGAATTTTCAATCGACCAACTCTTCATTACTGTTTTGACAGTTGCCGAGATTTGTGAAAAATCGGGCGTGAACGAGTCGAGAATGAGGGAGAGAGTACCAGCTCATTTCCAAAGACCATTGCCTACCTCAACAGCAACCGTGTCCCTTGGCCAAGATATTAACACGGTGAAAAGCTGAATAGGGGCGCGAACGGAGGGATCTGAATGAGACCTTTTCCACATCAACTGACTTTCATTGCCACTGAGCAATATCGTGCACGTTACATGACGAAAAATTCCAGAATATGCGGAGCCATCAGGGTATCTTTAGAACTCCGTTGAGACGCAAGGGGGTAGGGAAAAAATGAAACGCGAGGGAAAGAAAGGAGTGTTTGGCGCGTGTCGTAGGGCCGCACCGTGAGACAACGCTGTGTCCCGTTGACATCGGCGCGATGCTGACTGAGACATGCTTGGATTGCGGACGGTGAACGTAGGATCGCGACGATGGACTAAGGGCTGAGAGTCGGAGAGGGAAGAGGCAAAATCAAAAAGGGAGAGAGAGGGTAAGTGAGAGTGAGAGAGGGGGGAGGAAGAGAGAGAGAAGGAGATAGAAAAAGAGAGAGAAAGTAACGGAAGGAACGGAAGCAAGAGCGAGAGAGAGAGCGAGAGTGAAGAAAAGACTAGGTCCAGGTTGAACGCCGGTTTATAGGGGGTGCGCAAGCGCCGCTCGATAAAACATCCCCGTGCGTCTCCTCACCATTTTTCCTCACTTTTCCATACCTCGTGCGATTTTTTTTCCGACGTAATGCGGACGGAGCACTTTCCTTGCAGTCCCCACGGACCTTTCGCCTTTCCGCGCTCAAAATCGCGCTCATCTCATTTTACAGGTAGCCTAGTCAAAATAGGGGTTGGTCGCCGACGATCGACCGGGAGCATTGGGGGTTAAAAGGGGATTCTTCTTTGGCTCTGGTATATTTATTTTCATTCCCGTAGACAACTTGCACCACGAGCAATATCCGAGCATTGTTTTTTTCCCTCCAAAACTGTAAAACTATTGTACAATTTTGAGAAATTTTCGAAACGTCCATCGACAGAGGAAATATACTTATGATGATTTGGCCCCTTTCGTGGGTTATTCAGAGTGACAACATCTATTTTGGCAATTGTCTGACCTTTCCTAACGTCATTACGATTCTATAAAGTTGATCGCATTCTATCGAGTATTTCTTAACGTATCGCGTATCGAACCGGTATATACAGTGGCGTGTGACATTTTTCATTGCGACATCTACGAGAAGGCGACAACTTCTGACCAATTATAGAAGCTCCCTCGTAACTTCGCGTTGCACTCGATACTTTGAGAAACCGGGCGACTTTCGATAAACCGGAACCGATTAAGGTAGTAGTCTCGCCAAGGCGTTTTTCTATAGATTTTTAAATTTATTTTGAGGTCACATTTAAGACATTATTAAGCGATTACCTGTGAAATTTCAAAAGGATTTACCGTTCTGTATTCGAGATATTGGCAATCAAAGATTGTACGGTTTTACACGTGTCAAAACTTACTACAGATTTTTCTTAACAAATTCTCAATCACAGAGGAACATATGACGAAGTGGGTAAAAAAAAATCATGAATTTGGATCGTCTAGTTTCAGAAATATAGCGATTTGAATTGAGCAATGTCTAGCGACGCTAGCGCCACGAAGCGACGCTAGCGCCACGAAGCGACTGGAAGAGAGTAGAGCCGGCGATCTGGCAGCGCTGCAAGCGTTCGGCGCGTTCATCGGTAGAAAATGTATCTAGAGACGTGGCCGATTTTACATATTCCACTTTTTACACACACACACACATACACACACACACACGCGCGCTCGCACACACACACACACACACACACACACACACACACACACACACACACACACACACACACACACACACACACATTGCTAGGTCAAAATTAGTAAATGAATGAAACGAAAAATTCGTTGAAACAATAAAAAACTGTTATTATCAATTCATCGAAGTGAAATTCATCCCTCCAACGATTCACGATACGATGTCCCACATTTTCGTTGTTCATAACCTCCACATGGTTCTTTTTATCGTTTTCTCTTTTTGCACGGGTCATAATTTCGACCGCTTTTCTATTTTTAGCGATCGTTTTTCGTTCGGTAAATTTGCCTTTATGTCGCATTTGTTCCACTATTCCGGCCACAGCTCGAATTTTGCATTTCCCTTTATACTAAATATCGCGACAAAAAATCGCTGGGTTTGCGGCGTTGCAACGATCTCCGCGCTCGCTAGAATACAGTAGTGTGTGCATATCCCTATACGGAGAGCGTCTTTGTATTAGTAGTCTGAATGGATAGTCCGATACAAAAGTGAGGGTTAGGTGATGGCGGGAACGTTGTTATTTTTGGAACTCTAAACATTATATTAGGTGTTTTCGTCATTGCTTTACAAGTTCTTACATCCTGATAAGATGTACAACCTACATTACAAAGATATTTCGCAATATTTTGAAGCTTTCATCGATTGGGCGGAGAATAAACTTTTCAACGTGACTGTGACGAGACTCTTACCTTAACAATTATTACTTTTCCACTACCCACCGAGGAGCGAGAAAAACAAAATTGAGGAGTAGAAATCGTGACGCTCGAGTTCTGCTTTTTCGTAAATGAGTGGCCGCAAAGCTCTTTACTGGGCTCAATGAGAAAATAAAGTACGAAATGTTTGCTCGCCAGAGGTTTTTCCTTTGTGCAAGGGAAATTGTATTTATTGATTATTTCATTGGACGTCTCCGAGTGTGGAGAAGAGAAGATGCACCACGAATCACGCCTCTTTGTCTTTGGTTGACGAAGAGGAAGTCTTCCCCGATGGTGTGCAGCAGATTAGAATTAGACCGAGTAGAACGAGAGATGTTCCACACCACCACATCAACGAGGTAGACTCTCCGAACACCAGGGAACCGACGAGAGCCTGAAGCATAAAAAACAGTAATGCGGTTTCAGGATACTGCATTAATGACTCATAGCATAGTTGATCGTGCCTGGGATTGATCCACCTGGAAATTATGGACTCATTTGGAATCGCTTTTTCGCATGTGTGTTATGTGCAGTCCGGTGCACAGATCAAACCAGATGATAATGATGTTTGCTTATTTGTTATTATTGTGGATAATATGATTATTTTGCATATAAAAATATAAGAAAATGAATTACGTTATTAATTAATATTTGTCGATAAGGCGAGTTTATAGCGAAACGGCTTTCACTCGGTGTTTAATTATTCATCATATCTGCACTTGTGCACTGATTCCTGGTTACGATACACGAGTACTGTGCCAAGGGAAATGGGTGATTAGCAAGATAGCAATCGTCGATTTTCCATTCCTTTATTCTTCCTTATCTCACTTGGGGCTTTTCCGACTAGCATGAAACTCATGGTTCTTTTAACAGGTTATGCCTAGACGTAACCTGTTATGCCTACAGGTTATGCCTAGACGTAACCTGTTACGTTAAGAGTCGAAAACTCATTGTTGAGATTTTTTTAAAAGAAAGTCGTGATGATGAATTTCTACAAAAATTAGGTATTTGAAAAAGTATCATCTGAAGAATACTCTGTAATTTTTTTTGTATAGAAATATTTAATTATCAACGATTTACAGCCGATGTCCGAGACGCACCTTTTGAAAACGTCTTTTGCTGTGAGCAATGCCCTTCTCAACTAGGTTATCTAATATAAAAAAATCAAACAGATTTTGTCAGTACATTAGTTTACCCTATGATTAATCGAGAGAATTTCCGAACTATTGAATTAAACAAAAAATGACGCGTTTTCAAAGCGAGTCTTGATTTTCGCGAAAAAACGGGTATATTTTGTTCATCGAATCGAAAGTTACATCGGAAAAAGTCCTAGAAATCTCAGAAAGATCAACCGTAATTTTTGAGATATTTTTCTCACTGACTTTGAAAACGTACTTTCGAGAAAAAAGCCATTAAGGTATTCCTTTCGCAGAGGGCCGTATTTTGCAGAGCCCTTCAGAATTATCGGTAAATTACAGTGGCGCATGATAAAAGGAAGTAACAATCAAGTATTAAACCCAACGATGAATTGGAATGGAAACCTGCGCGCAAAGTTGGTAGATTTAGACGTTTTTACATTTTCTTTGAAACGTCACGGCTGCGAAAATTCTTCTGCTAGTCGCATTTTTCCATGTTTTATCATTGATATAATCTTTAAACATTCGATGACCTCCTGTTTTTATTGTCGTTACGGAATCTTTAGGTTTTTTTACACCCATGAGCAGTTTATATCAGGGATCTAGAGTTATTTAGTGTATAAATTATCGAAAGAAATGTAGCGATTTTTAGGGTCGTAATTTTTTGTTACAAGTTCGGTAGTTTGGCTCAAAAATTTAACCAGTGTACTGGGATGTATTTTTACTTGATTATAGACGGAACTCAGTTAATTGTTAAATATTCGGGTTTGTGAAAGGAATACCTTAAAGTTTTGAACGACGCTCCGAGGTTTCCGACGGGCGTCAACATAACATCTATAATCTGTCAATTTTTATCCGATCACCTAGACAATTTTAGGTACCATTTATAAGATGATACACCGTCTAAAAATATTGGTTTTGAAAAAAGTTATTTTTCGACTTTTACAACTAGGCATAATCCCTTACAGTATCAATGAAGATTACTAGATAATAATTATACAGCAGTAATCTTCATTGAGACTTTAAGGGCATAATTATGCAGCAGTAATCTTCATTGAGACCCTAATTAGAGGGACATTCGCCACGCGTTACGATTCGTAACTATCGCATTGCAGCACCGCGGTATTTATTTTTGCGAGGCTATTCGCGACGAGCAGTTTTATAGCTTCAGTGAACTTTGCTAACATTGAAAAATCAATTTTGTGGTATACTGTTGAACTTTGTTATCACGATCGAAAGGCAAAATGGGCAGATGTTATGAGAATTTGAAAATTCGCGAGGTAGCGAGTTTGCGATGGGCCGTGCTCTCTTTTTTCGGCATTCAGTGAAGGAATATCAATGAACGCGAGAAGACAAACGTGGGCGTTTTATTTCGCGGTTTTATTTGTGCGCTTCGCTTGATCAATTTGGTTCCATTTACCCACCGAGCAAACATAGTTGGTGGCAGCACTGGCCACGGTGGCTGGTAAGGAAGATCCACTTTTCTGAAGACTCTTGACGAATAACGCGCACCCCACCGTGTTGCACAGCACCATGTTAAGGAGAAGGGACAATTTAAGTACCCGCGGAACCTAAAATGGTCACAGGAAAGCATCATCACATGTGCTTTCGATAAGTACAGCTATCCTCGTCGTTTGGCCAATAAACAAGTGGCTCTTTCACATACAGCAGGGGAAGAAACTTCCAACACGTGTATCATAATGTTTGCCAAATACTCGGCTCTTTTAGTAAACGGTTTGTTGCAATTTGAACTTTCGGAATGAATAATCGGATTTTGCGATGCAACTAGAAGTCGCCCAATGACAACTCTACAAGACGATATGGAAAAGAACGAATCTCTCAAAGAACAACTACAGAAAAACAGTTCTCTCCAAAGACAACTACCAATAAATAATTAGAGATGTCACCCGAGGCTTGTGATCGGGGGTTTGTTTAGGTTTGTTTAGGTTTGTTTCGGCTTATGGTAGACTTGCCACATGGTAGAGATGTCACCCAAGACTTGTGATCGGGTTTATTTTGGTTTCGCTCCGCCTCCCGAGTAGAAATCTTGCTCCGGCTACAAGAAAGACCTGATCAGACATCCTGATTTCTTTTTCCGGCCTTGATCGGGATTTTGTATTCAGCCCTGATCATTTTTGAAACGCAATCCCTGACTTTGGTCTGATCAGGGTAAATAAATTAAGGCCTGATGAGGGTACAAAATCAAGGCTTGATCAGGGTACAAAATCAAGGTCTGACATGCAATTCGAAGAGAGAAGTTCGGTGTTGCTTCGGAAACCACCATCTCTTCACATTCTTCATTGCACTGCCAAAAAAATATTTAATCTAAACAGAATCTATTTGAATCAAATAGGTTTTTTCCTTGTCTCACGGCCTACTTAACTACGATCCTATTTGTTTAAAATATATTTTTCAGAATATAAAATATAGTAAATAATATTTAATAAATCCAAAATAAAGTGAAATACTTAATTTGCAGTTCTACCACAATAATTTTGTATCATAATTCGTCATTCCCTGGCCTTCTGAAATGTACTTTTGAGACGAAAATATTTCGCCTCTTCCACATGGAATCGAACCTAAATCTTATCTACCACGCTGCCCGTACGCTACCGAGTGTGTATAGTATCTCAGTCGCAAATATAGCATAAGAGACCACATGAATTTTCATAATTGTTTGTTGTATCACATGAACTATATTAATTAGTTAATGTCATTGTGATTATTATATAGTATTTTAAAATATCATGCTATAGATTTTTCAAACATAATCTATATATATATATATATATATATATATATATATATATATATATATATATATATATATATATCCTCACTCTCCCCCTTCATCGTCGATCTGTGTACTGTAATAAAAGCAAACCATTCATTCAAGCAAATAGAAAAATGTTTGGCTCTACGAAAATTCTATTTAATTTAAATGAAAGAAAATGAAACAGATGCATTCAGTGGATTATACTAAATTGTTTTTTGAACAGATGAAACCGAATCAGATTTATTAGGAAGAAATTAAACATTAGGAATAATAAAAAATGTATGCATAGAGTGGATAATATGTCTTAACATTTTGACGACGATATCGAGTTCGTCTGATATTTAACAAGAAGATAGGCGTGTGAAAGTCGCTAAGCTGTATATAGGTCCATTTACTTGATGATTGCGTGAAGCTAGCGGGATCAGGCGAAGTGACGTAAGCCGTAATTCCATCTTGCCTGATCATCCTCAGAAGGTAGCCGGATCAGACGAATTTATGCAAGCCGTAAATCTGTTTTCCTGGCTACCGCCTGAAATTAGCTGACTCGGCAATTGGAGGTTACCGTAAATTCGGTTTCCTGATTATCGGCTGAAACCAGCCGGATCAGGCAAATCAAGGCACACCATAAGTAAGGTCTCCGTACTACAGCGTGATCAGGCACGGGTCAAATGTCAGGCCAGCCTGGCAATATTTCTACCTGGGCTGTCGTCCGTCAGAGCTACTTTTAGCTGTAGTCGTCTTTCGAGAGAGCTAGTCTTGCTAGAGTTGATGTTCGGGAGCCTTGTTCGCGATTGCCATTTGGAGAGTACTATCCGGGATACGATTACATCCTGCGAGTGCAAAGCTTCAACCCTCCAGTTAAGGTTGTTATGGGGTTTAGCCGTCGGGGGTGAAGTGAGAAGTGAGCGCCCTATGCGTACGCACGGAGCCGATTGACTGTTACCAACTGTTAGCTTTCAAATAATCGTCATATTGAACGTGCGTTTGCGAACTGTTTTTCTACAACTATTTGTGAAAATATATTATAAAACATTCGGCGATTACATTAAGTGTTTTCATTACTTTGTATAATTACTTTCTATAACTTTTTGTCGCTCAATTAACGGGAAACGAATTGGCAACGTCGTAAATCGTGATATATCATAATGCCCAGGTTGGCAGAAGTGTGGCGAAGTTATAGACATATGCGCCTCGTTCGTAACCTCAATATCGGCCCAAGGAGCTATCAAAAATTAATATTACTCGGAGTAAAAAAAATCCGCTGGAAAGAAAAAATGTGTACTAAAGCTGTCTATAATCTTGAAGAAATCCAAAACTTTAATAATTTTCCGATATTCCAAAAAAAATGTATGTATGAAAAAAAAACCCGCGTTATTTTGTCTTTGCCAAGAAATGTCTAGAAATGTATAATTTTTTAACATATTTATCGAATTAATATTAAGTAATTATTACTAATTAAGAGAATAAGTACCAATAATATTCGTTGTTAATTATCCTGACCGAGTAATTTGAGGTTCCCTGGCATAATTACCGAATACCAATGAGATAGGTAGCGTTTGTGCCGTTTACGACGCTGCCATGATTGCACAGTCTAATATTTTGTGTACTTGATTTTCGCACGAATTCGCTATCAAAAACATGAATAATTTTATCACGGTACTCTGAATCCTTATTTTCACGGTACCTAGGGTTAGTCCGATAATTAGTCGAACCGTACCTATTTTTTCAGCTCCGCGGTAACATTCACTTAGCTGATATTAGTAATGTACTGAAAAATGATCGAGAGTTTTCCATAAGCGTAATGTAATTAGCCCACGAAATACGTCAAGTTGCCGATTTTTTTCTAAAAAACGGTACTGTGGATCGTATTCAAACCGCACAGGATGATCGGCAAAGAGGTTACAAAAGTCCAGAAAAAATTTCAGCTCGGTGGTAACATGTTAACTTAACCCCATAGCAACCTTAATCTCAATGTGCCTGGTTCATTCCATTTTCTGCAACCATCTACTATTTCTACGATGGATTTTCCGATTACTTTTGCCATTCTCGCATCCTCATATTCACGTGACTCCACTTAGCTCCACATTCGAATTTTCGCGCCATTTACCCAGTATATGAAGGGAACGCCGCCCGCCAGTTTCCCGAACAAACTTCCGATGGTAGCGCAGATCCCTGCCACGACGGACAGATAAACACCGCCGCTTGCCGGGGCGTCATTCATCGCAAACCGGTTACTCTCAACGTTGACTCTTCGAACAATCGAATAATCCGACACGCATATAGGCAATAACGACAATTCGAGAGCAACCGAGATCCGATTTTTTTTTCCTGATACTCAACAATAAGCAACTAACACGCAAAACTATATTATCCCTATCTGAGTGCCGAACACGTTACCGAGATGTTATCGTGGAAAAATGATATGCACAACGCGCTTGCTTCCGTTGCGGAAATTCCAACGGAACATTGGACATTTGTTTCGGTTGTTTTTTCTTTCACATGTACGAAGCCTACGAAGCTCACTGTCGCGACGCAGCTGATTTCTCTCGGACCGACGGTTCCTTGATACGGCAACAAAGAGTGCGCGCATAGAAATTCCACATCGCACACCGACAGAGATCGTGGCGCTCGCGTCGTTGGCGCGAAAATATCGAATTATAAACGTCCCGTTGAAATATTGTATACGGTCAATGGCGTCCTTGGAAAAAGCGGGGATATTATGAAAGCTGAGAATAGGACTGCTCGATTACGATTCTGGCAACTGATGGGCTCCGGGCGTAACGACGATTTCGTATGTTTGTGCTGCACAATATTGACACAACTTTTGGATGCTAGCACGTTATCAGTTTTGAGCTATCGCCGATGATAATATACAATCATCAGCACTGTCCTCCACGTGACTGTAATCATCACACGTGTCCGAATTCGAATATTGGACGTTGAGGAGTATCGATGAAACGATATAATTGACAATAGTCCCCGAAATTCTGAGACCCTAATTTCTTTCTCGCGAGAAATATAGCACTCAAAGGAAGTAAAGACGAATGAAATAAAACCCGGAAAAGTATCGTTGATTTTCAAAGAAAAAACCGTACGGATGTGGCTGCCAATAGTGACAAAAGTAGTATCAAGATTTATCATTGAGTATTGACCCACTCAATAACTCAATAACTTGTTTCTTAAGGGGTTAGGTTATTCCAGAATTTTCGAAAAATCGATTTTTTATGGTCCCCTAGGACCTCGAAAATGATGTCCAATAAGATTATGGCCGGGATAAAGTCCGCAACTCACTACTCAAAACTTCAAATGCGTTTATCTCAAAACTGAATTTCTTAAGTTGGCCGGTAACATAACTCAGACAATTTTCAACCGATTCACTTGAAATGTTGAATATATCTTGGAAAATACATACAGGGTTCAGGGAGTCAGAGTCATTGGGGTATATTTTCATGTATATTTGAAATGTATAAAAAAATGTTTCAACATGAAACAATAAATGACTGCAGATTTATCAGCCTATTCCATGTGCGTCTTGCCACTGCTCTCCCCAATCGGCGGGGAAGATGCAGCTCGTAATTCTTGACTGAAACAAAAAAACCAACATAAATAATCAACAAAAATAATTTTCATATATTTTTTCTCTGCGTCAATTAAGAAAAACCTGAAAAAATCTTGCAATTATAACATTTCTAAAGTTTGAAAAAAATGTGTTAAAAAACACTTTAACGTGCTATAAAAGTTATTTGAAAAGACTTTTTCAACGACTTTTTTAATTCACTTAGAAGAGATTTTCATACCGAAGAAAATAAACTTTGGTTTGATGCAATGGGTCGTTTAGTTTTTTTGCTATCACGCCCGCCAATTTGGAAAAATCGTGAAAATGAAAACTGGAGAAAACGCTCTGCAAAGTTTTCAATAGGAGGAAATATCGATCGCTTCTCTGCTTTTGGCCTTGTATCCTCGAAAATATTTACAATTGGCCTCTGTAACTTTTCAAATATATTCTCGGATAGTTTATCTATCGATTAAAGCAATTAAAAAAAAAAACGATTTTGTGGACCTTTTAATTCAGGCTCTGGCCTTAAGGCTCGCAAATATCAATGGAAGCGTACCATCAATGACGTTTGGACGTTTGTTATAAGCAAATATTTGGAATATTTGCTTGTAACATTTGGAAACGTACAAGTTACTGTAACGTTTGTTACAAGTCATATTTAGAATCTTACTCATCTACACAATGTAGTTCGAAGTTATCGAAGAGCAGCATTGAAGTTGAGAGAAGAAGCAACATTAAGCAACAAGTATTACTTATCAGTATCGTCGTATACAAAAATCGTATTTCGAATCAGCGCTTTCGCTCAAGGCCACACACGCAGGCGCATAACGCACGAGGATATCGTGCGTTACGCGCATGGCGCATGCGTGATAACCCGCTCCCCGCCGCCAGTGTTGCATCATACATTGTGAAGGACCGCCGCGCGGCGCGAATATTAAAAATCGTTTCGGATCAATCGTAAGTATTTCTTGAAATATTACACTTAGCTATATAAATTTGCTAGCCATTTCGCTATTATTTCATGTTTCTCCGATATTAAATATTTGAATAAGCTATCGTGGTCTGAATATTTTTTATTTTGATTTTTCTACAGACGTAGTCGACGGGTATTAAGGCCTACGAAATTTCACCATAGGCCTTATTATCCTCTCTCTTTTTGTCACAAGGTTGGTTGTATTTAATGGATCTTTCTGTACTTTGAAGATGCTACAAATATAAATAAGGTGTGAATTTTGTTCCTGATTGATTAATCTCCGTTTTTAGCGCCTACGGGAAGCTTTTACCGTATGGTTCACGGTGTTTCGAGTTCAGACGATGATGGAGACAATGTGCCGCTCACTCGGCTCAGAGCGGCATTTCGTCAACTTATGCCCTCACCAGTAAAAGTTACAGAAAAAAAGCTACGGTTCGGCGAAAAGCCATAAATTACAGAGAAACTCCGGTCACGAAAGCTCTGTTCAATAAAAATAATGAAGATAAGAAAAAGAAAATAAAAAGACCTCCACCACCAACGGCAACCGTGGTTCACAGAAGCAAACGAATTGAAACTGTCATGGCTGTGAAGAGGACAGAACAGCTGACATGATACAGTACACAAAATGCGGAAAGTGGTACCATCTAGAATGCATCGGTTTGTCGCTTGAAGATACCGCTGACTTTAAGTGCCCTGATGGCGGTTAAATGTACAAATGTATAGTTTATATGCGTTTTCGTAATGTAATTTGTGCGTTTCTATTATTGTTGATCGGAAATACCAAATGTACAACATCCAGATTAATTATTTAAGTATGTTAAAGCCGTAGGCCTTATTACCCTACCACAGTAAAATAAGGCCTCATTGGCGAGGTTTTTAAAAACATTTAATTTTATTTTTGTTTATGGTGGAAGTTGCCATTTTTGTTTATATTTTATAATCATTGATACAAAAGTTCGATTATCATTAAAAACCCCTCGATTAATTTAAATATTTTGCATTTTATCGCAAATCTCGCTTAGGTAGGCCTTATTACCCGCAGGTACCTTAGTTATCATTGCACCAAGCCTAATTAAACGTCATTGATGGTACTCCTCAATTATTATAAGATATCATTGCACCAAGTTACCACCAAGACGTAATTGACCACTATACCAAGTCTGATTAAACGTCATTGATAGTACTCCTCAATGGCTATCATTCGAAAAATCACATGACGCGAGTCATCATTCGCAACTATCGAAATAAAATGCAAAAAATCAATGAAAATAGTAACTATACAGTTCCACAGAATTTTTTTTTTCACCCAGGCAGGTTTATTTCAACTGCCTCGTAGAAAGGAGATAATACTCTGCGGCATGTCTGCGTAAACGTGTGCGCGTGTGTGTGTGTGTCCGTGCGCGCGCGGCTGCCTCTTTTGTAGCCTCTAGCGGTATGTTTCGCTGGCTACAGGTAGTTGAAAAATGGCCGCCGACAGGTAAACCTTATCCCGTGCGCGTTGGCATTTCCGAGCTTTCCCAATGTTAACATCAAGGCGTCGGGACGTCTCGTGTTCGCGTTCACCTCACACCGAAAACCCCACGGCGTTTTGGGTGCCGAACGTGTGGAAAAAAAAATAACGACTCAACAAACGGGCAAAACAAATGGAAAATTAGCAGTGCACGGTGCGGAGCAATGACGCGAATTCCCGAAGTTGTTGCCGGAGAACGGTAAAATATTTATTTGCCCCGCGAACCCGGGTCGAACCGTGTCCTTACGGTTTGTGTGAAGAAGAAAGAAAAACGTACGAATGCAACTTGTGTGCCTGTATGCCCATCTGTGCGTGCGCACGCGCGCGCGCTTGTGTGTGTCCTTATGTGTGCGATCAAATGTTTTCAATCGTCACGACAGTGATTCGTAAAATCGATCGAAAAAATTGTACAAATTTCGCCCAGCGTGCACCTTAATTTTGAATAACGTGGATATTTCGACAGGTGATATTATGTGTCGAGGCGATCACGGGTCATACGGGTCTGGAGTGAGTAACGTGTGAATAAAAAAAGTAAAAAATCTCTTACCGTATCCTGCATCTATATATCGCGTTCAAGGTATCCTGACTGACTTCCTGCTTTCTCAACACTCGATTTTCTTACTCCATGTCCTCCACAGGATAATACTTTTCACCATGTCCCCATGGTGGAATATTTTTATTTATTTTTTTATTTTTTTCGATCGCTTATCTATACCTGCTCGTTTCAACGTATTCGACCATTACTCGGTTGCCTTCCATCGTTACTTTTCGAAATAATAAGCTGGAATGCAACAGCAGCCAGTGGCCGTACAACTTATGACACGCTCACTGGCTTCAATCATTTTACATTCACATTGCACAGCGAGAACTCATTGATGTCGAATGTGCGTGTGTATGTGAGTGCGGGGGAGGGGTTTACACGCGTACACATACACACAGCGATGTATATAGGCTGGTAGATGTAAGGGCACCTGTCTACTTGGGCTTGAGACCCCTTCGAACTAGCCACCTAGTCTTTCAGGTCATTTTCGGCGCTGCTAGTTTCTGTTTTCGCAACCTCGTCAATACTGGCCGAGTTTGTGCTCCGGTAGGGCCCACAATTTTTAAGGTGGGTCCTGAATTACCGTCCTCGTAGAAAAAAATGCACACACGCACGTATGTGTATGCGCGCAGGCGCGTATAGACACATTAGGCATGTGTGTGCTCAGTGGAATTTGACGATTAAGTAATGCTTGCTCGTGTGAAAAGTCCATGAGGATTTGAGGGCCACTGTGACGGCCCGAACAACAGAGTTAGTAAAAAAAATAATTTTGAAGGAATAAGTATGACGATTGCAAAATCGTTTGGATATTATTTGTATGTACATTGATAAAGATGTGTATCAAATTTCATTGAAAAATATGAATTATAAAGGAAGTTATAAACAATGTTGCGAAGGACCTTTGACCGTGGGCTCAACGGTGTACTTGACTTTGGCCACCCGGTGAAGAGGTCTTCTCACTTTAGACGCTAAAAAAAACTAGTTTCGTGAATTTTTTTCATAGGTTTATTTTATAGATATAGATATAAAAATTGTTACACTTAATAAATACATTTTCGAAATATATTTTTAAAAAAATTGAATGTATTTATGTAACCCGAACAAGCTTTAAACGCGTTTTTCTCGAAACAATATTTTTCGACGGCTTGTTAATAAAATCTTCGAAACTACTGGACCGATCCTTATGAAATGTTCACCACATATTCTTTACAACTATAGCTATAACGCATATCGAGGCTTTTTTTTAGTCTTGATATTTACTAGTTTTTTGCCAAAAGCGGTGGAAAAAAAACACGTTTTTACAATCTTTTTTGAAAAAAAACTCGGCTATTTTGTTATTTTTGCATATATAAAAAATCGTATGATGTACGCTATAGCCACTAACATACTGAATCTAAAACCGTTCGATTTTTTTTGTTCCGGATGATCCATCACCGAGATTTCATCAAAATAGCGCAGACCTATGATTTTATTAGGACATTTTTTTAACTACCATTTTCGTCTATAAATAGTGACTTGAATAAATAATATTAAAAAAAAATGTATTTCGAAAGTGTATTTATAAATTGTAATAACTTTTATATCAATATCTATAATATAAACCTATTTAAAAAATTCATGTACAGAGCCCTTTTTAGCGTCCAAAGTGAGAAGACCCTTTAATTTGAAACAATAAAACGAGTTGTTTTCCTTAAAATAGATAATATTGGCCAAGTCTTGACCGAGCGTTTTTGTTATCGTGTTTCAATCATCAGAAATACAGTTTTGAATTTTATTTTCTCGATTTGTGGAGGATAAATGTCATCATCATTGTTAATAACTAATGGAAAAAAATGTCGACTGGAAAAATACCGGTAAAAAATAAACTACTGTTACACTGAATGAGTGCACCAAATTTCCAGTCAGTCTGATTATTAGATGTGGAGAAATCGCGTATACCATTTTAAAAAACATAGTTTCCAGAAAAAAATGTTTATAGTTTTACTAGCAGTTCTATCATGGTAATCAGAAGTTTACCGTCAATCTGCGATTCCTGCGCCTTATGTTGGGCCTTCCTCTTCATTTGGCTTGCCCCAGGCGAGAGATTTTTTTGAAATTTTCACAGTAGCCACACCTCTGAAAGTCCTTCGTGCAATCGACGAGAGAACTGGAAATTACGATTTTCCTTCTCATGTTGTTTTTTTTTTTCATGTTCCGCATAAGTAGCATCGCGGAAAGCGATAAGATCTGATAGTAGTTCTTTTTAGATAATATTTGTAAGTGGTTGCGTAAGTAATCTGTTACTCGGGTCTTCAAAGGTTTTCGAGTAGTTTGTCAGAGTTAAGGAAAAATAACAGGAAGTTCGACTGTATAATATTGTCTCTTAATGGTACTTGTCTAGTTTTCAGTAGTTATATTTTTTCACAATTGTATGGCTTGGATATCTCGGAATTATTTATGGAAATATCAGATGTGTCGTTTTTAAACTTCGGCAGAAATGACAATATTGCTCGCGCAGGGCACACTTTGCAGGATGGACTTTATTTTAATCGGCGATGCAGATTTTCAAAAAAAAAATCGTTCGTCGTAGTTTGAAATATCATAGGAAAATGAAGTTGTGGGTAAACGTTTTTCCTTGAAGCGAAGCGACATTGAGAAATTATTTGTACAGAGTTTTACCTTGCAACCACAAAAGTGCGGTTGTAAGCTTCGTGTGTTCTAGTTTTATCGCAGCGCTCCAAAGGTTCCAGACTAAATAGCGAGCGTTCAAGTACTTTTCAAAATGTTATCATTCTTTTTACCAGGTATCAATACCAGGTTGTAGTACTTTTAGCAATTTTATCGTTTATTTTTTACTAGTCATCTGCTGTTGTTCGAGACAACGACGTTGTAGGTTGCGACGTCGGTATGCAATATAAAATGAACTTTGATCGAACGGGGGTTTTTGCAGATCTAGGGTACCCGAGAGGATCATTTTTTTTAGAATCGACTTAGAGCTTATACCAGCTAAAACGACGAAAAAAGTTTTGGATGATAATCGAATAAAATAGAAATGAAAGAAAAGTAAAAGTAATTTCATTGCATCCCAACGATGCAAACTTCAACGTCATTGGAGACACCAATCGCCGAATAAGTTTTATAAACGAAGAATCTCTCTCTCTCTCTCTCTCTCTTCGGAGAAGTGAGTCTCTTTGAAGCCTGGAAGAATTTTTATATAAAACTCCAGCGCTCAAGATACACTTTTGTTCGTGTTAATTTTTTTCCTACACTGTGATAATTTACAAATTTACCATGTGGCATTCCTACCAGAAAACTAAATAAAATTTCTCACGTTCAGAGCTCAGAAATAATTAACAACGATGTAAAGTCCGAGTTATAAAAGTAAATTGTTACTGTAACTTAAGTATAAATGTTTTAATCAGAGAACATATTGTCTTGAATCTCTTGAAGTTGATACCGAATATGTATCTCCCGCTGTAGTAAATTGTTGCGTCGCGAGGATGCTTACTTCTCTTTTCTTGAACGAATTTATCTCTGCGTCATAAAATGTATGCTGACAAGAAAAGGCTTAGGGAGCACAAATGTGTGCTCTTCTGGTAGCACCTCCGCATCGCTACATATTGGACTCAGATTAAATTCGACTCGCACAACGAAAACTCATAGTTCAAGTGCAAGAAATAATATTTTTTGTCGGCCGAAAAAAAAAACACCGAATCTCAAAGGCAACGGAAAAAAACGACAGAAAAATGAAGAGTACGCTGTATCTCGATCCTAGACGAATAACGAGATTCGCTGGAAAGAGCAGCACCCAGAAAGGTACAATTATAAAATAACTCTGAAAAGTCGAACAGAATTCTCTTTTTACTGAGTTTAAAAAGAGCTCCCTTTTACATGCTATCTCCAGTTTTTTGTACTTTCTCGGTTAAGTAACAAAGAAGCCTGTTTGACGAATGTCTCACGGGTTCGAAAAAATGTTGACAGACTAGTTAAAAGTGGATGTGCCAAGCGACAGAGCGTAGTAGCATTTGTGTAAATAGTATCAGAAATTTCGTGGTATGCCAAGTAGGCGAAATCATCATTAGGCAATCGTTCCTCGTTCGAGCAAATTCGAAAAAGCCCGTCTTTGAGTAGAATTATTTTTTAGAACCGAAACAAAAATTGATCAAAATGAGAACGTGGCATTTAAAAAAGACAGGTATCGGGGTGTTGTCGCAAGCGAAAAAAACTCCAAACATTTTACGGTGCAAGTGGACAATCGAATGTTTTGTGAAAAAAAAACAATACCGCCATTTTTCTTTGAATTCATGTGCGATCTGGAGGTATCATATGGTTTTTGACATTTCTCAGGTAAATACAGCTGCAAGAACTATAAACACATAGCAATGGAGCACTCGGATTTGGTGGCCGAAATGGTGCACGTTGAGAGGCTGACGACCCAAGAGAGGCTTCATCTTGCTCGTCATCGTCGTCTCCAACAGCTCAAGGTATGGCGACAGAGGGAAAAAGAGTGGCTTCGTCATCAGACACGAAATTCCAGCAACAAGAGACACATATATTTCAACGACAGCGTTATGCTGCTCGAAGCGGCAGCGAGGAATGACATTGACGAAGGTAAGGATAAAAAAGAACAATTACTCTGTGGTCGTGGGTCAAATTCGTTTGATCATTTCTCAACGGGCTCCAAACTCGCCTCAATACGACTGATTTTTGGAGTCTTTTTTACAAAGACAAGAATTTTCATATTCGATCTGTATAGTTTTTCAAAACTTTTCTCTTATCAAGCAAACTACCAATTCGAAACTGGAAATTTCGAAAAAAAGAGCCTCCGACCAGACTATTGAGAAAATGAAAGTTCGTTCGCTCAAGTTGTAGTTTCCGGCTTTAGAGTCTTTTCCATCAAGGAAATACGAAATAAAATAACTGAATTACATTTAGAGTCGAAAAAATGGATGCCGCTTCAAAAACGGCGAGAAAAACATTTATTGTTAAGGGGTCTTCTCACTTTAGACGCAAAAAGGCTATCTTCATGCATTTTTTGATAGATTTATATTATAGATATTGATATAAAAGTTATTACACTTAATGAATACACTTTCGAAATACATTTTCAAAAAGTTTTGATGCATTCCTTTAACCGTAATAAACTTGAAACGCGTTTTTCACGAAATAACGTTTTTCGACGGCTTGTTGATAAAATCTTCGAAACTACTGAACCGATCCTTACAAAATTTTAACCACATATTCTTTACAACTACCGCTATAGCACATATCATAGATTTTTCAAATTTTTATATTTACTATTTTTTGCCAAAAACGGTGAAAACACACGTTTTTTGTTATTGTTTTGTCGAAAAATGTCCACCATATTGTTATTTTTGCATATATAAAAAATCGTATGATATGCGCTATAGCCATTAACATATTGTATCTAAAACCGTTTGATTTTTTTGTTTCGGATGCTCCGTCTCCGAGATTTCATCAACAGCGCAGACCTACAATTTTTTTAGGACATTTTTTTAACTACCATTTTCGTCTATAAATAATTACTTAAATAAATAATTTTGTTTCATGTATGTCGAAAGTGTATTTATTAAGGCCTTAAGCCACAGTAACGGGTATAAAATCATGTGCGAATTTAATAATTTTTTTTCGTATGAAAACGCGATTCACTAATAAAATTAATTACACATCTATTTAGTATGAATATCAAGCTGTTAGAAAAAATATATATTTTTTTCGATGTTCAAAATGGCCGACTACTCGAAACTTTTCGAAACAGCTTTTTTTCATTTGGCGTGACAAATAACTTCAACAATTTTCACTCGATTTACTTCAAATTTAAAAGTTATGTTGCATTTCGCAGAGAATTTCTACGGAATTTCTGATTAATCGAAAACTTTTCATTTTATGAGCAGTTTTTGAGCAGTAATAACGAAATTTTTGACTGAAAATTCATTTCTTAAGTTCAAATACCTACGGCTTTTGAATAAAACAATATTTTTTAATTCCGTACGCACTTCTCTAGGTATTCTAATGTAGATTGACGAGAATTTTTTTTTTTTTGATCTAGGCAAAAAAATGTGGATGCTAAATGTCACGCCGCGGAGCGCCTAAAAACGGATAACAAAAGAAAATATTAGTAGTCGGCGATTTTGTACACCGAAAAAAAAATATATTTTTTAACAGCTTGATATTCATACTAAATAGATGTGTAACAAATTTTATGAGCGAATGACTTTTTCATACGAAAAAAAATGGTTAAATTCGCACATGATTTTATACCCGTTACTGTGGCCTAAGGCCTTAATAAATACACTTTCGAAATACATGAAATAAAATTTATTCATTTAAATCATAATTTACAGACGAAAATGGTAGTTGAAAAAGGTTAACTAGGATATTGATGTAAAAGGAACTTTTACATCAATATCTATGATATAAACTTATCAAAAAAATTCATCGAGCATGTTTTTATAAGGGATATCAGGGTGACGAAAAACGCCCCGGTCAAATGATGTTGCAAATGATGATAATCCTGTGAATCGATGGTTGCAGTAAGAAGGCTGTTGAAGAAGGGTGTAAATCCGGATTCTACGAACGAGGACGGTTTGACAGCACTTCATCAGTGTTGCATAGACGACAACGAGGACATGATGAAGTTACTGGTGGAATTTGATGCGGATGTAAATGCGGAGGATAGTGAAAAATGGACTCCCTTGCACGCGGCCGCGACCTGCGGTCACTTGCATCTCGTACGTTATCTCATTGCTCGTGGTGCAAATTTATTGGCCGTGAACGCCGACGGTAACATGCCGTACGACATTTGCGAGGACGAGAAGACACTCGACTGTATCGAGGGTGAAATGGCGAGTCGCGGGGTGACCCAGGAATTAATTGACGAGACGAGAGCCTCGACGGAAGTTCAGATGTTGCTCGATCTCCAAAAAATTACGTCCCGAGGTGGTGAGCTCGAGTACAAAGATCATCAAGGTGCTACACCCGTGAGTACAAATCGATAAGTCGACTTGGTGGAGCCCACCAGTCTAGAGCCCGGAAAAAGGACAATTACGACAATTTACCATGGATACCCAGGTCATAAAATGGAAATTTCGTTTGGTGACCTTTATTCTGCATATCTTTAAGTATCTTCACAATTTTTTCCACACGATTTTGTAACAACATGGCAGCGCTGAAATTGGATGAAGCGCCGTCTTCAATTTTGGACAATACGTCTCCAATATTTTGTCTGGATCGAAAATTAAAAAAGTCGAGTTAGCTACTTTTAGACCAGATAAGATTTGCCTTCAAAGTACGTAGAGGAATAGAAAAATATTGATGTTTAACCAAATGCTGCGTGCTTGGATAAATAAATTGTTTTATTTTTATTTTAAAAATCGTGAGAAGTAATTTTTTCGGAGAAAGTTCTCAACATATCCAGAATCCCTTACGTGGATCGACGTTAGATACTGTTAGACTGAAAAACAATGTCGTGTCAATCGGTGAAGAATTGGCGATGTAAGGTTGCCAACCGCAGGACACTATCAGACAAAGGTCTTGTGAAAAAAGTTATAAAAGTACTTGATGACACGTCGACTAAACGGCACTGAACGGAATTGTCGTTGTATCAACTGGGTATTAGGGTGGCACAAATTTGAACTCTATTTTTTTGAAATTTCTCACCATCCAAATAGATTCTTTAAAGAAAAAATTGTCGCGAACGCTGCGAGTGGTGAAAAAATATTTAGAGGTCGCTCAAGCCTTCCAAAAATTCTAATTTTCATGAAAAAAATCCTTTTTTTTGTCCACTTCTCACCCATGAATTTTACGCTTTAAAATGTTTAAATTAACTTTGCGAAAGCTCTAGCGTAGAAACGGCGAGCGGTCAAAAAATATTTAGAGATTGTTCAAGCCGTCCAAAAATTCAAATTTTCATTAAAAAATCGTTTTTTTTTGTCCACTTCTCACCCATGAATTTCACGCTTTACAATTTTTAAATTAACCTTGCGAAAGCTCTAACCTAGAAGAGCTTCGAAATTTCCAATTTTCGCTAATTTTTTTTTTACTCTTCTCACTCATAAATTTGACGCTTTGTAAAATGTTCAAAAAATACAATCCTTTTTCCTTTAGAAACAGATTTTTTTAATTTACCTCGCACTTCTAACCCAAGAATTACAATCTTTGTTCTCATAAAATATTTCTTCAAAGCTCTTGCCCGTAAACAAAATTAAACGTCGTTTTATTCGTAAAACTAAAATGGCAGCTGTTTTCCGCGCATCGTAATGCGTCCCATAGTTGGTCTCGTTAATCACACTGCGGACCAATCGTAGCTTTACTGTGACGAGCGATGCCATAATACAATAATACATAATAACACATATCGTCTAATTGGCCTTTGTTACAAATTATAATAATAAATTATTCAGAAAATGTAAGACTTGGCTGGTTATTTTGTTTTTATGCTACAAAGAATTATAGTGCATGCGACATTTATTTTTTGGCGGAAATTGTGAATTTCGAAAACCTTGAGCGACCACCAAACATTCATTGGTCGCCTAGAGCTTTTGCGAGGTTAATTTTAAATTTCTATGTAATATTCATGGGTGAGAAGTGGACGAAAAAAATGGATTTTTAATGAAAATTGTATTTTTGGGAGGCTTGAGCGACCATTAAATATTTTTTCACCGCTCGCAACTTGGGCGACATTTTTTTTCTTCTTCAAAGTAGATAATTGCATGGCAAGACAAAGGAAAAAAAATAGAGCTCAAATTTGTGTCACCCTGCTGGGTATCCATACAAAATTTCATAAAAATTTCCCAAAAATTCTATAAAAATTTCATAACAAATTTCATAACAAATTCATAATAATGTCATTAAAAATTCATAAAAATTTCATAAAAACGAAGTTCACATTTTTTCCGGGGTCCAGACTGGTAGTTTTCCTTGAGCCATCGTTTTCGCGAAAAGTGAGGCTATTCGGCAAGGCGTGAAAAATTCTCAAATCGCGTTTGCAGCTCCACATAGCAGCGGCCAACGGTTATCTGCGGGTAGTCGAGTATCTGCTGGATCAGCACGTTGCTACCGATGTCGAGGACAACGACAAATGGCAACCGGTTCACGCGGCAGCTTGCTGGGGTCACGTGAGTCAATATCTATTGGCGATTTTTCCTCTCACCTTTTCGTAGCTCCTACGGGATTAGTCTTTCGTTCTCTTCAATAATTCGCGCTATAATTGACTCGCACATAGCTGGAGGTGCTCGAACTGCTGGTGCAAAATGGTGCAGACTTGAACGCCAAAAACAAACACGACGAAACGCCTGCCGGTGAGTTTGGATTCGAAAGAAAAAGTGGACTGCTTCAGCCCAAGTTTTCAACCGCCTTGACGTTCCGAAAAAAACTGTTTCCTTTATCCTTCGGCAGATATCTGCGAGGATCCGGAAATTAGAGACCGAATCGTCGAGCTGAAGACCGAACAGGAGAGTAAGAAACTCCGCGAGGCGCAGGGCAGGCGAGTTCGTAGATCACAGAGTATTAACACGCGAACGCAAAGCGTGAGAAGGACTTCGATCAGGGACAAAGTTCTCACGACGAAAAAGGATGCTCAAGAAGAGGCGAGACTGAGGATACAGGCTCAACAGGTACCACATTTTCTACTAAGATGCCGTCCGTTTGTCATAGTCTCACAGTTTCTACGGTTTTCAACCTACGTGCATGATATTTTTCAAATAAATGCTTCAAAGAGCTATCTCAATTAATATGTAGCAAAATCGCAAAAAACGTCAGGCTTTTTGCCCTATAGGGTAACTTCGAGATAGTTGGCCACATAGTCCAGTCGAAATAGGATTTCACCTGGAATTAATTCCGGGCTTCGATTTTCTTTTTTTATACTTAGGGGGGGGGGGGGGGGTGGTTGGTAGTGTAAATCTCGATTTTCGGGAAAATCCCCCTGGTGCGTTTGCCGCCATCTTGATTTGAAGAGGGATTTTTTTTTGTTTTTCCAATAACTCGCTTACTTTCAACCTTAGAGTGAAAATAATTGTATTCAAAGTTGTGGGAAATTTAATTCTCCACAAGTTTGGTGATTATAATTTTTACCCTAGGATCGATATTTATAGAGTTAGACTGCTAAAAGGGGTAAAAACGTTTTTTTTCTTCAACTTATCTCATTTATTATCAAGTTTATTGTAAAAATGGTAATAAATAATCACATAGGAAATTTTATTTCCTCCAACTTTGTTTATTAGCATTTTTACCCTCAGATCAATATTTTCGGACTTATACTTAATTTAGGGGTGAACTTTTTTTCCTGTTCAGTTATTTCGTTTATTATCAAGTTTATCGTAAAAATGTTAAGGCGTAACCGGGTAGGAAATTTTATTTTCTTCAACTTTGGTCAGTACCATTTTTACCCTAGGATCAATATTTTCAGACTTATACTTAATTTGGGGGTGAAATTTTTACCCCTATTTGCAGTGTAACTCTATAAATATCGATCCTAGGGTAAAAACTATAATCACCAAACTTGTGGGGAATTACATTTCCCACAACTTTTGATATGACCATTTTCACTCTAAGCTTGAAATCAAGCGAGTTATTCGAAAAACAAAAAATCCCTCTTCAAATCAAGATGGCGGCAAACGCACTAGGGGGATTTTCCCGAAAATTGAGATTTACACTACCAACAACCCCCCCCCCCCCCTAAGTATAAAAAAGAAAATCGAAGCCCGGAATTAATTCCAGGTTAATCGAATTTTAGACCTATCTCGACTGGACTAACAGTTTTTTCAAGGATTCGTCAAAATAAAAGTACAGACGTTTCTTAACTTATCTTCATTCGCAATTAAACTGTGAACATTTAACTTTAAGATAATTTACGACATTAAAAGGAACTCGAATGAGATCAACCTTGAAATTACGATTTTTTAAAAATCACGATTGGCTATCTCCCCCGGTGTATCCGGATGTGATGGCCATAGGAGTAGAGGTGAGATGGCCAGTTACCCAGCATTATGCTCTCGGTTTTCTCTTTGATTTTATGTTTTGATTTTTAAGTTTTTTCGTTCGGCCACATCTAGAACACATATAATCGAAATCAGTATAATTTTTGTGTACCTAAAGTTGGCATACTATCCACTGACACCAGTTTTAGATGAGACGAGTTTCATAGCAATTTTCTTCGCAACATTTTTTGTCATTGTTCCTATATCTTCTTTCTAAGGTCGTCCTAAGTATTTCGTAGGTCCTAGCGGTCCCACGAACCGACAATTCAGCATTTTATACAGCACCAGCAGCTGCTTTTAATGATTCTTGAGTCCAGTTTTCTCGTAGAGCAATTGCTTTTCTCTTGTACTTATTAGGCATCCAAAACAAATGTAGAAAAGATAAATTACCTGGACACATTACAACTGATACTATGGCCATCACACACCGACTGTACGTGGCTATCTCTCCTAATCTCCCGGGAGAGATGGCCATATCTAAAATGCAAACAAGTATAAACAATACATGCGAAATCTTGAGATTATAACAAAGCACTGGTCGTGAACTATTCAAGAAATACAAAAGTAACCATTACTTTTACAAAATAACATCACCAGAATGTGAAATGTTACATTTTTTTTTATTTAGCAGCAGACTGAATAATTAAAAAGGATTTCACTTACTTAACATTTTTTTTGCCAAACTTTTGCTCGTATACTCACCTGCGCACGACGCGAAGCGATTTAAGCAGTAACAGGTAAAATCAAGTGCGCGGTTGTATGAAACATTTCTATCGGCCATCTCTTCTTTATGGCCAACTCGCCCGGAATTGCCCTATGTAAAGTGGAGGCAACTTTATTTTAGCGCTCCCTAAGCAATGAAGCATCATTGGATAGGTCATGCAAAATTACAGCATTCCATTACGGGAAGGTTCTGCCTTGATGGGCCAAAAAATGTTCGATTTTTCACCAATTTTTTATGCGGAAAGTATCAAATATAGCATGTTGGTATTTGGTATGTTGACTAAGCGGTCTTTATTGAACATCAAAATATTTTTTAAAGTTTGACAAAACACAGTGGTGGGAGTGGGAGGAGCTACGTATGTCGGTGCGCGGGCGATGACATTCTTCGCTTGCGGAAGTCCTAAGTCCCGGACAGGCGATCGGAACCAGAAAAATCAAACATATTATACTTTGTACAATATTCTGTATAAGTTGACCTAGAATCAAGAAGAAAAATTGAAAAATAAAAAAATAGTGAGCAAAAAACTGCGAAAATTTTTGGGAAAAAAGCAAACTTCCTTCGGATCGCACACTATTTTTTTATTTTTCAATTTTTCGTGATTCTGAGTCAACTTATACACAATATTGTACAAAGTAAAAATATGTTCGATTTTTTTTTTGCTTCTGATCAGCTGTCTGGGACTTAGGACTTCCGGAAGCGAAGAATGTCATCGCCCGCGCACCGACATACGTGGCTCCTCCCACTCCCACCACCATACTTTGTCGAAGTTTTAAAAATATTTTGTTTTTCAAAAAAGACCGCTTGGTCAACATACCAAATATCGACATTCTAGATTTAATACTTTTCGCATAAAAAATTGATCAAAAATCAAAAAATGTTTGGCCCAACAAGGCAGAACCTTCCCTTAAACGATGTTGAAGTTCGCATCGTTGGAACGCAACGAATTTCTATGTATTTCTTATTATGATTTCATCATTTTTTTTTTTCATCATCCAAAATCGTAGCCTGTAAATTTGGGCTGTACATTTCTGATAAGCATCCTGAAAGATTTTCGAGTTACTTTCGTAGCCCAGATTTGCCAAGAAAATATTTTGGCTACTAAACTCTGGCAGCGTTCCATCGACGCAAACTTCGATATCATTCCATCTACCATTTTTCATTTTTAAGCTCCCTTGCGAAATATTAAGGGGCCAGTCCACTTTGGAGCACGAAAAAAAACGCTATTTTCGCGATTGGTTTTTGCGGATTTTATAAAAGATACGAATATAAAAGTTGTTGGGCTTGATAAATGAAGTCTTGAAATACATTCAAAAAATTTGAATTCATTTGTAAGTAAAAAAAACTATAGTTTAACGTAACGCCTCAAAAATAGGTGGGCTAGGTAGCTCGACCACAACTCGGCAACGGCTTGTCTGAAACAAAAAAATCAAAGTCCATTAGATTCAGTATGACATCAGCTACAAAATGACCCTTGGATATAAAGTTTTATAAAAAAATAAAAAAATGGCAGATGAAAAACGAAAAAGTAAAAAAAAGCGTTTTTTTCGCAGTATTTCGCAAAAAAAAGAGTAAAAATCAAAGTTTTTAAATCATCGAGGGTCATCTTGTTGGAAATCATATTTACAATATGTGATTCAAATTTTAAGAGAATCGGTTTATTAGTTTTAGAGATACGATGGAGCTAGATTTTGAAAAAGTTTGAAGTTTATAGTATGAAAAACTCTTACCTTAACTCAATCGGCAATTCCTGCACCGTACAAAATCCCTTCTAATTGCTCATCATCGTCGATTTCTTCGAGTCTTGCTTGCTTTCGATTTTTGGAAATATCCAAAGAGGACTGGCCCCTTAAGCTTTAAAGTGATGTGCGATGTGCCCTTCCCCCGTCTACTTTTACAACCGTTTATTTGAAAGATCTGGGGAAATTCTGGGTACTAGCATTTATTAGAACTTTCGAACAAAATCATTTCGGATCCGATACATCGAGAAATTCCGGTGATGCAAAGAACTAAGTTATCGCCAAGTTGATTTCACGCGAACTTATTATGAATACTGCACAACTTACTGTGTCGCATGTTGTTTGAAGCTTATACGAGGGATACTGCCAAGCTAGAGCCCAGAAAAAAGGTGAATTTTGACAATTTTTCTGGATACCCAATCGATAGAATGAAAATTCCGTTTAGTGGCCTTTATTCTACATATCTTCAATCGTGTTTACAATTTTTTTCACAAGATTTTGTGACTAAATGGTGGATGAAGCAAGTTACTTTTGTCGGATCGTGTCCTGCGACCGCCAAGAGTTCTCCGCCAAACGTTTACCTGGAACGAACATTCAAAGTAATTTGAGTTCCATCTTAGATTTGTTTTTGAAGTATGTAGGGAAATTAAAAAATATGGATTAGTTGTTAAATGGTGTAGGTTAAAAAAAAATTGTTTTCGGTTAAAAAAACGCAGGAAATAACTTTTTCGGAAAAAGTTTCAAACATATCGAAAATTCCCTGGATACTTCGATGTGAAATTGATGAGGTTGCGAAAAAAGTCGAGTCTATCCGCGAAGAATTGACAATAAAATGGTACCGGCTGCAGGACACTATCAGACAAAGGTGACTCGCTCAAGAGGTTAGGCCACAGTAACGGGTATAAAATCATGTGCGAATTTAACAAGTTTTTTTTTTCGTATGACACATCTGTTTAGTATGAATATCAAGCTGTTAGAAAATATATATATTTTTTTTCGATGTACAATATGGCCGACTACTAATATTTTTCTTTTGTTATCTTTTTTTTAGGCGCTCCGCAGCGCGACATTTAGCATTCGCAATTTTTTACCTAGAACAAAAAACAAAAATGCTCGTCAATCTACATTAGAATAGCTAGAGAATTACGTACGGAATTAAAAAAATATTGTTTTATTCAAAAGTTGTAGGTTTTTGAACTTACGAAATGAATTTTCAGTGAAAAATTTCGTTATAACTGCTCATAAACTGGTCATAAAATGAAAAGTGATCGATTAATCAGAAATTCCGTGCGTACTTCTCTGCGAAATGCAATTAGGAACATAACTTTTTAATTTAAAGTAAATCGCGTGAAAATTGTTAATGTTATTTGTCACGCCAATTGAAAAAAAAAACCGTTTCGAGAAATTTCGAGTAGTAGGCCATTTTTTACATCGAAATAAAAAAATTCTAACAGCTTGATATTCATACTAAATAGATGTGTAATTAATTTTGTGAGTGAATCACTTTTTCATACGAAAAAAGATTGTTGAATTCGCGCGTGATTTCATACCCGTTACTGTGGCCTTAATCCAGCTTCAGCGCGTTCGTTATGTTACGATATATTGTGAAAAAAATTATAAGGTTACTCGGAGATACGTCATATAAAGGCCACTGAACGAAATTTTCATTTTTTAAGCTGGATAGCCATGAACAAATTGTCGCAATTCACCTTTTACCGAGCTCTAGACTGGTAGTCTCCCTCATGATTGCGGATTATTTACCCGTCGTTGACCCACTTATATGAGGTCGCGATTTTTACACACTGGGTCAATTTTACCAGAATTGCACTCCATCCACCTGCCATTAACAAACTTTCGGGCGGTTTTAGTTGAAATCTGGAAAGTATAAAATTGAATTGTAAAAAATTATAAAAAAACTTTTTGCTTCGGGAAAGTGAGGGAAAGTGAGTGAGAAAGTATTCTTAATTCGTCAGGGTAAAAACGACCCAGTGCGTTAACCTAGGGGTTAAATGAAATCGAAATTAGTATGCTATCAATGATTGTGCCCAATATACATAATAATAACAACGTACTAGTTAAGGGGTCTTCTCACTTTAGACACTAAAAAAATGTTATGTTCATGATTTTTTTTGATAGCTTTATAGTATAGATATTGATATAAAAGTTGTTACACTTAATAAATACACTTTCGAAAAACATTTTAAAATAATTTAATTTAAGTCACTATATACAGACAAAAATGGTAGTTAAAAAAAGTTCCTAAAAAATTTTGGCCTGCGCTGTTGACGAAATGTCGGAGATGGATCATCCGGAACAAAAAAGTCAAACGGTTTTAGATTCAGTATGTCAATGGCTATAGCGCATATCATAGATTTTTAATACATGCAAAATTAACAAAATGGCGGACATTTTTCCAAACATAAATAAACGTATTATTTCACCGTTTTTAGCAAAAGTAAAGTAAATATCAAAATTAAAAAAAAAACCTTGAAATGCGCTATAGCTATAGTTGTAAAGAATATGTGGTTAAATTTCATAAGGATCGGTTTAGTAATTTCGAAGATTTAATCAACAAGCCGTCGAAAAACGTTCTTTCGGGAAAAACGCGTTAGAGTTTCTTTGGGTTACATAAATACATACATTTTTTCAAAATGTATTTCAAAAGTGCATTAATTAAGTGTAACAACTTATATATCAATATCTATAATATAAACCTATCAAAGAAATGCATGAAAATAGCCTTTTTTATCGTCTAAAGTGAGAAGACCCTTAAACATTGACGCGTAAAATGTTTGCTCAAAGTAATGACTACGAAAACCCCACTTTATGTCTTTTCCGCCACGCACTTGTAAGGCTTTTTTTGTCTTCGGGCAAAAGTTTCTTGTCGAGCGTAACCAATAAATGTAACCATTGTGACGATCACTTTTGCTCCGCTCCATTCTCAGACATACGTCGCACCCGTAGTAACGAACAATATCGCGGCTATTGGGAGTACCGCGAGTTCTCAAGACGTGACGAATGACGACGGTGATTCGAGTGCCCTGACACCGTCGGTACGACGCGGCCCCGAGGGCAAAGACAACGATTCTTTTCTCCACGAAGATGTCGACAAAGACTCAGGTACATACTCGTGGAATTTTTGTTATTTTTTCCCTTTTGTTCGGATCCATTAGCAACATATCTCAGTGAACAACACTGAAAGCAAACAAACAAAAATCGCCCTGTCAAACGAGACCATTTCCGGTCTCTACAGAATTCAAGTATATCAACAAAACGTCCTTTGAATCGGTCAATTTTTCCCAAATTCACATACAAATTTTTTTTTTGAAGAAATGGCATACGCAAACGATCGATGCGAGAAATGTCTGAACTGTAGAGAGCAGGTTTCAAATATTCGTATAAATATTATTTCCAATGCAATACTTCGGTCGATGGTAATGTACTTGCTCTATTCTTTCTCTTCCATTAATGACGTGCCCGCCTCTCGATATTAATATTCATGAGGTCAGTTTTTTACGTAACTTTCCTATTTCTCTAAGTATGTTATATAAAAAAAAAAACGATTCAAGAGAAAAGATACGTGATATGGAATGAATGTATTCATAGCATACGAAAATTCGTTAGATTTTTTACTTTCAAGGAGGTTCGCTCGTTGACATCAATACGAAATGACGATTTTAATATTTGAAATGCTCGCGACATGAAACGATATTACTTTCATCGTAATAATATATCATTACGTCTTAAGTAATCATCATAATATTTATTTTAGATATTCAAATATCATTTTAATCGTCACATCGCGTCATTACGTCATAAGTAATTATCACACCTTTTATTTTAATTATTTGAATATTACTTTCACCGTCACAATACATCATTACGTGATCAGTGGTTATCGTATTATTTATTTTGATTGTTTAAATTTTATTTTAATCGTCACATTACGTCATTACTTCATAAGTAATTATCACATATTTTATTTGAATTATTATAAAATTACTTTAATCGTCATAATACGTCATTGCGTCATAAGGAATTATCACATTCGTTCTTTTGCCAATTCACAAAACGATGATTATTGGTTGCAGAAAAACGCATAAAAATACGTCGGATTATAGCGATATGAAAATAATAATTGCAAGGATCTTGACGTAAATGGCCTAATGAACAATCGTCCGAACCTCCTTGAGTGACTGGCAAATTGCTTGCTCGGCGATATGAATTTGCGCCAGTAATTATTGTCATCGAAGATATAATGCATGCGTTTTCTCCATTATCGATCCTGCACAATAGTTATCGATCGCACAAGTCATTCCTCTATTTCCTCATATCGTATACGTATATCGCAATCCGCGATGTCGCGGCCATGGACGAAAATTTCTCAAAATTCACCTATCTCAAATAGTCGAAAACGTACGGAAAAAGAACACGTCACTAACTTTATAAGCACTGATTACTTCCGAGGAAAAAGTAGACAGCATGTTACGTATGGTCAACGATTCGATCAGTTATTGGGAATATTGTAGAGAGATCGATTTGAAGCATGCATTTCCTGGGTACACGTAACTCTTTCTTTTGGAGTACAGTGAAACTTCAGTCATACGTTTTTCAAGAGTCACATCAAATGTGACGTATAAGTGAGAATAACGTAGAAGTGAATTTACAGTATGTATCTAAAACTCTTTAACATTCGAAAATGGCGATTGGTGCATAATTCATGATGTTTTTCAATAGCACTACCTCTATTATGTTAATGTTTGGTTTTCCAATTGAAAGTTTGATTGGTGATAATTGAATAATGAGCCAACTCAACTTTTCGAATTTCCGTTTTGAACTTTTATTTAATGGAAGGCTGTAACACTAAGCGTTGACGTTTTAGACTAGTAAATAACAAACAGGTTCGTACTGATAAGACATATGTGATTGCAGTACATGCATACGTAGTCGAGGTCAAAAACATCAAAACATCGAAACATCACACAAAACATCAAAACGCAGTTTCATGAAATTTTCTCCGGCGAAAGACTATCACGTGTGATTAAGGTAATCCTATCGCCAGGCTTCAATCCATAGGATTAAAATTCTTTTTTTAACTTCACTAAATATATTAATAATCGTCACTGTAAAATTTCAAGGTCGGTTATCGACCTAATTACAAAGAAAAAAAATATTTAATATGCGTATTTTTTTTAAGGAATTCCGAGACGACATGCAAAAACCCAATTTCCGGTCGCTACAAAAGTGTATATTATAGTGGGAATCCGTCAGATTCTTAAAAATAATCAGAATTACATACTTACCACTCGAAGTAATCCAATCCTCTTAGAAAAAATATACGCTCATTGATCTAATTTTTATGTAATATCAAGTTTAATTTGAAATTCCGGTATTGGATTATTTACCACTTGCCACGATAAAGAGAGGTGACAGCAATGCCACAGCTGACTGTAGTCCTAACCTCATCTCACTCATTCGAATTTCCACACATATTTCATTTTTAACCGACACATTTCGCCGACACAAATTTTCCAAGCTTTTTACCAGTCATGGCCCGAATACAATGCTTTACATTTCCCGCACCTGACATTGTTTTGACCTATCGACGTTGAAAAGCATCGAGGTTAAACTCGCCTGGTTGAGTCAAATGAAACGGAGATAGAACCAATGTTGCCAAACATCGAACCGAGAAATACTGCACGAATCGTTGGAGTAACTATTTTGTCATTTTTCTAATTAAATGTGAACATTCATTCAACAGTTTACACATGGAAAATTCTAGTTATTACAAAATAGTTTTTTTGCACATGTTAAAAATACAAATTGTACAAGTCTCAAGTATGATCAGTGGGATGACCAGTGGGAAGCGATAGGATTACCTTAAGGGGCTATAACAGTGTGACCGCTGAAAATTTGGGTTATTTTCGGGAATTTTTTGGAAGAAAAGTACTCAATTTAATGTTCCGGAAAATTAACAATATATTTGGCTATATTTGACCAATATTACATAATTTATTCATAGACAAATATAGAGATCCAAGCGACTTATGCGCAGCCTTCGGAGGCGCCAAAAGAAAAGTTTCTCCACTGCTAACGTGATTCCGGCCGATTGAGTAGCTGAAACGAAAAAAGGAAAAAATGTCGTTGAACTGGAAGGTATTTCCTGTACAATGACGTAGGATTTTCGAAAAATATCAAAATCTAACAAAATGGCGTAGTTATGAGAAAAAAATCTGTTTTCTTGCCTATAAAATGGTCATTTTTTTCAATGCCAAATCGTCAATTTTCATCCAATCAAAAATATCCTACGTCATTGTAGAGTAGATATATTCAAGAGTACTCAGTTCAAATTTCAAGTCAATCGGATTATTGCTCTTTGAGTTACAATGTCAGCAAATTTTAAAAATCTCATTTCGAAAAAAAAACGCGTTTAAAGATTTAACTATCGATGTTTGCAAGATAAAATGATATTGATATAAATGATAATGATATTCTTGAAAGTATGAACTGTCGAAAAAGACGAAAAAAACATCGATTTTTTGAAAGTGTCACACTGGTATAGCCCCTTAACGTATAACGGCAAAAAACGAATCTCGAAACCGACGCTGGGGAATAAAATTAAGGCCTTACCCCCACTTGTAGCGCAAAAAAGGCCTTTTTCATGAATTTTTTAAAAGAAAACTACAAAACATTTTTAATCGATCAGTATACCATCTTAAAGAACGCATCTTGAAGAACTTTCAATAATTTTTTTATTGAAAAATATTACATTGTTTACTGGCAAATGGCCGCCAATGAAATAATGTTTTTATATACACGGTTTGCGGTGACCAACGTTGCGGCGAAGTGGATCATCTGAAAAAAAAAATGCGGATGGATTTAGTCAAATATAAGTATAAACTAGTCTTTAATCGAAGGATTTTAAAAAATATTCATTTTTCACAAAATGGCGGACAGTCAAAGTTAATGGTTCGATTTTAACGAAAAAAATGGCCGTTTTTTTTTTGCTATAAAACGGCCATTTTTTTCGAAAAAAAATCGAACGATTATAGACTACATTTTGATGTATTAAATAAGCCTGCAAAATTTCAAGAAGATCGGTTCATTAGTGTTCGAGGAATCTTGGTCACCGACTTCAGAAATGCCATTTTGAGAAAAACGCGTTTAAAGTTTCAATTAGCCGGTCGTTTACACAACGGATTCTTCTCTTTCAACGCTCATATCTCAGTCAATTTCGTTCGGATCGACTTGAAATTTTCAGGACATATTCTCAGATACTTATACTTCAAAAAAATGCAATAAAAAAATCGATTTTTTCAAAATCGCAAGTGGGGGGTAACCCCTTAATAACGTATAAGCGCGAAAAACGTATAAGTGAAAAACGTAGAAATGGAACTTTATTACCATCTTTATGAACGGAATTCGCCGGGGCTAGAGAAATTTCACGTATAAATGACAAAAACGTATAAACGAGGTTTCACTGTAATTGAATGTTAGAGAGGCATGTCAATGACGGAGCCAAATATCCGAGTTGTCGAAGATTGACGGAAAAAAAATTAGAACAAAAAAAAACGTAAATTAACGGATTGTAAGAGGGAAGCGAGTCTAGCATTAGATTTACGTATTTGCCTCGGCAGTGACAGGGCCTGAACCGCCTATCGGCAGCCATCAGCCCGTTTACACAGCAGAGAGCGATGCTAACGGCAAGATCAACATACACGTGTCTGTAGTTTTCGTCAAGTCGTTGTCCGACTTGAAGAAGCAGCGGTCCCAAAATCGTCACACGACGCCAAACATGATCGACGCGAATGGCAACGGGGTGCCGATGAACGCAACGCCAATGCCAAATTCCGAAATGACTCCTGATGACTTTCATCGCTTTACGGGAAACACGAGCGACATCATTGGCGACAGTCAAACCGAGAAGAATTGCTGCGCCGTAATGTGAATCAACTTCTCGAACTTCTCGATTCAAGACGAGGCGAGGAAAAGCTCGCGATATTGTTGAATTCAAGGGATATGAGGAATGTTCTAGGGTCTTCATGCCGGTACATAGCGAAAATGGCATGGCCATTGGATTCGTAGCGGTAAGACGAGTGAGACGATTATCTTGCGAAGATAGGAAAAAAATATTAACGAATTGTCGTCAAAGTTACTCGGGCCCGAAGGAGCACCCCCTTAAAGATACGCGAAGTAAGGCAAGTCCTCGCGGCATCGGGCAACATTAAATCAAAGTATTATTAACTTCCTCAATACGGTTGTGAGCAAATTCGATTGAAAGACGATGTAATTGGCGAGCGTTATCTTCACAGGATTGTGAGACGAGAAAACGAGCATACACGTATGGAACGACTAGAGATGAAAATTTGTCTTGTGCTTGAAATACTTGTCTTTGAGTGTAATGAACGACCGTGCGGGATGAATCGTTCGGGGAGAAAATTCGATAAGTGCCTCAGTTCAAACGAACGACAGTTCGATCGGAAATTTATTTATCGAGGCTATCTTACAATTTTGTCCACAGCTTCACTTTCACGAGGCTCGTCGCACTACACTCGAATTATTGTCCTGAGTGGAAAACGAGAAATTTTTTCGTTAAAAATTCCCGCTTAATAAGCATCAACAAGTCATTGAACATAACGAAGCGACTACAGTGTAATCGACGTTTGGAGCAAATGTGCGAAAAAAAAACAAACGATTCGCAAAAAATGGCTCGAGAAAAACGGCGGATAAAGCTCTTGAATATTTTGTACATAGTTTTATTTATTTCTGTACTTACGATTTAATAAGATACATTTTCGAATATATATATATATATATATATATATATACATATTTTTTCAAACGTACATTTCGTTTTTCATACCCCATGATCCTCGTTATTCTGAGAGCACTAAAAAATTATTCGCGATGACGGGAAGCCTCGATGTAAACAAACAAAAATATTACAAAAAAACGGCCTATAACATTTTCCGCGACAATTCTGTGGACCAAAATCCCGCAAAATTCTCTTCACCCTCCCCATACGTATACCGATCGGCTATTTGGACATTTTTTCGGAAACGAGAAGACTGAAAAAGTCATCGTAAAATATCCAATTATCGGGGACTTGAACAATTACCATATCGCACGGAAAAGCCGAAAAAAGCCAAAATATTATTTTGCGAGTTGCAATTAGATCTGCGGATCTTTGTCGAAAGGGCATGCGATTCGTCTCCAAACCAAGTGAAATGTATAAATAATAAATTGCGAGGAAAAAAAAATTGACGAATAAATAACAGAAACAAAAGGGGGAAGCCCTTATCCTCGTTTTTTCCTGAGAGAGATCTTGCTCTTCGGTAAATTGAAAAAGCCATTTCTTCACAAATGGGTAAAAATTCACGTCTACATTTAGCCGATATAAATAGTCATTCTCTGATGCGGGGCGCTTCATAAGTTCAAGAGAATTTACGACTGAGAATAATATGATATTTAATGGTTCTTCAAGCCTTCTTCGGAAAATGAATATGGCGTATTTTTACGATGAGTAGTATTTGCCATATATTATTGAACATTCCGGAAAAAAAATAAAAGTCATTTTGAGTTCAACAGCACGCGCATAATTTGGAATACGAAACACTCCTAAAAACTTTTCTAAAATGTAATAAAATCTAATTTATCCACTTGAAAATGCATCTACGATAAGCTTTTTCTTGATGGACGGACAAAAAAGTTTTTCACGAGTGCTTCGTATTCGGATTTTAATTATCTTCATTTAGCTGTTTTTAAAATAGAGTTTTGATTTTTTTTTCAGAATGCTCGGTTTTATTGTGGCAAATACTAGTCGTCACGAAAATACGCTATATTTTTTTTCAAAGAGGACTTGACAAGCCATTAACAATAATATTTCTCTCAGTCACGAAATTCGATCAAGAAGACAGTTAAAACATACCCGCCTAGAGAGACCCGTTAAAACATACGGCCACCTTATAATCACCTCCTGTACTTATATATATATATATATATATATATATATATATATATATATATCGTAATGCACTATTTATAAAAAAGGAGCACTATCACTAAAATTTGTCCATGGGGTGAATTTTTTTGGTATCTTGGGGTTCCGAGGAATTTGTAGTGACGAAAATAAACTTTGGGTCGATAACTGATGTGATAGATGCGCAAGCAAATATTTTTTTATAGTTTTTATGAAACTATTTATGTATATTAAATAGAAAGTGTATGTATAACATAATCCAATGATTATTAGTAACGATCAACCGAATATATCCCTGAGACGAATCAACGAAGACCAAAAAAAAAAAAACCATAATCGTCGCGGCAAGTTGTCCTGCGACGATTCTTGGGCACAGACTTTCTACATAACAATAAAGAGAACATGAAATCAGTGGCACTCATCCACAAAAGTTTCGACCAAGACAATTCCATGATAACAAAAAAATCTCTTATCGATTCTCGTCAATATACCAATACTGTTTCAATTTCAGCTACTATGTAGTATCGTCTATTCGGAAATGGGCAAAGTTCAAGTTTTCCATTGCGTTAGAAACATCTTGTATTAACCTTATATCTACGAGTATAATTAATTCCTCCACTGCGTTAATAAATTTTCATTTGGAAAAGCACTCAAGGAGTGTTCGCGAAATGATTCATCGTTTTCCTGGGTCGTTATCACAAATTTGCCTAATCGAGCAATTTACGGAATTTTTTTTTTTTTTTTTGTATAACTCGAACATTTAGAGCCGAAGTATATCAAAAGTGCGTTGAAGATAAGTGAACTTTGCCAATTTCTGGTACCTACAATAGCAATAATTGATTAAAGATATAGCAGTGTAATATTGAGAGGAATAGCCTTTTGAAAATGATAAACGATCGTTAAATCATGACACGCCTGCATTGATCGTCGAATCGCAACATTGTTCAAATTCTTTGCTAGTTATTTTTCAATCAACTCTCATTCAATATTTGACATACTTACCTTGCGAAATAAATCGTCGTAGATTGGAGTAAGAGCGAAACAAACAAAATCTTTTGCATTTGTATTATCAAGTCGTACATTTAATTACGTATTTGCGTATTATCGGCTGATTAACGAGTCAGTGTTGAAAAAAAAATTTGTAGCGGGTCAGTGATATAACATCGTGGATACGATGAAAAAAAAAAAATCGAATCTACCCTCATCTTCGAGTTCATTGTAGAGAAGCAATTGCTCTGGGATCGAGTGATGCGCCGACTACGATGATGGAAAGTTGTAAATATTTAGAAAATAACGATTACGAGCAAGAATAAATAATGAACTCGTCGAACTTTTCGAGGAAAGCAAGTATTACAGCGACGAGTAACACTCCGGAGCTGAAAGTGTAGGAGACACTAAAAAAAAGCTTTCGTTGCTTTCGCAGACTGAAATTATACACGAATAATGATAATACCTATGTTAATGCGTCAGAGTACGAAAAAATTTAAATACTTTATCAAGGGGTCGTATCATGTATTGTGAGAATTCTGCGAAAAAAATTGTGTCGAAAATCCCAAACGAAAATTAGTCAGGTCGAAGTAAATTGTGGGATAGTAATACGTTTATCTTCGGCTTTTGGGCGCGGACCCTTTGGAAGCGTAAAAATTGTGATAGTTCAAAATATCCTATAGGAAAGTTGTCTCGGTCGAGATCCCAGAGTTTAAAAAATTGTATTTCACCAAAAAATTACTCGCACTCTAACGTCATTCGCATTCCCATGCAAATATATCCAGAAATATAGACGGATCACTTGTATCTTATACGAAAATTACAAATTAAATTCGGGCTTCTCTCCGTTCCAACTCACGACTCGTCATAATGATACATAGATATAGTATTGATAATAATATTAATAAAGTTAAACGAAACAGTTCGAAATATTAATAAAGTTCAACGAAACAATCTACGATCCGTTAAAATGATAATATATATCTTGGCTGTTTTTACTTTAGTAATGCTGCCTTGACACGTGTAAGAAAAATAGGACGTTCAACAAAATATATCGTTCGCGTATTTTGTTTTTTTTTTCTTTTTGAAAAAAATGTGTTCTAAGAAACGTTATTCTGACAATACATAATGTTTAATGTGCGAATTCAATGCCGAGAAAAATTGTCTCGATGCAGTAAAGCGATTATTCAAAACAGCTGATCAAACGATCGTAAATAAAATGTCTTGCCAAAAGTTTCATTCTGCCCTGCCATTCCAACGTTTATGCGAATTGATTATCTACGTTTCCGTATTACGTGTACGGTCCTAAATGAAAATTGATTAAATTCTCATTGGGGCGCATACAAAAGTGTTCCGTTCAATAATTTACGTGTTCGTCTCGTTCTTCCATTTTGAGAAAAGACAAACTTTTCGGAACATCTAAAGCGGTATATACTTTATAATAAATGCAACTCTGCTTGTCATGTTCTTGTATATTGAAATACAACAAAATTGCAACATTATTTAATTAATATATATGTATATATGTATGGATAAGCGATAATATATTGCATATCAAATATTATTGCGTTTACAGATTTTATTTTAATTGACAGTGTATTTATTTTGCCTGCTACGTATCCTAAGCATGTCGTCTTCGATCTTATGGGGTCTTCTCACTTTAGACGCTGAAAAAGGCTATTTTCATTATTTTTTTTTGATAGGTTTATATTATAGATATTGATATAAAAGTTGTTGCACTTAATACATACACTTTCGAAATACATTAAAACATTTTTTGGTGTATTTATGTAACCCTAACAAACTTTAAACGCGCTTTTCTCGAAACAACGTTTTTCGACGGCTTGTTGATAAAATCTGCGAAACTATTAAACCGATTCGTATGAAATTTTAACCTCATATTCTTTACAACTATAGCTATCGCGCGTATCGGGGATTTTTTTTTAAATTTGATATTTCTTTTTCTTCCAAAAACGGTGAATAAACACGTTTTTTTTCTTGTTGGAAAAATGTCCGCTATTTTGTTATTTTTGCATATATCAAAAATCGTAAGATATGCGCCATTAACAAACTAAATGCCATTAACAAACTAAATCTAAAACCGGACATTTTTAAGACATTTTTTTAACTACCATTTTCGTCTATAAATAGTGACTTAAATAAATAAATATTTTTTTAAATGTATTTCAAAAGTGTTTTATCGAAAGTGTTTTATCAAGTGTAACAATCAAGTATTTATCAACTTTTATATCAATACCTATAATATTGAATTATCAAAAAAAATCATGAAAATAGCCTTTTTAGCGTCTAAAGTGAGAAGACCTCTTATGAAAGAAAAAATCATGTCTCCAATCCCTATGGAATGATCTTTAGCAACGGTAGAAAAATTGTTGATGCAATTCAAGCGCAAATTCTATTTTTTTAAAGTGTATACGAATATCCGTTGAATTGAATATTTTTCTATCACCTTTACAATGAAAGCCATGTAAGCCGGAGTATATATATTAAATTGCGGCATATAAAACCGACCATTTTTGAGCGAACGAAAAGATCGTTAGCAAAGCAACCAACTGGTTTATTCAAAGTATTGCCGATCGGAACAGACAACCTTGACCCATCTTTTGGCCAACAATCGAATTCCACGCAGGCACAATTCGGGTTCTTTGGAGGCAATCCAGTCATCTGGCCGATTTTTGATTCCTTCGTACGAAATGAAGTGCCGAGCCGTAAGCGCTGACTGCGTCGACCGAAACAAATGGTAATCGCTCTGGGAGCGATGTCTGGGGCATATGGCGAGTTGGATAATATTTCCCAGGTCGTTTTTCTTCTAAATCCTTCTTAAGGGGTTATGACTACTTGTAAAAGTCGAAAAATCACTTTTTTCAAAATCGATATATATTGACAGTATATTATCTTGTAAATGTTGCCTGAAAATTTCAAGGTGTTCGAATCAATATTGTCAGATTTATAGACTGTTACATTGACACCCTTTGGATGGCTCGGGCCGTCATTCATAAGTTTAAGGGGTATGCATAACCTTGTAATTCCAAAAAATCTATTTTTGGTATTTTATTCTCTTATTGGGTACAGTCTTAACTTTGATTTGGTTAAAAGATTTTGTAAACATTCGAAAAATTGACCGAGTTACGACGATTTTAGTGGAGCAGGTCAGAACGTCCAGTTGTGTTACGGCTCTAGCGCTGCGCGGTGCATTTTATGGTGTCTAAGGGCATTGATATGACTTTGTCCAACTAGGCTGTTTGATTGTTATACGGTGCAGGAATCGCAGATTGAAGGTACGAAAAATAATTGTGATTTTATCTCAAACAAGTAGTTCATACACAAATGCACTTTCTTACAATTCAATTTTTCAAATAACAATTCGGACGAAAGAGTGCATTTCATAGATAGAAATTTTAAATAAAAGATGTTTAACTTTTTTACTAGCTCCATTAGTAACGGAAATATGAGGGACGGAAATTAATCGCATCACCTCTCACCCATCGTTTCGTCCCTTTCTCTCATCATTCCGTCGTTCCCACAAAAATGTTCCTTGTTCATGTCTCCATTACTAATGGAGCTGGCAAAAGAAAATTAAAGAGACATTTTTTATTGCCGATTCAAAAAGAAACATCTTTTATTTCAGTTTTTTCTACAAAATGCACTTTTTCGTCGAAATCGTCATTATACCAATTAAATTGTCTATAACGAGAAAAAAAACGATTATGGAACAAAATAAATGCCCTATTCGAATTGCGCGTACCCGAAACCATAGAGAACCACCAAAGATATTGAGCAGACCTAAACATTTATACGCAAATTGTATACGGAAAAAGTGGATTTAGTACGTTTTCTTCTTTTGTGTTTATCTCGAAAGTATACTTTGCAATTTGGCGTACGTCATATCTCAAAATCTAATCATCCGATTTACTTCAAATTTGGAATGAACATATTATTATAATATATTCAATCGACAGACCGGATGATTTTTTCATATTTTCCTTCGTTTGTTCATAACAAACGTTTGAAGTCGTTCATTTTTGTGGGAAATCGACATTTCTTTTCAAAACAGTGCAAAGTGTAAAATTTCGAAAAAAGTATATTTTTTCATTTTTTACTTTAGATGAATCTAGTTACCGGAATCATGTACGCGACCGAGCCGTGCGGAGGCTACAGTCCTGAGATCAAATGATAATGATTACGTTGTTTATATATATTTTGCAATAAATACAAACGGCGACATGTCAAGACTATGCACTATTTGTGTGCAAAAGATCAACCTTATCATCCCAATACCTAGGACGAAAAAAAATATTTAACATCGATCTGTTTTTTAACTTCAAGGTTATGCATACCCCTTAAACGCTTATTTCTCGGAAGTACGTTTTCGAAGTCTGTGAGAAAAATATCTCCAAAACTACTGCATCGATCTTTCTGAAATATTCAGGGCTCTTTCTAGGTGTTACAATATAGTATTTGCCTGGAGGTTTTTTTTCCGATGTAAACTTTCACATTGGTGAACGAAAAATGCAAATTTTTTTCGCAAAAATCACGACTCCCTCTTTGAATACGCGCCATTTTTTTTAAATTTGATGGTTTGGAAATTCCTTCGATGAATCAAAGGATAAACTAATGTACTAACGAAATCTGTTCGATTTTCTTATATTCGATAACCTGGTTCAGAATAGTACTGCACACCGCAAAAGACTTTTTCAAGAGGTTTTTTCCGGGCATCGACTGTAAATCGGTTATAACAGAATATTTATACACGAAAAAATAACAGAGTGTTCTTCCGATGATAGTTCTTCAAATACCTAATTTTTCTAGAAAGATATCATCACAATTTTCTTTTGAAAAAATCCCAAAAATGAGCTGTTTCGACCATTACAACTGGACATAACCTGTTAACCGGTTGAGCAGCATGCGACCTGGGGTTAGCGTGCTGCAGAATCAACTAGTCATGGCGATTCTCACATTCTGGCCTCTTCGTGTGCGGACTTTGAGCCAAACGCATCAGTTGCAGTCGATGATAATCCCCGGTGATGGTTTCCAACGGTTTTAGCAGCTCCTCATAAACAACAGCCCTCTTATGAGTGCTTTTCGCCGTTCTTGTTGTCCATAGAGAAATCGCCACTGTGGAAGCGGCGAAACCACTCTTTGCACGTTGTCCCCGATGGAGCATGTTCGCCGTACACTTTCTCTAGCAAACGATGCTTTTCCGTGGCCGATTTCTTTGCCAGGAAATACTGGAGCATAACTTTCTGCAAATGTAAGTTATTTGGAAAAAAAACTTGCCATTGTACACACAATATCATCATGTGTAGTGCCAACTTTTGATTCGCGAAAATAGTCTGCCGAACGCCATCTATCACCAGCGGGCAGTTTCATGCGCACCTAATAGGAAAATGCCATTTCGTTATTAATGCGTTATTAATTTTGTTTTCGATCGAAATTAATGCGGACCAACAGGTGCTTTCAATACATAATCAATCCAACTCAGTGACTATGTCTAATCACAATCACGTTCATTCTGTATTCAATACTCGCCCGTACAGTTGCGCAGAATTTCCTTATTTCTGAGAGATTTCATATAGACATATCAGCAAGCAAGCGCCGTTCTATTCTACCACGTAAAACCACCAATTACCGCACATGTATTTTTAGAGTTTTTTCAACTTTTAAGGGGCTACGTGGTCTTGAAAATTTCAAAAAATCCACTTTTTTCAATATTTTATTATCTAATAGTACAATGTGTCTAGAACATTCTCCCGAAGTTTTAAGTCAATCGGAATAAAAGCTTAGGAGAGAGAGAGAGCCTTTGGGAATTCCCCCTGTTGGTAAAGACCGGCCGGGGGCGAAGCGGGTATATCGCATTTTTCTCGAAACACTATTTTTGAAGTCGGTGGACACGATTTCTCAAAAAAGAATGCATCGATCTTGTTGAAATTTTGCACAGTCCTTCAAAATAGCATTGACTAGTGATTGAACGAAGTTTTTTTTTCCGATTACAAATAATTTTACAAGGCTATACGTAGTGTAAATTGTACCAAAAATTGAACTATTTTGCATACAGCTCGGCTAAAAATTCAAGTTACAATTTTTTTTAAATCCTTCGTTCAATCACGAGCTCCACTTATCTACTAACAGAAAAAAAACATGTTTTTTAATTTTAGATAAAGCTATTATGAGTTATCCTGACCACCACGAGGACACTTTTTATTTAGGGGTCTCCGGAAACCGGATCCCACCGGCTAAAATTCACAAATTTTTGAATGAATTTTTAAAAAATATTCTTGAAATGTTTTATGTGCTTAACATTTTAAATAAAGTAATGTATATATTATATATTTTTTAATAGAGAAAATAGGTTTTTTTGTTTCGAAACCCACGTAACTCCTTAAGGCAGTATTGTTGTCCAAGCCGCTGTTTTGTACGTGATTTTTAGGTTGGAATAACCTTTAAACCGTTCGAGTTTCCTTTCTGAATTTCTTACACATGTTTATTAATCCTTCAGGAATATGTACGAATTGAAAATAAAATAAAATATTATCGTGTACTTTTGTACATTTGTTTACATGATCTATAATTTTTATATAATATCAAGTTTTATTTATTACCACCTGCTACGATAAAGAGATGTAACAGCAAGGCAACAGCTGACCGTAGTCCTAACCTCATCTCACTCATTCGAATTTCCACACATATTTCATTTTTCACCGACATATTTCGCCGACACAAATTTTCCACGTTTTTTACCAGTCGTGGCCCGAATACAATGCTTTATATTTTCCGCGCCTGACATTATTTTGACAGATCGACGTTGAAAAGCATGGAGGTTAAACTTGCCTGATTGAGTAAAAAAAAGACGGAGATAGAACCAATGTTGTCAAATATCAAACCTAGAAATACTGCGCGAATCGTTGGAATAAGTTTTTTTTCATTTTTCTAATTAAATGTGAACATTCATTAAACAGTTTACACATGGAAAATTGTAGCTATTACAAATTATTTTTTTTGCATATGTTAAAAATATAAATTGTACAGGTCTCAAGTATGATCGGTGGTATGACTAGTGTGCAGCGATAGGATTACCTTAAGAGTAACATTACGATCACATGGAAACTGGCAAAAAGAGGAATCGAAAAAACGAATTTACACAATCCCATGCAGAAATTTTGGCAGGGATACAACTGGATTCTGACTTGTATCCCGGGCTCCCAGTCGGGATCTAGTCCGATACCGGATCAGATTCGAAGACTAAATGTAAGATCCGTAAACTGGATTCCATTAGGGATCCAGAACCGGATCCTTTAATGACTCTAAATAGATTCCCCATGGAATCATTGAGGAATCTGGGAAGGATCACGGGTGAATACAGGCTGAAATACAATGTCAAAAATGGAATTATGACATGTTAAATTTATTATAAACATAAATAACATTTATAAAGTTTTGGTGCATTAAACTATCAATAAAAAAAAATTTGTCCAAAGATTCAAATGGCAGATCGCGCTCATCGTGAGATTTTGATGTGAATTAAAAAAAATTCACATCAAAATCTGTGAATGCAAATGTATTGACAAGAAATTATAAATACAAAAAAATTCACAAAATTAATTGTGAATTTTTTCGTATTTAAAACAAATTAAAATCAAATTCAAAATGATTAGATTAAAATTTGCGCCAAAAGTGAGTTCGTACGTATTTTGAGAGAAAACATTGCCTCGAAGCAAAGAAATTTTTGCACATAACTTTTTGTGCGAACATTTCTTTGCCTCAACACAATGTTTTCTCTCAAAATACGTTTACACTTGTGGTGTAAATTTTAATATAACTGTCGTGAATTCGATTTTTATTTTCTTCAACTTGAGGAAATTCACAACTCATTTTGTGATTTTTTTCATATTTATAATGTAATATTTGAAACTCACAACTTTTTTTGCAAAAATTTCTTTGCCTCGACGAAATGTTTTCTCTCGAAATACGTAAGAACTCGCGGTTGGTGTAAATTTTAATCTAATCATTGTGAATTTGATTTTAATTTGTCTTAAATACATGTTTATACCCACCGACATGTCGGTGGGTATAAACAGAGACTTATTCCCCAAAACCGGTATCCCGGTTAGAATCCAACTTGCATCAGTATCGGAATATGTACGACGACGATGGCATAATTTTGAAAATTTTGGCATCACGTGTATTTTCGGTATTACTATGTAATTCCTATCTATAGATAGGAATTTTATAGATAGGAATCTATAGACAGAAATTCCTATCTATAGATAGGAATTCCATAGTAATACAGAAAATACACGTGACGCCAAAATTTTCAAAATGATGCCATCGTCGTCGTACATATGCCGATACTGATGCAAGTTGGATTCTAACCGGGATCCGGTTTTGGGGAATCCATGACAAATCCTGATCGGGATTTGATCGTACATAGGGTATCCCGGTCAAAATTTCTGCACGGGATTATATCGATAATTTTTTCTCAAACGGCAGGTCATTTCGAGGCGGAATGAATCGTGCTATTGTACATTCTGTTCACGTGCTTTGGGAATCGAGTTGGTGCAAAAAGCTTGCCATTGACCTAGTAGCTCTTCCACTTATTATCTCCCTCCTCTGCTACCCCTCCCCCTCACGCTCAACCGCGTGGCTTGATACGTACACGCGTGCAAAGTTCTATGTATAGCAAGTTTCTTGGCCCTCTTCAATAAACGTCATCGAAGTAGTTCGAGCACGAGGAACATATACCGCGAGGACAATTGTCAAAATTTGCCATCAGTTCGACTCAACTGAATTGCATTATTTGTCTCCAATATATTGTAATTGGCAATAGTATGAAACAAGTGTCTGTTCAGCTAATTGCAGTTCAAGCTCAAAGCCATAGTGTTGCAGATCGTGGTGGATCGGTTGAACATTTTCGACTAGGAAAGTAAAGCGCAGGGCGGAGTATTGTGGACGACAATCTCTATGCACGAGCACAGATAGCGAAGACGAGCAGCCGCCGACACTGCAAGTCTAGATCGCCTCCCGCCGAGATCGGATTTTCTTGTCCCGTGTCTCTTTATCATTATTATATTCCTCGCGCTTAGTTATGCCGAGAGTGATATTACATCAGGCCAGCTGTCAATTGTACGTTATATTACGAAAGTTACCCCGAAGCAAATGAGGGCCAATGAATCGTTTCTGATGCAAACTCAACTGCGAGTTTGATAAACCTTCTTCTCACTCCTTGAAGACACATCTATTTGCACATCACATCAATAGCAATCACGCGGGCTGAAAGATGTATCGTTTAACGAGGAAGAATAAAAATGACGATTGGAGGGCCCGCGGTATTCGGCGCTATTTACCTCAACCAATTAAAATGATAACTAGTGCCTAGATGTTTAAGGGGTCTTCTCACTTTAGACGCTAAAAAAGGCTATTTTCATGAATTTTTTGATAGGTTTATATTATAGATTTTGATATAAAAGTTAATTAATACACTTTCGAAATAGATAAAAATAATTTTTTTTATGTATTTATGTAACCCAAGCAAACGTTAAACGCGTTTTTCTCAAAACAACGTTTTTCGTCGGCTTGTTGATAAAATGTTCGAAAGTACTGAACCGATCCTTATGAAATTTTAACCACATATTCTTTACAACTATAGCTATAGGGCATGTCAAGGATTTCTTTAAATTTTCATATTTACTTTTTTTTTGCCAAAAACGGTGAAAAAACTTTTTTTTGTTTGTTTTTTTTGCTAAAAATGTCCGCCATTTCGTTATTTTCGCATAAATAAAAAATCGTATGACATGCGCTATAGCCATTAACATACTGAATCTAAAACCGTTTGATTTTTTTGTTTCGTATGATGGATCTCCGAGATTTCATCAAGAGCGCAGACCTACAATTGTTTCGTCTATAAATAGTGACTTGAATAAATCAAAAAAATGTTTAAATGTATTTATTAAGTGTAACAACTTGTATATCAATATCTATAATATGAAGCTATCAAAAAAAAAATCATGAAAATAGCCTTTTTTAGCGTCTAGAGTGACCAGACCCTTAATTGTGGCCTGATTATGGCTTATGCGAAGATGCTCGGCCTCGTGGCAACAGATTTAAAAAAAATGATAAACTTCAATCAAGCGCGCCATTCATTTATTATCAAGGTAAACGCTTTCTTTTCCCGTGCGGATAAGTTAAAGTGTACAATTCGAAAAATTGAGTAACCTCGATGAATCAAGAGTGTACAGACGAGGTCTCATTTTCACGCGAACGAGAGCTACACATTGACGGAATCGAGCATTAATAATTCGTAAAGATTACGAAGAGTGTCTCTGTTCGAGAAGAAAGTACACACGCGTGCGTACTGACGGAAATCTTAAAAGAGATTACGGGACGTAATCGAATTCACGTGGCCAAAACGTGATCTGGTCTTCATCGAAATATTTGAACCGAGAGTAAAGTTTGATGAGTTTGCAAGAAATTTCGAGGCGATGTTGACAAACTAAAAGTAGTCAGAAAATAAAACTGGAACCGGCGGATTGCCAAGGAACTTGCCTGATTCTGGGAAGACTTGGAGAACCTGTCCAGGATAATTGGGAGTCCGGAGATGCAGGTTCCAACCTACAATTTTTTTCCGTTTTCATGCTTCGTATGTTTCTTTATTCTTTTTCGTCCGCCTTGCGCCTTTCAGGTCTCCATCTCCTCTTTCATCTCCTCGGACTTTTTATTCTTTTTCTTCTCTTTGCTCAGTTTAATTCTGTTACCCCTCCCCCCTCCCTTCCCTGCCCTTTGTGTCGGTCTAGCTACTCTTTCATGGCGTTCTTTGGATGCATCTTTTTACGTCTGAAAATTAGTCTGAGAATGACTATTCCATTCATAGTCAAGGGGTCTTCTCACTTTAGACGCTAAAAAAGGCTATTTTCATAATTTATTGATAGGTTTATATTATATATATTGATATGAAAGTTGTTACACTTAATAAATACTCTTTCGAAATACATTTGCAATTTTTATTTATTTATTTAAGTCATTATTTGTAGACGAAAATGCTAGTTAAAAATATGTCCTAAAAAATTGTAGATCTGCGCTCTTGATGAAATCTCGGAGATCCATCATACGAAACAAAAAAATCAAACGAATCAAACAAACATCATACGAAACATATCATACGAATTTTGATATATGCAAAAAAACAAAATGGCGGACATTTTTCGAAAAACAAATAAAAAACGTGTTTTTTCACCGTTTTTGGCAAAAAATAGTGAATATCAAAATTAAAAAAAAACCCTTGTTATTCGCTATAGCTATAGTTGTAAAGAATATGTGGTTAAAATTTCATGAGGATCGGTTCATTAGTTTCGAAGATTTTATCAACAAGCCGTCGAGAAACGTTGTTTCGAGAAAAAAGTGTTTAAAGTTTGACTGGGTTACATAAATACATTTTTTTTTAAATGTATTTCGAAAGTGTAACAACTTTTATATCAATATCTATAATACAAAACTATCAAAAAAAATCATAAAAATAGCCTTTTTTAGCGTTTAAAGTGAGAAGACCCCTTAACTGACGATTGCAGGAGTATACATAACTACTATTTATTTCCTAATATCTGTAGCTTCAAAAAAAAAGTTCTGATAAAAAATCGACTTTTATTCTAACCCACTCGTTCTTTGAGGTGCAAGGCTGCCACTAATTTCTTGCACTTGATTGTATTTCAGCCTCCTCGCTAAAAAATAATTGTTGGCCGTCGTTTTTTAGGCCTCACGGGCAAGAAAAGCTAAGGAAAAGAGGTCGGAAATTCAGTACGTCGAATACGCGTGTAGGGCTCGAGAAGGATTTTCCAACGGAGAGGCAATCAATTGTAAAGGCATGCGGATACCCCCAAGAGTGAGATTATGCCACGCATTGCAAGAGCCCGAGTGGTGGGGCTATCGCCGTATGAAATACATAAAATGTGGCGGTCTCAAGACCACGCGACGGTCGGTCCGAAACCTTCAGTGCGCTCGGAGAACTTCAGCGTGCCGCTCGTCGGACAATTGCCATCAACTATTCTTCTCATTTCTCTTTTTTTTTTATCAACGAAATATTTCGGCGAAAACATCATCTGACAGTCTATCGTAAGTTTTCTCACTCGACGATTCTATCCAATTAACAACTGCTTATTGATAATGTTAATTGGCCTCTTGCCATTGGAGACGAAAATTTGTTTAAATAAAAAAATTGTGATCTAAGTGAAAAGATGAGTCTGGCCACAGTAAAATTCTTCACGCGTTTACTACAGCTCATTCGGAAAAGAACACACCATAATGAAAATACTATAAATTTTGGCAAACAGAAATTCCGTTAGAAAAATATATTAATATTAATAAAATTTGTTACGAAATCTAAATTCGAGAGATTGAGTTTCATTGGGAAATGCAATCTGACACGTGCGTTGAAAATATTTGCTGACGTTGCACATAATTGCATGTGCAAAAAGGCCAATCATACCGTTTCTTTGAATGACTATACATCACGACGTGACGACGTTGTTTATAAATCGTATCAGTAGCTCCATTAGAATCTCTACGATAGTCGGAGTGCGGCGGCTGAAAACGACGCCTCGGCACCGGTCGAGACGAGATTGTTAATAAAAAGAAAACTGATAAGCTCACGTTCCGATTGAAGTTAATTTCTAGTCAGTAAAGATAATCTTTCGTAACCCCGAAAACTACTATACGCCCACTCTATTTTGGTAACAAGATTTCACACAACGTAGTAGATGCACGCTCGTAGATAAATCGCATTTTTGTGCAAGTCATCGGTTAGTTTGTAATTTGGAATCGGTCGTTTTGTATGTTTTTTTTTCTTGCAGAGAACAAAAAAAATGCCGGAACAAATTGCGGAACACAAAACGAAGCGGGCAACTTTTGGCATGGGCTGCTTTTGGGCAGGTGACTCGCTATTCGGGGCGACTCCGGGCGTTATAAGAACCTGCGTCGGTTACGCCGGAGGCCACAAACCGTCGCCAACCTACAGGAGCATGTAAGCGATAATAGCAAAAACTTGCACGCTGATTCTTCGTTCATTTCGCTCCCTAAATTGACCATACGCGATGGTCAATTTTGATTGAGCAAGTTTGACTTTTTTTTTTGACACGAAGGTCCAATTTTGACCATATACAATGGTCGATTTTGATTAAGCAAGTTTAATTTTTTTTACACGAAGGTAGCCCTAAATCTGAACACTTCTGCCGATTTTTGAAAAATTCAATCCTAAAATACCATTAATGATTTTGTATTTCCGGACCAGGATTTATCAAAAAATTGAAAAAAAAGTGGCCAAAGTTACGACGCTAACAAATATTTTTCTAGCAATTAAGGGGTCTTCTCACTTTAGACGCTAAAAAAGGCTATTTTCATGAAGTTTTTGATAGGTTTATATTATAGATATTGATATAAAAGTTGTTACTCTTAATAAATACACTTTCGAAATACATTTGAAAAAATAATCATAATTTAAGTCACTATTTATAGACGAAAATGGTAGTTAAAAAATGTCTTAAAAAATTGTAGGTCTGCGCTCTTGATGAAATCTCGAAGATGGATCATCCGAGACAAAAAAATCAAACGGTTTTAGATTCAGTATGTTAATGGCTGTAGCGCATATCATACGAATTTTGATATATGCAAAAAAACAAAATTGCGGACATTTTTCGAAAAAACGTGTTTTTCACCGTTTTTGGCAAAAAATAGCAAATAACAAATTTTTTAAAAATCCTTAATCTGCGCTAAAGAATATGAGGTTAAAATTTCATAAGGATCGGTTCAGTAGTTTCAAAAATGTTATCAACAAGTCGTCGTGAAACGTTGTTTCGAGAAAAACGCGTTTAAAGTTTGTTTGGGTTACATCAATATATTTAAACAAATTTTTCTGTACGTATTTCGAAAGTATATTTATTAAGCGTAACAATTTTTATATCAATATCTATAATATAAACCTATTTAAAAAATTCATGAAAATAGCCTTTTTTAGCGTCTAAAGTGAGGAAACCCCATATAAAATCTCAAAAACTGTCGAAATTTTTACATGTACATCAAATCCGCACGCGCATTTTTTGGCAAATGCCATTTTCCGACATTTTCGTAAATTTTAAGAGCAATCCTGAATTGAACAAAATTCTAAACTTTTCGAAATCTTAATCCAAATAACTTAATACTTCCTTTACGAGGGAGCAAAAAATAGCAACATTTCTAACGGTGAAAATAATGACAGTTGCACGAAATTTCCAAGAACTTTGAGAGCGTAGTGATAAATTAAGCTTGCCCGTGACATAATATTATAAATACGGTAATGATGATGCGAGAAAATACGATGGATCTGAGAACGTGTTTTCAAAGGCTATTATAAGTGTATCTTTCTCCTTGCAGCGGAGACCACACCGAGGTCATCGACATCGAGTATGACCCTGCAATAGTATCGTTCACTCAGCTGCTGAGTCTGTTCTGGAATAACCATGAATACGGGCTCACGACAAAGATCAAGCCACAGGTATAATGTAAAAACAATAAATATAATTAAAAATCGTCATTTTTATAAATCCCAACAACGTTCATTTGGAATAATAATGATGTCGATTAGTTATAATGATGATAAATTAGCTGTACAGTAAGGGTTTGGAAAATCGTAAATATCTACTTTACAAAATAAGTGCACGGGAGTTCCAGCCAATTCGGTAAATGTTTTTTGCGGTCAATATTTTTCCGCACCTCCATGTGGTATTTTTTAAATTACACTATGATTGCAGTTAGAAGAGTCTTTGATTGCCACATAAGAATTACAAAACAAACTTGTCCAGCAAAGTGAAAACTCAAAAAAATATTTTTCATGTTTACATAAAAATTGGATGTTTTGTTTCAAAATGAAAAATGTATTTTTTATTTAAAAAAATAATCATAATCATTTATTAAATCATTTATTTTTTAATAAACTGAAAGTAAAAACTAAAAAAAGTATTTTTCATTTTTAAATGATTGTATTTTTTATTTTTACATATAATTTTTATTTCTTGTTTTAAAGTGAAAATTGTTTTTTTTTTAAATAAAAAACTAATCATATATATTTATAAAATAATTTGTTTTGCAATAAAAATGTACTTTTGACGATTAAATAATTAAATTGAAATTGCAGTATGCCTCATTGATCCTCTATCACGATGACGAGCAAAAAAGTGTCGCAGAAAAATCCCGGGCTCACGAGCAACGTGAACGAGGTGAACAGTTGGTTACGAGGATAAAAGAATTTGAGAGATTTTATCCTGCCGAAGAGTGAGTAGAACTTGACAATTCCGCTTAGGAAAATTATTGTGAATTGAATAAAAAAAAATTGTTCGTTTCTTCGACAGTTATCACCAGAAGTATCGTCTTCAGAGTCACCCGTGGCTGGTTGAAACGATCGGTTTGGCGAGCGGCGAAGTTTTACGCGCATCATCCTTAGCTAGCAAATTGAACGGTTACATAGCCGGCGCGGGTACGATCGAACAGTTTGAGGCGGATATAGCGAATTTTAATCTCATTGAGGAAGCCAAACAGTATTTGAGAAAGTGCGTTATCGAGAATCAAGGAACGGGCCTCTATTGCTAGCCTTCGATCATTGAGGAACCGTATTTCGAGATGAGAGACTTCCACGAATAGGGAAAAAAAACACAAACAGTAAATATTAATTTACACCGAAAAGTATTTTTTCGTCTCACGATCACATTTTTTTCATCACCATTCGACCTTCAGTTCTTGAATGCTGAGTGGCAAATGACTAAATTATCGAGACCCTATTGGTGGATTTAAAAAAAACGGAATCAGCCATGAAGATCGTGAATAATCGACGGTATCAAGATACGTATACGTATTTACGTATACATTATTCAAATTGAACAAATAGTCGCATTAATGAATTCCTTAGATTTGACTTATGTTCCGAGACTCTTGGTTTCGAGATATTTCCAATAATAAATAAAAAGTGTCGGGTTTTATCTACGAAACTGTCGGATGGGCAATATCTCATAGTACTAATTCTTTTAGACATTTCGATACGAAGTGAAATCGCGAAAAATCGACTCTCGGAAAAATAATTCTCTCGCTTTGCGATAAAAAAAAAATTCAAAAAAAGTTCAGGCGCCATCGTGTATCGAAATAAGACACGGAGAATTAAATTTGATAAACTCAAATGCATTTGAAATTCGTATATGTTTTACATTTTTTTGACCGCCTTCGAGAGGGCTCTTGAACAATGTCGAATTGTTGTCCAGAAAAATAAAACATTTCAAGTTCTTTGTTGTCAATTTTATCGATAGGAGTGCAACAAAATTATCGAATAAACGTGTCCATTTAACCGCGAAAGCCCCGAGTATTCTTGGATGTGCGTGCAAATGAAGAAGCTCATCAAGTGCCGCGGATAAAACATTGATCGGCTTCAATCGACCATTCGGACAATCGAACAATTATTGATTGCCTCACAATGAATTCTGAGGCAATTGTTTTCAATTACATTGAGGATATTATGGTGATCCGATTGAATTCTCGCGTCGTCGCATTCGCTTCGGTATAATTCCAGATTATGTAGCGTTCAAGAATTCTTTTTCCGTAAGATTATTTAAAAAATGAATGTTTATACAAAAAAGTTTGCCCCTATATATCGTCAGTCGGTAACAACCAGAATGACCTTATCGTCGAATAATAAAATAAAATCAATGGTGACGAAGATGCCTTGTGTTGAAAATATTTTTGAATGTCTGTCTCAAAGATGGCACCAGAATTGCGAAAAAAAGACCAAAAAAATCGGCCAGGTAAAAAATTCCTATAACGATGAAAAAAATATATGTACTTGGCATAATTATGCCAAATTGATTTACATTTTTTTCATGAAAGCTCTGCGTTAAGGGGTCTTCTCACTTTAGACGCTAAAAAAGGCTATTTTTGTGAATTTTTTTGATAGGTTTATATTATAGTTATTGATATGAAAGTTGTTACACTAAATAAATACACTTTCGAAATACATTTAAAGGAAAAAATATTTATTTAAGTCACTTTTTATAGACAAAAATGGTAGTTAAAAAAGTGTCCTAAAAAATGGCAGGTCTGCGCTGTTGATGAAATCTCGGCGATGGATCATCCGAAATAAAAAAATCAAACGATTTTAGATTCAGTATGTTAACGCGTTACCCCCACTTGTAGCGCAAAAAAAGGCCTTTTTCATGATTTTTTTTAAAGAAAACTACAAAACTTTTTTAATCGATCAATATACCATCTTAAAGAACACATCTTGAAGAACTTTCAGTAATTTTTTTATTGAAAAATATTACATTGTTTAGTGGCAAATGGCCGTCAATGAAATAATGTTTTTATATACTAGGTTTGCGGTGACCAACATTGCGGCGAATTGGATCATCTGAAAAAAAAATGCGGATGGATTTAGTGAAATATAAGTATAAACTAGTCTTTAATCGAACGATTTTAAAAAATATTCATTTTTCACAAAATGGCGGACAGTCAAAGTTAATGGTTCGATTTTAACGAAAAAAAACGGCCGTTTTTTGGCTATAGAACGGCCATGTTTTTCGAAAAAAAAATCGAACGATTAAAGACTACATTTTTATGCATTAAATAAGCCTGCAAAATTTCAAGAAGATCGGTTCATTAGTGTTCGAGTAATCTTGGTTACCGACTTCAGAAATGCCATTTTGAGAAAAACGCGTTTAAAGTTTCAATTTCCGGTCATTTATACAACGGATTCTTCTCTTTCAACGCTCATATCTCAGTCAATTTTGTTCGGATCGACTTGAAATTTTCAGGACATATTCTCAGATACTTATACTTCAAAAAAATGCAATAAAAAAAATCGATTTTTTCAAAATCGCAAGTGGGGGTAACCCCTTAATGGCTACAGCGCGTATCATGCTATTTTTTATATCTGCAAAAATAACAAAATGGCGAACATGTTTCGAAAAAAAAACGTGTTTTTTCACCGTTTTTGGACGACAAAAAATAGTAAATATCAACATTTAAAAGTAATTCAAAGTAATTAAAAGTTGTAAAGAATATGTGGTTAAAATTTCATAAGTATCGGTTCAGTAGTTTCGAAGATTTTATCAAGAAGCCGTCGAAAAACGTTGTTTCGAGAAAAACGCGTTTAAAGTTTGTTTGGGTTACATAAAAACATTTGAAAAAAATTTCATATGTATTTCGAAAGTGTATTTATTAAGTGTAACAACTTTTATATCAATATCTACAATATAAACCTATACAAAAATGCATGAAAATAGACTTTTTAGCGTCTGAAGTGAGAAGACCCCTTAAGAAGCACGAGAATTTTTGTTTTTGCGAGTATCGAAAATGTCGCCTATACCAAACGCGGGTTGAAGTTGCTTCTCTCGTTATATTTAAAAACTTGAATACCCGAGATTTATTTTTAGCTGCTTGACAGAACAAAAGCTCAGTCAATCTTGTCGTGAAATAAAAAGTTGGCACTACGTTTGCCCAGTGTCGTGTTTATCCTCCGATTTTTCTTTCCTCGGCGCGAAGAAAAATCGGGCGTGGGTTTTCCGAGTATGTCGCGTGACGAGACTTTGGAATCGTAAATTTTGCTGTCCGACTTACAAATTCGTGAACTCCCACTGTTTATTATTTTTAGAATATTCGTAAATTCTTATTTTATTTATTTTTTTTCATTTTTAAGATTTTTTCCAAAGCGTATCATTCAAACGTACTTTTTTTTCGATTCCCTTGTACTTTGCAAGAACGACACATATTTGCTCGTATGCTCGTTTATAATTGCACGTTTCGCTCTTTGCGCTGAGATTCTATTTTCAGAGCTTGAGTCCATCGGATTGGACAGTCGCCGAAATCGTCGACGAACCATCCAATTGAACTAATTTTCAACGGTGTTACGTACCAGATTGTCCGTGAAACAACTATACATCATTCCGCGCTCCACTTTTCACGATCATCTGCCTATCTATGTGATGCAATTTATGGTGCAGTAGACTTCAGGGGGGCCGTAACTCTTATTCAGGAAAATTAAACCCCTGTTGTTGACGGGTCTGCAAACTTGAGGTCCAAGGAACGAACGATTTTGAATTTTTTTTCTGATGAGAGTTTTGGGAACACGAAGTGGGGATTTCACTCCCAATTAATAAAGCCTATACTCTTTCTTACTTTGATTTTTTTACTGCAAAATAAAATAAAAAGAAAATTAAAAACTGCACTTTTCGTACAATAATAAAACTTTCGTATGAACGGGCACTTCTTTGAAAATTACGAAAATGGCAAGTTGCAGAAAAAAGGTCGATTTTCGAACTTTTTTCTATACAATAACTTTAATAATTTGTTGTCAATAAATGGATAAACATATGAAAAAAAAATATCCGGTCCTATGATAGAACATGTTAAAAACTATGCTCCGTCTGAATTCGAATGGACCGAACGAATAGATTTCGAGATACAACCTACACTGTTTCATAAAACATTGTTTCGCGAAAAAGGCGAAGAAAAAAAGGTAAATCGCGGCGGGGCGGTTTTCCGGAGCGCAGGGGGCTGAGCATTCATAAGAATCGTCATAATTTGATCAAGTTCTGTAATTTTTACAAAATCTTCGTTGCAATTTAAGGGGTTACCCCCACTTGCGATTTTGAAAAAATCGATTTTTTTATTGCATTTTTTTGAAGTATAAGTATCTGAGATTATGTCCTGAAAATTTCAAGTCGATCCGAACAAAACTGACTGAGATATGAGCGTTGAAAGAGAAGAATCCGTTGTGTAAACGACCGGAAATTGAAACTTTAAATGCGTTTTTCTCAAAATGGCATTTCTGAAGTCGGTGACCAAGATTACTCGAACACCAATGAACCAATCTTCTTGAAATTTTGTAGGCTTATTTAATACATAAAAATGTACCCAGGTAGAAATTGTGTTTGGAATCCTATAGGATTCCCCTACTTCTCCCTACTCCCTGATAGGGATCCAACGGGACACCCCATTGGATCCCTATCAGGAAACGTCACGCTCGTACATTGGATTCCAAGAGGGACTCCCCATCGGGATCCAAAAGGGATTCCCATCGGGATCCAAAAGGGATTCCCATCGGGATCCAGTAGGGATTCCTATCGGGATTCCATAAGGATTCCATAGGGATTCCCTATTAGGATCCAATAGGGATTTCCCATCGGAATCCAATGTAAGAATCTTCAAGCTTCCCCACAGTATTGAACGGAATCCGATACGATGCTTGATCGATCATATCGCATTCTGTAAGCCCAAAATGCTACAAAAAATAAAAGCATCGATACACTAAAGAGATCAATTTATTGTTTACAAAGGAGTACATATCGAATACCACAATATACTTATTTTTTTTTTTTTAATTGTTTACCCATACTGAATATTTATAATGCTTTGTATAGTATTCTTCGAATACTTATATATCTTATATCTATATCTTTGAGTACTTTTTATACTTTATGAACTTTTTAAAAACACTTTAAATACTTTTTATACTATATAAAATTTAAACACTTTAATAAGGTTGATGCTTGCATCATTGGAATGCAACAAACATTAATGCGTGTTTGGAGTAAATAAATTTTACGATCGGTCATTGCGCAGTAACTCGATCGTCGCGCGCTTTTCAACGACGACACGAATATATATGTACCCTGCGCCGCTTATGTTCTATCGCCCGACGTCTTTCTTTTGTCGGAAGCGATTTTCTGAATCCTTATTGGATCCCGATAGGGAATTCCTATTGGCTCCCGACAAGGAATCCATTTGGCTCAGGATCCATTTGGATTCCAATGTGGTCTCCCTACCTGGGGTGTCCATATCAAATCCCCATAAGGATCTGGTAGAACCTGGGGAATCCCCAACAAATCTATTTGGATTCCAGTGTGGGCTCCTTACTTGGGGCGTCCCTATCAAATCCCCATAGGGATCTGGTAGGATCTGGGGAGTCCCCAAAAAATTTCTGCATGGGTAGTCTTTAATAGTTCGATTTTTTTTTCGTTAAAATCGAACCATTAACTTTGACTGTCCGCCATTTAGTGGAAAATGAATATTTTTTTAAATCCTTCGATTAAAGACTAGTTTATACTTATATTTGACTAAATCCATCCGCAATTTTTTTTTCAGATGATCTACTTCGCCGCAATGTTGGTCACCGCAAACCTAGTATATAAAAACATTATTTCATTGACGGCCATTTGCCACTAAACAATTTAATATTTTTCAATTAAAAAAATTACTGAAAGTTCTTCAAGATGTGTTCTTTAAGATGGTATATTGATCGATTAAAAAAGTATTGTAGTTTTCTTTTAAAAAATTCATGAAAAATGCCTTTTTTGCGCTACAAGTGGGGGTAACGCCTTAAAGCCGAAACCCTGGATTATGAAACTAAAGTAGAAAGTACTCTTAGTTTTGAAATTTCAAGCTTATGCAGACCCCTTGAAGGGGAACTCAATTTTTTCACCGTACATGAGCGGTGAGTGTCGTACGTGAACTTGAAGAATTAGCAAAATCCAATTTCCTTGATCCCGATGAGGCGAGTCAAATTTCTAATCGTACTTCCGATTGAATAAATAATGCATACGATGCATTAAAATTTCAATGAAAATAATTTGAAAAATCCCTATCTGTTAATGTTTCGTAACTTCCTGTGCGTAGTCATTTTTAAATGTATTTTTCGAGCAAAGATAAGCATGATGTATTATCAAAATATTCCTCGTAAATCGAGTCACGATTTCCCAGAGGCGGTATTATCTACGACTAAATTCGAGTAGAGTGACATATACGATATTATACAATAACATGATCAATCAATCTGTAGGAGACCTCCGATAAAAATGCTTTGGATTAATTTTCCACCATTTCTTTCACGGCCACCGACAAATGTAGACCTGAAATATCAGAGGCACCCTGCAAAATTATCGCAATTCACATAAAAGGGATTCACATGACAAAAATTACTCATGCAAGAATCGACAATTGTGGATGGGTCGTCTTTGCACAGTTTCTCCATACCCTCGGTAAACCGGTATAGTGTAGCTTAAGGCAGTACTGTTGTCTAGAGTGCTGTAATCGAGATGATTACTAGGATAGACTAACTGAAAAAATACATATGTTTATTAATCCTTTGAGAAAGTGCACAATAAAAAAAATCATTATCATGTAGGGGAACTCGGAGCAAGACGAATACGCGGGGTAAGATAAATCATAAGACGGCGGTGGCATAAGGTGGCGGAGAGCTGAATGGGTATGAAAGTATCAACTATGGCGGAAGCACGCGTCTCGAGTGAGAAAACAATATCGATTTTTTTAGAAAACGATTTAATTTTTGGTCAAGTTTACCATTGTTTCAGCCCCGCGTACGGGGCAAGATGGGAAAAATAGAAGTTTAATAAAAAATATATATTGTATGGTGACAATCAGAAAGACTGATTTTTTGCATCCAAAATTAAAAGATTGACAAAAGTCAATTAGTTAAAATAGTTATTAAAATTGACTGACTCATATATGTATTGTTTTATTTGAACATTACCTTAACGTTATTCTCTTAGCCCTACTTCCCCTGCTTTTGTAAGATTGTTTACAAAGGTGCGCGGAAAATGCCCCCAATTGGCGACCAGTGTTGTGAATGTTTTATGAATCCGAAAAAAAAAAAAAAATATTTTCTTAATATGTATGAGTGCTGTGATGCTTAGTGCCAGATTTAGCAGAACCGAATGTAAAGAATAGCGGCATGCTAAACTTTGATTATCAATTGTTCCTACTTTTCGGACCATTCTACGAGTTGAATATACAACAAAACATTATTTTCATTCAAATGTGCTGCTAACGTTGATAACAGTATACTAAAGGTATATGCTAAATCCGAGCCCAATCGCCCAATTCGTCATCGAGATATCGTAGTTTCTGATTTGAAAAGCATAGTTTCGGGAAAAACGCGTTTAAAGTTGCCCCGTCTCGACCGCGTACTGAGCGTACTCATTACAATTTCTATAACTCGGCTAATTTTATAAGTATCCTTGAACGGTTTTCACAGGCGCATTCAGAAAGCTCTGTACGATAATAACATTGATTAATTAAAAAACGATTCTTTCCAATTTCTAGACAAACAGATACTGGCTTAAGGATGCACCGAAAGTTAAGTTAGATTAGCGAAGTGAGGATATGGAGTGATAGGAAAGACTTCTGTTGGAAAGGGTAATACGTAAAAACCCGCAAGGGTATACGTTGGTAGTCATGAAATAAATTTAAAAAAATACTCATACTAGATTAATAAAGATTTGTGGATCGTGAGTTGAAGCTAAAATTAGCGTTTTCGAGAACGAAAATATTGAGTTTTTCAAGATTCTTAATTTTACAGTTATTTGTAGCTATTTATTTTTCACATATTTATAGATATATTTTTTTAATCGTGTTGTTTTCGGTCTGTGTGCAAAGTTCCATTGAAGAATACGCGCAATGGCGTACAAATTAAAAAATTGCACAGATCCCTCAAAGTTTCATTAGCTTCGTTTTTTTTTCTATGAGAAAGTTCATTTTCAGCTTTCTCGCAGAGACGACTTGGTAAGTTCAAAAAATAATGAGACATAAAAGCGCAAGCTATAACTTTTCACGCTTTTTTTTCAGAATTCTATTAAGGTGTTACAGCAGTTCAGAGAGTCGGAAAAAAACAATGTTGTCAAACTGTAAATCATACTTTAGGGAAACAGCCGGCCTTAAATTAAATTTGAATGGAATAATAATACCTTCATTGTTCATCAATATTTTGTAATCAGAAGCGCTTGAGCCTGGCAAAACTATCTATTAAGGTATTCCTTTCACGAACCCAAATATTTTACACTTAACTGATTTTCGTCTATAATGACGTAAAAATGCATCCCAGTATACTAGTAAAATTTCAAGCCGAGTTACCGACCCTTTAACGAAAAATTACGACTCTAAAAATCGTCTCATTTATACGGCGCTTTGTGGAGATGTCACGCTGGCCACATTTCTATCTAATAATGTATACACTAAATAACTCTAGATGCCTGATATAAACCGCTCACAGGTGTAAAAAAGTCTGAAGATTCCGCAACGACAATAAAAACAGAGGGTCACCGAACGTTTAAAGAAAATATTAATGTTAAAACTTGGAAAATTGTGACTAGCAGAAGAATTTTCGTAGCCGTGACGTTTCAAAAACATGTGAAAATGTCCCAATCTACTAGATTTGCGCGACATTTTTCATCCTAGTTTATCGTGTATAATAATCCATTGTTACTTATTTTTTTATTAAGCGCAATTGTAATTTACCGATGATTAGGAAAGCCGTGCTTATGCTTCCACAAAATACGGCCCTTCGCGAAAGGAATACCTTAAGGGAAGGTTCTGCCTTATTGGGCCAAAAAATGTTTGATTTTTCACCAATTTTTTATGCGAAAATATTGAATATGGTATGTTGATATTTCGTATGTTGACTAAGCGGTCTTTATTGAATATCAAAATATTTTTTTAAAGTTGACAACACATGGTGGTGGGAGTGGGAGGAGCCACGTATTTCGTTGCGCGGGCGATGACATTCTTCGCTTGCGGAAATTCTAAGCCCCGGACAGGTGATCTGAAGCAAAAAAATCAAACATATTATTACTTTGTACAATATTCTGTGTAAGTTGACCTAGAATCAAGAAGAAATATTGAAAAATAAAAAAATAGTTGGCAAGAAAATGCGAAAATATTTGGGAAAAAAACAAACTTTCTTCCGATCGCTCACTATTTTTTATTTTTCAATTTCTCTTCTTGATGCTAGGTCAACTTACACACAATATTGTACAAAGTAAAAATATGTTTGATTTTTTTGCTTCAGATCACCTGTCCGGGACTTAGGACTTCCGCAAGCGAAGAATGTCATCGCCCACGCACCGACATACGTGGATCCTCCCACTCCCACCAACATGTTTTGTCAAACTTTAAAAAATATTTTGATGTTCAATGAAGACCGCTTGGTCAACATACCAAATATCAACATTCTATATTTAATACTTTCCACATAAAAAATTGGTGAAAAATCGAACATTTTTTGGCTTAACCAGGCAGAACCTTCCCTTAATGATGTGTACAACTACGACCTCAGCATCGCAATACTCTCATCAAAAAAGTATATTGAAAATCTTCGTGTTTTACGGGCCCCAAGCTTATGCTGACCTTTCGAATTTTGCATCCTCGATATTGTTCAATTAATAACGATAACAACAATAATGCACAAATAACAATAACCATAATAACCAATGACATATATCAGAACCTGCCTTTCTGGTTTTTCCCTTTCACCAAGATTGACGAGACTCTGCTTTATAATTAGTTTGATACCAGATAATACTCCAAACGTGTAACTTAATACCACGTATGAATACCAATACGTTAAGAAATATATACGTGCATAGATTTAGTATCGACACTAGTACTTGCAACACGTACAGCGTGGTGCAGAATAAATTTAACGCATGGGGAGAGGGATCTTACGAGAGGTTGGAATTTTAAGAAATTTTCAATTCTTCGTGTATTTTTAATGCTGACCAAAATTTCAACTTCTGTAACTCCAGGACCATTGAAGGGCGTTTGGAATTCAATTTGACACGAACCGTTCAAATGACATTGACCTTATGGAATGTTGAAGTTCAATTACGATAAGCTAAGCAGTTTAAATGCCGAAGCCGTTTTTTCGTGGTTCGGATGTTCACGTTATTATTTTCACTTCAATCAGAATATAACGTTTCTTTAGTGGTGTATTTTTCAAAGAAAATAAGTCTAAACCTCCGATTGGGCTGTATTTTTTCTTCAGTTTTCTTCTCACCTCGAGCAGAAAAACCATCGAAGGATTTTTGACGATGCAGTCCTGACCATGACCCACTACCCCTTGGAAGACAAACTGTTTTTCGGTCGTATGTTCGAAAATAGAAATGTTAGAGGATGATGTTATCAATAAAAAAAATGTCCGCTTTTGCAAAGACCTACAAAAAAGGTTACACGCAGTTATTTCAATATTTTATTATTTATTTGTAGTTATTTATAGGCTTCTCACAAAGGCAATCATATGTTCATAGTTATTTATAGATGATTATTTTTTACATTTCTAAATGTTTCATATTTATATAAAAAATATAATAAAGGTAATATAATTATAAATACAACTATAAATATTCTACATATTAATATTTTTATACTTAGGTTGAATAGGTATTCATAACAGAAACGCAAAACTTTAGCTATTAATTTATTCAACTTTGGATGTGTAAACTCGACTAGCACAAATTCGTTCCTAGGGGGCGCAGACCTCGCAGAGCATAAGTTTTAATTATGCCACGCTCTAATATAAATAGTACAAAAATAGGGTAGGCTGGGGTCGATAGAAATACGGGTCAAATGAAACAAGTTGAATAACTCGAAGACGGTTAGTGACGGCATCGGGGCCTCGAAGGGGGAAGGGACTGCTTCGCGTATCGGAACCTGTCGCTCAATGCGCGTCGCCCCCTGGGACCGTCGGACATTTTATGTCGGTGTATTGCTGTTTCGACATAAAAAGTAAGTTTTTGATTATTAGTATCTTGCCTATTCCTTCAGAAGTATTGTGCCTTCTGCAGCGTTGTTTACCATCATCGTTACTATGAATATCCTAGTTGAGTTTATTGTACTGTTGAGTTGAGTTGAGTATTGTAGTTGAATTTATTGTTTATTGAGTTTATAGTACCTACCTACATCATTTAGGTTTTTTGCTGTTTGATAAATTATTTAAAGCAAGGGTGTGGGGGCAGTTGAAAACGGTTCGGGGTCAATTTAAACGTGTGACCTATTAACCCTGAACAAACATTTCATAAATCTTGTTTTATTATATCTAGTTTTCCAAATCTTGTTTTATTTTTTCGGTGCCAAGAAATCGTCTTAAAAGTAAAATAATATTAAAGAACCATAATATACCTTCAGTGTTACTCAAACTGGAATGAAAGGCAATAAAACTGATTATTTTTATTAAAAGTATATTTTATTCGCAACAAACATACTTCATGACCCCATACACATCATTAAAAGTACCTGGGTTTAGTATAAACAATAGTTCAATCAGCTGAAAACACCTATTTGAACTAACCCCAGGCGCTGTTTCAATTGACCCCGACGCGGGGTTAAATACAACGTTTTCCGAGGGTTTCTAAATAGCGTCTACCTAAGTTAAGAGCATATAAGAAGCAAAATCAATAATGCTATCATATAGCCGGATAATCTAGCTATAATTAAAACCCATTACCAAGCAGATAGGGTATAAAATGAACCCGCACTAACCGATTTTCTCAAAATCCCATTGACCCTAGCCTACCCTCCTGCTCAGACCAGTACGTTAGGAATAGCGAGTACTGGTCTACCTATGAATGGTAGTCCGGCAGGTAGGCAGAAGAAGTATAGAGGCTAGAAGGAGAGCAGGGAACTAATTACTAAACATATTAAAAAATTTATCAGAAACGATGGCTAAAAATTTTGTTTTGGCAGAGGAGTCACGGAATATCGATAACGGAAACCCATCTAAATGGAGATGAGAGTTGGAGGACGCAATGAGGGTCAATAGTTTTCCCAGAATTTCATTTTGAATTTTCAACCCCCGAGAGGGGTTGGAAAATCAACATTAAAGGGTGGTCCATAGAAACGAAAATATAGAGAAAGTTATTCTCTACATTTCGTACATTAAACCATACCCGAAAAATCGATTGTTTTTGAGTTATTCAATAAACAATTTTTTTTGTATGTTAACCATTGTTTTGGGGGTGAAGATATTATTGGAGAGTGATGATCAAATACTCGATCGACGCGTCTTTTCAAGGGCTACAACGTTCCCATTAGAACAAAAAGTGTACGATTTTTTTCTAAAGAGTTATTGAATTAAACCTGATTTTTCCAAATTTCACTCCTCTTTTTCACCCCCAAAATGAACTTCCACGACTTCGGCGCTGTGGACAAAACTAAAGCCCGGATTTTTCTGCACATTTTGTCTCATGGCGCTGACCTCGTAGGGGTTGTAGTTTGGCATTAATCGACCCCCATCCCCTTTCATCTCCTAAAAAAACCTACAACCCGATTTTTTCGGCAAACTCGGATTTAGCACCCGCGGCACCTACAAAATCACCTGCCAAAAAACTAGCCTTCTTCTAGTTTTTTCCGATTACGGGGTTTTCAGCGATAGCACGACTGTACTAAGAGAAGGAATTTAAAAAATAATAGGTCGAAAAGGTCGATAAATGGAGAACTAACAGAATAGGAGCATCGTTGAGAAGTTGGATTATCGATAGACTAAAGGGTAAGGTTATCAAAGAATTGTGTGAATATGCAAAAGGTCCTGGCAGACTACAGCAAGAAAATGGTCTGAAGGGAATTAGGAACAACTAACAGGGTGGTTAGGAGGATGATAATGAGCGTTATAGATGATGAGTAAAACTAACTGGGCGCGGAAAAGACGGCTGTGATAATGGTTTTTTTAGAATCGAAACTATAACCCATCAAAGACGGTTAAAACGTGATTTAGCAGATACTCTTGCGCACGAGGTAATTATAACGTGCATCGCATAGTCGAAAAAATATTTTTTTCTAATTTCCCAAATTTCCTCCGACAAATTTGAGCTAAGAAAATCACGCAAACATTTTTTAGGATTCTTATTTAGCCATCTACAACAAATTTGCAAAGTATGGTTTTGGATAATATAATCATGCGATATAATTACTCTCGCATTAATGTTCTGCACTTTACGAGATGCTTTGATTATATGTTAATTGATTTGACTGTATTCGAGGCTGTATATCGTGGGGTGAGTCATAGTGTATATCAGGCATTATCGTCATCCTTTCCTTCAGCGAACTGCAGACGCGTCTTGTGATATCGGAACCGATTCAGCTAATGAATAGTATACGAGAGTTTCGGGAACGCTAAGGAGTTGCGCCTAGTTGGCACAGAGGAAAAGAGGGTGATATTCGACTATCATTTTTACAGCGTAGATGTATTTTTTTCTCACCAATAATATAAATCATTTTGAAGTACGTGTATCTGACTTATTTTACTATTTTTTCGATGAAAAAATGTTTAAAACTATTGGAGATGCAGCTGATCTCCGGAAACATCTTTTTGTCGACGTCGCTTACAGTGAGCACGATATCTCCGGGACGGTTCACCTAAAATAAATAAACAAAAAAGACTCTGGCAGCAGATGACAATACGGAGTTGGTGAACGAACGATTTTTTCCAAATCACAAATTTACTCTCACTCGCGACGTAACTATAATGCAACGGAAATATATATTTTTCCCCAATTTTCTTCGGAAAATTTAAGCTAGTAAATCATGCGAACATTTTTAAGGATTCTTATTTATTCATCTACAACGAATTTGCCAAGTATGGTTTTGGACAATAATGAAAATAAGAAATTGAAAAGAATTTTCGTTGCATTTCAACGATGCAAAATTCAATCCCCTAGTTTTTCTTCCTTTTAATTTTTTTCGTGTTTCCTCTGGATTGGATTTGACCTTCAAAATATTCGTTCATATGTTTCATATGTATGGACTTCTACTGTTTTTGCTTACTTTTTTCTTTTTGTATGTATACGGCTACCAACAATTCAATATAATAAAGATACTACTACTACTGCTCAGGCCAATCAATATTCAGAAAACCGAAACAAATTCCGCATCTAGAAACTCGTAAATTGACGTTCGTATGGTCCCGCGCAGACAGCCGTCTTTCCGCTTGCGCTGAAATTCCGGGAAATATCATTATTTTTTATATAGTGGCTAAATTATTGCGTTTACGTTGATAATGTCCATAACCCTTTTGGTAGCTCTTCACAGGACTGTCCTCTCTTATCTGAAACATTTATCTTTGCAATCAATGTTTTCGTAGATATGGCAAAAAAGCAATTTGAACTTTGAGGGACGGTGAACCGGGGTCTTGGCGATAAAATTATCCCGAAACTTCATACTCGAATGCTAATCTTCGTTTATAAAAATAAATAACAATTATCATTAAATTTTATATACCGGATCAAATATTGTGTATAACAAAAGTTTTAGGGACTAAAGGATGACGTTTGAAAAAAAAATTTGTTTTATCCAAAATTTACAATGGCGGCGTTAAAATGGCCGACATGTTTTTTTTTCAAATGGAGACATACGTTTTTTTATCACCAAAATATTTGTCAGCTCAAAACCAACAACTTTTGTTGGAAACATTTTTTGATAAAGTTCATAATTTTCAAGTTAGAACATCATTTTTAACTTTTTAAAAAAATCTATTCCTCAGAGGTACTCCTTCGGTCCTTCCCCTTTCGCCATCCCCTCCTTTATTCCTTCCATTCCTTCCGACATTCACAATCTTTCCAGAGTTCCCTACATTCCTTCCAGCGTCCCCCCCAGAGTGTTGACCGCAGCCGCTCTTTCCTAATGCACTACTGTATCGTTAAAAATGAAACCGACAGAGGTGGGCGCGCGGTCGATGTGCGGGCTCGGCGGTCACTGAAGTTAAGCAGCATTGGTTGGAGGCTGTGAATACTTGGAGCGGTGACCGCTTGCCCGTGCACTCGTTTGCGCGTCAACCTCTGAGCGGGAGACAGTTTGTCCTGAGTTTTCTGATGGTAATACAACTGAAACTCAGCCAAATATAGAGCCGCCTGTATCGGCCCAGGTTTTCCGCAGTTTCCCTGGGCCCTCGTGCAAATGCGATACATATTTTAAAAAATAGATATTAAAAAAAAGTAAACAATGATGTTCTAACTTGAAAATTATGAACTTTATAAAAAAAAAAATTTCAACAAAATTTGTTGGTTTTGAGCTGAAAATTTTTTTGGTGATGAAAAAAGGTGTTTCCATTTGAAAAAAAAACATTTCGGTCACTTTAACGCCACTATTTTAAATTTTGGTTCGACGACATTTTTTTTCAAACGTCCCCCTCTAACCCCTAAAACTTTTGTTATACATAATATTTGATCCGAGCAATATTTTCCGAGAAAAATCAGGTGCAAGATTAAAATGGGACACCCGGTATATTTTCGTTTTATGTAAAAAATTATATTTCATTAATAAATATAAATAAAAATAAGCTAAAAAAATAAATAAATATAAAAATGAGGGAAAAACAAATAGAAATAAATAAGAATTAGCAACAACAAAAAAACGTATTCGAACTAAACTGAACTTTATTCTCGAATAAGATGTTTTTTAAAAAAGAATTTGAATAGTAATACGACAAAACGTGTGCAAATTCAAAATTCGCATTGCGCTTCATCATTTGATATTGCTCATAAATTTGTTTCATAATGGTGCCACAGCGGAAGAACAAAAATGCTCACAAGCTGAATAGAAAGACAACTTATAATTTTTCATTGGCCGACAACCGAGTAGAAAAAAGTTTCGCATTATTAACCCTCGTCCCCCAGCGCTTATTTTCAGAACCCATAAACCCCAACAGTGGGTCGTTTGTGCTTTTTCGCTTATTTCATTATTTTTAAAACGTTGGAAAAAATCTGAAAAAATTAATGGGCCTTCTTTGAACCCTTAACTGAATGAAAAAAAATTGGACGTTTTGAAAAACAAATGTTTAATAACAACTTTTTTCAAAACACGGAGACGTGCACGTATTTTACACGATGATTTTCAAAAAGACATTTCTACCATTGTTTTTAACTTAAGGGCGGGGTAAAGTATTTAAATTTTTTATTTTTTTAATTTTTTAAATGAATGCATAATATATCAAGAATATTGTGTTAAAATTTCAAGTCGATCGGAGTAAAATTGACGAAGTTATGAGTATTTGAGCGTCTATTGCTCCATGCCGGGTTTTATACCTGGGCGGCAGCTGCGCCGTTTTTCTGAGACTTGTCATATTTGAAGTCCGTGTGCACGATAACTCAAAATCTACTGAACGAATCGCTTTAAAATTTTGCACAGTACTTCTTCACATAATTCACCAGGTATTGTCGAGAGCTTTTTTGTTTTTTTTAATAATTACTAATTTTTCAACAACAAATTAGCCGATTTTTTTTTTTAGCGAAAATCGGGTTTTTGGCTCCCAAGTGCTACGAAAAATCGAAAAAAAAAAAATCCTCCCGTCATTACTTCGAGAAACATCTCCTTTAACAAATGCATTTTGATTTTTTTGTTTCAGATGATTCTGTTGCGAGTTATAGTGCACACCGCAAACCAACTTTTTTTCGAGGCGCCTCCGGGGTTTATTTTTCACTCGCTCAATTTTGAATATTTTGCAATGCAAATTTAGGAGAATGTTGTTCAAATGTTACTTTATTATATGTAAATTTTTCAATAAACGAACACTATTCGTTAAGCCTTATTCCATTATTCGTTTTCCATTCCATTCCATTCCATTATTAGCCACTATTCGTTAAGCCCTATTCGTTAAATCTTAAAAACATGCCTTTTTTTCGCCGAATTAACTTTACCCCGCCCTTAAATCAAAATATCTAGCGTCACTTTTTAGTTAAAACGACATCCTTTAAAAAAAATGTGAGAAATCTCGAGCGTTAAAATGGGATATTTATTTTTCATCCTGAATAATGTCTATTTCACGACCGCCGTATATGCGTTACTAAAGGAAGGGACATTTGGAAAAACTTTTACGCGTACAAAATGACATTTTTTTAATAATGTTTATTCAATTATTAACAAAAAAAATATTGTTTGAAATTATTATGGAAAGAAATACATTTATAAATAGAAGTTACAGTCGGAGTGCACACGTACTGTGTGCTCCTCGCGTAATACTGGCTTCCCGCACTGGATGCAACAATATTGTGTTTTTTGTCCTCCGCTGAAAAAATGTCCTACCGACGTTTTTTGTCCTAGAACCTAGAAAGGTGTTGCTTTCTGGCTGTTTTAAGGTAGTTCGGCAGAAAAACCGGAAGTCAAATTGACAATTTTAACGATTTTTCTTTTTTTTCTTTCGAATGTTCTAAATGCATAAAATTTAATCTCATAAAAAAGTATTTTTATCTTGGTACCCATTAGAACGAAAATTTATGATGATTTTCATAAATACTCACAATCGACATTGGTTATTGAGCACTGGGTTGATCATTATCGACTTTACTAGTAAGTTCATGTTTTAAGCAGTTGGCAACGCTACATAACCTCACTTTAGAAAAATCCAAACATCGCCTCTCAACGATTCAACAAATGTTAAAACATGGAACAATTACGTGTAAGTGGTTGTTTCTTTTTTACAGAAAATTGATCTGCTCTTGTTTACGCAGATAAATAATAAGAGATGGATTGGGCAGTTTTTAAAGTTTCATCTTCTGGTAAATATACAGAACGATAACAGAAAGAAATTTTAAAGTTTTCTAAAAAAATATTTTATTATCATATGTATGTTTATATACATAAATGTATGTACATACGTATGTTTCTATACGTAATAATCAATTATAAAAATGAGATATACAATGAACATATTTTTATTCATTTTTTATCCTTCGTTTTATTATTACGTTTATTTTGTTCTTAGACGGAAAAAAAAATTCGTTCATCCAACCAAAATTCAGTTGGTTTAACAAAATGTATCTTTAACCCCGTTCAACTTGATTTTTGATTGGCATAACAAACGTTTTGTTAATCTAACTGATAGTTTTAGTGGTGTGAACTGTAGCTTACTTAGCATGTCTGAGCAACTGTTAAAACAACGAAATTTCGAGACAACAAAATGCATATTGCACATTCAACGATTTCTTTTCCTTAGTGTACTTATTGTATTTAGCATGATCTGCAGCGTAGGCATTCGGCGACATTCATAGCGCATTCTGCGTGAATTGCCGTCCAGGAATTTCCTCTAGCAGTTACAGCTGATGCTCCGATCACCGCTTAGAGAGAGACAGATTCCGCATGGCAAAATTTAATAAACTATTGTGAAAAAATTACACGGTGGATCAGTTACAATTTTTGCAGGTGAATTCCGTATTAATAGAAGATTCGAATAAGAAGTTTTGTTTTTTGGGTCAAAGGACTAAATTTTACGTAAAGTTATCATTTCCGGTAAATTTTTCGGAGGTTATGTTTGAGTGCGTGTATTTTAGGCCAAATTGCAACGTTCACATCTCGGAAATGATACACGGTGGAGTGGCTTAATTTTTTAAATTTCAACGTTGTTTATGGCATACAAAATCTCTTTCACAAAGAAAAAAGGAGGCCAAACGTCAGTCGATTTTTTAATCGTTTCTTCCGAGCCACCGTAAGAAAATAAAAAAATCGAATCTGTTCTAAATACACTTTTCCTTATTTACAGAACGTGTTTTCTACGGAAAAAATGATTGATTTTTGCTTACGTTAACCTCAAAGGTGGGTCGTTCGAGTCCGTGCTCGATTTCCTCTTGTTGCTGTCCGTGAACAAACTGAGAGAAAGTAACGGCGCTTGTCCCTTATGTTAGCGTTTCCCTAAATCCCCCCCCCCCCAGGTTCCAAATTTTTACCTGCAAGGGTCTACGAGAATTAGCTATGGAAAATTTTGGCTCTGACACGAACGACCCACCGTTAGGATTTCAGGGTTAAGAAAAAAAGAATTCAAATTTTGAATGGGATAAAAACCAGTTACAGTCAGGGTTGCAAATAATGCTTTACTTTTTGTAATGCATTAGCGTTTTCATTACTTATTACTCTACTTTTTATAATGCTAAATATTTGCATTAATGGAATTTTTTACATTACAAATTATCAGGTAATGAGTGTTGGAATTTTTTCACATTACTGATGCAATGTAATTCAAAAAATCCCCATTACTTATTACAATGTAATGAGGATTATTATTCGTTCCCCATCAGGGGCAGCGGTTTTTGCACTGGGTAGATCTGACCCGATGGGAAACGAATAATAATCCATATTACCTTGTAATGAGTAATGAAGATTTTTTACATTACATTAGTAATGTGAACAAATTTCATTACTCATTATATGACACTTTGTAATGTAAGAAATGTCCATCGCCCATTACAATGTAATGTGTAATGAAATTTGTTGTCATTACACATTACATTGCATTTTGTAATGAAAACGTTTCACATTACAAAATGTAATGTAATGAGTAATGGAAATTTTTTACAATACAAAATATAATGTAATAAGTAATGGGGATTTTTTACATTAAGATATCCAATGTAACGAGTAACGGAAATTATTTACATCACGAAATATAATGTAATGAGGAATGGAATTTTTTTACATTACTGAATGTAATGTAATGGGCAATGAAATATTTGGGTGTACTTCCGAAAAGCCCGCAACTCCGAATAATGTATAACTTCGTGTACTTATGTATTTTGACTCGCTGATCACGAATATAGATAGTGAAAATACCCGCAAATTTCATTTTTTGGTCAAAATAAAAAAAATTAGGCTTTCTATTTTATTTTAACAAATATTGATCGTAGAGAAAAATATCTTCTACGAAAGTTGTAGCCTATTAAAATACTGATATTTTATGTTCTATACAGGTTTTGTTTAAAACCATTATTTTCCAAAAAAATGGGATAATACTCCAATAAGAATATTTTGCTAAACTCTAACGGCAAGAGAGAAAAGAATGGAAAACATGCTCTGCAACCACCCCAGTGTTGTATGCACCCCAAGATTCCACACACCCATCCCAGGTGCCCAACAAACCCACCCCAGTGTTCTGGGAACCCCGCGATTCCACACACCCATCCGACGTGCCCTGCGCCCATCCCAGTGAACTACACACCACACAATTTAACATACCTGAGTTTGCTTGTGTTTGTTTCGATTGCTGTTTGTGTTTGTTTTATTTGGGCCTATATGCAGTAAAGTGCGTAAGTAGATAATATCGAAACTAATGGAGTTTAGCAAAATATACATAGTATTATCCCATTTTTCTTGGAAAATAATTATTTTAGACAAAATTTGTATAGAACATAAATTATCAGTCTTTTGATGGGCTACAACTTGTGTAGAAGACATTTTCCTCTACGATCAATATTTGTTAAACTAAAGTAGAAAAACTAAAAAAAAAAACCGTTTTTTCAGTTTTGATCTTGAAAATAAAATTTGCGGGTATTTCACTATCATATTCGTGATCAGCGAGTCAAAATACATAAGCACACGAAGATGTAAATTATTCAGAGGTGTGGGCTTTTCGGGAGTTTATCCCCCTGGTTGGAGTACACATGTGAATCAGCCTGTACTTGCCATGCTTTCGCAGCCACGTGGTCCCGGCGGTATGCGTTCGCGAGTAAAGTGGGGGGTAGGCAGTCGGTCGAGGAGAAGGCTCGGGCTCGTTCACGTATAGTTCCTTCGTCGTCGTCGGCGTAGTCGTACATTTTTCGTTCGCATAAATGCGAGTGAGCGCCAATCGAACAAGCCACTCCCTGTAACGCGAGCGTTTAGCGTACACACCTGCCCTTTCCTCACTCGTGTCTCATGTCGGATCGCCAACCATCAAGGGGCGATAAATCATAAAAACCCTCGAAAGGAACCAAGTGATAACTCGTCGGATGTTGTTAATAAAGAAAGAGCAAACAGTGAAAGTCCTCGACAGAACGACTAACCTTGCGACTGATCAATTTACGTTCATCGCTGATTTGAAACAAATTGAGAACGATGCGATTAAAAACTGCGATTACACATGAATTATGAAATGAGAAAAACTTGAAGTAAAAAAAAATCGTAAAATTCGATGGAAACAAGTTTGAAGGATAACTGAAGACGTTAAAGTTTGTAGGACGTTCGTGACTTTCAATATTTTCGTTCGTCGAGTCTGCTCGGTAGCGTTGATATTTGAAACACGATTATTCGTACATTGTAATAAAAACAAAAACAAAAGTGGCGTGTTTACGACGGAAGGACGGGGAGAAAGTTTGAAAGTTCGGTCGGACAAAGTTGTGTGCGTCGCCGCCTTGCGGGAGAATCTCCGGTACTCAACATCGTGTACATATCTATATACACGCGTGTTTTTTTAAGCGATATAGCATTGACAAAAATACCGACACTGAGGAAGGCAATTTTGGTTCATAAAAAATACAGACTTTGCGTAACGAAGAGGAATAAAGGGAATAATAAAATACGATGGGTATCGTTTCGTCAACTTTCGCTTCGCTGGCGATACGATTCGCCTGGAATTGCCAGAGGTTCCTCGATCCACGGTACAGGTTTGTCGCACTATTATATGTTGAAATGCTGAGAAAAGCGTGATGATGATCATTTTGTTGTACACACCACACAAACTCAAGCACGATCGGAAGAATCGTGGTAAGGCGACAAAATAGCCTTTACTTGCGTAAACACAAACACAAAAGTCACCTTCGAGCAAGGTGACTTTTATGTTTATAGCAAGGTACGACTTTTTCCGAAGGCATTCATTTTTAAAACTCTTCATTTTGTGGAAAATAAACACGATAAAGTGTTGCTCTTTGCGGAAATTACACGTCAACGGGAAAAAGCCATCTTATTTTTAAGAAAATAAAACTTTAATACATAAAAAATGAAAGCGGTACATTTATTATCGTTTTTATTTTTCACTAAGTGCAAAAGTTTTATCGTTTTTATTATTTCACAAAGTCAAAATTTTTATCGTTACCGTTCGTCACAAAGTGAACGTTTTTATCGTTTTTACCTTTCACAAACCGAAAGTCCTTATCGTCTCAATTTTCACAAAGTGAACAATTTTCATCGTTTTTGTTATGCAGAAAATGAAGAGTCTTGCCGTTTTTATTTTTCACAAAGTAAAAAGGTTTGTCGTTTTGATTGTTCACAAAGTGAAAAATGTGGTGGGCACATACCCTCAAACTGCGCCTTTTCGGCAAAATAAAAAAAACATAGTTTTGTTTTCGTTGACGACTGAACGTGTTTGAAGGAGAATTAACGATAATTTATAACAAAGAAAATTTGGGAAAATAATGTGTAGATAGAAGTAGCATAAAGAAGAAAAACCTGTTGGTTTGGCCATTAATGGTATTCATTCATACGATATGGTATTCACTACGATAATGGCATTCGTTAATGGTATTCATTCATTCATGAATGGTAGTCATTCATTCATGCATGGTATTCATTCATCCATTCATGAATGGTATTCATTTATTCATTCATTCATGGTATTCATCCATTCATTCATTCATTCATTCACGGTATTCATTCATTCATTCATGGTATTCATTCATTCATTCATTCATTCATTCATGGTATTCATTCATTCATTCATGAATGGTATTCATTCATTCATTCATTCATGAATGGTATTCATTTATTCATTAATGGTATTCATTCATTCATAAATGGTATTCATTCATTCATGAATGGTATTCATTCATTCATTTATGGTATTCATTCATACGATATGGTAATCACTACGACAAGACGGTCATTGTGAATTTATGATGTACTACGTCCGATAGTCTTGAAATGCGCATTCACTGGAGAAATCGCAGTCATTGGAATTTTCCAAATTGCGTTTGAATCAAGAAAAAACCACGGGGCAGGAAGTCCTCCATGCTCGATATAATTAGTCTCGCTTGAATGTGCTGCACTTTGCAAGATGCTTTGATTTTATGTTAATTGATTTAACCGTATTAGAGGCTGTTTATCGTGGGGTGAGTCATAGTGTATATCAGGCATTATCGTCATCCTTTCCTTCGGCGAACTGCAGGCGCGTATTGTGATATCGGAACTGATTCAGCTAATGAATAGTATACGAGAGTTTCGGGAACGCTAAGGAGTTGCGTCTAGTTGGCACAGGGGAAAAGAAAGTGGTATTCGAATATTATTTTTACAACGTCGATGTATTCTTTTCCTCACAAATAATATAAATCATTTTGAAGTACGTGTATCTAACTTATTTTACAATTCATACCATGAAAAAATGTTTAAAAAAATATCGGAGATGCAGCTGACCTCCGGAAACATTTTTTTTTTTTCGACGTGCCTTGCGGCGAGCACGATACCTCCGGAACGGTTCACCTAAAATAAATAAACAAAATGACTCTGGTAGCAGATGACAATACGGAGTTGGTGAACGAACGATTTTTTTCTCCAAACTTTGACAAAATGATAACAGTTCTAAAAAGTCACGTTAAAGATTTTTCAATTTTCCTTAATCAAATTTAAAGTTTCCATTAAAATGAAAAATCCCTCGTTCTCGAAGTCCGAATTGTCAGCAGCTAACAAAATCGTTTATGTTGTTTTTTTTTTATAAATTTCAGATGTACCGTTCCTGAGGTATGTTCACCGCGAAGCATGTCGAAAAAAAGACGTTTCCGGCGATCAGCTGTATTCGATATTTTTTTAATATCGTTAAATCAATTTTTTTTTAAAGACGACAATGACCGTTTTTTTACTTTTTTCTCGTTTCAATGACTTGCCTAATGTTATGCAAAAAATCATTGCAATCATTGCAAGTAGTTACTGAAAATTAGCCTTCGATTATTCGTCGTACACTTTCCATGAATATCAAGCCGATAGATTGAAAGGCTCAAAATATTCCACGAATTTGTTCATTCGAAAAAGATATTCGACGCGTTTTTTTTTTTATTGCTCAAATCAAAAAGTTACTACTGAATTATGACATAATTATTTGCGTGTCCCGTTTTTATTGCCATTGGACTTTGGGCTCTCGATTCCGGACGATATGAATATTGTTGACTTTTTCTCATTGAGAATGTAAAATAAAGCACCAAACAAGCTAAAACCACGAAGACGAGAGCTCGTTCGATATTCGCACGGTTTTAACAAAACTCGGAGCATTTTAAGTGCCCGTAATCGCAATACCGATAAGCCAATCTTTCGGTGGCGCGCGGGGATAACAAAAAGTTGCATACTCTTCGATCGCAAACGTATCCTTCGTATCGAAAAAAAGTACGACACGCACACACGAAATGCGTACAAGGAAGTATTTATTCGACGCGCTTTTCTGACATAAATTGTAAAAAAAATACCGACAAAATATTTTTGCAGATGATTTTATTCAATTGCTTGTTTCAAATGTAAATAAATGCAGGTGATGACGTTGAAGTTTGGATCATTGTAATGCAACGAAAGTGTTTTTTTTTATTTCCCACATTTTCTTTGGCAGATTTCAGCTACGAAAATCGCCCAAACATTTTTTCGGATTTTTATTTCAGGGGCCTTCTCACTTTTCACTCTATAAAAGGCTATCTTCGTGATTTTTTTTGATAGCTCGATATTATAGATATTGATATAAAACTTGTTACACTAAATAAAGACACTTCCGAAATACATTTAAAAAAATGTTTATGTATTTATATTACCCAAACAAACTTTAAACGCTTTTTTTTCTCGAAACAACGTTTTTCGACGGCTTGTTGGTAAAATCTTCGAAACTACCGAACCGATCCTTATGAAGTTTAAACCACATATTTTTTACAACCATAACTATAGCGCATATCAAGGGTTTGTATGAATTTTGATATTTACTATTCTTTTTTGCCAAAAACCGTGAAGAAAACACGTTTTTTTTCGAAAATGTCCACCATTTTGTTATTTTTGCATATATTAAAAGTCGTATGATATGCGCTATAGCCATTAACATACTGAATCTAAAACCTTCTGATTTTTTGTTTCGGATGATCCATCTCCGAGATTTCATCAACAGCGCAGATCTACACTTTTTTGGCACATTTTTTCAACTACCATTTTCGTCTATAAATAGTGACTTGAATAAATAATTTTTTTTTTTCAAATGTATTTCGAAAGTGTATTTGTTAAGTGTAACAGCTTGTATATAAATATCTATAATAAAAACCAATCAAAAAAATAAATGGAAATAGGCGTTTTATAGCGTCTAAAGTGAGAAGACCACTTGAGCGATCTACGACAAATTCGCAACGTATGGTTTTGGATAGTAAAGAAAAAAAAATTGAAAAGACGTTACATTCCGACGATGCAAACTTTAACCCAATTGTAGGTCAACGTTTGTATAGATGATGCAAATGCTAGTTTGTTATAAATGTTGATAGAGCAAATGTTACGCAAGGGTGCTTTTTTACAGAGAAAACAATTTTCAATTGTTATCAAAATTGAAAGACCCAAAAAATGGACAAGTTCCTTATCTACACTGTTCTTAAATACAGAAATTTAACACTATTTTTTAAATATATCAATTCATATACAGGGTGTCCCTCTTATCTCTGCCACCCGTAATAACTCGGTAATTATCGACGTCAAAAAAAATGTTTCAGACAAAAGTTGTACGGTGCGAAGGGGGCCATTAAATGCGACGAATTTTTTTATTTCGGTGGAGGCGCTGACGCACAGTGAAGGTCACCTCCACTTTTTTAAATAGAATAGTACGTTTTTTTCAACCATATTGTGGAGCATCTCAAGCCACATAAAAAACATTAGGGGGTCAGTCGTTCAAGGTCATTCAAGGTCACCTATTAAAATGAAATACAAATCTAAATATCTCGGATCACTACCAAATATTTGGTAGTGATCCGAGATACTTAGGTTTATATAATCGACACTGACCTTGAATGACCTTGAACGACTTTGACTCCCTAATGTTTTCTAAAAAAATTGGTCGAATTTGATGGCCCCGACCACACCGTACAACTTTTGTCTGGAACATTTTTTTGTGACGTCGATAACTACCCAGTTATTTCGGGTGGCTAAGATAAGAGAGACACTCTATATACAATGGTGTATTGAAAAAATTATGTTTTAATGGTGTATTAGAAAGACTAAATTAAGTCAGTTAATTAAATTTAAATATTTTCAAAAATAAATTAATTAAAATTAAATATTTGAATTATTAAATTAATTAAAATTAAATATTTCAGTTAGTAAATGAACTCAATTGATTAAAATTGACTATTTTAATTAATGGATTAATTCAATCAATTAACATTAAATATTTCAATTAATGAATTAAATCAAATTAATTCAGTTAATTAAAAAAATGTTTTTTTTTGGTATGTATTTTTTTTTTGGTTTTTGGTCCCATTGTATCGTGCTGTATAAAAAAATCTTTTCTTCCCACTGTATATCACGCCGTAAAAAAACCTTACAGTTTTTTGGTCTTTGTACCCACTGCATCACGTCCTATTAAAAAAATCAGTTTTTAAAATCCCTGGACAATTGAAAATTGATTTCCCTAGAAAGAGGGGGATAAAATATTTGATTTCTCAAATCCCGATTAATTTTTACCGCATTGGACAAATACGTCAGTGCGTATGAAAATTCGGACCCACCACACCGCACGAATTTAAGCGACACAGATCGCAGCAAGTACTGCACAGTAATGAGATACGATCGCGAAAGATCCACAAAAAACTGTGAAAAAATATCACCGAACATACGATAAAAAATACGCTGAAAATCATTTTAAAAGATCCGTCGAGAATACTCGAAAGGAACTTTCCAAGAAATGCATCAAGAATCCTCCAAGGGAAACGATCGCTATTGTGTGGCGGGAATTGAGCGCACTTATTTTTCCCACCGCTATGTCGATAGTGACGTGTACCATGACATCGCTAAGTATAGTTTTTTTTTCTCCAAGATTCATTCGACTCTACAAGTGTTCGCCTATATATTTTTCGCTTTTTATTTTGCCGAGCTTCAGGTTCGTGTAAGCTCCGCTCCGGGGACGTGTGCACTTGTGTCACGCGATAATTCGCGCGAAATATTTGCTGGGTCGGGCGTGCGAGAGAGAAATCGCCAGATGGAGGGATAACGAGAAAGAGGATGAAGAGGAGAACAGGCTAGAAGGGAGATAGAGAAAACCGTCCGCGGGGTCAACCCCCAGGATGATGAGTCGCTCATATTAGTTTAGGCGGGTTCGTCCCTCGGTGCCTACATTGTGTAACCCAAGTATTTTATTTTTAGCTCAAGTATATAAGGTTCGACATCCTTTCCACTGATATATAAGCTCGCCTCGCCTCGGTATAAACTTTGCGAGCGAGGGACGAGGGGGATGAAAAATGAGACCTCGGTTGGGCACGATATTCGTGAGCATTTGGTGCGTCTAAAAACACAGTTTTTTTTGTCCTGGTTCTTGTTGTTTATAGAGGGAGCAAAGATTAGATAGCGGAACGGGGTTCGTTTTTTTTCGGGAATAGCTCTGTATTTTTTCCCTCAGCAGCTAGCAACTTCGAGGACAGTTAGGCCGAAGCGTTGCGTTTTCCAGAGTTCCGTGACGATTCGTCAAACGACAGCTTTGTGACAACGTGGCTGTTACGCACATGGAAAACCGGGAAAACTCGGGGCCCGGTTGAAATTCCGAACTTTGAGTGATCAGAACGCTCAAAACTCCGAAAGAATACTACCCCGAAAGAATTTTACCCGAAAGACCAAAAGTCCGGAAATCTGAACGGGGCCGGGTTGAAATTCCGAACGTTGAATAATCAGAACGCTCAATACTTCGAATACAACTCCGAAAGAATTTTACACGTAAGACCAAAACTCCGAAAATCTGAACACCGTCAAAATAATTCGGCTGTCGAAGTTTTTATAGTTTTAAAATTTTCAATAAATCGACAAATTATTCCACGATTTTCTTTTGTTTATTCAGGGGTAAGGCCACAGCAGAATTTTCAAAAAATCGATTTTTTCCGCTAAAATGGTGCTTTATCATCATATGAATAAGTTACTATTCGATTTATAGCAGGACGTTTTTTTTCACCGACTTTGAGCGTATAACGTAAGCCCACCTCTGGCATGGCCATAGAGAACCTAAAACTGTAAACGCGTTTTTCTCGAAACAGCTTTTTTCCAATTGGCGTGACAAATAACTTGAACAATTTTCACTCGATTTACTTCAAATTTAAAAGTTATGTTCCTAATTGCACTTCGCAGCGAAGTACGTACCGAATTTCTGATTAACCGAAAACTTTTCATTTCATGACCAGTTTTATACGAAATTTTTCACTGAAAATTCATTCAAATACCTACAACAACTTAATTCAAAAACCTGTAACTTTTGAATAAAACAATACTTTTTAAATTCCATACGTACTTCTCTAGGTATTCTAATGTAGATTGACGAGAATTTTTGTTTTTTGTTCTAGGTAAAAAATTGTGGATGCTAAATGTCACGCCGCGAAACGCCTGAAAAAAAGATAACAAAAGAAAATATTAGTGGTCAGCCATTTTGTACATCGAGGGAAAAAAATCTAATAGCTTGATATTCATACTAGATAGATGTGTAATTAATTTTATGAATGAATCACTTTAACATACGAAAAAAATTGTTAAATTTGCACATGATTTTATACCCGTTACTGTGGTCTAAGGTTTTAATATAAAAATTGCATTGCAACTTATATTACAAATATATTACAAAAATGATACCACAATTATTATACAAACAAACCCAAACAACCCTAATTATATATCTCAATGTATGAATATTATTTAAAAAATAATTTTAAAAACCAACTCATGTTATTTACGTGCATCTGTTTTCTGAATATGAAAAGTGAATTACTTTTTCATACGAAAAAAATTGTTAAATTCGCACATGATTTTATACTCGTTACTGTGGCCTAACCCCTTAAGAAGTGATTTTACGAACCTTGACGAACTGACGAACCTTGTAATTTCGGAACATTAAAATTAGGAATTTTAAACCGTCGGCGCATTCAAAGTTCGGAATTTTAACCCGGCCCTCATGTCAAGATCATGCCAGCGAAAGTCTACACAGTTGACTGTAAATGATGTAGAACGTATAACATTGTCTAGATAAATTTAAAAATTGATGCAAAATCACTTTTTTATAAAAATAATTCTTTAAATAATTCGTTGATTTATTGAAAATTTTGAAACTTTTAGAACTTCCATAGCCGAATTATTTTGACGGTGGTAAGATTTTCGGAGTTTTGGTCTTTCGTGTAAAATTCGTTCGGAGTTTTGATCTTTCGGAGTACTATTCTTTAGGAGTTTTGAGCGTTCTGACCATTCACAGTTTGGAATTTCAACCCGGCCCCGAAAACCCGGGAATTTCTTTCCTCCTGGAATAATCAGGGAAAAGTCCGAGAATTCTCTGGAATTCTTCCAGAATTTACTTTTTGCAAGAAATACGAAAAATGAAACTGGCTTGGAAAAAAACTTAAAAGTATAAATATAAATATTTATGTATATTTGTAATATTTATATTATTCTTCATGATATACAAAAAGAAAGTTATGTCAGTGCCGAGCATTGAACATTTTATGAACAAAAAACTAATTTACTCTAATGCTCTATACATTTGTATTTGATTTAACGATACACAACCGATACACACACCGATATGAAAAATCTGTTTATAATAAATAGCAGGTTCTGTATTTGCTTTTGATGTATTTTTTTAACTTTGCAGTGTTTAAATTATTTCTCGAAAATCAGTTTCTTTAAATTTGGTTTTAATGTTTAACACTTTCATATATTGATCTAAAAAGTCTACAGATATTACACAAAGTGCACCTATTTCGCGGCATTGAAAATGTGATCAGGCTTTTCGAGCAATAAAAAGCAGGTACATCTAAATAACTCGAGTTGATTTTTATTATTAAAAAATATATATTGATACATTGAGGTACATAATTGGGTTTGTTTGGGTTTGTTTGCATAATAATTGTGATATAATTCTTGTAATATCTTTGTAACAAAGTTGTAATACAACTTTTAAATCAATAATAAGATTAGAATTTGGTGGGGAGGGGGCCTTTTTCAACCGATTGCAGGCATTTTCATATATTCGCTCTAAAAAAAATCTACGGATATTACACAAAGTGCAACTATTTCATGGCATTGAGAATGTAATCAAACTTTTCAGGCAATAAAAAACAGGCGCATGTAAATAACATGAGTTGGTTTTTAAAATTATTTTTAAAATGATATTCATATATTGAGATATATAATTAGGTTTTTTTGGGTTTGTTTGTATAATAATTGTGATATAATTTTTGTAATATATTTGTAATATAAGTTGCAATACAATTTTTATATTAAGGCCTTAGGCCACAGTAACGGGTATAAAATCATGTGCAAATTTAACAATTTTTTTCGTATGAAAAATTGATTCATTCATAAAATTAATTACACATCTACTCTCATGAATATCAAGTTGTTATAAAATATATATATATTTTTTTCGATGTACAAAATGACCGACTACTAAAATTTACTTTTGTTATCTTTTTTTAAGGCGCTCCGCGGCGTGTCATTTAGCATCCACAATTTGTTACCTTGAACAAAAAGCAAAAATTCTCGTCAATATACATTTGAATACCTAGAGAAGTACGTACGGAATATAAAAAATATTGTTTTACTAAAAAGTTGTAGGTATTTGATATTGAGAAATGAATTTTCAGTGAAAAATTTCGTTAAACTGCTCATAAACTGCTCATAAAATAAGAAGTTTTCGATTAATCAGAAATTCCGTACGTACTTTTCTGCGAAATGCAATTAGGAACATAACTTTTAAATTTGAAGTAACTCGAGTGAAAATTGTTGAAGTTATTTGTCATGCCAATTGAAAAAAAAACCGTATCGAGAAATTTCGAGTAGTAGGCCATTTTTTACATCGAAAAAAGAAATATATATTTTCTAACAGCTTGATATACTAAATAGATGTGTAATTAATTTTATGAGTGAATCACTTTTTCATACGAAAAAAATTGTTAAATTCGCACATGATTTTATACCCGTTACTGTGGCCTAAGGCCTTAATAACACGATTAGAATTGGGTGGAGAGACCCCTATACCCAGCCTACCTCAACAAACGTATACAGATTTCAAAGCATTGTCGATGCTAAAAAATTACGTTCTTTATTTGATTCCAATCTCCCTGGAACATGCGCAAAACATGTAGGGGGAACCTGGAAAAGACGGGGAATTTCTGTGTCAATAATGCGTAACAACCATGGACAAGTATAAAAATAGTGTTGGCAGTCATAAGAATAGAAATAATCACGACGATGATAACGATAATAATAATGGCCATAAGATAATACCGTCAATAATTAATAGTGGCAATTTAATTGTCACGTAATAATCTTCATTAAACGGCTCTCATTCGCGAGACGTTCGGTACGCGTGTACTGTGCCAATAGCTTTTTTCTCGTCGCCGTTCTCTCTCTCTCTCTCTCTCTCTCTCTCTCTCTCTCTCTCTCTCTCTCTCTCGCGCGCGCGCGCGCACTCGCATTCCGATGAATCCTTAGTGCACGTGTACTCGAATCGCGCGCTTTGTCAACGTAAAACTCATCGAGAGTTGGCTGCCTTTTTTTTCCCCCTCCCTTCCGCTCTGCCTCCTTCTCTTTCTTGTTTCTCGTCTTCCCACACAAATGCGTACGAGCACGCGTAAACTTGAGTCACCCCGAGAGGTCTCGATACTCGGAGAGAGGAGCAGAAAATATCACTGACGACGTTTCTACCCCCCACCTGACCCCCTCCGCGCAAACTCTCCTCTGCCCCTGCCAACTTATTTTGGTTCTCTTTTTGCCCGCGTCGATGCTCGCGCGCTGTCAAATACACAGGACAATCTCTTTACGCGGATCTGTCCTTATCATGGTCTGAAGTACACACGGATGGAGCATTTCCGGTCAATTTGAGCCAGGATCGAGAGGGAAAGTCCCGTTTAGCGTTGGGCGATCAATGAGTAATACAGCGACTACGAAGAGAAATACGAACTCGGTGGGAGACTGCTCTTATCGACAGCCGTTTTCCTTGGTTTTCCATGCCGCAAAGGATCAAGTTGCGGAGAGAATCGATGCTTTTATTGGGCTTGAGTTGGTTTGCAACGATTGTTGTTGGCTTCCTTATTTTTATTAGTGTCGCAAATCATATTTTGTCGATTTGAGATGTAAATCGCTATTTAAGGCCTTAGGCCACAGTAACGGGTATAAAATCATGTGCGAATTTAACCTTTTTTTTCGTATGAAAAAGTAATTCACTCATAAAATTAATTACACATCTAGTTAGCATGAATATCAAGCTGTTAGAAAATATATTTTTGTTTTCGATGTACAAAATGGTTGACTACTAATAGTTTCTTTTGTTATCTTTTTTTAGGCTCTCCGCGGCGTGTCATTTAGCATCCACAATTTTGTACCTAGAACAAAAAACAAAAATTCTCGTCCATCTACATTAGAATACCTAAGTATGTACCGGAATTTAAAAAAAATATTGTTTTATTTAAAACTTGTAGGTATTTAAAATTATGAATTTTCAGTGAAAAATTTGAAATGAATTTTCATTGAAAAATTTCGTTATAACTGCTCATAAGCTGCTCATCAAATGAAATGTTTTCGATTAATCAGAAATTCCGTACGTACTTCTCTGCGAAATGCAATTAGGAACATAACTTTTAAATTTAAAGTAAATCGAGTGAAAATTGTGGAAGTTATTTGTCACGCCAATTGGAAAAAAGCTGTTTCGAGAAGTTTCGAGTAGGCGGCCATTTTGAACGTCGAAAAAAAAATTGAACAGCTTGATATTCATACTAAATAGACGTGTAATTAATTTTATGAGTGAATCACTGTTTCATACGAAAAAAGATTGTTAAACTCGCACGTGATTTATACCCGTTACTGTGGCCTAAGGCCTTAAGGAGCCTAAAATATGACGAGATTTTCATAGCTGTCGAAGGATATTTGGGAAATTGAGTAAGAGGAAATGTTTCGTTTCTAACTATGCAAACTTCAACATCATTGCTTCGAAGTACTCTGTTCTTCTTTTTCGAGAAGACACAAGTCGAAAGTGCTAAACTGCTTGCCGTTGATTCCATTGTTCTCAAGGTTCTTCTGACAAAGTCGCCACAGAGAATACGCAAAATCGTTTTGCGGTCAAAGATTTCCTTTTTTTGCTTATTCACGATCAGCGCAATGTTTTTCGCAATTTTAATTGTGTGTGTGTGTGTGTGTGTGTGTGTGTGTGTCGCGTGGGGCGTGCGCAGTTTTTTTTCTTCGTATATTCAAAAACTAGAAGTTTTTATGCAAGATTGCAAAACTAGGAGGTTTTCTAGTTAATCACAACACTAGAAGTTTCGTCAGAAATTTAAAAAAAAAACAAGTTTTTCTAGAAAATTAGCAAACTAGTTTTTCTACGAAGATGAACAAGTTGAAGTTTTTCTAGAAAATTGAAAACCTAGAAACTTTTCTAGATTTAAAAAAAATGAAGTTTTTCTAGAGAATTAAAAAACCAGACATTCTTCTGCATGGTTGAAACATGTGTGGCTTTCCTGAAAAACTGATAAACTAGTAGTTCTCCTAAAATATTTTAAAAACTAGAAGTTTTTCCAGAAAATTGAAAAACGATGTTTTTAAGATCTCTGAGAGAATGTTTGCACGCCAATAAGTATCGTAGAAAGTATGTTCTGAATAAATTGAGTGAATATTGCTGTTACGCTTAAGATTAAGATACTTTCAATTTCCAGACGAGCGCTTTCCGGCGTCTTGGCATTTAAGATTTACAAGATATCTAGTTAGATCTTTGTACAAAAACAGAGCACCATGCTATTTTTTCCGAATTACATTCTGAGATAAATGGTGAAACATTTTAGATTTACGAGTTCAGATTTTCAGACACATTGTTTTCGTGCTGTGATTGTCTTAGAATTTAAGGTATCGAGATACATTTTTATACGGGAATAGACACAGGGTATATTCGTACCGACTTTTGGTTAAAACGGTAAAACATTTTAGATTATGAGGGATTGTGAATTTTTAGAAAAAAGTTTTTTCACACCGTAACATTTTTTAAATGTGCCGTTCTTTGCTTACTATAATTTACTCACATTCTACCGTAATTACAATTAATCACAGATCTCAGAAACGTTTAACAAAATGATGTACGATACAATATACGTCGGGAAAAAACCTCGAGAAGATAATTGAAAAAATTCTTTTTTTGAAAAAAGTTTGAGTTTCCATACTGATTTTTTATGCTATGACTTTATTAAAATTTATTTCTAAACATTTAATAATACTCATCGCGCTGAAGGTATATACAGTGACCTATTTTAATTGCACGCCCGAAGTAACACGCAAAAACGAAGTCGGATAAAGAGACGATCCTACAAAAGATTTCCGGTTTTGACGGGGACATTCGACGGAGGTATTAAAAAGAAGAATGCACTTGTAAGGTCTCGCAGGAATATGCATTATCTTAAATGAGTCCATATAGTTTTCATTAGCTTTGAAAATAGCTGTGTTTGAAACGAACTTGACGCGCAAAATAATCAGCACTCTAGACGGACATGGAAGTTTTTAAAATAAAATAAGTGCTTATGTAGGTTATTCAATCGATGAGTGCGAAGCAAATAACATTACTAGGGCGAATATACCATTTCTGCATTAAATTTCTGGAGAAAAAAATGTTGCTCCGAAATGATTGGATTCGGTACTCATTATGACCAAACTGGAAAGGTAACGAATGGTAATTTTGTATTTACGCGTAAATTTGGCGATGCCCGATGAGAAAATATCAGCTCATCGTTGTCACACTTGTGCGTTTTACGATTCGGGTGTTCCAAATTTTCCAGAGAAACGGTCACCCCCACTCGGAAATTCGGTTGTCCCGATTTTGTTTGTTTGTTCGATAACCGATTTTTCTCGTGTCCTGGGTCTTCTTACTTTAGACGCTAAAAAAGGCTATTTTAATGAATTTTTTGATAGGTTTATATTATATATAGATATTGATATAAATATAATAAATAATAATATATAGATATTCATATAAAAGTTGTTACACTTAATAAACACATTTCCGAAACACAACAAACAATTTTTATTTATTTATTCAAGTCACTATTTATAGACGAAAATGGTAGTTAAAAAAATGTCCTAAAAAAATTGTAGGTCCGCGCTGTTGATGAAATCTCGGAGATGGTTCATCCAAAACAAAAAAAATCAAACGGTTTTAGATTCAGTATGTTAGTGGCTATAGCGCATATCATACGATTTTTAATATGTGCAAAACTAACAAAATGGCGGACATTTTGCGACAAAACAAAAAAAAACAAAAAAACGTATTTTGTTCACCGTTTTTTGGCAAAAAAATAGTAAATATTAAAATTTAAAAAAAATCCTTGATATGCGCCGTAGATATAGTTGAAAAGAATATGTGGTTAAAATTTCATAAGGATCGGTTCAGTAGTTTCGAAGATTTTATCAACAAGCCGTCGAAAAACGCTGTTTCGAGAAAACGGGTTTGAAGTTTGTTTCGGTTACATAAATACATACCAATTTTTTTAAATGTATTTCGAAAGTGTATTCATTAAGTGTAAAAACTTTTATATCAATATCTATAATATAAACCTATAAAAAAATCATGAAAATAGCCTTTTTAGCGTCTAAAGTGAGAACCCTTAAAAACGTCGAATCAGGCGCGGGCACTCAGGCGGCAAACTCAACGTCCCGACCTCCACGCACCCCGAGTATTGCTAATACCGGAAGTAGTTCAACATTTTTTAAGACCCATTAACCCAGATTTTGTAATGACAGAACGATAATTGTTCTCCCTTCAATTCATTTAAAAACCCGCGGTTTAGTGAAAAAATGAAATACCAACTTTATGGTCCCATTGGATACGACGAAGGTTGCCGTGAGATAACGTACACGCGTGCACAAAAAAACATTTCACATAGCCATCGATCATCCCCCTTGAAACCGTATGTTTATTGTAGGAAACGTTTTTTTTGTTTTGTTTAATCCGACTTCATTGTTGCGATTTATTCGGGGTGTGCAATCGACGTGCGACACCCTGCGTATATTTTACCCACAATTTACTGTTACGAGATGGAAGACTAATTTTGCCGAGTATGGATATAGCGGTGGCCACTTGCACTCTCGCTAACATTGACCGTGAACTCGCATAACAATCGTTCTTCGTCGATGATAGCTCTCAATTTCGCAAGTACGCAAGAAGGATTTCCGCCACACCCAATTTATATTTGATCATTGTGGATCTTCTATAGCTCTTCTGAATTTCAATACTGTCGAGAACACAACGATTTTTGCAAAAAAAAATACACGTATCACAGCCACGTGTAATATTTTAGAAACATTGATTATAAACACTCTGCAACTTACGAAGAATGAATTAATTGAGCTTTTTAGTAGTCAATTCAACGGTTCGCTCACTTTGTATTTTGTGAATCGAAAAAAAATCGAAAAAAAAAAACTTAATCGCAAACGAGATCTATCGATTGATGATTAGGAAAAATGCTGTTGTAGTTTGCATCGTTGGGATGCAACGAATGTTTTAACTTATATTTCCATTTCCTTATTTTTATGCAAAATTTTTGTATATTATTTAATTTTTGTTATACCATTTTATTTGTTTATTTGCGAATTTATTTATTGTATATTATTATACAAATCTTTTGATTGCAAGCCTGATATTGTAAATCTCGGGAGAAGTATCTTGAACACTGGTTGAGTCATTTTCGTTGGAAAATGCTGCCAAAAGCTATTAAAGCAATTGAAAAACATTTATTTTCATTAGACTACAACGATGCAAACTTCAATCTCATTGGGAGGAACTACATTGCCGTACACTTAATTATTTTTCGCGCTCCATGAATCTTTTTTTCTAACATAAATCTGAAATTCCTTTTTGTATCGTTGCAATCTTTTCAGAACCGATGGGGACCAGTCACATCTGATGACTTAAAAAAAAGGAATTGCCGTGTTGAATAACTTTCGACGAAGCAAAAATTTACAATTCGGTCCGAAAGTATGCACTGAGAAATGTATGGTGTTTTCAACCATATTTTTTTAAACCATACTTTGAATTTCATCGAGGGGACAATAATATTTTACAGCCATAGTTGCTGCCAAAAGTATAGCTTATTGATATTTTAACAGTAGCATATGTTATTTATGTTTGATTGTTCAATACTATATAATATAGTAGGTTTTCATCAAATGGATATTCCCTGACACTATTAAATATTAGCTCCCCGAAGATCCTAACAGGACTAAAATATATGAGCCTTGATTAAAAATGTTGCTTGTGGTTTGCTACGATGTTCATAATGATTCGTACGATATTATAAGACACGACCTGCTATTATATGGGTATTTGGTGGGCTATTCGATTATTTTGTATACACTGCTTGCGTGTTGGTTCGAGGCATCATTGCCTGTCTACTGAGTACATAGAAAATTCCATAAATCCAAAATAAAATAAAATACTCCACTGCGAGTTCTACCTCAATGATGTTTTTATTATAATTCGTTACGCTCTCGACTCCCGTAATAATTTATTTCGAAGAAAATATTTCGCCTACACATGGATCGAACCTTCAATCAACCCGTCTATCTTCTGCCTATATGACGCATGCTGCCACTACACTATCGCTTGCGGCATCTTGATCCCAGATATGGCATAACGGATAAACGTAATTGAGCGAACATTTGCACAGATATTTTTTTTTTTTTGATAATGGAAGTCACTGCTCAATTGGATTATTGGTGCATCGCAATAGTTTTTTTTTACTATACAGGGTGTCCCAGAACCGAATGCGTTCCCTGAAATGGGGCGTTGGGGGTGAAATTCCGAGTCGATTGATGTAAGCACGAGTGGGTCTCAGATCAACCCCTGAATTATTATTAATTTTTAAAGGCCTGCTAATCAGGTGCGCCCGATGAGCCGGCTTGCGTCGGTGAGCGATACGCTGACTCATCGGGCGCACCTAATTGGCCCGCCTTTAAAAATTAATAATAATTCAGGGGTTGATCTGGGACCCACACATGCTTATATCAATCGACTCAGAATTTCACCCCCAACCCCCCATTTCAGGGAACGCATTCGGTTCTGGCACACCCTGTATAATAGTGGTTTCTACCACGTTATATGATATGACCCGCTATATGCATAGCAATGCGTGTCCTACAAGAACAAAAGGTGAACTACGAGAAAAAGTGTTGACCCGATTTCCTGTTTTTAACGCAACAAACATACTTTGTAACAGTTCGTGAGACACGCGTAGTTCTTGCAACTACAGTCGAACCTCGATACAACTCTCTATATACGAATTCTCTAGGGAAGTTCGTTATATCGATTTTTCGTTATATTGAGGTTTCGTTATATCAAGATCATGTACCTTAAAATGTTCGTAAACAAATATATTGGTACTATAAATATAGGGATATTTTTTAAAGAAAGGTTTTAATTAGAGCAATTTTTACAAGCAATTAGCAATTAAAGCATAATGACCAATATATTATTATGTTATTGTATGAAGCTTTCGGTTGTCTATCCGAAGGGAATGGACAAATCTTCGTTATATCGAGGTTCGACTGTACTAAGCTGTGGTTGCTCCAACTGCAAATGATTTACTTCGCTATAAGCAAACATTACAATAATTACTTTCGAATGCTCACTTTTCAGAACGTCGTCTAACAAATTATACTCGACAAGCGTTAATGTTAGCCATATGAATTGTACAAAGTCGAATAGAACAGTAGCAGTTTGACCTAAACAAAACCTAACGTACAGGATACAACATTAGTATTTGTGAGCCGATTTTGTGATAGCACTGAATCAACCATATCTGTATCGTCGAGCCTTTCACAGCAGTTAATAATTTTTTCTGGGATAATAAATAGTCTAAACACGCCACCCAAGTCGCATCCTTATTATGATTGCGCTCGTAATAATTTTTTATTTAAAGGAAGGTTCTGCCTTGCTGGGACAAAAAATGTTCGATTTTTCACCGATTTTTTATGCGAAATGTATTAAATCTAGAATGTTGATATTTGGTGTGTAGACTAAGCGGTCTTTATTGAACATTAAAATATTTTTTAAAATTTGATAAAACATGGCAGTGGGAGCGGGAGGAGCCACGTATTTCGATTCGCGGGCGATGATATTCTTCGCTTGCGGAAGTCCTAAGTCGGGACAGGTGATGTGAAGCAAAAAAATCAACTATATTTTTACTTTGTACAATATTGTGCATAAGTTGACCTAGAATCAAGAAAAAAAATTGAAAGATAAAAAATAGTGAGCAAAATACTGTGAAAATTGTTGGAAAAAAACAAACTTCCTTCCGATCGCTCACCATTTTTTTATTTTTCAATTTTTCTTCTTGTCAACTTATACACAATATTGTACAAAGTAAAAATATGTTTGATTTTTTTGCTTCAGATCACCTGTCCGGAACTTCGGACTTCTGCAAGCGAAGAATGTCATCGCCCGCGCACCGACATACCTGGCTCCTCCCACGCCCACGACCATGTTTTGTCGAACTTTAAAAAATATGTTGATGTTCAATAAAGACCGCTTAGTCAACATACCAAATATCAACATTCTATATTTAATACTTTTGGCATAAAAAATTGGTGAAAAGGCGAACATTTTTAGGCATAACAAGGCAGGCTTCCCTTAAGCGATAGTAAAAAGTGATAATATAGAAGACGATAGTACGATACAACTTTATTGGGCATGTAGGCATGGGAACAGAGATAAAAACGAAGGACATTTTCGAGCGCGATGTTACGCGAGCTCGCGTATTTATATCGAAAGAATGATCCGCGCTGCAGCTTGGATTATTTCGGAAATTATCGCTTTCCGAAAATATTCCGGATAACGAAACCCGAGCGATAATGCGAAATTTTACCTCTCGTGACAAGGCTTTTTTGTCATAATCATAATGACGAGAAACATTATTTTTAGGGCGTGTTTATAAATAAAAAGTTTAATCATAAAGAGAGAGAGAGAGAGAAAAGTATATTCATAAAGTAAAACAAACTATCCGAGACATTGTTAGCTCCGTACACTTCTGACAATAATTTCATCAAGAATGGTTTGATGGCCCACTAAAAAAGGAGTGGTTTAATCCGTCGAAGTCAGCCACAATGCCATGTCCCTAATGAGCACCTCATAAAAAGTCTGACTTTCTGATTTTTTTTTCTTGCTCATGACACGTTTCGATCGGCAGTTTTATATGGGGCATTATTTCACGACGTGTATTCACATACAACTGAAAACCGCGCATAACGCATGAAAAAATTCTACCGCGAATAATAGTAACATAACGTTTGCGGGAAAGTATTTTTTATTTAAATACCCCATGAGTACTTGGGCGACCGGAAAAAAAAACGTACGTAAAATTGTACGTGAAAATCTCAACAAGCAAAATCTGGCTGACCGTGGCTATTTTAAGGTTTCCCTTCGCTCAATCCCGAAACGTACGCACATTGCACACGTTGTTGAATACGCGTTTTTTTTTCTCCTGTTCGAGCGTTAAGGTCATTATAAACGAGCTCGGAGACCTTCCTCGGAGTTACGACTGTTTGTACCGGGATAGCAAGGCCATCGACTGCATTCGATCATCCCGACCGCGGGAAAACTCGTTCATTATTTTTTTATCCTCTTCCAATCGCGGATGCACGCGGTTCTCCGCAATTCTACGTGCAGTTCAAAATAAACACGATCGGCTCTATCGGGATTGTGAGGATGAGAAAAAATCGTTTCCGTCGTTTCCAACGTCTTCATTCGGACCTACGTGTCATTGCTTCCTTTGGATAATCTTATCGCTCAATATTTTTCGTCTTGATGGAGTTTCATTGAAAGCATATAAGTCTTGTGCTCAAGAACGCTTTAGTCGGTATAATGACGGGTCTCTCTTACAGAAGAATTTTTTTCTGAGTCATGACCGATGAAAAAAAAGCTTTCGGCTGTGTACTCAGCAGTGAGAAGTTAACCACTTGACGTCTAGACGATATACGGCTTATCAATGACCCACAGGCTATGTGTTTGAGTTCGGTAATGTCTGTGTCTATAGGCCTGCATGAAATTGATGTTACTTAGAGAGGGAGAGAGAGAGAGAGAGAGAGAGAGAGAGAGAGAGAGAGAGAGAGAGAGACTACACGTTTGGGCTTTCTCCCCATTAAAATATGACGTACGTTACAAACGTAGCATTATTCAATTAAATGCATTCCTCGGCATCGAGACGGGGATTCAGTGTCATCGCGCTTGACTCACTCCTTTATACGCTAATTGCATGTTGCGGTGATTGGCGATGTACGACAACAAAAAGGACGAACTAACAGAGGATTAATGTCAGAAGTGACACACGAAGTAATAATTCCTACCCTACCGGAGTATTTTAAGAATTTTCGGGACCGTTCCTTGGCTGTGATAGTGGGGATGGAAATACGAGTTCTCGGCGCAATGCCAACCCCTTGACAATAAAATCTCATGTGAAGATAAATTATTATTGGGAAATTTCCAGCTCATAATACTGTTGAAAAAAAATTCCGAGCCGGGAAATGATATTAATAGTTATAATTTACGCAATTAAATATAAGTACAGTCGAAACAGTTTATAACGACATCGCTTAAGGGGTCTTCTCACCAAAGACGCTAAAAAAGGCTATTTACATGCATTTTTTTATAGGTTTATATTATAGATATTGATATAAAAGTTGTTACACTTAATTAATACGCTTTCGAAATACATTTTTTTTATTATTTATTTATTTAATTCGCTATGTATAGATAAAAATGGTAGTTAAAAAAAGTCCTAAAAAAATTGTAGGTCTCCCGCTCTTGATGAAATCTCGGAGATGGATAATCCGAAACGAAAAAAATCAAACGGTTTTATATTCAGTATGCGAATGGCTATAGCGCATATCATGCGATTTTTGATATATGCAAAAATACAAAATGTCGGACATTTTTCGAAAAATAAAAAAAACATGTTTTTTTCACCGTTTTTGGCAAAGAAAATAGTAGATAACAAAAAAAAATTTAATCCTTGATATGCGCTATAGCTATAGTTGTAAAGAATATGTGGTCAACATTTCATAAGGATCGGTTCAGTGGTTTCGAAGATTTCATCAACAAGCCGTCGAAAAACGATGTTTCGAGAAAAACTCGTTTAAAGTTTGTTCGGATTATATAAATACATAAAAAATTTTTTTAAATGTATTTCGAAAGTGTGTTTATTATGTGTAAAAACTTTTATATCAATATCTGTAATATAAACCTATCAAAAAAATGCATCAAGATAGCCTTCTTTTAGCGTCTAAAGCGAGAAGAGCCCTTAAGACGACGTATCGGATATAACGACGAAATCTGGAGTACAAGATTGTACATATATCGCTTACAACGACTATCAGCTATAACGTCGGTATTGCGTGGCGCCTTTAATGTCGTTAGAACCGGTTTTCACTGAATATTGAAATTTTCTTCGAGAAATAATAACCGATAGACTTGACAACAGCGACAATTTTTGCCATTGGCGCGACTGGCTATCGCTAAAGCGTCGTCGGCTGTAATTTACGTTTTAAACACCATTGTAGATTTTGAAATACCCACTAGGCGATGCTTGACTGTGAGTGGCTCACTCGACAGAGCCCGTTGATGCGATGTTGCCACTTTTAGTATACAAACTTCATTAATGTCTCAATATTCAAAAACCTCTGATTGCATATAAGGTCGATCGGATCCCAGACGTTTTTCAGGTCGTTGTATTTTGGTAGATATGCATTTTTTGTAGAAACTTTTTTCCAGACGATGATCTCTATTTTATGGCCCAACATTTATTTTTCGATAAAAACGAAAATTAAGTGCCCAAACAGTCCTTCGAAGTGGGAGATGCGTTAAAAAATACGTACTTGCATGAAAACAATCATAAGTTTGTACATACAAAAAAAGACAGTTTCAACCGTCTTTCCAAAAAGTATATTTATTCGGAGGTTAAAATTCACGTATTTTCGGGATAGTGATCAAATTTTAAAATCGAGTCCTCCGGCAGATTTTAAACCTATACTTTCCGCATTTTTTTACTTCAATGGCTTATTATTATTGACATTTACCGCAATCGACGCATAAGTACTATGTGCTCGTTGCACATAGCCTTCCTATATAACGGACACTTGCTTTTAGTTTTAAGATCGGCATTCTAAATACATAATTTAAGGGATCTTCTCGCGTTAGACGCTAAAAAAGCCTATTTTCATGCATTTTTTATCGTTTTATACTATAGATATTGATATGAAAGTTGTTACACTTGATAAATACACTTTCGAAGTACATTTTTTTTAAATTACTCATTTAAGTCACCATAGACGAAAATAGTAGTTAAAAAAATGTCCTAAACATTGTAGGTCTGCGCTGTTGATGAAATCTCGTAGAAACAAATCATCCAAAACATCCAAAACAAAAAAAAGCCGGTTTTAGATTCAATATGCTAATCGCTATAGCGCATATCATACGATTTTGATATATGCAAAAATAACAAAATGGTGGGCATTTTTTTAAAAAACAAAAACAAACGTGTTTTTTCACCGTTTTTAGTAAAAAAAAAAAAAAATAGTAAATATCAAACAAAATAGTAATATCAGTTCAGTAGTTTCGAAGATTTTATCAACAAGCCGTCGAAAAAAGTAGTTTCGAGAAAAAAGCGTTTAAAGTTTGTTTGGGTTACATAAATAAATAAATAAATAAAAATTTTATGTTTTTCTGAAGTGTATTTATTAAGTGTAATAACATTCATATCAATATATATAATATAACCCTATCAAAAAAATTCATGAAGGTAGCCTTTTTTAAGCGTCGAAAGTGAGAAGACATATCTATGAGCATTTTCTATCGTAACTCACTTTCATGTAAGGTAAATGTCCCAATTATTGAACAGCTAAGGATCTGGAGGATTAAATTCGGTGAGAAAAAAATCTAAAATCAAGAGAAAACCATCGCTTTCATGTTCAAATGATACTTTGATATTTTTACTTTCGAAAAATCACCCTTTAAATTATTTTTAAATGATTTCAAATGAAAAAAAAAAGAATAACAATGTAAAGCATGCAAATGTTCCAATTATTGAACACTGGAAGTGCGTATGACCCTAATATTGAACAGCCATGTCCCAGTTATTGAACACTCTCGAGAATTCTTTTTCCGTTCTGAAAATATTATTTTGGGTACAATATTAAGAAATAAAAGCAAAATCAAACACTTAAATAATCTTTTGTTAATCATGTAAAAATACAAAAATATATATTTAGTCTCTTTTGACACGTTTTTGGTTCATTCGCATTTGGTTTATTTTTTATTTTCAACTCAAACTTTATTTGATTTTTATTTTCAGCTTCCTCGTTTTTATATTCTGTTTTTGTTTGATTCTGTCGCAGCTTGGCTTCCTGAAATATCGCAGAGCAAAAATTATTGAACATTACATTCGTATTTTTAGGTTACATTTAGGTTATAATCTCTTTTTACTTTTCTTTTTATGTTTATTGCACGAAAATACAAATAAAAAATATATTTGACGATCTTAGATCGTCATATATCTTCACGATCTTAGATAGATTAACAAACAAAATTTTCATTCGGATTTATACAACGGATTTATTCAAACAAAAACTGTAAGTTTTTGTTTGAAACGATTCACACGATCTGTCACACGTTAACATTCACGATGTTTTGATAGATTCAATGACGCCATCTTGGAGAATTCGAGTGTTCAATAATTGAGACACACTGCATTTTCTATGTCCCAATGATCGAACACCGTATTTTTTAACAAATAAATAATTACATTTCTTTAAAATTGTTATTTGTAAGAAATTGTCTGAGGAACCTGAAACGCCTTTACTTTTTGAGAGTCGACAGTTTTTGAATTTTTTATGCCCTTACGCATGACGCGGTGCGTCTTAGCAAAAACGATAAGCAGTTACCACGAGACGTCAAATTGGGTCATCGTTGCTGATTAAATAATTTTTTTCTCTATTAATTAAAGCTTTTTTTCGCAAGTAAGGTAACATTTCGATAGCTAAAAGTTCCATAAATTTAATGAAATTTTTATAAATAAGTAAATGCATGCAGGTGAATGAGAAAGAATAAAAATACGAGATAATGTTCAATAATTGGGACCTGTTCAATAATTGGGACATTTACCTTAGTAATGAAACATCAAATTTCACGATTTCACTTAATTTTTTGACACGGCATTCCTAACACTATAATCACGCGTTGCTCAGTTTTTAATTGAAATCTCAATATTATTTCAGTCCCAACAGCCCTGTAATTAGTGTTTACGAAGTGTCATGTGTATCACCAAATGGATAAAGGTTCAAACCGAACATAAAAAATCTCCGAAACTATGTTGTGAAACTGATTGATCTTTAGGCAGTTTATGCACCATAAATCAATCCTGGTTATATCACTGATAACATCACTCCTGGTTATATAAATTTCAATTGAATCCGAATATTGCGATTTTGGTCTCAAAACTCCCTAACCTCGCTAAAGACGAGTGCCGATCGATTTCTGTTGGACAATGTTATGATCATTCAATTGTTGATTTTTGCGCGCAGCTCGCATGCATACGTGTGAACTTGTAAAATATTTCACACGAGTTTGAAATCGCTGAATCTCCGGTATAAGATATTCCCGTAATAACAAGACGAGTGTCGCGGTTGATCGTTAACAGGAGCGTCGACAATTACCAACGCGCCCACATTCGAATGGATATCAAAGAATTTATGCGAGCCACGAGCCTTCAATGGCATTCAAAGACAGTGTCTGTGTACGAGCCGGTTTTTTGTTGTTGTTTGGCACATATGTCTTGCGCTATCTCGAGTTTCTCGATGCGATCGTCCCCCCCCCCCCCCCCCCCCACTGTATCGTCTCGCGATGCGGACGTTCATTATTATGTAGACGGAAATGTACATTTGAACGAACACGTTCTTATGCTGTTTCTGATTGATGCGACAGATACATCGAGGCTAGCAGCACGAAAGAACCCGACGACAAAATGGCCGACGTTCATGCGCGCCCGCAAATGCGCACCGAGCCGATCGACGAGGCTGGCGCAGGTGTCGCATCGGCAGCACCCTCCACCACCAGGCCAATATGCCTCGAGCATCATCAAGTGACCTCGGCAAATTGCCCCCCGGCGGAGAAGAGTTCCCTTCATCAGGAAAACCGACACAGACGCGCGATCCAGCACAGATACCGGAAACGACCCTCGAGCTTCGACGTATCGTTAATAATACGAAATAAAAATAAAGCGTACAACACAGCGACCTCGGGTCTCGTGACGAACTCGACTCCGAGCACGCTCATGAGACAACCGCCGCCCTCCTGGCAATCGACTTCGACTTCCGGGAGCTCCACGGATACGTCGGACGACAGTGAAATCGGTAAACCGCGCTTTTTTAATATTATTTCGACTATTATTCTGCTTGTCCTTGTTCCTCTGCTCTCATTTGGGCATTTTCGTTTTAATGTAAAATTATTTTTCATAACGAATCATTGAGTTTTTACACCGATTAATCTCTTCTTTATTGAATAAGGTACGTAATGGTGTGTACTGGAGTTTATTTTCCAAAATTGAAATTGGTGAAAAAGTATTTTCAGTGAAAAAAATTATAATAATGTTTTATATTATTTTTCTAATAAATCATTTCTTATAAATTCTGATAATTGAAATAAAAATCTCAGACATTCTATACCATTTTTATGATATTACTTTTCTAATAAATTCAAATAAATTCGATGAAATTATAATAAATTTTGATAAATATTTGCTGATAAATAAAATTCTCACATAAAAAAACCTCAAGCACCCGAGAATATGACTCTCTAAATAAAAAATTATCTTCCTTGTAACTGAACGATAAAAAAAATCAAACGGACTTCGAAACCAAACGAAAATAAATATATCATTGCATCCTCTCGCAAAGTATATTTATTTGAGTATATGAATGTGGCCAATTTCTGACGGAGCAAAAGAGAGAGGAGAAGTGTACCTGCGTTGAGGCTTTATATACCCATAGATGGTCGGAAATCAAGGCTTTTATGGGGTGTTTTTTTAAATACTAATTAAGCAATCAAAATGAGGTTTGGAGAGTGTACTTGACATATCTATAAGTACCCAAATCAATTTTCATTTTGCAAAAAATCTGGAGAAAACGCTGGAGAATACCTTTTTTAGGCCCTACGGGCGGCCTAGTTGAAGATGCCCATGAGCACCTACAACAACAAAAATCATTTTCTTTTGTAATCTACATGAGTTTTGCTAGCGAAGTACTAACGATCATTACAGAAGATTAATTTGTGAAAATTTGGCACCGTTTGGAAAAAGACGCATTTTCGGCTCAAAAACGGTCTCAATTTGTTTATAAAAACCGCAATTGTTGATCGATCGTGAAAATCGTGTGCGATTCACTAGTAAATCTATCTAAGAAGCTACAGTTGAAACTTGAAGTCAATCAGTTGAAAATTGTAAGAGCTACGAGTCCGCTCCATTTTGAAAACATGATTTCAAGAAAAACCCGTTTAAAGTTTTAAAACCATTTTTCTTCGGATCATATTATTCTTGAGATGTTTACAAACCATTGAAGCAAATAAAAACGATGGATTTTTTAAATAGGTACATAAGGCCTCAAGGTATTCCTTTCACAAAGCCGAATATTTAACAATTAACTGATTTTCGTCCATAAGTAAATAAAAATATACCGCACTATACTGATAAAATTTCAAGCCAAGTTATCGAACATTTAAGGGATTAGGCCACAGTAACGGGTATAAATTCATGTGCAAATTTAACAATTTTTTTCGTATGAAAAAGTGATTCACTCATAAAATTAATTACACATCTATTTACTATGAATATCAAGCTGTTAGAATTTTTTTTTCGACGTACAAAATGGCCGACTACAATTTATGACCTAGAACAAAAAACAAAAACCCTCGTCAGTCTACATTAGAATACCTAGAGAAGTACGTACGGAAATAAAAAATATTGCTTCATTGAAAAGTTGTAGGTATTTGAATGAATTTTCGGTAAAAAATTCTATAAAACTGCTCATAAAATGAAAAGTTTTCGATTAAGCAGAAATTCCGTACTACTTCTCTGTGAAATGCAATTAGGAACATAACGTTTAAATTTGAAGTAAATCAAGTGTAAATTGTTGAAGTTATTTGTCACGCCAATTGGAAAAACGCTGTTTTGAGAAAAACGCGTTTAAAGTTTTAGGTACTCTATGGTCGTGCCAGAGGTGGGCTCGCGTGATGCGCTCAAAGTCGGTGAAAAAAAATTCCTTGCCATAAATCGAATAGTAACTTATTATTATTATTATGATAAAGCACCGATATAGCGAAGAAAAAAAATCGATTTTTTGAAAATTTTACTGTGGCCTTACCCCTTAGCGAAAAATTACGACTCTAAAAATGGCCTCATTTATACGGCACTTTATGGAGATGACACACTGGCCATATTTCTATCGAATAATTTATACACTAAATAACTCTAGATGTCTGATATAAACTGCTCTACGTGTGTAAAGAAATTCTGAATATATCGTAATGACAATAAGAACAGGAGGTCAACGAATGTTTAAAAAAAATGTTAATGATAAAACTTAGAAAAATATGACTGGCAGAAGAATTTTGGGCGAAAATATAAAAATGCATAAATCTACAAAATTTGTGCGATTTTTTAAATTCCAGTTTATCGTTGGGTAAAATAATTGATTGTGATTTATTTTGTAATAAGCGCCACTGTAATTGACCAATGATTCAGACGAGACCCGCTTATGTCCTCACGAAATACGGCCCTCCGCGAAAGGCATACCTTAAAAGTGAAACTTGTTACGCACTTTGTTACGAATAACAATTTCTCGTAAATTCTGCCGCAAGTGACGCTTATTCGGCTCAAAACTCGGCATTTTCGTACGGAAAAAATTATGTGATGCCGATACGAAATCGCTAATATTTTCAAGGTTGTCCAATCTTACGATATGACGTTTCACATCTGACAATTTCAACCATAACCTCCTGGTGGGGCCATCTTTTGTCAAACGGCGGAGACTTATTTGTACTCCCAATATTGTTTTCGATCAAGCGGAGATTGTTGTGCGAAAAAAAGATTACTGATCGCATAAATGATTTACGCGACGTATATTTCCGTGTTACGTAACAATAAGTGTATTCCGGTAATATACATTTTTTTAAAACTCGCAACTATTTATCATCACGAAACATAAATTCAAAAAGTCACGTGAGGTACACTCGGACCCTAAGTACACTTTCTATAATTGCTAGGGCTAAATTAGCGGCACCCCGGAAATATTACGACCGCCTCAACAGAAGTAAATTGAATTATAGAAGGGGTCCGAGCTTGACAGCACCGTTTGTTATTTCAGGAGCATACTCCGCGGGTATGGACCTCGCATGCGCTTTCGAAGGTTGAGTAAAAAATCGCCGAACGATCTTAACAAACGTTGCAATTCTCAAATCGCACTGTTTTTAACCGCTAAATCGAATTTAAGCTAAATCGAAGTCCGTACAGCTTGAAAAATAGGCGTGAAAGCTGGAAACTACGATGTTGAAGTTTGCATCGTCGAAATGCAACGAAATTTCAGTTTCAGCATTATAATTGCCGCATTTTCATTATCACCCAAAAAACTTCTTCAAATATTTACGCCGAAAATCACTAAAAAGGATGTTGAAAGAAATTCAAGGGGTTATATAGAGTTAGGAGGCCCAAAAAGAACGATTTTTCGAGAATTTTTCTTGAGAAGATCTGTAAACTTATTAACGTAAAAGTTTGTACACATATTATGGTAACTTTTAACTGTATTTTCACATTTGTTATTTGTAAAAATAATTATTATGAAAGCTACTATATCTGATCTCCGGGGGCACCTCTAAAAAGGCGTCTTGCGGTGAGCACGATATCTCTGGACTGGATCATCTAAAATAAAAAAAAACCAAAAACATTTCGTTAATATAATGGATTATCTTGTAATTGATCGAAAGAATAAGCAAAATAATAATTTTCGACAAAATTCCGGCTTCTCAAAAAAGTAAAATCAATTTTTGACAAAAATGTAGGCCTTAAATTGTTTATAAAATAGAAAATATTTATCGGTGAGAAAAAAACTTTGATTAATTACTAAAAAAATGTACTTGAAAAGATTGTGATAAAATTTGAGACTGATCGGTTCAGCCGTTTTGAGAAAAACACAGTTTTGAGAAAAACGCGTTCAAAGGTTCAAAAGTACTTTCGAACGCTCTGATACGTCATTATAAATGTGCGTGTAACTTCGAGAATATTCGCCGGATTGACAAGAAATTTTCTGTGTGTACTTAAATATATGTACATTACGAAAATAAAATAAATAAAAAATCGTATTTTGGACAATATCAACTGTACATAACCCCTTATGGCCTTAGGCCACAGTAACGGGTATAAAATCATGTGCGAATTGAAAAAAAAATCGTATGAAAAAGTGATTCACTCATAAAATAATTTAAACATCTATTTAGTATGAATATCAAGCTGGTAGAATTTTTTTTTCGATGTACGAAATGGCCGACTACTCGAAACTTATCGAAACAGCTTTTTTCCAATTGGCGTGACAAATAACTTCAATAATTTTCAAATTGATTCAATTATCAATTCAATTTTCGAATTTTCAATTACTTCAAATTTAAAAGTTACGTTCCTAATTGCATTTCGCAGGGAAGTACGTACGGAATTTCTGATTAATCGAAAACTTTTCATTTTATGAGCAGTTCATAAGCAGTTATAACGGAATTTTTCACTGAAAATTCATTTCGTAAGTTCAAATACCTGCAACTTTTGAATAAAACAATATTTTTTAAATTCCGTACGTACTTCTGTAGGTATTTTAATGTAGATGAACGAGAGTTTTTGTTTTTTGGCCTAGGTAAAAAATTGTGGTTGGTAAATGTCACGCCGCGGAGCGCCAAAAAAAAAAAAAAAGAAAATAGTAGTAGGCCATTTTGTACATCGAAAAAATGTATATAATTTTGCTAACAGCTTGATGTTCATACTAAATTGATGTGTAATTAATTTTAAGGCCTTAAGCGATTGTGGACGCCTAAATTAGCCAAAACAAAATTGGACTACGGAACTTACGTTGCGTTCCAACGATGCAAACTTCAATATCATTGGAAACTAATGTTTATTCAGAGTTGTCGATAATTCAAGAATTTTTCACTTCCCCGTGATTGTTGACTGCTCGGTAAGGCAAGGATCAAACGTTCAATTATTAACGATTGGCCTCTTTTCAGAATTTATGTACGCCAAGCGAAAGGTGGTCGGCCCGAGCACGGAGAGCCACGAGGAAGCGCCAACGGTCGAGTGTCACGATCTCCCGATGAATAATGAAAAGGCGGATGTCACGGAAAGCCGACTGAACAACGGCGATAATCCGCCCGAGTTCGTCATGTCGGCTGCAGAAGAAGCCGCCTTCAGAATGACCATTGGTCGCGGGCATTTTTCCCGATCGAAAAAAGACAGATTCCTGAATAATCTACGGCTGGAAAAGAGGCTCAACGGACTTAACAAGGAATTCTTCGAGCTGGCGTGCCGAGCGCACACGCGCTCGATGCGGAGACGACACTCCGGAGATTTGCGTAGAATAGTTTGAGAATTTCTTCGCACATCAACGATGAAAAGTGGAGGATGAAAAACTCCGTGTAAATTATGACAATCGAATGATTCAGGCGCAAACAGGATTAAACAAAACAAAAAAAAATAGAACGTTGACGAGACCAATCGATGAAAGACGAGAAAAAAAGAAAATTGAAAAGACTGACACGACCCTTTGGGCTTGACCGTCTTTCTGGAAAATGTTTATTTTTATTAATACTCGACTCAACGATTGCTGGAACAAATAACTGAGAATTTTCCGAAAGAAGCTGGAAAATCCTTGGGAATTTCGAACGTCGCTGTGCTCATTGTAACTATTATTATTATTATTATTATTATTATTATTATTATTATTATTATTATTATTATGTACATTATTGTTCTCATTGTTTCCGTGCATCAGTGAGCAAGCACGTTCGGTCGGTTATCTCCGCATATTCTTTATTGTGATGTGAACTAACTTGTACATGTGAACAATTAAATGCTTTTTTTCGGGCGCTCAGAATTATCGAGGCGTTCACAAAAAAGTGCCATCATTAGATTCTAAGCGAAAAACGAATAATAAAAAGAAGGTTTGACCCTCCGTTGTTTATGGCGAGAGTGAAAATTGTTGTGCCTGAAGTTGATAAAGTTGAAAGTCCGAGGATTTAGTCCCCGTTTGAATCCGTCCGTGGCGCGAGCGTGCCTTTCCAAGACGAGAACCGTAACGACGAAAGAAAATACAACGTTTAGACCGGAATTCAGTGCAACGTCGGAATTCACGCGACTTCGTTGCAGCACCGAGTGCGTCGTATGCGCGACGAACGCTAAACGGAGAATTTATGAGACGATCTCTTTGAACGAATAATAATAAAATGTGTATTTACAAAATGAAAATGTTTTTCTTACTTTTTTTGATTAATTATACCTCTGGAGTGTCGTCACCGACTAATTCAACCAGCTCACCTACACCTATCGTTCTGTGGCACGGAATGGGTGAGTCAATTGTCAATAATTTCGATAAATTACACTGCTAAATTAATTTAGACTTTCGTATTAACGCGACTTCGTATTAACGAAGACGGGTTTATATATAACTCGATGTCAACGAGAGTTTATCGCTTTTGCCGGAGAAATCAGCCAACGCGAGTTCTCTCGTTTGTTTTCGTTTTATTCGACCGTGCTTCGAGATAGAGGGGGAGAAACTAGTCTGGGGAACCCAAACAATATCATTCGGACGATTCATCTTGCACGGGAATTGGCAATGAATTCGAAATAAATTTGACAAATTCTTTCTAAGTTTATACTCTTTAATCTTCCATTCACACACTACGTCAGTTTGACCCGGATGAATTTTTAATAAAATGCTCACTTTGCCAAAATTGCAAATTTTCAATGATTTTTTACAACAGTCGAATTTTGTAATTTCCGAATTTCAATTATGCAGTCTTTTTAAGAAGGGTTCAAAGTGTATTCCTGATTTTTTAAAACAAAAACCGACCGAACGTATGTTAAGGGGTCTTCTCTCTTTAGACGCTAAAAAGGGCTATTTTAATGAATTTTTTTGATGGATTTATATTTTAGATATTGGTATAAAAGTTGTTACACTTAATAAATACACTTTCGAAAAAAAATTAAAAAAAAATATTTATTTAAGTCACTATTTATAGATGAAAATGGTAGTTAAAAAAATGTCCTAGAAAAATTGTAGGTCTGCGCTGTTGATGAAATCTCGGAGATGGATCATCCGAAACAAAAAAATCAAACGGTTTTAGATTCAGTACAGTCCGACCTCCGAATAAGAAACCAAAAGCCCCCAAGGGGAAGAGTTTTTCTTATATATCGCATACCCCCACCAGGCGCGCGCTCCGCGCTCACTACCTCTGTCTGTCTCTCTCACTCTTTTCCGCCCATGCAAAAACGTTTTCGACTGCGCGTGGACATTTATTTTGCCATCTTTTGTTTCACTTTAATATACAGACTATTGAATATTATTGTGTACTACTGTATCTGAATTACTATTAACTGTTATAAAATGACCGAAACTGTAAAGAAGCGTAAGAGATCAGACTGTAGTATACAAGTCGAAGAAAATATTACCGAATCTGCGCCACAAGGTGATCATTTAAACAAAGAGCTTTATGTCCATATTGATTTATCCCATTTATATAAAAGAAGAAGTCAATATCTCTGAGGATTCATCTTCAATGGCAGAGTTCGACTCTCTCAAAAATATTCCACCGTCAGTTGAGTGCGTTGCGGATCAAAATAATACGCAACAAGACGAAAACTTTTATTTACGTCTCGGAAACTTTTGCTGTTTTATATGAAAATCTTTAAACGTGCTTATCTTTGTTTTTATTTTATATGAAATCTTGCCAACACATATATGTTTCTTTTTAACGAATACAAACAATTTCTAATAAACTTGTAGATTTTTTGTTACATTCACAAACGCACACACACATACTCACGCACGCATGCACACATCAATTGACACTACACATTCACTCTATTTTGCCCGAATAATCTCTTCCAGGCTGGTTTCTTAACCAGAAGTTCCGCGCACAAAATTCTCGAGCTCGGAGTTCGAGTCGGAGTGGGGGAAGCGCTCGAGTGAGAAACTGGGAAAAGTTTCTTATTGCCGGGTTTCTTATTCGGAGGTCGGACTGTATGTTAATGGCTATAGCACATATCATACGATTTTTGATATATGCAAAAATAACAAAATGGCGGACATTTTTCGAAAAAACAGAAAAGAACGTTTTTGTCACCGTTTTTGGGGAAAAAATAGTAAATATCAATTTAAAAAAATCTTTGATATGCGCTATAGCTATAGTTGTAAATAATGTATGGTTAAAATTTCATACGGATAGGTTCAGTAGTTTCGAAGGTTTTATCAACAGGCCGTCGAAAAACGTTGTTTCGAGAAAAACGAGTTTAAAGTTTTTTTTAGGTTACATCGATACAAAAAAGATTTAAAAAATGTATTTCGAAAGTGTATTTATTAAGTGTAACAACTTTTGTATCAATAACTATAATATAAACCTATCAAAAAAATGCATGATAATAGCCTTTTTTAGCGACTAAAGTGACCCCTTAAGGCAGTGTTATTGTCTAAGCACTGTTTTGGAGCCGATCATCGGGAGGAAATATATGTTTAACGGTTACAGTTTTCTTTCTAAATTTTTTTACTGATCCTTCAAGAACATGTTAAATCCGAAACTCGGCTAACTTTTATTTTGCTAATTTTTTCGTATTCAGAAAGGTCCGTAGAATAAAGAAATTAGTTTGATGAGAAAAAAAGTTTTTTTTTATTTCTAGAAAACAATACTGCCTTAATGGCAAGTGGATGAAGATCATCCGGGTCAAATTGATCCGAATTCGTGTCAACGAAAGGCTAAATCGGAATAAGTTGAATGCTAATTTGTTAATTCCTTATTATATATAATAACGAAATAATTCTTCAATTACGTACGAAAGATTTTTTTCCGCTGGTACAAATGCGTTATAAATTATTTTAGAGTACATTACAAATGTTTGGGGCTTCCGGGTGGAGTACATTTTTTATTCACTTTATTATATTATATTTATATCTATAACTCTTTATCATATTTGATAATTAAATAATTTCTTCATTTCTAATGATAACGCAATTTTCTCCGCGATAAAAATGCGTTATAAATTATTTTGGAGTACATTGAAAAACCTTGTGACTATTCGATGGAGTGAATTTTTTTTGATTGAGTCATTTTCTATCCATGCCCGACGGAAATCTGCGATACTGAAATTTGCATCGTTGGAATGCAACGAAAATTATGATTCTTTACAAGCTTTCATTTAAGAGGGAATGGCACCTCATCGCGGTCGGTATGCCAGAACAATTATAGATTCCCAAAAATCTCTGAAAAGGCTCTTCAGATCCCGTCGAAACTTAGCCAAACGACGTCAAATAGATAGACGAATAGCTGTCAGGCCCTGGATTTTTCTGAATTTGAGAAAAAAATGTAGATTAGCTTATCATAAGCCAATTTAGTTTTTTTTTCTCAAATTCAGAAAATTTGAGGGGCAGACAGCTGTTCGTCTATCTATTTGACGTCGTTTGGCAAAGTTTCGACAGGATCTGAAGAGCCGTTTCAGAGATTTTTGAGAATCTATAATTGTTCTACCATACCGACCGCGATGAGGTGTCATTCCCTCTTGACTTGGTGTGAGATGACTTGACTTTCTTGTAAGATGCAAAACGGAAATCGATATTTCACCCACTTTCCGACTACTTAGAGCTCTGAGAGTTTTCACACATGCATTTAAGAGGTGACATGATTCAACTTGTAAACAAATTGGGCTGCGAAAAGCTAACAGGAAAGAGACCTTGCCATAATGAAGCGTTAACAGAAATGAACAGAATGAGAAACATTAAATAGAGCTAAACTACATGGAAAGTGCATGAGAAAATACGAATTGGATCTAAGTGCTCTCGGATCGCTCAGTCGGTAAAAGGGTCCGATAGGTAAAGCGGGTAAAAAGGTAAGGTCCAATAGATGGTGAGCCAATAACAACACCGCTTCGTCCGGAAGGATTGATCCCTCTTTGCAAAAATTTCAGAGATGTAGTAAAATCAATCGAAGACTAAAAAGTAGAAAATAATTTGTATATAATTTTTAACATGCCTTTATTTAACGTACTAAAAAGTGGAAAATAATTTTCCTTTTAGAGATATAATCTTTAATTTACATAAATCCGTTAACATATCAACTGTATTTAATTTACTGTAAAACAACCTTAGATTTATTAAGGGGTTAGGCCACAGTAACGGGTATAAAATCATTTGCGTATTTACCATTTTTTTTCGTATGAAAAAGTGATTCACTCATAAAATTAATTATACATCTATTTTTTTATGTACAAAATGGCCGACTATTAATATTTTCTTTTGTTATCCTTTGTTTTAGGCGCTCCGCGGCGTGATATTTAGCATCCACAATTTTTTACCTAGAACAAAAGACAAAAATTCTCGTCAATCTACATTGCAATACCTAGAGAGGTGCTTATGGAATTTAGAAAATATTGTTTTATTCAAAAGTTGTAGGTATTTGTATTGAGTTGTAGGTATTTGAATGATTTTTCAGTGAAAAATTTCGTATAAAACTGCTCATAAAATGAAAAGTTTTCGATTAATCAGAAATTCCGTACGTACTTCTCTGCGAAATGCAATTAGGAACATAATGTTCAATTTTGAAGTAAATCGAGTGAACATTGTTGAAGTTACTTGTCACGTCAATTGGAAAAAAGCTGTTTGGAGAAAAACGCGTTTAAAGTTTTAGGTACTCTATGGCCGTGCCAAAAGTGGGCTTACGTTATACGCTCAAAGTCGGTGAAGAAAAATGTCTTGCTATAAATCGAATAGTAACTTATTCTTATGATAAAGCACCGTTTTAGCGAGAAAAAAAGTCGATTTTTTGAAAATTCTACTGTGACCTTACCCCTTAAATAAAAATCCTGAAACTGTGTATAAACGTGTGACAATAATTTCTCTAATTATGCTATTGTGCTAAATTAATAACGGTTAATGAAACTGAATTGATCAAATTTATGAAACATTTAAAAAGTTGAGCGCCCCAAGCTTTTATTTATAGTCACTTATAGGTGACTTGGGGAAGAAAATTATTTTCTACTTTTTAATACATTAAATAAAAGCTTGTTAAGAAATGTTCACATATAAATTATTATTTGCTCACATTTCTTTTAGCAGATATTAGCTACGGAAATCCCTTGAAAAATGTTGCATTTACTCATTTAGAGATCTATGTATAATATAAATATGCAAAAAAATATTTTTTCAAATAACGGAAAGGAGGAAATACAAAAGTATTTTCGTTGCATTCCAACGATTCAAACTTCAATAGCATGGAAATCTTCGGTTTCCAAACGTTTTTCCGCTTTCAGGTGACAGTTGCTGCTTCTCCTTCAGCCTCGGACAAATTAAGTCCATTCTCGAAGAGCAAATACCCAATGTTTACGTGAAATCCATACGCATCGGGAACAATGATATAGAAGTAAATCAAATTATCCACGCTCTATTTTCTCCACCTCTGTTCACCCGTACCCTTACAAGCCGAACTTTCGCGCATTCTTTCAGGACGTCCAGAATAGTTACTTTAAAAACGTCAACGACCAAGTCAGTCAAGTGTGCAACGATCTTGCCAACGATGACCAACTGAAGAACGGCTATAACGCGATTGGCTTTTCTCAAGGAGGACAATTTTTGTAATTAACAATGATAGCCGAAAGAGAAGCATTTTTCAAACGACTTTTCCACTAATCAAACGCAGGGATCATTTATTCAACATGGTTATTATTGTCATTGGCAGACGAGCCGTAGCCCAGCGTTGTCCGGATCCTCCAATGGCGAATCTCATATCTTTGGGTGGCCAACATCAGGGCGTCTATGGCCTGCCCAATTGCGCCGTTCTCGAACACAAGCTCTGCGACTACATGAGGAGACTCCTCAATCATGCAGCGTATACAAAGTAACGATTTTAAAGATCAACATTTAAAAGTATTGAAACGAAATCATTTATTAAAAAACTATTCGGAATGTATCAACTTGAGGTCATGTATCACACGCTGGAAAAAGTCGACGCGTTCGCGACGGTATTGCAGAATTCGTAGTTTCTGGCTACGAGCCGCCATGAGTTACCGCCAGATGTCGCAGAAAGCGTCTGCTATTCACGCTATAGCAAAGAGCAGAGGCCTACTAGGCGATGATTGCTGCAAGTCAGTTTTCAGGATTGTCGATAATATTTTGACCTTTGTTGGTACAATTTTACCAGTTAGATGTAAAAAAAACTCTAAACCCTAATTGCTCTTTTATTTTTTCTTAAAAGCAGTTGAAACAACGCTCGAAATGTGTTTTTTTTTCACTATCGAGAGCCTAACGCTCTATAAATGTATTAAATTCGGTGCATCAGTTAGTAATTTACAATTCACCCTATGGTAACACCAATCTGTAGATTTTTTCCCAAAATTTGAAAGAATGTCGACTGTCAGGCTCTTTCTGCAATAATATCGCACGTGCACAATACATTTTATCTCAATTGATAGTATCGTTCAGTAGCAATTAGTGTTCAAAATTTCGAAACGGCCAGATCGTGTGATACATGGCATCAAAAGCATGTACAAAGTCAACATAACCTCACAAATTTTCGAACCCAGTTTGCTCATAGACGGTCGAGTTTTTTTAAAGGAAAAACAAAGCATCAGGATATGGAGAATTCCCCGACGCATGACGATTTTCTTATGCCCTAAATATTATTCATTTCGGAGAAATCTTGGTTCGAAAATTTCAGCTATCTCTCTCGCACTCATACGTCGCTTAGATCATCTTCTTTGCCTTGAAAGCCAGGGTACTTGATTAATGACATTTTGATCTGTTTTTTAAAGATTCGTGCAGGCGACATTGGTGCAGGCAGAATACTGGCACGATCCTTTGAAGGAAGATCTGTACAGGAAGAATTCTGTTTTCCTGGCTGACATTAACAACGAGCTCGTTATCAATGAGACGTACAGGACTAATTTGAAGAAATTGAATCGTCTCGTTCTGGTGAAATTCGAAAAAGACACGATGGTACAGCCGTCGGCGACCGAGTGGTTCGGATTTTACAAAAGCGGCCAAGCCGTTGAGCTTCAGTCACTCGAGGAGTCTCCTATCTACACGGACAATCGCATTGGTCTGCGGGACTTGCATCAGCTTGGTAAAATCTACTTCGTCTCGGTCGATACTAATCATCTTCAATTTACCGACCGCTGGTTCATCGACGAGATAATTCAAAAACATTTGGTCTAATTTTTTTTCCTCCAATAACCACGAATTCCATTGAAGTGGATAAAAATAATAAATGCTCTCTATATAATTTTGCTGGACGTAATCGTCTTTTCCGGAAATTCCCGTTCGACGTTGAGAACACGTTACTTTCCCATGTTACCGACGATCGGTAAGGTAGAAATTAAGTTGTTTTACCATTTTGACAATGTCAACAACAATAAATGCATGTTTGCGTAGCTTTATCGTGGCTGCGCGAAAGATTTGTTTGTCATCTAAGTTTTTCAAGCTTTTTTGAGTTTCCACTATACTGACAAACGAGATCGCGTAAACCGTGGTGGTGGACCACATTGAAAAATTGTGGTCGTCAAGGTAGGTAACACACAATTCCGTTCTTCATCTGTAGATCATCTTTAGTTTTAATTATTTTACGGAATAGGTTGCAGAATCATCAAATAATTCTGTCCAATCACTCTTACTTATAATTTTTCGTCTCGAAAGATACATCTTTTTCGCCTTTTTTTACACTGCTACGATTTTTTTTTGGCAATCTCGACTCCGTAAACGTCAGTGCTCCAGCTGTTGCAACAACACAGTACAGGTTCTCTCGCGCAGTGACATATGACATGTGGATCAAGATAAGAGGAGAACGTTGATCGTCGATGAAAATTTCACGAACGGGAGTCGCGTACCCCTCGTCTAAAAAAGACTGCTTTATTTTGCTGAATGACACTCGAGATCGTGGACAATAAGGGCATCCTGTTAACCAATCTGACATCTTCGAGAGATCGAACATTTGAAAAATTGCAATTTCATTATAGCAAAAGCGTTTGAAAATCATTCTTTCGAATAGAACATCGAAAATGCACGAATCGAGATTGAAAAAGTGATTTTCGGTTGCAACAGGATATCAATCAGTTGCCATCCGGATTCTACAATTCTACGGTTTGTAAAATGCGATAGGCTTGATTCCTATTTTGATGAAGCTAAAATGAGAAAAATAGCACAGGGAAAGCAAGAAAAATATGTGGCGGGTTAAGGGGTTAGGCAACTGTGGAAATTACAAAAATTCGGTAGTCGCTTTGATCAACTCAAATTGAAGAGGAAAATGCAACATATGGAGCAGGAATCGCAGATTAAAGGTAAACATATTATGACAACGATCTTTAGATGTCAGGAATTTATCCCGAATTCGTTTACTATAACACGGGCTCGAATTGATGGCGTTTGGGATTCGCTGGAACAACAAGGAATATCTTTATAACAAGCTGTGCTCATCAGGTAGACCACCAGGGATTGCACAGAGTTGAACCACCAGTGCTATATTTAGCTTCCACCTCTCACGACTCTTTTACTGGTGAAAACCGAATCACCATGAATTTTAGCGGCCACTCGGCAAATCAATCATTGCTACCATGCGCGACGCTTTTAGCATCACTACGTTTGTTTTGTAAAGGTCGCCATCCGAGGGTGGTCGGCCTATGCTACCTCGCCTTGACTGGCACGCGCAGCACACTATCGACCCTGTAGCTCCACCGTCACTACAGTTTCTAGACCCTATATTAACACCGTCTCAGGTAGCGGATCCGCAACAAATTATCCAAAACTTTACTGAGTACCAAATGTCCGCCTGGTTCTCCTAAGTTGCCAATCGTCCGAACAGATAACTTTTGGACCCACGAAAACTTATAGGTAACTTCCAAGCAGACATTCGGTATCAATTTAGACATCGTCTTGGAAACCTCTCTACCTGAAGAGTTATAGACCAACTCGCGTAAAAATTGCTTAGGGTTAGCCTGATCAGGATCAGGCCCCAATCGAGGTGTGATACGGGTAACACTTATTACGGCCATCCTGACCCGATCCCGATAGGGCCGGAAGTATTTAGGCCCAAAATCAGGCAATACTAAAATGGCCCTACTAAGGCCGTCCCTGAGAAGATCCTACTAAGGCTTTCTCCGATAGGTACCTACTAAGGCTTGGCCTGATAAGCCCTACTTTCCATGATAGAGCCTTCCTAAGGCTTTCCCTGATAAGGCCCTACTCAGACTTTCCCTGATAAGGCCATGAATAGACTTGCCCTATAACTGCCTGAACAGTCGATATATGCACGTAACCTCTTATTTTCCACGTGGAAACTTTGATTCAACAGCATGGTAGCTTCGGCGTTTCGATGTATTCCTGAATTCCATAAATAAAGGTGTTATGGACTGTCACGACAAAAAACGTTCTGCAACTCGAATGCGTGGTGGAAGATTTCGGCAGCTTTGTAAGGCGGTGAGAGAGGAATTATATGTATATATATATATATTAGGGTGGCCCTTGATATGGGTAAAAAAAAATTGATCGCGCCGCCCTCCAAGACGGTTCCAAATAATAAAAAAAAAACTACGCGAAGCCCCAGCTATGTCCGTTAAGAGGAAGGCGTGCCTGTTAGCATGAACTTAAATTTAAATATCAATTTTTCTTCATGATTGGAGAAATTTCGATTTTTTAAATCTAGTTTATATGTCAATTTTTTTTACTTTCCGAAGCTATTGTATATTGGTATTCAATATACAGATCAAACAATAAGGTCCTCCATACTAGATTTGATGAGCGTTCAGTTTTACCATCCTATTATTTTGGAACTATGGTTCGATTTAGCTGCTGTCGAACCTAATCACATCAAAATCAAACTTTAAATTTGCATCTTGTCAGAAAAATCTATTAAGTACGAAGGATATAAATTCACGATAAACCATTCACATCGAACTTCCGGATTGGCCAGAATTGTTTTTTTTTTTTAATTTTGTTAGAAATATTCCTTGCGTGCTGAGATACAAACACATTAATATTTCACTGAGATCAGACTTCCAGTGCTGTGGATAAAAAATGTATTTGAAATTTACTTTCGCAAAAATGCATAGGGACATTTTAAACTTGGCAGGATTTTAAACTTGGCGAGCTTGTTCGTGTTATTGAAAACAAAGAAATTATTTATTCGCACAAGTCATCCAATTGGCCGGAAAAAACATAATATTTAAAAAATGTACACATAAGATATCGATACTAGTTCGTTCAGTACGAATTTATTTATTTAAACCACAGAAATATCGTGTTGAAAAATTTACAAATAAACTAGATTTAAAAAATCGAAATTTCTCCAATCATGAAGAAAAATTGATATTTAAATTTAAGTTCATGCTTACAGGCACGCCTTCCTCTTAACGGACATAGCTGGGGCTTCGCGTAGATTTTTTTTTATTATTTCGAACCGTTTTAGAGGGCGGCGCGATCAATTTTTTTTTTACCCATATCAATGGCCACCCTAATATATATATATATATATATATATATATATATATAAGGTAATGTTTGAAAAATCTGTAGTATGTTATTCGATAAAACTCTCTAATTAACATAATAATGTTATCTAATTGATATACTTTATGTGATACAACAAAGAATTATAGGAATTCATTTGGTCTCTTATGCCGTATCTGCGCCTAAGATACTATAAGCACTTGGGGGCATAGGGGCAGCGGGCGTAGCTATAGGTAGGTAAGTACTGGGTTCGATTCCATATAGGCGAAATATTTTCTTCGAAAAAAATCTGTTCGGAAGGTCAGTGAATAATGAATTATGATACAAAATCATTGTAATAGAACTCTAAATTAAGTGTTTCATTTCATTTTGGATTTTTAAAATGTTTAATGCATATAGTACACTTGGATTTACAGCGTATTTACAGTGGATTTACAGTATATTGTAAGCAAATAAAGATTTTTTCGAATACAATTTTTATCTATTTAATTTGAATATATTTAATATTCAAAAAGAATAGCTGATACGAATAAAATCATAGTAGGCCGTGAGACAAGGAGAAAAAAATATTGAATTTAAAAAGATCCTATTTAAATAAAATATTTTAATTGCCAGTGCAGGAATCCCGATCGCCGTCTGAGCAACGAACCCGATAAGGGCCTGATCAGACAACCTGATAAGGGCCCCATCAGGCAACCAGTTCAGACCCATATGTGATACAACGTTACAAATTCTAGCAGGGCGCTTTCCGGCTGCCTAATATAGTAAGTGCCCTACCAGAGCAGTCAGGCAACCCGAACGCGCCCTACCAAAATTTACACGCGGGAACCCGAGAAATCGACCAGAATATGAAGATCTAATTTATACACCGTATCGTACGATTAACTTTTCCATTTCAACAACTTTGTCCTAACAAAGTTTTTCCATTAATTTTTAGGGTCCTGTAGTCAAACGTGAACTCTTGGAACGTCAAGACCGTTCGCACCCGTTTTGCAAAAATTCGGAAAAGATTGTAGATACCTCCGTTTGATTAGAACTTTCCATCGAAATCATTTCGGCTACGTTAAATCAACAATTTTAGGATATATGCACAAGAGATTCATTGACTCAGCAGGTTTTCTTTCGATTTCCAGCAGCAAAAATGACAATTTATCTTCTCGACAATGATCGTCAGGCGCCGGACTGCCAGAAATTGATTGAGCAATTCCAAACTTTTACTCATTGTGCACAATCTTTCAAATGTGCCTTTAACGCGTCCAGCAAGTTTGACGATGTCCGTGAATTACAAAAAAAGGTTTATCACGTGTGCTTCTCCATTGCACATGTATCCCCGCGTACACTGTAATTCTGTGAACATCACGGTACGCCCGGTGCCCCCATTAAGAGATTACATTATGAGTTCGCTCTGTGAAGAGTTCGCGACTACATTGCAGTCTCGCTGGTTCACTCGCGTCCGATCTCCCCCTTGCGCATCTAGTTACACGTACTTGTGTACAGACGTCGGGCTGTTGAGAAACAAAGGGCCCTAGCCCTCGTTAGTTTGACTGTCAAGTCTTGTCAGTTACGCCCTTTCTCTGCTCACTGGCAAGTATGCAAGTACTTTTTTTTCCTAGCACTGTATTCACACACACATACACACACGTGAGTGTGTTCGTGGGTGTTTCTACATAAACAGAGCGAGATGAAATTCAGGGGATAGCTCTAACCTCTTTCGTCCCCCGGTTTTCCTTGTTGCTCGCGGTTCGTGCAAGCATCCCTCCCTCTCAACCACCCACATTGTACCACGCGACGAGTTTTCCATACACAGCGGAAATATGCGATTTTTTTTGCTTTATATATACAAAAAAAAATAAACTCATGCTGAATTCACATGGAGTACACGCGTTTACCTCCTCCTGTTCCTCTCTCCTCCTGAGCGTTCTCCGGCAGCATTCTCGACGCTTTTCACCCCCTGCAGCGCCACTCGCCGACCCTTACAAATACGGTCATCATATATGATTACACTGTCTGCCCGTACCCCTCTCACCCTACCTCGTACTTTTTATTTTCCTCCTCTCTCTCTCTCTCTCTCTCTCTCTCTCTCTCTTGCGTACACTCTCCTCCTCTCACATTTACAACCTTTTTCTCCATCTGTCTCTACCTCCTTCTCTCTCATACTTGAGTCCACCATTCCCCGACATAAGCAATGCCGAGCACATTACGAGATGAGATATCTCTCATCTGCAAAAATCGAGCCCTCCACTTCCGAGGCTCTCTCCTAGCCCTGTTATCATCATAACGAGGACCTTTGACAATGTACCGTATGAGATTGAGTTCTCTCGTATTATATACCGATGTACAGTACATTTCTCGTTGTTCTCGCTTTTTCTCGCGAATTTTCAGGCGCATACAGATCCGCGTGTACTTTGTTACGTGTTTCGTGCTGAGGAGAGTCTGGAGGAAAATTTTTGCTCCAGCGAAAAAAAAATTAGCACCAAGGCGCAGTACATGTATGCCGTCTCAAGAAATTTTTCAGCAATGCAAGGACGTCCGTATGCACAGATTTATTACGGGATAAATGCTTATATGTACCCGTGCAGAAATTTTGACCGGGATACCCTATGTCTGATCAAATCCCGATCAGGATTTGTCATGGATTCCCCAAAACCGGTATCCCGGTTAGAATCCAACTTGCATCAGTATCGGCATATGTACGATGACGATCATTTTGAAAATTTTGGCGTCACGTGTATTTTCTGTATTACTATGGAATTCCTATCTATAGATAGGAATTTCTGTCTATAGATTCCTATCTATAAAATTCCTATCTATAGATAGGAATTACATAGTAATACCGAAAATACACGCGATGCCAAAATTTTCAAAATTATGCCATCGTCGTCGTACATATTCCGATACTGATGCAAGTTGTATAAACATGTATTTAAGACAAATTATTGTATATATGATTAGATATAAATTTATATATGATTAGATTAAAATTTACACCAACCGTGAGTTCTTACGTATTTCGAGAGAAAACATTTCGTCGAGGCAAAGAAATTTTTGCAAAAAAAGTTGTGAGTTCCAAATATTACATTATAAATATGAAAAAAATCACAAAATGAGTTGTGAATTTCCTCAAGTTGAAGAAAATAAAAATCGAATTCACGACAGTTATATTAAAATTTACACCACAAGTGTAAACGTATTTTGAGAGAAAACATTGTGTTGAGGCAAAGAAATGTTCGCACAAAAAGTTATGTGCAAAAATTTCTTTGCCTCGAGGCAATGTTTTCTCTCAAAATACGTACGAACTCACTTTTGGCGCAAATTTTAATCTAATCATTTTGAATTTGATTTTAATTAGTCTTAAATACGAAAAAATTCACAACTAATTTTGTGAATTTTTTTATATTTATAATTTCTTGTCAATACATTTGCATTCATAGATTTTGATGTGAATTTTTTTAAATTCACATCAAAATCTCGCGATGAGCGCGATCTGCCATTTGAATCTTTGGACAAATTTTTTTTATTGATAGTTTAATGCACCAAAACTTTACAAATGTTATTTATTTTTATAATAAATTTAACATGTCATAATTCCATTTTTGACATTTTATTTCAGCCTGTATTCACCCGTGATCCTTCCCAGATTCCTCAATGATTCCATGGGGAATCTATTTAGAGTCATTAAAGGATCCGGTTCTGGATCCCTAATGGTATCCAGTTTACGGATCTTACATTTAGTCTTCGAATCTGATCCAATATCGGACTAAATCCCAACTGGGAGCCCGGGATACAAGTCAGAATCCAGCTGTATCCCTGCCAAAATTTATGCACGGGTATGTACACGTATATATTATAGCCAGACAGCCTCCTGATGACCTTTGCGGAATAAAACTACACGAGAATCTGGGGATGAGAGTTTTTTTTTCAATTGCTCTTGATGTACTCTGCAGTGATGTTCAGAATTCGGTCGAATTCTCAAAAGCACCACATACGTCTCTGATATTCCCGAAATGTAAGGCCCTCTGTAATAATGTTTTTACAAAAAACCTATCAAGCAGTTGTCGGAACACGAATAAAGTAGGGTTTCCTAGTAATTTGTTTTGTGCAATTATTTGATACATCAATGTTTATTATATAATATGTGCCGAGATTCGCCGTGATTGTGTATGTATTCATCACAATAATTTATTGCATACTAATTTTGATTTCATTCAGTAATCCACAATCATAACAGTTTAGGGTCAAAGTTGGAACAGTAGCGACAGTGGGTGCATCGAACCTTTTCTGTTTCTCAAAAGCGGGCGTCTTTTTCACATTAGAACCGCCCTCGGATACCAATAGGTTTGAACCTGTTTGCGAATCGCTTCCGCGCAATTCGGTTGTGAGAGGTGATTTTATATTATTTTTGGTGGCAACAGTTGAAAGACCTGCTGAGTTTGTATGCTTTATGCTTCTTTACCTATCGCAGTTATGTTCGTAGTCATTGTTCTTCCACAATCTACAGCTATATTGCGGTATTTGAGCACTGTGTTTGTTAACCTAACAAAAATAGCCACTTGTCAGTACCCGCTTTAGAAAAAAGGAGAGTGGTACACAGTGATTCGCGTTGTGATTTAGATAGGTACTGGTACTACCTCATTAGGTAGATACTCATTGTTGATTAATATTCAATAAATGTTTGTGATTAATCTTATAATATGCTGTTTTATAAAATTCATTTTTCAATAGTTTACTGTACAATACTCCCCGTCGTATAGAGAAAAGCACTCCATTACCTACAAGTGTACAGTGGATCAGGGTAAGTTTCTTCAAATTTTGCTTGATTTTGAAATTTTTTATGAGTGTGAAATTAGGCATGTTTCACTGTGTACACCCCCAAGTATACAGTGGATCAAATCCCATTTTAAAGAAATGGTTATTATGTCAATATCTATTAGGTTATGCTGTTCAGTGTCTCTCAACAAAATGAAGCCATTGAACAGATCTCACGTTAAGTCAAGGTTTCATTGAGACTTTGTGAACGGTTAGGCAGCTATAGACCTCTAAAAAAAATGAGCCACAGATCCCACTCTAACCCTACTGCTACAGGTGCGGTGAACGGAGGAGAGAGGGACTTTGTTTGGATTTGATATTTTATAACCCGCGCTAGGGCGAGGGTGATATTTAGTTTATTGATATTGAGTTTAGGGTGATATTCATCGTAGAAACACATTTTTCACACCAGGCACATTTTATAAAAGCATTGTTTGAGCAGTTACATTTTTTCGAAACATGCTTCATTGGAAAGCATACTTCATTCAAGTTTTGAAATTACGATTTTTCCTGTGTCATATTGGATGCAAACTAAGCGTACTGGATCATACATGTGAAAGTAGGAGCACTGAATTGATGCTGCACGATCGAATGTATTTTAATTGCATCTTCTCTTGACGATAATTTTCGCTGTTATTGGAGCAATTCAGGAGCACTTGTAGTATTTTAATTAGATTGTTGACTTGGCGATAGAAATATACATCATACGTTTGAACCAGTGGAGTACATTTGGGTGAAATGCCCTTCAAAGTGCATGTTGCTTCCCCTTGCTCATTGGTAAATGTCTCATCATACAATGTTAAATCTGCTTGGCTGCTCCACGAATCTACCAATAGAAGAAATTTATTGTTTGCGACGTATGGCTTCAATGTTGTTTACATAATTTTGCATAAAGCTCTTTGAATCAATAAAAATAAAAATAAATTGAAATTTGAACAATAAAACGATAATCAATAAAAAGCATCGTACATAATTAATTGCAAGAATGTTTGAAGAATTCTACAATATATAGTTGAGCATTGCGAGAAATTAAAAAAAAAAAATATATATATATATATATTATTTAAACGGTAGCAGCGAGAATCGAACCGAAGCCAGCGGGGTGACAGGCAATGCGCTTGACCACTGTGCTAGGCCACTGACTTGAAAACAGTTGAAAAAATACCTCTCCAGCTCTACTCGGAAATCTTTGGAGAGCGTTTTCTCCTTTCTTATGGCCCACTCAGGCGAAATATTTTAGGAACTTTAAGTGGAGACCTATCACCTTCTACCCATGCCGTTTGGGCGAAATCGGTGGGTCCCGATTGGCGTCCTTGCCTTGTTAGGCTGGGAATAGACGTCTGATTTTTTCTTGCCGACAATCCAATCCGACTATCGGAAGGCACTCGTACCATACATTTGTTTGAGTTGCAATACACATCCGATCCGACTATCGGAACTCGGATCCGACTATCGGATCGGATTTGTATTGCATGCTCACTCAAATGTATGGCACAAGTGCTTTTCGATAGTCGGATCGGAATGTCAGAAAGAAAAAATCGGACGTGTATTCCCAGCCTTAGTCCCACCCTACTGTGGTCTTACATAGAGGGACGTCCTCGGGTGGGACTGCGACAGAGATCCTCCCCGCAAACATGGTCCCCTCGCCGAAGCGGCTAACCCTACACCGGCGACTCTAGCGGCCGCTACAATATTTAAGAACGTCTAAAAATTGCGACCTACCCTAATGTAAGCAAGACCGTAGTCACGACCGTATTTACTTTCCTCCACGAATAAGAGCGAGAAGACTAGATGTAAGGAGTACGAACGCCTGCGGCGATCGTGATGCAAAACCGTCCGTGAAACTGCGAATATTAGTAGTTTGTGGTTTCACCGCGTGAGTCGCTATTGCATGACCGAACCGAAGTGAACTGACAAGGAGACGGCACGACTGTGGGGTCGGGGATTTGGCTGAATTTTTTTGTGGTGAAAGAGGACCCCTAGCACCTCACATGGTTAAAGTAGTAGGATGCACTACTCGGAAAATTCCGAAAAAAATCGATTTAGAGTTTCTTAGGCGCCTTATGACATTAAAATATCAGGCTCTCGTCGAGCTGCCGTCTAGTCTAGATGGTTATAGCTCTGTCTTTTGCGCCGGAGGTCTCGAGTTCATTCCTCCTTCGGATCTTATTTTTTTTTTGTTATCCCAACAATTATTCAAAACGTTTCTCATCCCTACATTATTAAAAAAATTTATTAACATTATTTTTTAAAAATTATTGTCTTTTTTTACAATAAAACAATTCATAACGGTGGGTTTTTTTTATTTATTTTTCATTGTAAAGTATATGAGGAGGAAGATTGGGTTTTTAGTGAAAATAACAAAGTCGATTAGAAAAAATTCAATTTTTATTCATATAATAATTATATACAAAAACCACAGTGGTAATTATCGTAGAAACAAACAAAGCAATAATTTTTGCGACATCTTGCGCAACATGTAAAAACGGATTTTTTACAATCGCAGGGAGTTTGCAATACATCCGCACAAAAACATGTTCCTTCAACATTCATGAAAATGTTTCTAGTAAATTGCACCGAATTGTTAGAGCAGAATCGTGAAATTAATTCCCGGGAAGATTATATAAAAATCCATTCAATAATTCACCATCAATTATCGTCACCAATATTCCGAGACATGATTCAATACGCCTGGTTTGCCTCAAAATTATCAGTTACTAGAAACATTTTCATAAATGCTAATGGGACATGTTTTTGTACGGATGTATTGCAAACTCCCTGCGATTGATAAAAATCCGCTTTTATATGTTGCGCAAGATGTCGCAAAAATTATTGCTCCGTTTGTTTCTACGATAATTACCACTGCGGTTTTTGTATATAATTATTATATGAATAAAAATTGAATTTCTCCTAATCGACTTTGTTATTCTCATTGAAAACCCAATGTTCCTCTTCATATACTTTACAATGAAAAATAAAAAACCCACCGTTATGAACTGTTTTATTGGGGAAAAAATGAAAATAATTTTAAAAAAATAAAGTAAATAAATTTTGAAAAATAATGTAGGGTTGAGAAACGTTTTGAATAATTGTTGGGATAACAAAAATAAAAATAAAAAAAATAAGGTCCGAAGGAGGAATCGAACTCGAGACCTCCGGCGCAAAAGAGCGAGCCCTAACAATGTAGACTAGACGGCGGCTCGACAAGTGCCCGACATTTTAAACTCATAAGGCGCCTAGGAAACTCTAAATCGATTTTTTTCGGAATTTTCCGAGTAATGCGTCCTACTACTTTAACCACGTGAGGTGCTAGAGGTCTTCTTTCACCACAAATGTACCTGTCCAACCTGCACCAGATATTCAAGCTGTAGATGGCTTTGCAACTCGTGAAGCGTTAATTGCACGTCTTTTCAATTAATTTAATAATGAGGATGAAAGACGTAAAAAATAAAAGGAGAACTATATGTTTCTGAAAGCACGAGTATTTTATCTTTTATTTGGGTTACAGTTTTCAACTATAATGAGAAAACATCAATAAATCACTACAATAGAAACTTTGGATATGCTCTTTTCATCTCCTACGAATTTCGCGATAAGCATGTACGAGGGTGGGGTGAAAAGTTTCCGGCCTGATCAAGAGATGGTGCCACTAGGTCTAGTTTTGGAGCGGCGTCCTACAGTACCATTCCTACCGAGCTTGTATTTACAGTTTCAACCCAATCGCTACGTTAGTTTGCGTTTGAGAGCACATTGCGCGAGACGCTTCCGTTGTTTTCGTAAAAATGGAAAAATTGGAAAAACGTGCTGTCATCGAATATTTCCATTTGAAAGGTTTTACACCAAAACAAATAAAAGAAGAGATGCATTCAGCACTAGGAGACTCCTCCCCATCATATTCAACTATTAAGCAGTGGGTTTCTGAATTTAAAATGGGTCTTGTGAGCACCTCTGACGAGCCTCGCTCAGGACGGCCCGTTGAAGTCACAACTTCAGAGATGACTGAAAAAATCCATAAAATAGTGTTGGAAGACCGCAGGTTGAAAGTGCATGAGATAGCTGAGACCTGTAGGATGTAAGCTGAACGTGTGCGAAATATCTTGCACAACCATTTGAACATGGCAAAGCTGTGTGCAAGGTGGGTGCCGCGTTTGCTAACGCTCGACCAAAAACTGCTTCGAAAAACCATTTCTATCGACAATTTGGCGCTGTATAGGCGTGATCCAAACGAATTTTTGCGTCGATTCATAACTGTTGATGAAATATGGTCCACCACTATACTCCTGAAAAAGATTTAAGAGCAACGAAGAAGTTATCGAAGCTGTAAAGCAGTACTTTGAGGAGCTTGACGAATCTACGTTTAAAAATGGTATAACTAAATTAGAACACCGTTATGAGAAATGTATCAGTGTTGATGGAGATTATGTTGAAAAATAAAGCAAAAAAAACTTTAACACATCGTTTTTCTTGGTCAGGCCGGTAACTTTTCACCCCACCCTCGTATCTCTTAAAATGAAAACCAGCTTTCGTTTATACAAAACTAAAAACAAAAATAAACTTTTCTGGAACATTTCTAAAAAAAACTCAAAAATGTGGAGAGATACGGAAAGAGAGTGAAAACCAAAAGATGAGGTTTCGTGTATGCACTTCAACTGATAGAAAATCAAAACTTCATAGAACTCATAACTAACTTTTCTTTCAATAATGAACATTTAAAAATAAAAGTTTTTTAGTCAAGCTCTTCTAGGAACAACAATAAGAACTGTTCACATATATATCTCTAATTAAAAAATAAAAATTCAACTTTACTTCATGCACTTTTAAAAGTTAACTATGAAAACTGAATATATAATATTATCACAGTTTTATTCTTCACGGATGAAATTACATTCTATATTTTTGTTGACCGGATCCGGTCTACTTTCAAAATATTCTCCTCGTTCTCCTTATCTGCAACCGTGTTTTTTGCTTTTTTCTTTGATGCGATTACTAAATAAAAATAAAAAGTAATTATTGTATGGAAGGATAATGGTATGGATTTTTTTTCAAACATTGATGTCGTAAAATTATTCTATTATCAATTATTGTATTGTTTACGCGTGATTTCTCTCCAACGCTTTCCTCGGCTGAGTTGCGAAGTATCAGGTACTTCAGATGCACCCAGAGATTCCGATCTGTCCGAAACCGAAGGAGCTACTTCATCACCCGGAGTCCGTGACATATTGTCATCAAGCGGCAGTTCACATTTTTCATCTTCTCCGCCTCCTTGTACACCTCCATTCTCGTCTCCCATAATCAAATATTCTATGGTGCAGTTATCATCCAGCACCGCGAAACTGCAATATAAATAAAAACCTTTTAAACTTTCATCGGGAAGGTTTGATGAAAAAATTGTTGGGGCAGTCGCCATCAAATGTGGAGTTATCAGGGCGACATCTGGATCGATTTCTACTTGTGGCATTTCAGGTCCACCGCCTATTACCAATCTCGATTGTTTTTCTTTGGTGAGGTTCTCTCACTGTATGCATTTCATGTTCGCCCACATTTTTTTTAGTTGTTTCACCGTCCTCTATAATTATAATCATTGATTTGCCAATTAGAAATAGCAATAGAGTTTTATACATATAACAGAATTCATATACCTTTGCAGAGATAATCGATGAACCATTGTATTCTTCGTAAATCCGATTCACGCATCCTCTTTGTTTTTTAAGGTCCCAGCGTCACTTTTTTTATTTCAATCACATGAGAGTATCTTTTTAGAAGATTTATAAAAAGTTGCTTTTCAGTATCCGAGTAATGTTTCTTAGACACTTTGCGATGCTTATAAACGTTTATTTGCGATAAAAAACACCGATTCGAGGGGATTCTGACAGCTCAAGTTTAAGCCTGGTTTTCAAGTTTAAACGTGATTGATTGATACAACAGAAATATTTTTTAAATGGCTGAAAGCTCGCTTAAGCTTTTTCTTGGTCAAGACGTTCTTAAGTCTCTGCCAAGAATTATTACTTATTAAAGAACATCTTATTTTTTTACTGTAAATGTATAACATCTTGGGCATTACTTATTCAAATAAGACGTGTTTGATAAAGACGTGCTCAAGTTATCGCCTGAGGTATGACTGTGAATACGGGCCTATAGGGAAGGAGTCCAATCTTCGTATAGTGAGACGGTATAAGAAACGTCCGTAAATTTGACCCAAGAGCGTGGTGTTAAATGTGGCCTGTAGGCGTCGTCCGTGTGCTTAGTGTATCAAAAATATCGTAAGACAGCCAGTGCACCAGGTGAAACTGACTGTCATGGCGGCTAATTGTTGACGCTTGTGAAAAAACGCCTATCGTGCACTAAGATTATTTGTTTGCGATCTAGTTCGTCTATTTAGTTTAATGCAATAATTGGTATAACAATTTTTACAAAGTTCCTACATTTTTGTTTAATTACGAAAAATGTATAACTTTGTAAATAATGTTTATAATGCGTTTTTGGATAGTTACAAAAAACCATCAACCATCAATAAACACCTTAACGTTAATAGCTTTTAGGAATGATGACTATTTTCATTTGCGTGATTATGATTTTTCTAACAAATGTAATCAATAACAAACTAATTTACCGATAAAAGGCATAACAAATAATTACAATTAAAAAATAATAATTTCAGTTATAAAAAAACTTTACAAGGAGAGAGTCAAAAGCAGTACTTCACGCGGTGCCATACAGTTTTTTGATATTGTGCGTAAAATTAAACTTAACAAACAACAAAGTTGTGTGTCAGCATCTTTGAGCCTTGATATTATTTTAATAAATGTAAAATGTAAAATGATGGCTCATAGTAGCGGCGAGTCTCCTGTTGTTGCGGATGATTCTCGCTACTGCGTAGCAAGTCTCTGTGTTGCTACTGTCGCTGTGGGTGTTGCCATAGGTTATGCAAAGGATATTTTCGATGTGACTTTCGGGTGTATCGCTTCAATTCTTTCGATGAGTTGTCGTTGTCTAATGCCCGTCACTTTATGAGCGTTTGTATATGAACTTGTAGTATAGACATCACTTATAGTTTGCTGGGTGATCGAGGTTATTGCAATTTGTACAGCGAGAACACACGCGAGTCTCGTGATACTGCGGATAATGCTCGCTACTGCGTAACGAATCTCTGTGTTGCTGCTGTCGCTGCGGGTAATGTCATAGCTTATGCGAAGGATATTTCCAATGTGGTTTTCGGGTGTATCACTTTAATTCTTTCGATGAGTTGTCGGTGTCTAATTTCTCTCACGTTATGAGCGTTTGTATATGACCTTGTTGCATAGGCATCACTTATAGTTCACTGGGTGATCTAGGTTATTGCAATTTGCACAGCGGAGGAGCTGCTTATCTGACGAGTTATTTAAAGTGCGTCTTCCGTTTTCGTGTGAAGCATTACACTTGACGCAGTGGTATGTGAGGTTGCAATTTACACGCGCATGTCCCAGTCGCTGACATTTTCTACGTACTTTACACACTATAATCTCGGCCATCTAACTACATTTGAATCGAATTTATATTTATGTCAGATATGAATTGTTATGGCATTTTTTAGGTGTTTTTTTTTCGTAATTAGGTGGGTAACTGCACTACGACTTATATGTAGACACATCTTAAGGCACTACTACAGCTACACGAAATTTATTTATAAAATCAATTGAGGTTAAGAAAATTAAAATTTTCATCTTATGGGACAGCAACATAGACAGCTGATAACGACTCATGCGCAAAACATACATGTATATATAGCACACAATGACGAACTTGCCCAGCGCCGCTTATGCGGAACCCAATGTCGCATCGGATCGGAGATTGGACTCCTTCCCTATAGTCTTCTTGCTATCCTCCATCGATGATTCCCGCTTGTAGTCCATGTCGGAATAAAGTGTGTGCGGAACTGCGAACCGTGCGGACCAGGAAGACTAGAGGTAAGGAGTACGAACGCTGTGTCGTCGAAACGTCCGCAAAATCGAGGACGAGAAGGGCGGCGCTGCTCTCCTACCGCACCGAAGTAAAGTCAGCAACAAACCAGTGCCGTACGATATGCAGAAAGCACCCTTTGCAATCTCATATGGAGCGATAATTTGATCAAATGAATTGTAAAGGTACTGCCGTAGCATATGCAAAAAGCACCTTTTGCTACTTCATACGGAGCTATCATTTCATAAAATTAATTGTCCAACCAGTTGGCCAAGGCAATTTCTATATAGATAGATACAATTCATATATATAAATTGTTTTGAATACCGAAATACAGAAATTAAGTGAATGTTTTTTATTTGTTACGGCAGCAGTAACAAACAAAATTTATTTATAGACATAAGGAAATTCATAAGAAATTTGCATCCAGACAAAAAATTTACAGATTATCACACATCATATTTACACATTATTACACGCTGTACAGATAAAGAATAATAACGAAATACAGAAATTAAGTCAATGTTTTCTTTCGCTGCGGAAACCGTAACAAACAAGACACAAGAAAACTCATTAAAATTCTAATCCAGACGAATGTTTTACACATTATCACATTTCATATTTACACATTATGATATGCTGTACAGATTAAGAATAATAACAAAATACAGATATTAAGACAATGTTTTTTTTTCTTTGCTGAAGCAGTATAAACATGTATTTATACACATGAAAAATCATAAGAATTTTGAATTCAAACAAAAGATTTACAAATTATCACACATCATATTTGCATATTACGACACGCTGTATAGAAGAAGAATAATAACAAAATACAGAATTAAGTGAATATGTTTTTTTTTGGTTGCGGAAACCGTAACAAACAAAGTTTATTTATACACACAAGAAAAATCATAAGAGTTTTGCATCCAGACAAATTTTCATAAATTATCACATATTGTATTCACACATTGTGATACGCTGTACAGATAAATCGATATTACAGTTTTTATTTTTCCTATTGCCTTTCGTTTTAATTTTCCTTGCATGATTATTTTCGTTGACCGATGGCGCTAGAAAATGTCCTCTCATGAGGAGATAATAGTTTATCACTCTCTTCGTGAGCTCTTCGTTGTGTGCTTTGCCCACGTACTGCAAATTTTTCATGTCCGAAACTTTGTCGAGAAATTAATGGAGGGTGTTGATTTTAACGTCAGTTCTCGATCGATCGCTGCATTCCAAGTTTGTCTCGCGTTCGGGCACTAAAAACAACAACTCAAACAATATTACAAGCTTTTATTTAATTTGACTTTCTACGAAAATGGAAAATCGATATTTCACCCACTCACTTCCCATTTTCACGCCTCAAAAATAAACATTTTGTTTATTTTCGAGACATGAGACAAAACGCGCAAGAGATAAAACGTGCAATATATGAATAAAATCCATATATTGCACGTTTTTTCTCATCGACGGGACACTTGCTCCGTGTCTCGCGTTTGTGATAATTTTGATTTCACTCGGTACGATAATGGTCCGATAAAACGAAACCATCCTTTTTATGAATGTAAGTACTGCTTTTCTTACCTAAGATTGATTGTTTTCGTCGCAAATCACTAAATATATTTTATACCAAGATACAATTTTTTTTTTTACATCTAACACAATTCGCAAAATTGGTTTGTCCGAACACGCTTTATGCCAACACGAACGACGAGCGGGAATCATCGATGACACATCACGTCGGTTGTGTTCTTGTCACTTAGGTCGCATTGGCGTATTTAAATGATTAGATTGGTCGGGTAACCACTTTTCCAGTTTCTACGGTCTTTGGATAAATTAATGGTGGCAAGTAAAAATTATGTACATAATATACGTTCCCAAATTAAATGAATATTTGTTTTGTAATGATTGATTTATATTGTTTTGGGTTTTTCTTGCAACAGTAAAAATGATATTAATCGGATCTTCTTCAACTTGACTAGCATACGGTGATGTATTTTTATTTGATTATCGACGAAAATCAATTAACTGTTAAATATTCGAGTTCGTTAAATAAATACTTCAAGAGCATGAGATGACCCACGGACCGAGGTTATCGTCCACTTGACAATACGGAAAATAATAAGCGACAAAGGGGGAAGGGTGAGATCACAGAAGACCATGAGTTGGGGGTACCCTTCGACAGCAGCGACGCATGTGGCGGCTAGTTTGAACCCGGCTCCATTGAAACCGGGCTTCGTTTCCAGACCTGTATGTAAGACCGTGGTACAGACTAACGAATTTCGCGAAAAAAAAATATATATTGACTTCACATCTGTATTTCGTTTCTATTCTCCAAAACAATTTATATCTTATAAGAATTCTATCTATCTACATAGAAATTCCCTCCGCCAACTGGGTTTACAATTAATTTGATAAAATTATCGCTCCATATGGAGTAGCGAAGGGTGCTTTCTGCATATCGTCCGACACTGGTTTGTTGCTGACTTTACTTCGGTTCGCTGGGAGAGCAGCGCCACTCTTCTTGTCCTCACTTTCGCGGACGTTCCGTCGATACTGCATTCGTACTCCTTACCTCTAGTCTTCTTGACTAACAAGGAACATCCCTCAGGTGACACCCTTTGATTTTGTTGAAATTTGGATATGTTATAAAGCACCGAAAAGTAAGCGATACTCATTTTTTTATTGGCGGAAATACGTTTTTATGAGGTGAAACGAACCCTCAAAAATAGGGGTGTTTTTCGTTTTTCGTCGATAACGTTATCGTTCTAATCTCCAATGTATAGTGCACAACAAAATGAACATTGTTGCAATTTGAATTTTTTTAATATCTCGTACCGTTAAAACGTTATCGACGAAAAACGAAAAACATCCTCATTTTTGAGCGTGCGTTTCAGCCCTTAAAACCGTTTTTCCGCCGATAAAAAATACGTATCGCTTACTTTTCGGTGCTTTATAACATATCCAAATTTCAATAGAATTGAAGGGTGTCACCTGAGGGATGTTCCTTGTAAGAGACTGGGATTCGAACCCGCTACCTTTCGATTATTTAGTTTTAGAGACAAGCACGCTAACCACTAGACCAGGTATTACGGTTTTCACAATCACTTTGAGTGAAAATGACAAAAGTGAGCAGCTCACCCTATTATGGTTTTTTTCACCTCATGAAAATGCGAAATTATTTACGGGAGTTTACTCGACATGAAATTCCGTGTCGAAAATCATAGTGCGCATGCGTGAGCCCCCTCCTAAAACAGCGACGACACATCCAAAGATGTAAACTCGAGTTAGTACGAAATGCATATTTTGATATGCCACAAAACTTACGAGTATTTTTTTATACGAACTGCTGTACCGCAGTCTACCTCGTGCCATAACTTCGTGCTCTTTCATAAAATACAACATTTTTTTGTCTTTCTGTTACGTTCATGATGCGAATTTGTATTCTATTTTAACTTGTTCTTCATCTGATAAACGAGGTTATGTCCTCGTTAATGAACACACACGGTTGCCGATGGTGTGCTAGTATACCCCTTCTACGGCATCGTGCAAATGTGAGATTACTAGCCGGAAGTTCCTAGTAATCTCACATGTTTAACCGACTGATCCGCAATAGAGTGACAAAATTTACGTGAGATGAAAGTGCGAGAAGTGAGAAGTCTCATTCTAGAACCGTTAAGAAGCCGGTAAGCACACCGGTTTATGTTTAAATAATAATAATCTCATGGTCTGTCAACACTTTTCAATTAAAAAAAAACAAACTTGGCAAGACTATGCATTAATTGTGTGTAAAATCCCAACCTTGTAATCATGACTTGTTATTTATGCCTCAGACATATGCAGACTCGTTAAAAATAAAGAAGTTTTTATTTTTACGCTTAGTTTCATCTCGAAAGATGTGTCCAATGATCTTCACGCGATGGGGCGTGACAAACAAAAACTTGTCCCCATTTTACATTTACGCGTAATCCGCCTTCCCATCAAAATTTCAAGATTTTGCTGCCTAACAATTGAAATCCTTATCCGAAGCATCTACTTGCCAAAGGCCATAGCGGGGTAAGTAGGGAAAAAATGCCCCCGCATTTTTTCCAGCGAAATTTGGAGTATATTCTAAGGTATAAAAAAACAAATTTTCTGAAAATTTCGTGCCCATCAACGCAATGGTTTTAGAAAAATTAATTTTTTTTTAAATATCAAAAAAATTTTTTTTCCGGAAACGGTACAGTGGATCGTTTCGATTTTTTTTGGTACTTGTCCCGATCAATCGTGTTACGAAATAAAATTATAGAACATCTTGCGAAAGATTAAGGTTAAAAAAAATAATGTTCCTTGTTTTATTTTTTTTACTACAATCCACTTGGGGTAACATAACGAAATTTTTTTCATATCTTTGGGCACCTTATTAGATTATGTAATTTTTTCAAAATGATCGGTTTGATACGACCCAAACAAACAAACCCAAATAGACTTTATTGATATATTTTAGTTATATATCTATATAACTAAAATATATCAATAAAGTGTGTTTCTTTTTTTTTCACTGTGGCGTACCAAACCGATCATTTTGAAAAAAATATATAATCTAATAAGGTGCCCAAAGATTATATGAAAAAATTTTCGCTATTGTACCCCAAGTGGATTATAGTAAAAAATAAGAAAACAAGGAACATTTTTTTTCAAACCTTAATCTTTCGCAAGATGTTCTATAATTTTATTTCGTAACACGTTTGATCGGAACAAGTACCAAAAAAAAATCATCGATCCACTGTACCGTTTCCGGAATTTTTTTTTGCATTTAAAAAAAATTCATTTTTCTAAAACCATTGCGTTGACGGGCGCGAAATTTTCAGAAAGTTTGTTTTCTTATACCTCAGAATATATTCCAAATTTCGCTGGAAAAAATGCGGGGGCAATTTTTCCCTACTTACGCGGCTATGGCCTTTCATTCACACAGGCTGTTAGGAAAAACTGATGGGCTGTGAAGATATTAGGTAAAGGGTCATCAATAAATAAGGACTACTTACTATTACCCTGACAACGCAACAGTTCAGAGATTTACAAAAATCTCTGCTGCATCAACAATCTCATAATTAATGCTGTTGATGTTTGCATTTGCTCTTTTTCCATTTTCATTGTTATCCGAAGTATTTGTTGATGGAGTTAGGTTACAGGTCTCTAAAGGAGATCTGAAGGGGTTACGTGTCTTTCGAAGCCAAAAAAAGCATATTTTCTCTATTAAAAAAAATTATAATATATAAATTATTTTATTCAAAATGTTAAGCACATGAAAGAGTAATAATAATCAACGATATTTAAAAAAATGTTGATCCAAAAATTTCATTTAAAAAATTGGGAATTTCACCCGGTGGGACCTGGTTTCCGGAGAGCCCTAAAAAAGTGTCCTCGTGGTGGTCTGGATAACTGATGATAGCTTTATCTGAAATTAAAAAACCAATTTTTTTCTGTTAGTTGATAAGTATAGTTCGTGATTGAATGAAGGATTTTTAAAAAAATTGAAATTTAAACTTTTGGCAGTGTTGTATGCAAAATAGTTCAATTTTTGGTACAATTTACACCACGTATAGCCTTGTAAAATTAATTGTAATTGAAAAAAACCCTTCGTTTAATCACTAGTCAATGCTATTTTGAAGAAGTGTGCAAAATTTCAATAAGATCGGCGCATTAGTTTTTGAGAAATCGTGTCCATCGACTTCAAAAATAGAGTTTTGAGAAAAATGTGATATACGTGCGTCGTTCCCGGCCGGTCTTTCTCAACGTGGGAATTCCCAAAGGCTCTCTCTCCTAGACTTTTACTCCGATTGACTTAAAACTTTGGGAGAATATTTTAGACATATTATACTATTAGATAATAAAATTTGAAAAATGGATTTTTTGCCATTTTCAAACCTACGTGATCGCTTGAAAAAGATTTAGCTTAGCTTTGATCTGGCAAAAAAATGCAATTAGAAGAAAAAAGACTCTGCATTCCAACGATGCAAACGACTATACACGTAAAAGTAAATATGTCTCGTACCGTGCGAACAGAGGCTCGAGTTTTTTGTTCAAATTTTCCATTACGAAGAAAATCAAAGTCGAGCTACCTCTGTGTTTCAAAAGATAACGTGTATTCAAATAATATAACTATAATATATACACGCACTCTATCTCACACACACATGTAGGTGTATATGGTAGAATCGATTCCATAGCCGAGTTTCTTTTCGCAAAGGGCTGCTTTTATACACTATAAATATATGCTTGCAAATTTATGTACGTATTCGAACTCCGAGATGGATGAGGTATTCGCGTTGTTGGTTCAGTTTATATCGGTTTTTTTCCCGTTTCCTTTTCTCGCCGTTGTTGTTTTTCTCTCTTTACTCTCCCCCCTCTCCCTCTCTGTCTCTCTCAAGGGGGATAAAAAGAATAACGGGGCGACGGGGTAAGAGGAAATTCCGTTGTACATTCTCTGTGTTTTTCGTCATTCATCTCATAATTTCCCCCTCTCTTATATTCTTTCGCTCAATCTCCCCCTCCGCTCTCACTCCCCCTGCCATGGGTGGGCACTTTACACACACATATATATATATATGTTGCGTGTGTTTGCAGACCGCAGGTACGATTAGCTTATTATTCTCCGGCTTTGTCGGCTTCCTGTGTGCAGTTTTCGCTCTTATTCCCGACCGTAGATTTCAAAGCTCCTATCGCGCACGAGACGGCTTTTTTCTCAAACCAGTCGTATGCGAACACCCACGCAGTGGGTGCTTCCAATATACGTATGTCTTTGAGAAATGCTCGCAGCCTATAAGAGGCATTCGTAATGTCAATTATGTATGTATATATAGGTGTATATATATATATATATATTATGGTGATAAAAAACATCGACTATTTTCTTTTCAAATGCTCCTAATCCGTAATTGCAGTACAATGAAATAAGACGCCTGTTAAAATATGAGCCCTTGATATCAATATTACGGGTTCCTCATTGCGATTTTCTATTTCCCATGCTAATAATATAGAGAAAACTTTGCTTACTACTTTTGAATTTTATAACTTGCCAACGGGTGAACGTACAATATTGCCCAATACCTATTTTCGTAGGGAAATGAACGCCCTATAAAACAAGGTCCCTTATCGTTTTATGATAAATGTACTCCTCTAGAAGCTATTCAAGGACGAAGTGCAATTAATAGTACATTTTTAGATTTTTCCCCCATTGCGGCGAAATTATCAGACTTGTCACAAAATGTCCTAGGACCTTTTTAGTAGATCATTACGTTTTCTATGAAATCATGTCATTAAATAATTTTAAAACTTAATAATTTAGTTGTTAACGGCTTTACAAAATCATTTTTTGGACAAAAGTTGCTACAGTAATACCCCGATCAACCGGGTTCGGGTCATCCGTGGAGCGGATTAAGGGGTTACCCCCACTTGCGATTTTGAAAAAATCGATTTTTTTTATTGCATTTTTTTGAAGTATAAGTATCTGAGAATATGTCCTGAAAATTTCAAGTCGATCCGAACAAAATTGACTGAGATATGAGCGTTGAAAGAGGAGAATCCGTTGTGTAAGCGACCGGAAATTGAAACTTTAAACGCGTTTTTCTCAAAATGGCATTGCTGAAGTCGGTGACCGAGATTACTCGAACACTAATGAACCGATCTTCTTGAAATTTTGCAGGCTTATTTAATACATAAAAATGTAGTCTTTGATCGTTTGATTTTTTTTTCGAAAAAAATGGCCGTTTTAGAGCCAAAAAACGGCCGTTTTTTTCGTTAAAATCGAACCATTAACTTTGACTGTCCGCCATTTTGTGAAAAATGAATATTTTTTAAAATCCTTCGATTTAAGACTAGTTTATACTTATATTTGACTAAATTCATCCGCATTTTTTTTTCCGATGATCCACTTCGCCGCAATGTTGGTCACCGCAAACCGTGTATATAAAAACATTATTTCATTGACGGCCATTTGCCACTAAACAATGTAATATTTTTCAATAAAAAAATTACTGAAAGTTCTTCAAGATGTGTTCTTTAAGATGGTATATTGATCGATTAAAAAAGTTTTGTAGTTTTCTTTAAAAAAATTCACGAAAAAGGCCTTTTTTGCGCTACAAATGGGGGTAACGCCTCAACCGTGCGCCTTTCAGCTGCGTCGAGGTACGGCTACTCGCGTGAAACGCGAAACCAAAAACGAACGAAATTGCCTAGCTTTTTTGAGAACCAAGAGTAAAATATGACGCAATACCGTAGATGATGACCATTAGATATAAGAAGTCATATGTACACTACAATAAAATTTAGATCAAATTGATGACTCTAAAAAGTTGTATAAAATGTATTTCGGATTAACCGTGCTTTCAGTTATCCATGCATCGTTCGGTCCCGAGGAGCATCCTGCTTAATCTGGGTCTTACTGTATTTCCTTGAATTGAATTGTTATATCAATGAAAAATATTAATAAAGCAACGCCAATTTTTATAAAATTACTTGAAGTGTTAACTATTGATCATAATTGTAAAACTCACGAGTATTTTTTTCATTTTATTTATAATTTTTTCTTAAACAATGAATTTTTAATGTAAAAGTTATGAAAAAAATTCTTAATAATTTTTCGTCATGTCAATAAATAATAAAAATAACTTCTTAAAAATTGGCATGTTTTTATTGATATTTTTGGTTAATATAATATATAGCAAACCACGTTTTCTCCATGTTATTAGCGTGGAAAATAGAAAATCGCGATGAGGAACCTCTAAACATTACTATTAGGGGCTCATATTTTAACTGGCGTATTATTTCCCCTTACTGCAACTCCTGAACAGAGGAATTTAAAAAATAGCAGTTAGTTATTTTGAGTCAACCTAATACACATACAATGTGCACATCAGGGTGTTCCAAATTTCAGCTCCATTTTTTTCCTTTTTCTCACCATCGAATTATCTTCTTAAAAAAAATTGTCGCAAAATCGGCGAGCGGCCAACCTTCCCAATATATTTAGAGGTCGCTCAAGTCTCCCAAAAATTCAAATATTCGTTCAAAAATCGATTTTTTTTTCGTTCACTTCTAACCCATGAATTTTACGCTTTATCATTAAAAAATTAACCTCGCAAAAGCTCTAGCCTATCAATGAATATTTAGTTGTCGCTTAAGGCAGAACACCACTGTGACCCCCTGTTTTTTGCCATTTTTCACGAATTTTTTTTTGTGGGAAAAAAAAAGAGATATTCGAAATTTTTTTTTGTTTTGTTCGTTGTTTATTGTAGGTAGATAAAAAAAAATTTCAAATTTTTCACGCCCCATGGTGACGCTGGGGAAGCTCCCGCGTCAGGTACTGTTGCCTCTACAGTGGTTCGCGGCACGCAGCAGAACTCTCTTCAAAGTCGATCTGAAAAAAAACACCGAGTGTTTTTGTTAATAATATGATATTTTGAAGAGAAGTACATAGGGATTTGAAAAAATTTCGATTTTTAAAAAATAGGCACGCTTTTGAAATTAAAGGACTATTTTCGAGCAAAATTTCTCGTCGAAAATAGGCTATAACTTTTTTTATTATTGAGATATCGAAAAAAATCCTATGTATATCTTTAGATAATCTAGTTTTATTGATGCAGTCCAAATTTGAAGTCGATCGGATAAAAATTTCTCGAGTTCTGCTGCGTGCCGCACTCAAAAAAGTGGTTTTGAGAAAAACGCGTTCAAAGTTTTAGGTTTGTTAATTTATGCGATAAATTGGAAAAAAAAAATTTGTTACCTTTAATCAGCGATGCCGGCACCATATAGCTGGCCTTCAAGAAGCAAATCATTGTCCCTAGCATCTTTTCTCGAACTTGTAGAGGCTCTTCTTGCCTCTTTTGCAGCGTCTGTGAGCGAGCGCTCCGCCAGCTCGATCCGCGCTGCGTCGGTTTCAACACAAAAATTGAAACAATTTGGGCCGATAGTTATCCCCAACGTCTCCAAAACTTTCATGAGGCTTCTCAGGCCATCATTGAATAATAATACCGCGATATCAACTGCAATATCGACGATTTTTTTGCTCCCGGACTGACACTTGGGGGCTATTGCCCAAACTGATTTGTTGTAGCTTTCGTTGTTGTTTTGCGTGAAGCCGCCCAAACAAAGTTGCAGCAAATCGTCTCTGCTCAAATTTTCGAAGACCGGCGTAATTGCCGCCAATACTTCCTCAGGAAGAGGCGGCTTATGGCGATATTCAGAAATATTACCGCTTGCGACCGCTCGCTGCCACAAACACCACGACTCGGCTCCCTCTGGGCAATCGTCATGTTATGGCTCACTATCTGTGGATATTTTATGTTTGATAGTTGCCCAAATTGCCTTCCTCATTTTTTCAACATCATCGCTGTTCCTCCGAATAGCCAAGTCGTAATATGTGCTCAACTCGTCAATCAATTTTCCGGTGAGCTTTCCTCTGCCAGACAATCCTTTTTGTTTTTTCACGATTTCGCGGAGGCGCGTCCCCATACGTTTTTGGACATGATCGATGCACTCTTTTTTTTATCTCGAAATCGTCATATGGATCGCTATTCGATATGCCCAGAAACGTTTTAGAATCACCGTCACCAATATAATATTTATATTTTATGCCATAGAGCTCTTCAGACCGTTGAAACATTTCGACAGCTGAGTCGACTTCCATTTTTCCGGAGGAGCCGCTATGGTTCGCCTGGCACTCATCTTCGTGGGTATTTTTCCATTCCCAGTACTCCGCGGTGCTTTCTTTTTTTCCCAATGCTCGCAAGCTTTGCAATATTTCGATTTCACCATAACGTCGATCACTTTTTTAGTGTACCAGCCGATTAGCGATGTTATGCCGAAAAGCGAGCTGAAACCGCGCTTACGCCACGATCCGTCGCCTGAAACGATAATTCCGTCTTCCACCCCATTTTCCAACGAAATTGTCTCCTTCTCAAGTGCAGCCTTTTGTTTGCTCACTGTGCTCACAGCTTTAGTGGCAATCGAAATCGAATTTAAGATTCGATCGTAGAAAGACTGAAATATGGGGCGCGGTGGGTCCATAAATGCACAAAACTTCATCAGGCCATTCAAACCGACGCCAAGAAGACGCATACTGAATACGATCCGGCGATTTATTTCGTATGCATTGTCAATCATAGGACACCAATTGATTTGCACTTTTTCACAATGGCCGCAATCGACCTCGATTTTGAATCCGAGTCCGCGCAAACTTTTTTCAGTAAACTTTATATCGCAATCACACACTTTGCACTTCACTAACGTCGATATAATGTTCAATGCATTGACGAGGTGTACTATACGATAACCGAAATCGTTAGTAACACCGATCTCTAAATCGTCCGACGATTTTAACTTTTTCGCTGACGTGCTCACATACTCTGCAGAACTATTTTCGGAGCTACAATGGTTCGGAGGTTTTCGATTCGAAATTTTCGTTCGACTCCTCGTCACATAGCACCGTTTAGTTCCCTTTTTCCCCGCGTACACTTTCGGATTATCCATTTCGATGTGCAAAGAATAATTCTGAGCGTTCGATATTTATAAATGAAACGATTCGGAGCGTTTAGACACGAGTAGCGTCGCTTCTATTCGCAAACTGACGCTATGACGCTATCCCTATACCTGCCTTGAACATTTTTCAATTATCGCCACCTATGGTTTTTTTTCGAAACTATATTTATAACAATAGCCGGTTTTTGTGAAGGGAGACAAAAGAATACCTGGGAAAGACCGGCAGGACCTGGGAAAGGCCCGGTATACCTGCCGACCCTGAGGCGCGCAGTTGCGCGGGACCCCGAGCGTCACGGCGCGCTGCACCGCTCCACAAAATATTCAATATCTCCGAAAATAATTATTTTTTCGACCTGGGTCCAACGGCATCTTAATCTTAAATGTATTTTAGATTTTTATAGATGGTTTTCAAAAAATCGATTTTTTGAAGTCGTCACAGTGGTGTTGTCCCTTAAGAGCTTCGAAATTTCCAATTTTCGTCAATTATTTATTTATTCATTCCACTCATAAATTTGACGCTTTGTAAAATATTCAAAACAATTAATCGTTTTTCTTTAGAAACAGATTATTTAAAGTTACCTCACATTACCAATCCAACAATTATAATCTTTGTTCTCATAAGATAATTCCTTAAAGCTTTTGTCCGTAAAGAAAATTATAGGTCCCCCATTTTATTGGGTTAGAAGTTTAAAGTAAATTTTAAAAAACCGTTTCTAGACAAAGTAGCATTAAGTGTTTTGAAAATTTTACACAGTGTTAAATTTATGAGTAAAAAGAGAAAAACAATTCGCGACAATTGAACATTTCGAAGCTCTTGAGCGACCACCAAATATTCATTGGCCGGCTAGACTTTTCGGGAGCTTAATTTAAAAATTATAAAGCGTAAAATTCACGGGTGAGAAGTGAACAAAAAAAATCGATTTGTTAATGAAAACTTGCATTTTTGGGAAGCTTGAGCGACCTCTAAATATTTCTTTATTGCTCGCAGATTTCGCGACATTTTCTTCCTTTAAAGAATATAATTGGATGGTGAGAAAAAGAAAAAAAAAATAGAGCTCAAATTTGGGCCACCCTAGTAAACATACATGCCTATTCAGGCTCGGATTTTGGTACTCGGACTCTCCACTCTGGTGATTCGTGATCAGAAGAATCTCAAACTTTCCTCATTTTCGATACCCCGTAAAAACGAAGAATAATGAAAAATTACTGACGTTAACTTTCCCCATCATATCGGTTTGACGTCAAGATAATTCGTTGACGCGAAATGATCCAATTCGTTGAGGAAAAAATTCTCTCGAAGCTCACAATGATTCGGAAAAGGGCAGTGCTTGTAAAAATATTGCGGACTCGTTCGCCTTGACGTGAAATAGTTGAATAAAAAAATACTTCTGTCAAACGAATCCAGGCACAAAGTGAGTAATCTTTCGTGCCGCTTCATTGTCTGAATCCTATTTTTACAGTAGTCTCGTATGTGCACATGTAAAAGCTAATTTTGGCAAAGGGGAAAAATTTGCATTAGTCAACTCTCTTCTGCCCACCCGCGTATACGTGTTTGCGCGTGTGTACGCGTATAAAAAAACAGCAGCAACAGATTCGAAAGAGAATGCAAAAACTCGCTTCAGTCCTTTATCTTCTCTCGGGTACGTATACACATATTTGAGCATCGGGACAAAACGTATATACGTAGATATCGTCGACGCAAGTTCGGGATACACGCTAGGTGTATCTTCCTCTTCGACTGATACGTTCAAAGAGAGAAAGAGAGTAAGAGCAAGAGAGAGAGAGAGAGAGAGAGAGAGAGAGAGAGAGAGAGAGAGAGAGAGAGAGAGAGAGAAAGAGAGAGAGAGAGAGAGGTGGGTCGCGAGACCGCCCTCTACCGTTCACGAGACTGCACTGAGAGGGATACAGGGGATGGTTTGAGCGAGGAGGGAGGGTGCTGGAAACAACAGAGTATATTATACAATGCTATCCGCTGCTGCTCCACAATCGCATACAGCAGCTCTCAGTTCATTGTTTCCGCGAGTACCTACAGATGTGCGCCGCTCGCTTTCTCCATTGTCGTGCGATATACCGAACTCTCTATCTATCCCTCCACCTCTCTTTCTCGCTCTGTCTCTTTTTCTCTATCCCTTCTCTCTTCCACCCTCCCGCCCTTTCGTAGTCGCGCGGGCGCGTTTGTGCCCTGGAACGGGGGTGCCGGGATAGCTGCGAAGATGGAGAACGCCAGCCGAAGTGTACAGACAAGAAGGAACGCAGCAGGTCCATTAGAAGGGAGATACATGCGGAGAGACGCGTCTATGTGTGTGTTACTGTATGTGTGCCAGGAATGGGGTTGAATCGAGCCACCCAAAAGGAACATATCAATTCATTGTCATATCAGAGAACTGTATAGTCGCGATGGCGTGCTGCCTCGAGCATCTCTCTTCAGCCGAGGAACGGATGGTCGTCAATCGTCTCTAGAAAGATTCTAATCCCAAAGCTTGGCGCACGACTAGCTAAATGGCGCTCAAATCGCGCAGGCAGTCGATGCAGATTGCAAAAGTATGGGCGCCACTTCAGTAAACTTCGGAGGGATGCCAATCGTTTGGGGCTGTGGTGGACTGGCCATAGAATTAGCGCTGGGGCTGTTGATAACTTGCCAGATTTATCGGAAAGTACGCCCTCGATGTGTGAGATTGTATCGTGACGGCCGAGAGATTGCTTTACGAGAAGACTAGAATTTTACCTTCACTTTATTACTCTATCTTAGGCGACAAGGGCACGTGGCAGCTATTTGGGCTTGGACACGAGTAGATCGAAAATTCCGCACAAGGGTTACCCCTGCAATCTCCAGCAGGATTCCCTACAAGTCGGAGTACCACATTCCACGAAAAACGTTGCCTGCTCCTGAAAATGTGAGTCACGTTCCTGAAGAAATTAATGGGCCGAATAATTGCAGATTAACCGGTCATCTATCTGATCATCCAGACACTAGAAGTTTGATTTGACACGGGTGACTTTTGAGCACGTGTATACGAGCGGACAGCGGTGCCATTCGTTCGTTGTTCCACCACCTCACTTGAGTCAGAGTAAAGGGAATGTGTCAGTGCGTGTTCTAGCGTTGTGGCTACCAAAAACAGCTTTTGAGTGGATTTTTATTAATTTTTTTGTTAACCCTTTGCACTCGAGGCCTTTTACACTAGGATAGTAAATTGTGAGCGAGAGTCACCTCTCGAGTGCAAAGGGTAAAATACTCATGTGTAACAAGGTAAGTACGCAACCTATATGAACTTCTATACCATAGATCAGTGCGAGTGTTATTAACGTGTTCAACTTCCAATTTTTCAGATAATTTCGATTAAGGTTCGAATCGCCGATCAACAGACCAACAAATGTTGCTTGGGACAAAATTAACGGGCCATTATGGCATGGTGTCCCATTTTGGCCCTTCTTTACGGAGGCATTTTAATTTATTATTTTATTATTTACTGCACAATTGAACAGATAGCTGTCAATCGAGCGCTGAATATTTCTATTATTGTTAATTGGTAGATATTAACCTATTCCTCTATTTCTCCTTATCATCGCCGACATCTTTATAGAGAACTTCGAGAACAGAATTCTGCAAGAAGCTCCCCTCAAGACCTCCACTTGATTCCGATATGTCGATAACACTCTCGTCATTTGGAGCCACGGCAAAGAAACCCTCGACCATTTTTTAACCTTTCTGAACTTCCCAGTACCCCAATTTTCAGTTCGCCATGGAAATAGAACGGCACAATCAAATCCTTTTTTTGGATGTACTGGTTCAACGGAAAAAGGATGGCACATTCGGCCATAAAGTTTACCGGAAGCTAACGCATACGGATATATATCTCCCCGCTACGTCCCATCACCCCCGATCCCAAAAACAGTCGTCCATAAGATCTCTGGTCTACAGAGCTCTAGCGATCTCAAAATCGGAATATTTGGTGGATAAATTAGAACACCTCCGAAAGGCTTTAGGAGACAATGGCTACAAGCCAGAGAAAATAAAAAACGAGCAAACATCTAAAAAGAAAAATAGCTGATTAGAAAACCGTGACAGCACCTGAAGGGGAGAATGAAGGACAAATAACAGCAACAACTTCCCTTCCATACCTTCAGGGCATAACCGATCGCATAGGCGATGTTTCCTTGGAAAACATAACGTGCGAGTCACCTTCAAACGTCAAAAGAAGTTACCACAATTGCTCCCGAGTGCGAAAGACCAAAGACCACCATTAAGTGCACCAGGAGTGTATAACATACTTTGCTCATGCGGTAAAGTGTACATAGAAAACAAAGTGAAGATCAGTACACGAATTAAAGAACACCAACTGTGTCAAATATGGCCACATTGCATAATCAGCTCTGGCCGAACATTGGATAGAGACTAGTCATTCCATTCAGTTCGGCAAAGCTCAAAGATTGGCCCCATCACACAGTTATTTTTCCAACAAACACCGAGAAGGCCTGGAAGTCCAAAAATATCCGGACAATCTGAACAGAGGCAGAGGGTTTCACGTCAATCGAATTTAGCACATCATTCTCCCACTTTTTTAATTGACCGGCTGATCAATTAAAAACATCCAATTGCCTGGTACAGTGATCTGGGACGATGACTGCAACTATATATGGAATGCCTGAGACACGAGAGCTTCAGTATTGGAGCTCTCAGCTCTGATGATGCAGACTGTAACGTTTGCGAAACGTTGGCATAACGCTGATACTCAACACGGCCTCCCCCTGGAAGCCACAAGCTCTTGTAAGAATGAATTTATAACTATTTAAACAAAGTCCCGCTGTTGCTCTATGACCAATCGGTGTAGGTAGCTCTGGCAACTACAGTGATCTGGAATAAAATATGTGCTTGTAGTATAACAATAAAACGTTTAAAAGGCCGGATATTTGTTTAACAAATTTTAATTCATGAATGGCAAGCTGCAGAAAAAAAGTTCGGTTCTCGACCAAAAAAATAACTTCAATAATTTCTTGTTAACTAAAGAATAAACAAAAAAATTATTTGGTCATACGATAAAAATAATGTTATAAATTAGTTTATTCTAAATTTTAAGTGAATCTGAAGAATGAATTTTGAGATACGACTTGCAACGTTTCACAAAACATGTTTATTGAAAATCAAAGTTAAGATTCTAGGCTATAAAACAATGCATTCAAAAATCGTATTTCTATCATTTGAAGCATATAGAGATCCCTCAATATATGTGCTGCGAAAACTAGAAATTCTTGATAAGATATTCGTTCTAGTAGTTCAAAAAAAATAATCAATCGCCGTGTGCAAGAATTTGCTTGAAATTTGTTGATATCGTTTTACATGTGCAGTTATTGGTCCATTTATCTATATTTCATCGAAGTTTGCATATCGGACAAGACACCCTGTATGGCAGAACTGTGAATCGTTTGTGTATATATGTATGTGTATAGTCACAAGCAGTGTACATAACCGAAATGTAGGATACAATCACGCAATAAGGAAACCAAGGGTGGTTTGGCTCATCGGTGGTTGGAGGGAAGAAGGAATGCTGGTTGGTCTGATGCCAATGGGCGTTTCGAAAGCCGAGAAATTTCTGCCCGATTATCTACCTATCTATATATGTATACATATGTTGGCTACATGTATTACACTGTATTATTCGCGATTCCCTTAACTTAATACCTATATATAGACACGTGAATGTACATATATCGATAAGCATATGTGCTATACTGGATTTCCGGTTGAGGTAGGTATTTCGTTTCTACGATACGCGTAATATATGCTTCACACATCTATCCAGCTAGATATGGGCAATTTAAGGCTGTGGCTTAAAAATATTCGGGTGAATAGATATTAAAGATATTTTTACTAGTCGTTATGTTATACTTTCTGAATATATTGGCAAAAGGAGTACGGTGGTTTCCGCACTCGTTTATTAAATACTTAATTTTAAAGTTTCCGTCAATGTTCACTTGATCGCATTGGTTGTATGGAGCAACGTTGAATATTATGGGCAGGATAGTGCAAAAAACGAATATTGTATGCAGGATAGTGTACAGAATAATATTACCGAAAAAAAGATAGGTTACCGATGTAATTAATAAGAATGTGTGAAAAATATGCAACCAGTTAATAAAAAATGAGGCTTGTTAGAACGTACGCATTAAAATGTGGCAACGTCAGAACTGTGGGCGTAGCCGAACCAATTAAAGGCCTAGCACGCCAATTTCAAATACGTTGAAGTTAAATGCGAGTAAGAGGACCTTATTCATTTATTTATTATGCTGTATCCCCTTTTTTAGCTTCGGTGAGCATACTACGATGCTTGTAGGCACGGGCACTGACAAATTATTTTTCCATCGGAAACATTGCGGCCAACTGATTTTTTTTCTCAATCATTTGCTGCCTCCTTTTGCTCTGACATAACCCCTAAAAACGCCGACTGGCCCAAAACGCCCGTAACACAGCTGGGACCTGTGACTATCACTGCAGTCAACCTAACAGCCTTGAATTACGAGGGAATCGTACGACGTAGACAAAGTTCGAGTCTATTTTAATAGGCTTTTCAAAACTCGTAAATTAATTTTCTGAAAATCCCAATTCCGTCAAATGAACATATATGTAAATAGTAATTAAATCATCTACCGTTACACTTCATTATTAATATTTTATTACAATCAGTTGGAACCGGTGACGCCATGCAATGTATTAGCATAGGAACTTCGTTTCTCCCTACACCTTTCGAAAATGAATTAGCAACTTGAGGTATTCCTCTCACGAACCCGAATATTTAACAACTAACTGATTTTCGTTTATAATCAAGTGAAAATACATCCCACTATACTGGCAAAATTTCAAGTTACTGAACTTTTAACGAAAAATTACGATTCTTAAAATCGTCTCTTTTATACGGCGCTTTATGGAGATGACACGCTAGCCACATTTCTATTTAATAATTTGTACATTAAATAAATCTAGATGCCTGACATCGTCTGCTGACACGTGTAAAAAAATCTAAAGATTCCGTAACGACAATAAAAACAGGGGGTTACCGAATGTTTAAAGAAAATATTAATGACAAACGTAGAAAAATTTGACTAACAGAAGAATTTTCGTAGCCGGGCCGTTTCATAGAAAATGTAAAAATATCTAAATTAACTAAATATGCGCGAAATTGTTTATTCCAGTTTATCGTTGGGTATAATAACTGATTTTTCATTAAGGGGTTACGTGGGTTTCGAAGCCATAAAAGCATATTTTCTCTATTAAAAAAATATAACATATTAATTATTTTATTCAAAATCTTAAGCATATAAAAGAGCAACATTTCAACAATATTTAAAAAAAATTTCATCCAAAAATTTAGAAAATTCAACCGCTGGGACCTGGTTTCCGGAGACCGCTAAAAAAAGTGTCATCGTGGTGGTCAGGATAACTTTTGATAGCTTTATCTAAAATTAGAAAAACCAATTTTTTTGTTAGTAGAATTTTCGGTGCAATTTACACTACGTAAAATTAGTTAAAAAAAAAATTAGTAATAAGCCTTGTAAAATTAGTTGTAATCGAAAAGAGAAAACCTTCGTTCAATCACTAGTCAATGCTTTTTCGAAGAAGTGTGCAAAATTGCAATAAGATCGGCGCATTGGTTTTTGAGAAATTGTGTCCACCGACTTCAAAAATAGTGTTTTGAGAAGAGTGCGATATACCTGCGTCGCTTCTGGCCGGTCTTTCCCAACGGGTGGAATTCCCAAAGGCTCTCTCTCCTAGACCTTGACTCCGATTGACTTAAAACGTTGGGAAAATATTCTAGGCATATTCTACATTAGATAATAAAATGTAAAAACATGGATTTTTTGAAAAATATTCAAACCCACGTAACCCCTTAAGCGCCAATGGAATTTGCCGATGATTTCGAAGGGCCCTGTACTCATGGCACCACAAAATACGGCCCTCCGCGAAAGGAATACCTTAACGCCGAACCGATCCACTTCCCTTGCTAGCCCTCGGATACCTACATTTAGTTTCTTTTAGAATGTTTCCGCATCATAGTTGCAGCTTGAATTGCAATTTTTCTTGGAATATCCAATTGCCAACATGAGATCTTCATTTGTCAAATCAATTTCAATGTTTGCTGTTTACTTTCTCGGCTAACAATAAGATTCAATTGGTGGAATGTCTTCTGAACTCGTCCACGCACATTTATGCCGAAAGAAAAATGTCAAAACGATGCAGGTCCTAGAACTAACGACTTGAAATGAAATGCTTCATATACACGACCAGTGCTATGTCAAGTTCTCTCTTGTCTGTCTTCGACTAGTAACCGTTGCATCCGAACGACGTACATATACCTGCCACTATCACGTGCCTCGGGCTTATTATATATCCCTTTTCAATGGTACGTTTTACACACTACAGGCATAAAACGAGCATGTGTGTTTCTGTGTATAGTGCGACACAGCGCGCACATATGTCGTGTGATACGTGATGATTAACCACCTATCTCTGGATACGAGTTCCTGCACCGTTACTAGCCTCTATTATACGAGTTCCTCTGCCGTTATCAGCCGGTTTCGCTTGTATTCCGAATATTTGCACGTACATTACGGTATCATTATTGTGTGCATAATAACGTGGCTATACTCATCGGTGTGTTCGTTATATCCCCAAGGATCCCCGAATAATTGCAAAGCTACAGATCCGCGTGTGGAATTTGAGATTTTAAAAGAGATTCCTTTTTCGCACACTTGTCAGATACGATTTGTCGGCTAGTCGGCAAATTATAGCGAATACAAGAACTCAGATTGCTCTTTTCAGTTTTGAGTTCTAAAGACAATGGGAAGATCGATAATGAACTTCCAGCTAATTTTACTTCTTTCTTTAAACGATATACACTGATGAAGAAGATTCCATGAAATCAACTAAATGTGTTTATTTATTCCTCCTTGTTATTGAAATTAACTAGAATTTTCGTAATATCAATGTTTTTTTTTAATTTGATTTTACCATTCCAAAGATTTATTACGGAAATATTAATTTTTAAAAATCCTAAACTATTTAACACCATTGAGGAAGAAAAATTGATATGCATCTGATAGACTAAATGTGTCTAATTAGATTTTTTATTTAAATTAACTAGCAAATTCATAGACGTAGTGGTACAATGTTCGGACGGCTGGTGGCGCAGAGCCCGCGGCTTCTCCCGCAAGACATTTGTACTCTGAGCATACGTATTACGAATTTTGCGCATTGACGCTCGTGGTCGGCCGAGTCTATTCCGAAAGCCGTGAAAATTACACATCTTGTTATATGCACGCAAAAGAAACGTTCTGTCGTTTATACCGAAATGGTGGTGATACAAAATATTTTTTATAATTTTTCACCATCGAGGATTGTTAACAAGACTGTTAATAGATCAGAAAACTTACCGGATTTAGGGACCAAACTTCGGAAAAAAATCTACAATCAATGCGACCAGCGCCAATCGCTTCAGATTCAAATTTATATGACCAAAACTTTTGTGCAACCTGACAAGTCGGTATATTTCAAACAATCGGGAAAACACGTTTTTTTTTTTACTATTTCGCGAATATCAGTGAAACAGCATGGATGCTGGGAAAAATTATTGATCGGTTTTTGTAGAGAATGATATTTCCTAGAAAACGATTTTAGGACATTTCAACGAAAAAAACAATATTAACCAATATAAACGAGAGTATAATGCTGGGTAACTGGCAATTTCACCTCTACTCCTATGGCCATCATACCCGGATACTCCGAGAGGGATAACCAATTGTGGTTTTAAAAAAATAGTAATTTTGAGGTTCATCCGATAGGAGTTTGTTTTAATTTCGAAAATTATCTTAAAGTAAATTTTGAAAGTGTAATTACAAATGAAGATAAGTTAAGGGCGGGGTAAAGTATTAAAATTTTTTTTTTTCATTTTTTTTTCATTTTTTAAATGAATGCATAATATATCAAGAATATTGTGTTAAAATTTCAAGTCGATCGGAGTAAAATTGACGAAGTTATGAGTATTTGAGCGTCTATTGCTCCATGTCGTTCTCTTCTCTTCTGCGTTTTTCAAACCGTTTTTCTGAGACTTTTCATATTTGAAGTCCGTGTGCACGATAACTCAAAATCTACTGGACCAATCGCTTTGAAATTTTGCACAGTACTTCTTCACATAATTCACCAGGTATTGTCGAGAGCTTTTTTGTTTTTTTTTTAATAATTAGTAATTTTTCAACAACAAATTAGCCGATTTTTTTTAGCGAAAATCTGGTTTTTGGCTCCCAAGTGCTACGAAAAATTGAAAAATCGAAAAAAAAAAATCCTCCCGTCATTACCTCGAGAAACATCTCCTTTAACAAATGCATTTTGATTTTTTTGTTTCAAATGATTCTGTTGCGAGTTATGGTGCACACCGCAAACCAACTTTTTTTCGAGGCGCCTCCGGGGTTTAATTTTCACTCGCTCAATTTTGAATATTTTGCAATGCAAATTTAGGAGAATGTTGTTCAAATGTTACTTTATTATATGTAAATTTTTCAATAAACGAACACTATTCGTTACGCCAAAAAAAAATCTTATAAACATGCCTTTTTTCGCCGAATTAACTTTACCCCGCCGTTAAGAAACTTCTGTACTTTTATTTTTGCGGATCCGCGAAAAAATTGTGGCCAACTACACGGGACTTATCCTAATTGAAATACAATTTTTATTCATTGAAAATAATATGGTAGTTGAATTTAAGACACATTCAATACATGCAAAAAAGTACATTAAAAAAAATATGTCTGTAATCCGTTCTAATTAACACTGTATTTTGATCGAATACGTATTTATTGAATTGTCGGTATCAAGGAATGTTTTTGAAAAAAATATATATTGGAAACAAATAGATTCGTAGTAGGCCACGAGGCAAAAAATGATTCAACTTGAATAAATTCTAGTTTAAGGGATCTTCTCACGTTAGACCCTAAAAAGGCTATTTTCATGATTTTTTGATAGTTTTATATTATAGATATTGATATAAAAGTTGTTACACTTAAGGCCACTCTAGAGGCAGAAAAAATAGGCTTTTTGGGAATTTTTTTTTAGAAAAACTACAAAATAATTTGAGATGACAAAAAAGGTTCTTTATCATACGTATCAGTGACTGTATACAATCATTTTTTTGACGCGACTAATTTCAAACTGGCGACTGTGCAGCGTTTATCTCAAAACTGCATTTTTTAAGTTGGCCGGTAACATAACTCAGACAATTTTCAACCGATCCACTGGAAATGTTGAATATATCTCGAAAAATACAGTGTCTACGGAAGTACGTAGTATTTTTTTTATTGCATAGTTCATTTGTTATTAACGATTTTTCAGGCAAATTTTTGGAACGTGAAAAATTTGCCTAAAAAATCGTCAGATAATTGTTAATAACAAATGAACAATGCAATATAAAAAAATCCTACGTACTTCCATAGACAGTGTATTTTTCAACATATAGTCAACATTTCAAGTGAATCGGTAGAAAATTGTCTGAGTTATGTTTCCGGCCAACTTAAAAAATGCAGTTTTGAGATAAACGCTGCACAGCCGCCATTTTGAAGTTAATCATTTAAAAAAAATTATTGTATACAGTCACCGATAAGTATGATAAACACCCATTTTTGTAATCTCGATTTATTTTGTAGTTTTTCCGAAGAAAAAAATCCCCAAAAAGCCTATTTTTCGGTCTTTAGAGTAGCCTAACCCCTTAATAAATACACTTTCGAAATCCATTTTTTTTTTAAATCTATGCATTCATGTAACCCAAACAAGCTTTAAACGTGTTTTTCTCAAAACAACGTTTTTCGACGGCTTGTTGATAAAACCTTTGAAACTACTGAACCGATCCTTATGAAATTTTAACCACATATTCTTTACAACTATAGCTATAGCGCATATCAAGGAATTTTTTAAATTTTGGTTCTTCCTTTCTTTCGCCAAAAACGGTAAAAAAACCATTTTTTTTGTTTTTTCGAAAAATGTCCGCCATTTTGTTATTTTTGCATATATAAAAAATCGTATAATATGCGCTATAGCCATTAACAACTGGATCTAAAACCGTTTGATTTTTTTCTTTCGGATGATCCATCTCCGAGATTTCATCAACAGCGCAGACATACAATTTTATTAGGACATTTTTTAAACTAGCATTTTCGTCTGTAAATAGTGACTTAAAAAAATTCCGGTTGTATTTCAAAAGTGTATTTATTAAGCGTAACAACTTTTGTGCCAATATCTATAATATAAACCTATCAACAAAATTCATGAAAATAGCCTCTCTTAGCGTCTGTAATCAAATAAAATTTTATAACAATTTACTCATAGAGCAGAGCAAATCAGTACACTGTTCCATTACCTTCCACATCCTGAGCTTCTCCGTGTACTTTTTTTCGTGCTTTGATGATCAGCCTCAACGAAATTCGCCGAGCACTCGTTCGACACAATTCGAGATAAATCGAAATGAACCAATGTACAAATATCCGATAAATAGATAGGCCCATAAAAAAGTTTTGCCACTCTTCCATTCTCGCCATTTGTTTTTCTCGGCTCGCTCGAGCAAACATTCGCATCAGACGCTTTCAGCGAAAGGGTTAGGGCGAAGCAGAAGCGGGGCGGGAGGGGGTACCACGAACTTTTGGTTCCCTCTCGCGGCCCTCTAGCGAATCATACCCGTGTTGTAAACAATGCCCATTGTCCGGCATATCATTTTCACTCATCTGCCATTTCCTCGGGCTTTTGAGCGGCGGAAAAGGGGACGAGACGGCGGGAGGCTGGAAATTTTCAGTCAGTGGAAAATCCTTGTGCTAGACCTGTACCCGTGAATGAGTGTAGCTGCTCCTTCCTTCCCCTCTTTTGCTTTTTTAGTCTCTCTCTCTCTCTTATCCTTTCTTTCTGCGAATGCTCAGTCGTTTTGCAAGGGCTTCCTCTAAGCCGCAGCCATTAGCGAGCACGAATGAATGCTGTTCCCTTTCCCTAACTCCCCCCAATCTTTTCCCATTCCTTTTGCCTTGCAAATTTCCCACCTTTTCCCTATTTCTACGGAATTTCCGTCGCGTCTCAGTCAAGCTAAGCATCTTCTACATCTCCTCTTCGCGAATCATTCGAATAAGAGATATACTCTGTCCGTTATTTCCTCCTCTTCTGTCTCCGCCGCTCGAATCCGCTCCGTGTTCCTTCTCTTGCTCTATCTTATCGGTATATGTACGAAGAGTTTCGTCTATTCGACCGGACAACGCTAGAGAGCCTCTACAATGCAGCCATTGTTGTTGGCCACGGAGCACCAACCCCTTCGGAGAAACGTCGCTCGATCGGTCTCTCTCTCTCTCTCTCTCTCTCACACACTCTCTCTCTCTTTCTCTCTCTCCAATCCACCTGCTCGTCGCTTTTCCTCTCGCACATTTTCTCCATTTTTCGCTCATTTCGCGGTCGTTTCACGTACTGTACAGAAAACGCACGCTATCTCGCGATATTGCTAATCGTCGATTGTTAACGAGAGCCGTTGCTTGGTGTACGTTCAGATTAATAGTGCATCGGCACTTACACACACATGCACTTATCTAGATCTCCCATAATCTTCGATGCATATAATAAAACTGAAAGGGGTGCTTTGTCTGATTTTTTTTATTCTCGCAAAATTTCTGTACAAATCGCCTGTATGAACTGAACCAAGTCGAAAAATCGTATTTGCATCAAACAAAGAATTGTCGGTGTTTGCGCGTTTTTAACATGAGAACTATCGTAAAATAGGGTCACTTTGAACGGGTTATGGAAGTTTTTGTATAGGTCACTTTTTTTTAACATTCTAAATTCCAACTTTTTTTGCTTTAAAAGAACAATGTGGCTTTGGCTATCAAATGTATAAGGAAGTAAAGCCCCACCGCCGCGCCAGAATTGTGTAAGGTACCTGCGCGTAATAAGGCCTACCTAAGCGAGATTTACGATAAAATGAAAAAGATTTAAATGAATGGAGGGGTTTCTAATGATAATCGAACTTTTGTATCAATGATTATAAAATATAACCAAAAATGGCAACTTCCAACATAAACAAAAACAAAATTAAACGTATTTAAAAACGTCGCCAATAGGCCTTATTTTACTATGGTAGGGTAATAAGGCATACGGCTTTGACATACTTGAATAATTAATCTGGATGTTATACATTTGGTATTTCCGATCAACAATCATAGAAACGCACAAATTACATTTTAGAAACGCATATAAACTATACATTTGCACATTTTACGCGCGCGCTTGATTTCTATAGATTTTGTTAAAATGTTGACCAGGCATTGTTCATATAATTATGCATGTTTGTGTAAAATTCCAGAAGAGTCAGCTATTTAGATTGGGAGATAATGCGTTTTAAAATTACAACTTTTAACACTGCAGGGTCTGCATTTAAAGGCAGACAGAACATTTTTCCGTAAAACATATTTGTCCCCTATATTAAGATGACATATGGCAACATCGCATCGTTCCACGTATCCAATGACGTAAGTTTGCGCGGCATATTTAAAATAATACTGCAACACAAATTTTTATTTCGAAGTAATTTTTAATCGAACAAAGTTTCCAATTAGTTACGAATTAACTAACACTTTTATTTGTTAATGAAGATAACATAAACAACATAAAATATTGATATTTAAAACGCAAATATTTTTTTAACTATAAAAGCTTTTAACCTTAGGAACACGATAATTGTTTTTTTCTCGAAATATTAAACAATACTGTTCTGCGGTGTTGTCATATGTCTTCTTATTATAGGAGACAAATATTTTTTACGGAGAATTATTCTGTCCTTACTGAACGTTTTTAACAAAACGGAATAGTAAAGGGAATTCAAACTTTTTTCACTCTTTCCCTAACTAGTTTGCTATTTAAAAATAATTTTTTTTTTATAAATTTTTAAACACAATAAAGTGGTACGACGAATTATGTGACGTGACTTTCGGTCAATGCAGATCCTGCAGTGTTGAAAGTTGCAATTTTAAAACCCATTATCTCCCAATCTAAATAGTTGATTGTTCTGGAATTTCACTCAAACATGCATAGTTATATGAACAATGTCTAGTTAAAATTGGAACAAAAGAGCGCGCGCTCATTCTACTTTAACGTCAATTTAACCCCGTTTTACGGTACTGAATCGATTTCGACGAATCTTTCACAGAAACACAGTTTAATGGAAGAGGATTTAGGCCATTGGGCATTACACTTTGAAGTTAATTACAATTACGATAAACTAGCATTCAAAGATAACGTTCATATTGAACAAGCAAACGGCAACAACACACGAACACAAATAAATGTAGAATTAACGAATAGCAAACAAAAATTTACACCTAATCAAGGGTTGTGTGTAATTTTAGAAATTTCATGAATCGTCTTTACAGATCATTCTTTCTAACAAACGCAATATCAAAGGAGAAAATCACATGACTACAAATGTAAAAATCAAATGAGCAGATAAACAAAAAATTGTAGATAAGGTGTACTTAATAATGGCAGTGATGATCGAGAAATGAGAAGAAAGGAAGAGAGAAAGAGACGGTGGAGGTTCTGGTGCGTAAGAATCCCACACAGCGTAAAAAGTTGACGTTTGCAACATTGGAATGCAAAGAAATTTCTTCTTCTTTTCTTTTATTTTTACTTTTTCATTACCATCCAAAGCCTTTTATGTCAATTTAATTGATAGATCTTCAATCGAATTCTGAAAATTGTTTAAGCTTTCTTTGCAGCCTCAATTCGCCTGAAAACTTCGGGCCATTCGAGTAAAATCAATTTTTATTCCAAGGATGGAAACTTCACAATCATTTTTTTGACGTCATAGCGATTGAACTTTTGTTAAGCGCTAAAATGCGATTCAAAGCGACAAAAAAAATAATTTTCCGATTTTTCGGACTGATTTTCGTAGTACGAGAAATCAGCCAGCAAAAAATTGTGCCAGCCAAAAAAAATAGATCTTCATTGCATCCCAATCAAATGAACTTCCACATCGTCACAGTGTGGTAATGCTGTCAGTAACCTTGTCAGTATCTTATGTAAGATTTACCACAAATCGGGCAAAAATTAAAAAAATATCGATTCGATGATGACATGCCATCCATAGGATTTCAATGCGAAGGAAGTTCGCATTGAACTGCACAGCCAGTGTAGATGTATATAGAGTTGTCTATTTCGTGCCATCAAGGGCGGATCCAGAATTTTTTCTGGGACGGCGGGGGGGATGTAATTATTCTAGGACTCTTTGGCTTTTTTGTATAGTCGATCTGAACCGCCGGGGGGGGGGGGAGGGCACGTGCCCCAGCCTCGCCCGTGAATCCGCCTCTACGTGCCATCATACCGTGTGTTCATCATAAATGGAGAACTCCATTTTCATTTATTTCTCCATAAATAATTCATTGGAATCTTGGGAAATTGTTTCACATTTTAAATCCATAAACAATTCGGTAATACGCGGACGCCCCGAGTATATATAGGGTATCTCAAAATGACCTGACATTTTAGTTTATTAATAAAACGTATTATTTATTTGAAAAGTACGATCATTTTTATTTTAATATTAGTTACAAACATGAAGGTTATGTGTGGAACACAATGTCCGACAAATGGCCGCCTCGTTTGCAAACGTTCGCTCTTTTGACGAAATTTTCCCAAACATTTTGGCATAATTGCGGACTAATTTCATTAGGGGTGCGTCATCTTGATGGCCAACGCACATCGCCGCGGCGCGACATACCACTACCATGAAACTTCGTCTGCAATAACTGCATTGTTTCGCCCGCAGTGTGGCAGGTTGCGTCATCTTTTTGAAAGAATATATCTTCCACGTTCATGCCTTTTATAATATCGGATATTGTGTCCCACACATAACCTCCACGTTTGTACCTTATATTTAAATTAAAATATTTGTAACTCTTATATAAATCATACGTTTTATGAATAAATTAAAATGTCAGGTCATTTTGAGACACCCTTTAGAAGAGTAACAGGTAGCCAAGACCATGCGACGCCCCTAACCTGTTAAGGTAATCCTTGCGCGAAGAGCCATATTTTGTGGGAGCATAAAAAGAGCCCTTCTTGAATCATTGGTAAATTACAGTGGCGCTTAATTTAAAAAAAAGTCACCATTAATTATTACACCCAACGATAATGTGGAATGAAAAATTTCGCGCAAATTTAATATATTTAGACACTTACATTTTCTCTGAAAAGTCGCGGCTACGAAAATTCTTCCGCTAATCACATTTTTCTAAGTTTTATCATTAATATTTCTTTAAACGTTTTTAGACGCGGGAGCAGTTTATATTAGACATCTAGAGTTATTTAGTCTATAAATTATTCGATAGAAATATAGCCAGCGTGTCATCTCCATAATCGCTGTATAAATTAGAGACGATCCGTCTGCAATGATAAATCCAAACGGGTTATTCAAGTTAACAATAAATACGAATGGATGATGATCAGCGCTTTTCGAAATCAATTTTTTTTACAAAATGCCGACAAATTAAAACGCAAGCGTGAAAAATATATGAAAAAAGTTATCATTGTTACGTAACTATTGAAAAATGAACATCGATTTAAAAAATAATGAGATCGTCAACGACATCTAAATGTTTCTCAACGTATTTCTTATAAATTTGGAAACAGTCCCAAGTGGTTCTTAAGGGGTTACCCCCAATTGCGATTTTGAAAAACTCGATTTTTTTTATTGCATTTTTTTGAAGTATAAGTATCTGAGAATATGTCCTGAAAATTTCAAGTCGATCCGAACAAAATTGACTAAGATATGAGCGTTGAAAGAGAAGAATCCGTTGTGTAAACGACCGGCTAATTGAAACTTTAAACGCGTTTTTCTCAAAATGGCATTTCTGAAGTCGGTGACCAAGATTACTCGAACACTAATGAACCGATCTTCTTGAAATTTTGCAGGCTTATTTAATACATGAAAATGTAGTCTTTAATCGTTCGATTTTTTTTTCGAAAAAAAAATGGCCGTTTTATAGCCAAAAAACGGCCGTTTTTTTCGTTAAAATCGAACCATTAACTTTGACTGTCCGCCATTTTGTGAAAAATGAATATTTTTTAAAATCCTTCGATTAAAGACTAGTTTATACTTACATTTGACTAGATCCATCCGCATTTTTTTTTCAGATGATCCACTTCGTCGCAATGTTGGTCATCGCAAACCGTGTATATAAAAACATTATTTCATTGACGGCCATTTTCCACTAAACAATGTAATATTTTTCAATAAAAAAATACTGAAAGTTCTTCAAGATGTGTTCTTTAAGATGGTATATTGATCGATTAAAAAAGTTTTGTAGTTTCCTTTAAAAAAAATCATGAAAAAGGCCTTTTTTGCACTACAAGTGGGGGTAAGGCCTTAAGATACCATGTCCTCCGGCTTCGAGAACAGTATTTGAGAAGAACACGTTTAAAGTTTGAAGTATATTTCTGCTATTTTCAAGTACACTGCCGAATTTTTTTTTTATAGGATCTATTTAAATCAAATAGATTTGTTCCTCTTCTTACGGCCTACTACGATATTGTTTGTTTCAAAGGTATTTTTGTATTTGTTTCAGCTGTTCTTTTTAAATATTAGGCCCTATCATAATTCGGTTGATACATTAATTTTTTCACAGTTGCCATCCTGTTTGTGATAAGTTCGAGGTTATGTTGCTGTTATGTAGTGTTGACGTTTACATTTCAGAAAACATACGCAATTTGTGTTTACGCGTCATTTCGACAATGGAAGAATTGAAAACGTCTGTAACTGTGCAAGAACAAAGCGCAGTTTTGAAAATTTGTGCTCTGCTGAATTATTCAGCTGGACTATCGGGAAATCTTCTGCACAGAGCAGTAGGCAAGAACGCGCACAAGAAAAGTGCAGTGACCAATTGGATGAAATCATTCAAGGAGGGAAGGACAAATACTGGAGATGCACCGAAGTTGGGTCGACCAAGATCGCCTTCCAGACAAGAAAGGAAAGAACGAATCCCGGACTTGTTGAGATGGTCTAGTAGAGTGAGCATTAATGACATCTCCGCACAACTGAACATACCTTTCGCATCGGTAGAAAGAATATTAAGAGACGATTTATCTCTGGTGTCGAAGCTCAGCGAATACGTTCCTCATTCGTTGTCGCCTTTCCAGAAGGACAAGCGAGTTGACATCGCACGTGTGAACTTGTTTTGGCTTAGTCATCGCAACAATAACCTAAAAAGATTCATTTGCCTAGACGAAAGTTGGGTCGAATTTTTCACCCCCCTGCAAAGACATCAAGCGCGCTCTTGGGTCAGACCAGGCACATCAGCCGAGTTCATACTACACGCAGAATTGCACGAGAGGAAGGTCTTGCTGATAGTGGGCATAGATGTTCACGGCGTGGCGTTTTGGAAGACTTATGAGGAAAATATCACAATGACGGCCGAGCGCTATAAATCGTTTTTGGAGAAATATATCCCAAGATGGGCGGTACATCGCAACATTAGAACACCAGTGCTACTTCATGACAACGCTAGACCCCACAAAGCCTACGCAGTTCGGGAGTTAATCAAAGACAGGAGTTGGATTGAGTTGCCTCATCCACCATATTCACCTGATATGGACCTGTGCGATTTCAACTGCTTCGGCCATCTGAAGCGGTAGTTGTCTGGTCACCGATTTAACAACAAACAAGAATTGGATTACGCCATTAAGACCGCAATTACTAGCCTTAATGAAAATGGAACATTTTCTGGGGTCAATGACCTCCCATTAGTCTGGCAGCGTGTCATTGATAGCGAAGAGGACTACTAATTATTACACAAAAATATAAATTATTATTGAATGAAAAATAAAAATGTCCACCGAATTATGAAGGGACCTAATATTTTTTTATTGGTTTTTTTCCTTAGGTACACGCTTTTCGCGTTTGTTACCTATTCTTCCCCACATTATGACCGTTCTTTCCCTCTACTGTTTACTCCTTTTTTTTCTCCATCTTTCTCTCTTGCGGCCGCAGCCGACTTCCCTCTCCGTATTATATTCATCATGACATTTTCTGTCATGGGTATAGGGAAACTGCGGAAAACCTATACCACAATACAGCCGGTCACCGAGTTCGCCCCCCGGTCGTGGAACTAGTCTTATTTCGCCGCGAAATGCCGAAGAAAAACATTTCACGACGAAATGTACGCGACCGGGATTCGAACCCGCAACCTCCCGGTCCGCTGGTTTAGTGGCGAGCACGCTAACCACTAGACCATCGCACCGGTCTAGGGACCTAACATTAAATATATTCAAATTGAATACATAAAGATTCGATCCAAATACATCTTTATTTGCTTACAATGTACACTGTAAATATAAGTGTACTAAATTCATAAAATATTTATGAATTTGTCTTATATTATATCCAAAATGAAATGAACCACTTAATTGAGAGTTTTACCACAACGATTTTGTATAGCAACTCAACATTCCCTAGCCTTCTGAAATTATTTTTTCTCGAAGAAAATATTTCATCTATGTGGACTCGAATTTAGAATCTACCTTCTCATAATTACGCATGCTGCCCCTATGCTATCGAGTGCTTGTAACATCATGATCCCAGATAAGGCATAAGAGACCAAATGAATTCCTATAATTATTTGCTGTATCAAATAAACTGCTATAGATCTTTCAAACACCACCTATATATATATATATATATATATATATATATATATATATATATATATGCCATATATATATATAATTCTTTTCTCTCCATCCTCTCTACCCCCACTTCCTTTTGATATGTGTATTGCAATAAAGACAGACCATTGGTTCAATGAAATAGAAAAATGGTTAACTCTACGAAAATTCTATTTGATTTAAATTTAAAAAAAATTAAATAGATCCATTTAATGGATTCAACTAAATTTCTTTTTGAACCGATGAAACCGAATCTCAGATTTATTAGGATTGAAAAAAAAATTTAGTTATTAGACGATATTAAATAGATTTTGATTTGAATAAATCAATATATTTGAAATAAATAATTGCAATAATGGAATGCAATAGAAAAAAATGATATCACGAAAAATCTAGTTAATTCAAATGAAAAAAAATCAAATATACGCGGTCAGTTAATATCAATAGAATTTTTCTGCCAGTGTAAAGTATTTAGCACTTTACCTGTAGTCCTCCATTCCAGGGCCATATAGAGAACCCTCAGCAGCGATTGCAGCTTCGTGGGATTCTATTGTTGTGATTAACAGCACACACAATGTAGATCGGGAGGACAGCTGGAATGCTGAATACCATGAAAGCCGATCTTGTGTGCACGCTGCGTAGCTCCAATGTGCCTTACTTAGAAGTCTATAAATTCACCAATGTTTACGATATCGATATGAAATTTTAAGGATGTATTCTTAACACGTGAAACTTTTGGAAAATGCAAAAAAGGAAAGGTGATTTTTGTTCACTTTTCTAGGTCGATGTAGCCCCTTAACTTCTAGGACAGGACTGCTCGAGTTCGAACGACAATGGCTGAATCCCTGCGACACAAAACAACGTTTAAGAGGTCTTCTCACTTTAGACGCTAAAAAAGGCTATTTTCATGAAATTTTTTGACAGTTTTATATTATAGATATTGACATAAAAGTTGTTACCCTTAATAAACACACTTTCGAAATACATTTTTTTTAAATCATATTTATTTAAGTCACTGTTTACAGACAAAAATGGTAGTTAAAAAATGTCCTAAAAAAATGTAAGTTTGCGCTGTTGATGAAATCTCGGAGATGGATCATCGGAAACAAAAAAATTAAACGGTTTTAGATTCAGTATGTTAATGGCTATAGCGCATATCATACGATTTTTTATATATGCAAAAATAACAAAATGGCAGACATTTTTCGAAAAAACAAAAAACCAGTTTTTTCACCGTTTTGGGCAAAACATAGTGAATATAAAAAATTTCAAAAATCCTTGATAAGCGCTATAGCTATTGTTGTAAAGAATATGTGGTTAACATTTCATAAGGATCGGATCAGTAGTTTCGAAACTTTTGTCAACAAGCCGTCGAAAAACGTTGTTTCGAGAAAAACGCGTTTAAAGTTGTTTGGGTTACAAAAATACATAAAAATAATTTTTTAAATATATTTCGACAGTGTATTTACTAAGTCCAACCATTTTTCTATCAATATCTATAATATAAACCTATCAATAAAATTCATGAAAAGAGCCTTTTCAAGCGTCTAAACTGAGAAGACCCCTTAAGGGGAGATATACACCTAGGAGTCGGAAAAACGGATCATTTTTGTGAATTTTTTGAAGGAAAACTATTTGAAATTTCGGATTAGGGTTTTAATTATCTAAAAGTATATACATTCAAAAATATGTTTAATGCTCTTTATTTAAAAATATCAAAAATATACAAGGATATTGTATGATCCTTGGAGCGTCGTAAAAAAATCTGCGTATACGGTACCCACTGGTACCCAATAAACAGTTTCTTCAAAAGTCATCTGAAAAAAACCAAAAAGATTATTAAATTAGATACTATAATCTAGTACTTGTCATAGCCAATTTTGAAAATATCGATTTATGACAAAATGGCGGAGGTTTGAATATAAATAGTGATTTTTGGGCCAAAAATTAGTTATTATTTTGCCTATAAAACAAAAACTAATTAACGGAAGAAAAATCTTGTGACAAGTAATAGATAATGGTGTATAGAATAATCACAAAAAACCTCTAGGCAATCGGTTCATTGGTTTTTGATAAATTTTGGGTACCGATTTGAAAAACGTGGTTGTGAGAAAAACGCGTTTGAAAATTTGGGAATGAATAAATCATGAAATTTGTCAACTTACATGATCGATACCAGGCCCATAGTGTAGGTCTTCTACGGTCGACGGAAGGTTCATAGCTTCTAACCATCGAGGTGTATATCTCCCCTTAAGGTGGGTAAAAAAAAGCTGCAAAAGACGTATCTGCAAGGATATTCGTGCCCGAAAAGCAGGAAACTTGAGACATGTCTATGAAAATAGCTGAGGGTCAGTATAGTTTGAGATTAGTGCTGGGGGATTGAGTTTTTTTCTCCTCTTACACAAGTTTTTATTACGAGTAAGGCGTTCGCACACGTAGGCATGTATATAATCAATGTATTTTGCTATTGGTTGTCAGAGCATAGGGTATATAAATATATGTACTATATCCCTAGATATGTATATCGAGAGAACGATATATAGTGATAATGATAGCTCTAGGCATTGTGTATTGGTTTGCGAAACAAGCGGCAGCCCCGGTGGTGGTTCTGATGCGCGCATCATGGTTTTAATGTTCATCCGAGCGTAAATGGAACAACGCGGTATACAAGAGGCTTGATTAAAATATTAATTGAGATGGAAATAACGGTGGTACCGCTCCATCCGGGCCGCTCGACAACGCTCCAATAGCTGTACCATGAAACGAGAGAGAGGGAGAGAGGGCGAGATAGAGAGAACGACGCAGAGCGACCGTTCTATTGGGTAATGTCACGAGACTCTCGAAAAAAGAAACAAAAAAATCGTCTTCCTGGAGGATCGAATAGTTTTCATTATCCTTCGCGTCTACATTATCGAAAAAGAAAAATCCCATTCAGATAATACTCCCATACCATTGCCAACTCCATGAAAACGAAATGCGTTTGGTTTTGAAATTAAAACAGAGGAGCCCGTTGAAACGTTTGTGCCATGTTGCCAATAGATTTGCAAACATTATCTGATATTAAACAATTCGTTTGTTGAATGTCAGTTGCCCGAGCCAATGCCAGTGACCAAATGTGACTGCCCAGTAGATTTCCAAACATAGCCTGACATTTCACAATTAGATCGTTCATTGTCAGTTGCCAGTATCGATGCTAATGACCAAACGTCCATGGCCAGTAGATTTCCAAACATGATCTGACATCCCACACTTAGATTGTTGAATGCCAGCTGCCAGTGTCAATGCCAGTGACCAGATCCTAATTGCCAGCAGATTGGCAAACGTTATCTGACAAACAACAAATCCCCACGTAATGTTGCCAGTAGGTTTGCAAACGTTGTGCAACATTATGTGTATCCACCCTGCGTGTCAAAATTAACTTGATTTTTGCTTTCTCATGTTTGATTTCGTTCTGTCTTACCCTTCGCCCGCCCCCTTTCGTATTCAAAATGAAAGTCCCGTTCCCATCACATCCTTAATGAATTTCACGGCTGCCAAGTCGATTGATCAATCACGTAATATTCAGCTCGTTCTTCTTTCCGTTTTTTTGTTATTATTCTCGTTCACTCGTCGCATCGACCAGCAATTACTAATTGTTTTGCGGCACACGCGACGAGCGCACACATATGTATACAATTTATGTACAGACGTGCTACGAAGTCAATGTGGTATTCTGGTCTCGTGCACGCAGCAGGGGTTGCGGCAACCCCCGGGGAACAATCAGTTGAGTATATTATATGCATCATCAAATATATATATTTATATATATAGAAGGTGTGCACCATCAGCCGATCTTCCATAGTTCATTCTTTGCTTTCGAACCCGAACGACAATACCAAGTTGTGATGCCATTATGTCCCTCTGCGGATATATACCTATATATATATGTATGTCTGTGTGAAAGGAAAACACACCCCAATCGAGAATGAGAATCCCATCACCTTGAACGAAAACTAATCTCATACATGGTCCATCGTGTCAGTACATGCTATTTTCGGGTCTGATATATTTGGGGGTGGAGTTGCGAAGGGTCGACTCTCGGATCTCAGTCTCGCTCACACTCCGTACCAATCATCCCTTCACTACACTCATGTATACGTTAGAGTATTGCGGGGTAGAGATCCGATTGAGTCGGAAGTCAAACGAGAATCTGTAGAGATAATCTCATTCATTACGTTCCATATATCCAAATGGAATTATGCCCTGAACCCTTTGAAGTTTACGTAGACATATGCCAATACCGGTCATTGTGCGTAGGCTACATTGACAGAACTCGCGTACGATATGTCATCACTCGAGTCTCGAGGACTAGAGAGAATCTTTCGCTTTGAATTATCATCGATTTCCGATTTTCCAAGAAGACTTTCTGATAGGAATTGGAAAAACGCTTTTTCTTGTCGACACGGAACATTGGAGGCAAGAATGCTTTGTCGGGGGAAAAACTTGAGGACAAAAAAAGTAGTCCAAGTAAACGGTGTGAAGACGGGAGTTGGCCGATATTAAAGTTACCATACAAACGCTTCAAATGGATCGCTACACTTTATGGGGTTACGTGGGTTTCGAAGCCAAAAAAACATATTTTGGTTCTATTAAAAAATATATTTAAATTATTATATTCAAAATGTTAAGCACATAAAAGATCAACATGTCAACAATATTTAAAACATGTTCATCCAAAAATGTGGGAAATTCAGCCGGTGGGACCAGGTTTACGGAGACTCCTAAAAAAAGTGTCCTCGTGGTGGTCAGGATAACTCATGATAGTTTTATCTGAAATTAAAAAACCAATTTTTTTTCTGTTTTTCAATAAGTATAGCTCGTGAATGAACGAAGGATTTGTGAAAAATTGACATTTGAATTTTTAGCATAGTGGTATGCAAAATAGTTTAATTTTTGGTAAAATTTACACTACGTATAGTCTTGTAAAATTAGTTGTAATCGAAAAAAAAACCTTCGTTTAGTCAATCCTATTGTGAAGAAGTGTGCAAAGTTTCAATGAGATCGGTGCATCAGTTTTTGAGAAATCGTGTCCACCGACTTCAAAAATAGTATTTTGAGAAAAATGCGATATACCTGCGTCGTTCCCGGCCGGTCTTTCCCAACGGGGGGAATTCCCGAAGGCTCTCTCTCCTAGACTTTTACTCCGCTTGACTTAAGACTTTGGAAGAATGTTTTAGACATATTGTACTATTATATAATAAAATATAAAAAACGAATTTATTGAAATTTTCAAACCTACTTAACCCCTTATATTCGATTCAAAGGAACTTATTGGAATTGCATTATTGGATGAGCCGCTGCTGGGCACTCGGCCTTCCGAGTTAAGGGAGACTACCTGTCTTGAGCTCGGAGAAAACGTGAATTTCGATAATTTTTTACGGATACCCGGTTGATAGAATGGAAATTCTGTTTAGTGGCGTTTATTCGACATATCTTCGAGTACCTCGACAAATTTTTTCACAAGATTTTGTAAAAAAAAATGGCAGCGCTGAAGTTGGATGAAACGAGTCGTCTTTGTCTGATAGCAGGAAGCTTAATATCTCGCGACGATCAATAATGCACGAAAAAATGCAGAGTCAACAACAGTTCATGACATATGCTGACCGAAATATTCGAGGTGGATGTAGCTTTTTGTTAAAAACGTTAATTAACGTACACCGAGTCGTTGAATTCTTTAGGTTTTTTCTCTGTCGCTTAGAGTGTAATGGAACACATACCCGGAAATCCTTGTTGTACATTTTTACTTATATAATTTCAAAAATCGCGCTCTGGATCTTGCAAATGTGTACTTAACGGGTCTGCATAAGCTTGGGGCCCGAAAAGAAGTCGGTTTGCAATATTTTTTTTTTTATGAGTGCATTGGGATAACGAAGTCGATATTTTACACATAATTAATAGATAGTCTTGCCAAGTTTGAGTTTTGAAATTGAAAAATATTGACGAACTATTGAGTTATTATCGCTTAAACAAAGTGCCGCCGTTACTGCAATCGTCGTGGATGTTCTGGCAACTAGAGCACTTTAAAATAAAAAAGGTTCACTGAAAATTCATGCAAATACCTACAACTTAATTCAAATACCTACAACTCTTGTATAAAACAATATTTTTTAAATTCCGTACGTACTTCTCTAGGTATTCTAATGTAGATTGACGAGAATTTTTGTTTTTTGTTCTAGGTAAAAAATTGTGGATGCTAAAAGTCATGCTGCAGAGCGCCTAAAAAAAGATAACAAATAAAAATATTAGTAATCGGCCATTTTGTATATCGAAAAAAAATATACGTATATATTTTTTTCTAACAGCTTATATTCATACTAAATGGATGTGTAATTAATTTTATGAGTGCATTACTTTTTCATAAGAAAAAGATGGTTAAATTCGCACATGATTTTATACCCGTTACTGTGGCCGAACTCCTTAAACTTTACCAAAAATTACATAGTTTTGTCAAAAAATCGATATTGTTTTCTCACTCGAGACGCGTGCTTCCGCCACAGTTGATACTTCCACACTCATTCACCTCACCGCCGCCCCTCAAAACTCCAACGAGATCACTGTGCTTGCCACACTGTTTAGTGGCTAGGCTTATGATTCATCTTACCCCGCATATTCGTCTTGCCCCGAATTCCCCTATAAGTCATATCAGGGATATCCTCGCAACTTATTCCTAAAATCCCAAAGTTCTAAAATCCCGAAAACGATTCCAGAACGCCCCAGTTGTCTTGTAAAGCCCCATACCTCTAATACGTATCCGAATAAAACGTGATACGTTGTTTATATGCTCCGTATAGAGTACCATTAAGAGACAAAAGGGCACGATACAGATCGCATTGTCCGGAAAATTGGCCGAGCTACGCCATTTCGTTCCTTGGTACTCGATTTATCGCGTGAAAACTTGTGTGCGAGGAAAAGGACGTAATCGTTCCAACTTTCGACGTCACGCAGCGTATATGGTGCCCCTTTGCAATTCAGGCCTGCATATGCACAGAGATCGGAGTTTGCGAAGAGATTGGGGCCGCGAGTGTTCTCGTCTGCGGCCCACACGGTGGACTAGCTGATTAATTAGAATCTCCTCTGACCCCGCTCGTTAGTTTTGGTCCTCCTCTCACTAGCGCGTTGGCGCACATATGTACGTAGACCGGACCTGCGCTTCGTCCGAATGGCAAACGAGCTAAGTACATATAGAGACAACACTCGCCGGTTTATGTACACACCCACACACGCTCCTATGATACGCGTGTTCTGTATGCAGATCGAACGGTGGTTAGGATGAACGGAGATGTGGGCAGGAATTAGTGGCGATGATGAGATCCAGATCGAGAGACCCACAAGGGACTCGGACTAGTGTTGACAATTACGAAGTTACATAGGCATATGTTGGAGACGTCTGGACCGTGATTGCGACAATTTGGTCAGTGAATTATAGGAAGGTCCGAAAAAAAATACACACACACACGCGAGTATATTAAACATTGGTAGTCGAAATACCACTACTAGTAGTTTTTATATCTCTGCTTTTTAGTGCACTGAGAAAACAGTTTATTTATAGTAAAGAAATACATTTAGTTGGCACTTTTATTCAAATATTCATTAACTGTTACACAATTTGTTAGTTGTTGAAGAATAGTCTCTTTCTTTGTATAGTCTATAGTATATAGTATACTCATAGTATTTCTTTGAAAAAAAAATGATTTATTCGGTCGCGTTTATTTCTCATAACTCAGTAGATGTTTATGGTCATCGAATAACGAGTTGAAATTGTGATATGATAATACAGTTCAAAGGAGTAGAGATTTGTTCATTAATATATTTAGATTTGGGGCCGTTAACGTATATTTGCACGTATAGTTAACAATTAACCGATTTTCATTCGAAGCGACTACCTCGGACGCATTTGAGCCAAGAGTCACACAGTTGACGCGACAACTTCTCCATTTAAAGCCTTATATACGCGAAAACTAACAGAAATTTTCATTAAAAAAAATTGTTTATTCCATTAGCCTGAACGGTTAGGAATATTTTAAGCTTTACGGAATTTAAAAATTCCAAAAATTGTTGAAGTTACAGCATTTAGAGCGTAAAAACATTTATTTTCTTGAAAGCAGGTGCGCTAGATCGGCAACTGCCTTTTTCTATTGTTCACTTATTATCCCTGCATAGAATCGTGTAACGGTAAAGGTAACGCGTTTTGTCAGTTTGGTCTACGATAAAAGTAACGGTTTTTTTTCGGTTCGGCACAAGCATAAAACCAGGAAGGGGAAGTCAAATTATTTAGTCGGAATTGAGACATTGTAGAGGCAAGACAAAATTGTGAGCTGAGACAGTTATATTTTAACACAAGTGATTGTGAAAAAACCCATACTAGTTTAGATAGGAAGGGTTTACGATTCATGGGAGGACGCTCAGGCATTGGTAAAAAACGTCTTTTTCACGACAATCAGTATACGAAAAAATCGGAAGCCGAACTAAACACAAGTGCGTTTGCAAAAAAATTAAAAGTGTCGACAGTACTCGATGTAGATATTGACCGCGCACATGGCTACGTAATCGTAAATGTTCTATCCGTGTTCAGTGCAATTGCTTCTCTCGTAAAGTGTACAACTTGTAACAGTGACATCAGGTTCTCTGAAACACGAGTTGGAGGGTTGGGATTTACCTTATTTATCAAGTGCGAGAAGTGCGAGCAAAAGGAGATAAGTTCGAGTCCGCCTAAAAGTTATTGTTATAAAATCAATCGCAGCCTCACGTTGGCTATGCGATTATTAGGTGTTGGATTGACGGGAATGAACATTTTTTGCGGTGGTATGAATCTTCCAAAATACTTCAGTCAAACGCTCTACGACAAAATTACCAAACAAATACGAGATGCAGCCAAAGAAGTTGCAGATTCGTCTATGCGAATGGCAGCTGTCGGAGGAAAAAAAATACGGCAGAAAACGAGAACGCCAAAGACGCTAAAGATGGAATCGCCGTCTTCGGGGATGGTTCTGGGAGAAAAGGAGGTTTTTCTTATCACATTAACTTAGGACATTATCGTCAAGTCGTCATTTTATAAGACCTGCCACTCGTGGAGTGAAAAAGGGAACAGAACAATCTGAAGAACGGTACGTAGAACATAAAGATACATGCACAAGTAACCATAAAGGAAGTTCTGGAAAGATGGTTGAAATGTTCAGCAGATCTGAAGATTTACACGACACCAAATATTTGTATTATGTTGGAGATAGCGATGCAAAAACATTCAAGAGTGTAACAGAAGCCCATCCGTATGGAGAGAACATTATGACACGTAAACGAGGATGCATTGGTCATATTCAAAAACGAATGGGCAGCAGACTCCGCAACGTCAAGAAACAAACAAAAGGTCTCGGAGGAACAGGCAAATTGACTGCAAAATTGATTCACGAATTGACAGTGTTTTATGGATTGGCTGTGAGAAATAATTGTACGTCTATCGATGACACGAAGGAAGGAATGTGGGCAATATATTATCACAAGTGCTCAACCGATGAAAATCCTCAACATGACAACTTTCCTTCTGGAAAAGAAAGTTGGTGCACGTGGCGACAAGCCGAAGCCGCAAACACGCTCGACTCATATACCCATAAGCCTGCACTCGATAGAACTGTGGCAGAAGCGATCAAAACAGTGTATGAAGCACTTAGTAACGACGAGTTACTGGAGAGATGTTAGGAGGCTTCCCACAAAATAATAACGAGTGCTTGAATTCTGATATTGGGAAAATTGCTTCGAAAAATTCATGGAGTGGTTTAACGATTGTTGAAATCGCCGCATATATTTCAAATTCAATCTGAAAAGGCAACAAAGGAAGGAAGGATTGCCGCCAGAAACTACAAAAAACATGCTGGAGACGTTTTAGATGCCGAGGAAGGCCCCGCATATAACGCAGGATGCTATTAAATAAGGTAAGATTGCACTTATAATAGATACCGCGCGGCGCGCCCGACCGCCAACTTCAAAGCCGTTTTTCCACGATTCACTTTTTTGAACCTTTTAAAAGTTCTAACTCTTGAACGAAGGTTCAGATCGCTTTGAAATTTTTACAACATATTGTTAGTATCATCGCCTATCGTGTGAACCACAGAAACAAAAATGTCAATGACACAAAAAAATATAAAAAATAAAATATCGACAGAAAATTGAGTAAATAAATTTTAAGTTTCGAATTTTTATTATAATAATTTGTTTAAATAATATTGTTGGTTTACACTGAAGATACATTCATTATGCAATTGTATCATCATTTTTTCATTTTTTTTTTAGACACCCACATCGATGCCAAGAACTTTCACCATCAACGCGGAATTCAATCTGAAAAGGCAACAAAGGAAACAAGGATTGCCGCCAGAAACTAAAGAAAACATGCTGGAGACGTTTTAGATGCCGAGGAAGGCCCCACATATAGCGCAGGATGCTATTAAATAAGGTAAGATTGCATTTATAATAGATACCGCGCGGCGCGCCCGACCGCCAACTTCAAAGCCATTTTTTCACGATTTACTTTTTTGAACCTTGTGAAAGTTTTAACTCTTGAACGAAGGTTCAGATTGCTTTGAAATTTTTACAACATATTGTTGGTATCATCGCCTATCGTGTGAACCACAGAAACAAAAATGTTAATGACACAAAAAAATATAAAAAATAAAATGTCGACAGAAAATTGAGTAAATAAATTTTAAGTTTCGAATTTGTATTATAATAATTTGTTTAAATAATATTGTTGGTTCACACTGAAGATACATTCATTATGCAATTATATCATCATTTTTTAATTTTTTTTTCAGACACCCACATTGATGCCGAGAACTTTCACCATCAACGCGCGCGCAAAAAAATACATTACTTTATTATGTTATATCTCCGCCATTTGTTAATATTTCTGATTTTTTTAGATATACCTAACCATGTGCATAAATGATCTGTAGAAAAATGTTGTCTATATATGCGTCTATTTGGTAATAATTTAAAAATCTTCTGTTGAACCAAATATAGCCCTGTTAATAGTTAGCAAATAACTGTTAAAAATCGACGACTTTTTTCAATTAATCATTTGTTAATAGTTAACAAATCTGGACTTGAGATAAGCATCGTACATTTGGCGTTTACTTTGTATGCTACCATGGCCCTTTGTCGCACAAGCTCGTTCGTGCGCAGACGCGACGTAGATACGACCGATGTACACTGGAGACTGTGCGTGACCGCATGTCAACTTGCCTAGAGGATATCAGTTTGTGACCATGAAAACGTGAATTTATTCTCTGCGCCCATGGCATCAATTAACGATTTGCTTGTTTTTTGGAACCTGCCAAATCTTTAGGAAACTTTCGAAAGTATATATAGAGAATATTAAATTATGCATTAGAGCAGGGATGGTCAAGATGTCGACCGCGGGACCGGTCAACCGCCTATTTTCTATGAAAGTTGTTCCTTGCTCTACGACGTACTGATGCTACCATCTTTGTTGTCCTCCGATTAACAGACCTTCTACTTGTGGAGGACATATCGTTGTCCAACGATTTGTCCTCTACAAGTAACAAGGAACAACTCTCATTTTCTATGAGAGTTGTTCCTTCACTTGCCCACTAGCACTATAGTGCTACATTGATTCAACTGCACATTCATCTACCGACAATCAATGAATGACTTTGTCCAAATGTTCACTTGGTAACTACACGAATCTTGATCTGTGCGAATATGAAATATCGTTCACTCAACTATCCTTCACCTCTGGAACAACTTTTCTACTGATCTCATTGAATAAACGCCTCAGTTATAGGAAACAAGTATTTATATGATATTATTACAAAGCATTGGGTTAGACCAACTTTATATCTATTGGCTGTTAAGAACAGGTCTTTTCCATTAAAGTACCCATTTCTTAACTATTACCAAATCTCATTTTGTGACAATTCAGAGGCTCAAATGAATGATTCATTAACTGTCAGAAGATATTCATTTCGCCATATCCAACTTTACCATTTGTTAATAGTTAACAAATCCTGGTACATAGAAATAAATTGTTTTCTCAGTGTAGGGTATCACACTTTTTATAACGACAAAACGCCGGCATTCGAATTCAAAATATTCACGGTAGTCGTATAGAAGTGAAATTTGAGCTCCTGTTCTTCGTTTGCAGGTTTACGTGTTTATTTTCAGCAAGGGTGAAGGACATTTACAGGACAGTTTTTTCTTGATTTCCTTATTTTTATGATAATACAAAATTATGTTCTGCAGATTTCACGAATATCTGAATCTCCTGAAGAATGTTTGAGCGATTTTTGTAGATTAAATCTGCCAAAAATATTGGCATTTTGAAATAAATCGTTTTTAATGCATTCCAACGAGGCAAACGGCAACCTCATGGATATTTCAGGGATCATCACAGTCTAATGGGTCGAATAATAGCTCATTTTTGCGATTTTTTTTCTTCCGATGGTTAAAATACGCTAATCCGTCCATTTTTAATGTCGAATCAAAGCACTCATGAAGAACAGAAAATACATTTTTAAACGTTTTTTTTACATTTTATTAACGGTTGAAAATGTCTTTAAAAAAAGGAGTTCTCATGGTATACACGGTTGTGGTCGTAAATATTATCTGAAACAAAAGTTGTGAAAAAGTAATTAATCAGTATGGAAGGCGGTATCTTGGTGTGGGGTTTTTTAAATCAAAATTGACAAAATGGCGGCGGTTTGAAAAAAGTATCGAAATTAGCCTAGTTTTTCGACAGTTTTTCGTTGAAAAATATGAAGATTGAAAAAAAAGCTTTGATAGCAAGATAAAGAATGCTGTGAAAAATGTTGTGTCAAAATTTGAGACGGATAGCTTGGAAACTCTTTCTTTAAGAGTGTACGCCGTTTTGAAAAATGACATTTCGAGAAAAACGCGACCGTCCGCGCCAGGTCTCACGCAGCTGGTCGAATCCCTTTTTCTGATCAAAGCTGTAGCAACCAGAACAATTCGAATTTCGCCCCAAAAATTGAACAGCATGTTTATAACCGTCGATCCTATTGGATAATGAAAAAATAATTTTTTTTGAAAATTCTACTCTGTGATGATCCCTTAATCACCACGTTGCGATGAAACATTGGTAATCCGTAATAAGTTCATCCGCAATCTTGAGCTTAAATTCTGAAGGTAAAAACGATCGAAGATCCTGTCCGGGAAAATGATGCTGCTATGTGTAGTAAACTTTTTTTGTCATACAAGAGACCAAAGAGGTTCAAAGTTAGTGCACTGGCAATTGAGATATTTCTTGAGCTATACGTTATCCAAAATAAGATTCCTACTAGACATTGCCCGTTCTTAGGGAAACATCTGATGGTGCGCTCCAGTATTCTCCGAATGGAGGCACGTGCAAAATTTCATGGTGACCTCCATTTTTCGAAATTATATTGCGCATCTTAGAAACCATACGTCCCAAAAGCAACTCATTTTTACGGAACTTATACGGAGACGAAATGTCAACAGTACGATTGGGAGGCGTGTTTAAGCCTCCCGAGTTGGGACTCGATTTTGGTCGAGTCCCAACTTACCAAATCATGTGTTATCATCCAAAGTGGTTGAACGATGTCTCGCGACATCACTTTACTTGTTGAGGTGACAACGTTCATTTGAGATCTGATATTACCTAAAATGCCACCCGTTGGCACGTATCCTTCACATAAACTAATAGGCGAGAGAAATACATAAAACATATCTGTTCACCGCACCGTGTACGTGGGAATGAACAATGCCATCGCAACCTACACGTGACATACTCCGGAGTCGTGATTTTTTGTCCACCAACTGATAGCGGGGGTATTTTCTCGCTTTCAAGCTATGCTTGCGCCCATTATCTTGATAACTATTCAAAGAAATCATTTTGAGGCGTTGTGGTGAAGAATCTTATACTGACGGAGCTACAATTCGATTCAGCCTCCTCAAACTTCTGATATACTAAGTTTCATCCAAAACCCATAGAAACTATCAGAATTTTTGAATGTGCACATATATTAGTCATTAGCAGTCAATTGGTTAAATAGAGATAACATGCATATGCACACAAATTTAAATAAGAATCCGATTGGTAGTTCTCGAGTTATCACGTCACCTTCATAACTCGAGAACTACCAATCGGATTCTTATCAAATTTTGTTCGTTTTGGTTCAAAATATCACAGCCCGTCCACTAAATGCATGGAATATTTCATAAAGCCAAAATAAAATCAAATACTACTTGAGTTCTACCTCAATGATTTTGTATCATATTTGTCATTCTCTCACCTTCGGATATGATTTTTTTTGTAGAAAATATTTCGGCGACACACGGAATCGAACCTGTAACCCACTGCCTGAACTACGTACGCAGCCCCTACGGTACCAAGTGTATGTATCATCTGAAACGCAGATATGGCATAAGAGAGTACATTAATTCCTTTAGTTACTCGTTATATCAGGTAACTATATCAACAAGGTAGCGCCATTGTGACAATTAGAAAGTTTGATCAAATACCATGTTATAGATTTTTCAAAACTTAACCTGTGTGTGTGTGTGTGTGTGTGTGTGTGTGTGTGTGTGTGTGTGTGTGCGCGTGCGCGTGTGCGTGTGCGTGTGCGTGTGCGTGCGTGTGTGTGTGTGTGTGTGTGTGTGTGTGTGTGTGTGTGTGTGTGTGCACGCGCGCGTGTACGAAGGATTTTTACGTTAAATGGAGAGGGGAAGAGCGAAAGGGAGGGATTAAATACATCTGTAGGTTATGTTTGATACTGTACAATTTACATTCTATGCGCATTTGGCAATGCGCATAGAATGTAAATTGTACATATGTTTAACTGTACTGTAACACACATAAATGTATTATTTAAGACACATTTGATATCTAAACGTGTAAATGTCTGTAATTACATGGACTGCTTTTTTTTAATAAGACATCAATAACATTTTGAAGTTTAATGCGTTTCAAGTGTTTAAAAATACATGTCAAATGTGTTTGAATTTTCTGTAACTCACATAACCGTGTTGTTTTAAGTTGTGTGTGGTATTTACAGGTGTTAATTCATAAAATTACACACTTTAAATGTAGCAAATAACACACATGGATGTTCAATGCTGATATCGTCTATAATGTGGGTCCGTGGCGACCGAGTTGAGTATCATCCATGTTCAATCTCGTTGCGGTTTAGCCAATTCCGGGAGCCTCTATTTTTACTCGTTTAGGTACGTCATCACCAACTGGAGTCATACTTTGAGGTCATTTGAAAATGTTTGGGGTCAATTCCGCTGCAGCTCGTTCTCTGGAGCCCCTACGTCAAAATTATTCCCTCGTGAAGTAGAAGAGCGTACAAGTATTATATACGAGGTAGTGACGAATGAGGGGCATAGATAACACGATCCTACCCCTAATGTAATGTAAGTTACGCCTTTTTGTTCGCCAATGGACGATAGATGTATAAAGGAAGTACATCACAGCTGAATTCTTCCGTGTACCGCAATGGACTTTATCTATATATGTTGCGTGGAATGGTTTCGAGGAGGATGAAGGGGTTTTGGAAATTCGGTAGGATATTGAAACGACCGCGGCCTATCCTCATCCCTCTTCATCAGTGAACCGGAATGCGCGCCCAGCTAATTAACGATATTTCACTGGTAATTAAACGAGAGAACTTTCGACTTCTATGTGTATGGCTCTCCCTGTCTCTCTGGCTCTCTCTCTCTCTCTCTCTCTCTCTCTCTCTCTCTGCATCTCCCTCTTACTCTCTATTTACATTCCATTCGTGAAGTAAGCCAAGACGCTGTGGGTGCTCTCTCGTAGTCGACCAGGGAAGCCTGAGAGCTTCCCCAGCCCAAGGATCCTTCCGACCGCACATTTTCTATGCTCTTGCTCGCTTCCGTTCCACCACCGGAAGTGCAGCAAATAGAGATAGTCGGAGAGAGAAAGAGAAGGGGGAGGGAGAGGAAGGAAGACAGAGGAACTGCTAAAACGTAACTACTGAGTAAACCACTATTGGCTCTCCCTTTTACTCTTTTACGATGAAGCCACAAGAGAAACCAATCTCATCCTCACTATCGTATCTGCTCTTTCTCTCTTTCTCCCTCTCTCTCTCTCTCTCTCTCTCTCTCTCTCTCTTCGTTTTTATTTTTTCATCCCTTTAGTCCTCGTTTTCTCTCTCTTCTGCTCATGTCTTCTCGGACATTCTCGTCCTTCCAGCGTCGTGCTTTATCCGTTCCAAGCGCGTTGATTTGGCGAAGGTCATTCTCGCGCTTGCCCTTTCTTCTGCAATCTGTGAAAAATCCGCCTGCATAAAATCACTACCGAGACTTCCTTGCTACAGGACTCAAAATATGACAACTAAAATGAACGCGTTGACCAAGATTTCTCAATCGTAACGTGCGCCACCAGGAAATTCGTACTATAACTCTATCACTGAGCTGAACATATTGGAGGATTGAAACTTGCAATAGCCTAGTACCACATACAGCTAGTTTCCAAAGACGAAATAAAAAAACGTAGGCAAGTCTGAAAAATCGTAGGTCCGATTTGGAGACAGATTGATCGAGACGCGGTTCACTTCCCCCATTCGATAGTTACCGAATTCCACACCCTCAATACAAGCAATCATCATCAAAATACTCGTCCAACGAAGTATGAATCTCAACGTGAATGTACAAGGCCTAGATAGATTTGCTCGTTTCATCATTGGTATCTCGAATTAATGGATCATCGATATACAACGCGTAGACACCGGGACTAATTAACCGTGGCAATTAGCGAATTCTTTCAGACTAGTTCACAATGCACATCTCATACCGGATACCGCTAAACATGTTTGAACGAAAGATGGAAAGGAAAAGAGAAGAGAAACAACACAACCGCGAAAAAGAATTGCATTGATGATTTCCTTCGTGGTTATTTATCAACTCTTTTCTTCCACCATTTTTTTCAATCTTTCCTTCTCCTTCATCCCTTAACAACTAAGCTATCCCACCCTTCTCGCCCGGTGCGCGAAAAGACATTTCTTCCTTGCCATTCCGACCCAGTGGGCTCCACAGACATGAAGAGAAAGAAAGACAGGAAAAAGGAGATCTCGGAACAAGAGGGTGCTGGAGGAAAGAGACAGATGGAGGAAAAAATAAACGGCTAAATTAAATGGATATATGCGCGCATACACGTCGTATGCATACCTATGTATACATAAGGTGTACCTACATAGTTAACGTCCTCGTTGCGGAGACCTTTCTAATTAGTACCATTTATAAAGAACGCGCCGTTACCGCACACGGATCTCCAGCCCCTGCTTGGGTCGTGAGAGAGCCCGGTCTCGCGCAGGGCCGCGCGCTTCCTCGTATTCCGAACTCTGCCATTTTCCTACTCCCGTCCATTTTGTGGGGTACGACCAGTATAATATCCGAAATCACGGGATATTCGATTGATTGAACATACCTTTCGCGACAGGGACTAGGGAGAGTGTCAAGGATTTGGCGCGCGAGAGGTGGAGAGGAGCCAGAACCCGGAGTTGATTAAGAATTATCGAATTCCGTTTGTTTCGGGAACTCGTTATGAAGTTTCGAGTCAGGTCCGGAAAAGGACGAAGTTTCGCTCCAGTTGAATGGAAATTGAGGAAAGTCCAGCTATACCGGCCTACTGTGCAATTACACACAGACACACGCAAATACATATGTGTGTACTATACGTAAGGGGATCGCAATAAGAGGGAAGGTTCGTCTGTAGCGAAAAGTGGTTTACCGGTGATGATGACGGTGTGGTTGGCAAGCGCGGCCCTGTGGGCTTATCTCTCCCAACCTCCCCCTCTCTTTACTTTCCGCAGAAGGGTGGTTTTAATTACCCCTTCCAGACTGCGGGAAATACCAACCCCGTTAGTGGATTCATTTAGTCACATTTATACTCAGAGCGCCGTTATACCAGACCTCACCACAGGGGGGCACTCGCGCGCCCGCACAACCCACCAAGCCAACCGTTCAAAGTAGACGTGTCTGTTTGTGTATGATTGTGTGTGCTCGTATGTGCATACGTGCCCGTTAGTACGATCCTTCTTTCCAATCTCATCCTCCTGGTACTCGATCCCAACGGCCTCAATCCAACGTACATATAGACTTGCCGAGGTTCACGTATGTAGCTAATTACATATGTTTGCATTCAGCGAATTCGTACGTACGAATTCGTGAGACAAGTATAAATAAAAAATATTCGCGGCCTCTTGTCGTTGTTATCGCTTCTAATCGAAATACCATCGCTTTTGGCCCAAACTCAGTTATAGACACTTTGCAAAACAGAAAAAGTTTATTGTATTCTCTTCACGAACCCGAATATTTAACAAATAACTGATTTTCGTCTATAATAAAGTAAAACTACAGCCTGGTAATAGTACAGCCAATACTGGTGAAATTGCAAGCCAAGTTACCGAACTTATAACGAAAACTTACGACTCTAAAAACGGTCCCATTTATACTGCACTTTATGGAAATAACACGCTGGCCACATTTTTATATAATAATTTATACACTAAATAACTCTAGATGCCTTATATAAACTGCCCACGCGTCTGAAAACATCTAAAGATTTCGTAACGACAATAAAAACAGAGGGTCACCGAATGTTAGAAGGAAATATTAATTACAAAACTTAGAAAAATGTGTCTAGCAGAAGAATTTTCGTAGCCGCGACTTTTCCGAGAAAATGTACAATGGGGCCATTCATAAAACACGTGACGCAGTGAGGACGGCGGGGGGGGGGGGGGTGGTAGGCAAATCGTGACACTTTGTCACAGGGGCTGGGAGGGGGGTCGAGCAAAAGTCACGAGACGCCATAAGCATATTAGATGAGAGTTGATCAATGCCAAACTACAACCCCTACGAGGTCGGCGCCGTGAGACAAAATGTTCAGAAAAATCCGGGCTTTATTTTTGTCCACAGCGTCAAAGTCAGGGAAGCTCATTTTGGTGGTGAAAAAGTGGGCTGAAATTCTGAAAGATCAGTTTTAATTCAATAACTCTTTGGAAAAAATTCGTACAATTTTTGTTTAAATGGAAATCTTGTAGCCCTTGAAAAGACGCGTCGATCGAGTATTTGATCATCCCTCTCCGATATCTTCAGCCCCAAAAAATTTTTGAAATATTTTTTTAAAATTCGTTTATTGTATAACTAAAAAACAATTGAATTGAGTATGGTTCAAATGTATGAAACGTAGAAAAAAATCTTCTTTATATTTTCGTTTCTATGGACCACCCTTGAATTTTGCTTTTTCTAACGCCTCTCGGGGGTTGAAAATTCAAAATGACATTCTGGGAAAACTATTGATCATATGAATTCACCGCCGTGAAACGATTTGTACCTTGAACCTTCCGCTACATTTTTGTCCACAGCGCTAAACTCGTATCTCTTTATTTTCGATTTCTAAAAGTGGGGGAATGTACCAAAAATCAGTATTTTGAGAATAACTGTTCGAGAAATTTGTTTCGAACTCCATTCAAATGAAAAAGTTGTAGCTCTCAAAAATACGCGTCGATTGGGTATAAAATCATCCCTTAACTTCAAAAGTACCTTCCCACATAACGAATGACGAAACACGCTGAAAGTTTTGTTTTCGTGATTACTCAAAAAACGGTTAATTTTACCGGTGCCGTTTGAATATACGAAATGTAAGGAATTGACATTCTCTACATTTTCGTTCATATAAGTAACCCTCGAATTTTGCCATATTTACATCCGTTAACGAAAATAAAAATATTTTTATCTTTTGCCGGAAAAGTTTTGACTGTATGAACATTTTTTTGTCCCACGGCGCCGAGCTCCTAGGATTTTAGTTTGTCGTCAATCCACCTCCATCCACCCCATCCCCCTTCATCGCCTAAAAAAAACCTACGCCCCGATTTTTAGGCAAACTTGGATTTAGCACCACCGGAACCTACAAAATAACCCGTCAAAAAAATTAGCCTTCTTTAAATTTTTTTCTTATTTCAATAAACAGCACGACTGTACTGAGTATATTGTCAGTATATTTAAATAGCATTGTCCGCGCAATAACACAAAAAAATACACGTGATATGCCACAACACCCCGCCTGCCCCTAGCGTGATTAATCGTGATGTTATCTAAACCCTCCCCCCCCTCCTATTTGAGCGTTATGTGATTAAGGGGTTAGGCCACTCTAGGGGCCGAAAAAATAGGCTTTTTGGGGATTTTTTTTCTTCAGAAAAACTACAAAATAAATCGAGGTTACAAAAAAGGATGTTTATCATACATATCAGTGACTGTATACAATCGTTTTTTTGAAGCGATTATTTTCAAAATGGCGGCTGTGTAACGTTTATCTCAAAACTACATTTTTTAAGTTGGCCGGAAACATAACTTAGACAATTTTCAACCGATTCACTTGAAATGTTGAATATATCTTCAAAAATACATTGTTTATGGAAATACGTAGGATTTTTAAAAATATTGCATAGTTTATTTGTTATTAACAATTATCGGACGAAATTTTTCACTTTCCAAAAATTTGCCTAAAAAATCGTCAGATAATTTTTAATAACAAATGAACTATGTGATATAAAAAAAATTCTACGTACTTCCATAAACAATGTATGTTTCACGATATATTCAACATTTCAAGAGAATTGGTTGAAAATTGTCCGAGTTATGTTTTCGGCCAACTTGAAAAATGCAGTTTTGAAATCAACGCTGCACAGCCGCCATTTTGAAATTAATCGCTTCAAAAAATTATTGTATACAGTCACTGTACGCCAACGAAAAAGGAAATGAGAACCGTCAAAATATTTTTCGCGAACCCATGGAGTATTTGGTCGCCATTTTGAATTTAGACTACCAGTGACCGCCTTTCCATAACGGTTAAAACAAGAAAGAGCGACACGGAATTTTTGCAAGGTTAAAAGCACATAGTGACTGGGCTAACATGCAGCACGAGCTTTTATTCATTTATCACCTTTGCCAGCTTGTTTTGCACAACAAAGTCAACCTTCGTTTAACGTATGGTGTTACCTGTAGTCGATTGCGTAGGTTAACGTATGGCGTTAACCTGTAGGTACCTGTACACGTATGGTGTCCCTGTAGTCGATTGCGCAATGTAGTTTTTAATCAGAGTTCATCAATTCCTCGCTGGACACAAAAATAAATGTTCCACTCAAGCGACGCTGGTGAAGATCGCGCCCGATGTGTTATATTTATGCATATGTTATTTATGAAAGGTGCATAAAAATAAAAAAAATACTGATGATTTTTTTTAAATTTGGAATACCTGTCTAATGTTACACATAGGCTGTATATTTATACTGAAAACAAATTATAATAAAAAAGTGCCAATCCCATTAGTAATTGTTTACGTCTGTATGTTATTTTCTTTACTTTTCAAATACTTACGTTTTTCGTGCTTCGGTTTCCGCTATTGCAGCAAATGCATTACGAAAAACGTTTTCAGGATTTTTTCATACCCCTTCGTTGTTTCTTTTCAATTATATATTTCGTATTCATTGAGGTCTCAATTAATTCCTGAGTTCCAACGTATACGCTTGCGGGTTTTTACGTACAGTACGACCTCGATTATTCAAACTCTCAATTATCCGAACGATGACTTAGTTTATCCGAACGTTGGCGCGAAAGATGCACTGTTGCTCGCTGCCACCGCCGTGAGCAACAATAACCAACCCAACGCAACTTCTCCTTCTCAAACGGCTGCGAAACTTAGCCGCTCAAAAACGCGCTGCAGCCGTTCGGCAATTAAAAACGGACGATTTTATAAAAAAAAAAAAATTAAAAAAAGCATTAGACTTTTTTCAGGTGTTTAAAGTACACACACACACGCATATATATATATATATATATATATATATATCAACATTAATATATTAGTTAGTATGTACTATTTTTATGTAAAAAGGTGTTGTATATGATCTCGTCCCAAAAAACCCACGTTTCGATTATTCGAACTTTTGATTATCCGAACTAGTCTCGGTCCCAATTGGTTCGGATAATCGAGGTTCTACTGTATAGCCCTTCCCAATTGAATTCCCTTTCCAAGGAGACTATAGGGAAGGAGTCCGATCTCCGTATTCTGGCGCGGCCGTAAAAGTGGGACAAAATTGGGTTTCGCACAAGCGGCGCAGGGGAAGTTAATCATTGTGTGCTGTATATATATGTATGTTCTGCGCATGCATTGTTATCAGCTGTCTGTGTTGTTATTAACTGTCACATGAGCTGAAAATTTTAATTTTCTTAACCTTAATTCAGTTTATAAATAAATTTCGTGTAGCTGAAGTAGTGCCTTAAGATTTTTCTACATTTAAGTCGTAGCGCCATAACCCACCTAATTATGAAAAAAAAACCTTAAAAAATGCTATAACGATTTATATCCGACGTAAATATACATTCCATTCAATTGTGGTCTGGTGGCCGAGATTATAGTGTGTTAAATATGTAGAAAATGTCAGCGACTGGGACATGCGTGTGTAAATTGCAACCTCACATATCACTGCGTCAAGTGTAGTGCTTCACACGAAAACGGAAAACGCACTTTAAATAACTCATCAGACAAACAGCTCCACCGATGTGCTAATTGCAATAACCTAGATCACCCAGTGATCATAAGTGATGCGTATACTACAAGGTCATATACAAACGCTCATAAAGTGAGAGGCATTAGACAACGATAACTCATTAAAAGAATTGAAGTGATGCACCCGAAAGTCACATCGGAAATATCCTTTGCATAAGCTATGGCACTACCCGCAGTGACAGTAGCAACACAGACATTCGCTACGCAGTAGCGAGCATCATCCACAGCATCACAATACTTGCGCGTATTCTCGCTGTGGAAATTGCAATAACCCAGATCACCCAGTGAACTATAAGTGATGCCTATACTATAAGTTTATATAGATACGCTCATAAAGTGACAGACATTAGACAACGACAACTCATCGAAATAATTGAAGCGATACACCCGAAAGTCACATCGGAAATATCCTTTGCATAAGCTATGGCACCATCCGTAACAGTAGTAGCAACACGGAGATTCGCTACGCAGTAGCAAGCATCATCCGCAGCATCACGAGATTCACCGCAATCATGAGCCATCATTTTACATTTATTAAAATAATATCGAGACTTAAAGATGCTGATAACAACGGTCCATAGTCTACAATCTAACGACTACTAAGATACGTTAGTTTGTTAAGATAAATTTTACACACAATATAAAAAAAACTGTATGGCACCTCGTGAGGTACTGGTTTCGATTCTCTCTTCGTGAAGTTTTTTTATAACTAAATTATTTTTAATTGAAATTATTTGCTACACCTTTTATCGGCAAATTAGTTTGATTATTGATTACATTTGTTATAAGAATCATAATAACGCAAACAAAAATAGTAATAATTCTTAAAAGCTATTAACGTTAATGTGTTTATTGATGGTTGACGGTTTTTTTGTAACTATCCAAAAATGCATTATAAAAATTATTTACAAAGTTATAATGAATTTTTCGTAAATAAACAAAAATTCAAGAACTTTGTAAAAATGGTCATACCAATTATTGCATTAAACTAATTAGACGAACTAGATGGCAAAAAAACAATCTTAGTGTGCGATAGATGTTTTTTTGACAAGGGTCAACAATTGAGCGCCATTACAGTCGGTTTCACTCTGTGCACCGGCTGTATTACTATATTTTTGATGCACTACGGACACGGACAACGCCTACAGGCCATATTTAACACCACGCCCTTGGGTCAAATTTACGGGCGTTTCTTATACCGTCTCACCATACGAAGATTGGACTCCTTTCCTATCGCCTCCTTGTCCCTTCCTATCATTCCCTATCCGCACTTTACTAATCTAACCTAACTCCCGTTGCGTTCATAGCCGTCTTAAGCTACACTATACCGCCTTTGCCGAGGGTACGGGGAAACTGTGGAAAACCCGCACCGATACAGACAGCTCTACATTCCTCTGATTCTCTGGTGCACAGACTTTAACTCAAGTATTTACATCAAGTATATACACTAAGGCATCAGAAGTATTGGCCCTCCACTCGCTGATTGTTGCACCAACCGGTCCACAACTAAGCGGTACCACTTCGAGTATTGGCCACGCACAATGCTGCTTAATTCGAAATTATTCAGAAAATGTAACACTTCATTATTTATTTTGCTTTCATGCTACAAGGAATTATAGGGCATGCGTGATATTTCTTTGAACCTCGAGCAACCACTAAATATTCATTGGCAGGCGAGAGCGTTCGCGGGGTTAATTTAAAAATTATAAAGAGTAAATTCATGGGTGGGAAGCGGACGAAAAAAATTGATTTTTTAATGAAAATTTGTATTTTTGGGTGGCTTGAGCGACCTCAATATTTTTTAACCGAGCGCTGCTTCGGCGACATTTTTTTTCTTTAAAGAAGATAATTAGATGGTGAGAAAAAGGGGAAAAAATGGAGCTCAAATTTGTGCGACCCTTAGGTGGCTTGCCAAAAAATGAGTTTTTTGGGATTTTTTTGAGAATACTGAATAAGAAGCCAGAATGAGGCTTGGAGAGTTTGATCTACATGCTTGACGTACACAAAAAAAATTATGAAAAAAATACAAAATGGCGGCTTAGGCGTAGCTTCGTTAAAAGCGTTTTATTAGACGCTGTGCGGGAGGTAGCAGAACTTTAATGGATCTTAAGAAATCGGTCTTAATTTTTTTATACAACGCGGCTTGTTGATAGATCGTGAAATTCGTGTGCACTTTTTTAGAGAATCTATCTAAAAAGCAAGAGTTAAAGTTTAAGTCCATCGGATGAAAACTACCCAAATTATGCGTACTCCCGATTTGAAAAACGTAGTTTCGAGAAAAAAACGCGTTAAAAGATTTTAAGCTGATTTAGAAGCTATCGTCCACACGAGGGAATTTTAGCTCTCATTTCAATTCTGCGTATACCGGAGGAGGCATTTGGTAGTAGGTCTTTAGTTGTTAGGTCGTTGTATATTTGTTGTACAACGACTAGACTAAACGACTCTAAATTGTTACTTTCACCGTCTAGCCTGTTTAGTGCGTTTCAGAGTGCTCGGAGAGCCTTCAAAAAACAGCCCTTAAAATCAAAAAGAAAGCCAATGGCGTATAATTCCTTTGTATATGATTCTTGTGATTATTAGGTTTCATTTAGGCTTATAAAGAAAGGTAAAAAAAATCTACTCGGATGTAACCCCTTAGAGGAGGCACTGTAACTGCCCATTTTCGACAGTTTACTTTGGAATTTTTTGAAGAAAGGAATAAAATACATGGTCAAAAGAACTTCTAGGCTTCATTAGGTATACATTGAAGTATGTAAAAAAATGTGTTTGTCAAAAGAATACAAAATAGCAGCGCACGAGTCGCTATAGCACTGCTAGTTTTCAGCCAACCCTCTCCGCGGCACGCAGCAGAACTGGCGTAAATTTAATCCTGGAACTAAGAGTGAAATATTTTCGTCTATTATATTACTTTTAGCAGTCAAGTACCGAGAGAAATTAAAAAATAATTTAAAAAAATATAGACGAGTTTGAAAAAAAGTTCGTTTTTTCGATCATAATTTTCAAATAAAAAGTGATATACATTCTTTAGAAGTTTCAATTAATCAAAAAAAGTGCTCGGACTTGACTGTTAAAGCATTCTAAGAAGCTACAGTTCCAATTTCAATTTGATTGGGCGAAAATTGTTCGAGTTGTACTGCGTGCCAATTACAAAAACGTGGTTTTGAGAAGAACCTGTTTGAAGTTTTCGGTAGGCGCTAAAAAACCAATGCATGTGTGGATTTGGAGAAACAGGGGGGCTTTTTGAGTCGGTGGGTTGCGTGATCCTCATTCGGAACGGTTTTTACTTCAGGCTCAATTTTTTTAACGGTATTTTGTGTAACTGGTACTGCGTCTACTGGCGTGGCATCGCCGAAGGCGCTTTTCAGCGCTGGGAGACTCCCCTCAAAAATAGCTCGAAAACCACTTCAAAACTGTTTTTTCACCTATAAACGAATATGCATCATATTTTTTAAGGCTGAAAGGATTTTTTAAAAGTATTTAAAAAAAAAACGATTTTAGTTTTAAGGCTTTCACGGCTCTTTATGTAATGAGAAGAGTATGTGGCTTCCGGATGGAGGCCGTGTTGAGGATCAGCGTTGTGCCGACGTTTCGCAAACGTTACAGTCTGCATCATCAGGGCTGAGAACTCCGATACTGAGGCTCTCGTGTCTCAGGTATTCCTTATATAGTTGCAGTCATCGTTCTGGATCGCTGCACCAGCCAATCAGATGTTTTAATTGATCAGCTGGTCAATTAAAAAACCGGGAGGACGGTGTGCCAAATAGGATTGACGTGATATCCTCCATCTCTGTTTAGATTGTCCGGACGTTTTCGGATTTCCAAGCCTTCTCGGTGTTTCCTGGAAAAATAGCTGTTTGATGGGGCCAGGCTTTGGGCTTTGTCGAACTGGATGGCATGACCAGCCTCCATCCAATGTTCGGCCAGCGCTGATTGTGTAATATGGCCATATTTGATACACCGTTGATGTTCTTTGATCCGTGTACTGATCTTCCTCCCGGTTTCTCCTATGTACACTTTACCGCATGAGCAGGGTATCTTGTATACTCCTGGTGCACTTAATGGTGGTCTTTGGTCTTTTGCACCCGGAATCACTTGTGCTAGTTTCTTCTGAGGTTTGAAGATGACTCGCACGTTATGTTTTCCAAGGACCCTCCCTATGCGATCGGTTATGCCCTGAAGGTATGGAAGGGAAGTTGTTGCGGTTATTTGTCCTTCATTCTCCCTATCAGGTGCTGTAACCGTTTTCGGATCAGCTATTTTTCTTTTTAGATTTTTGATCGTTCTTTCGATGTTGCCTGGCTTGTAGCCATTGTCTCCTAAAGCTTTTCGTAGGTGTTCTAGTTCAACCTCCAAGGAGTCTGGTTCGGAGATCGCTAGAGCTCTGTAGACCAGAGAGCTTATGACCGACTGTTTTTGGGAAGGGTGGTGATGGGACGTAGCATGGAGGTATCTATCCGTATGCGTTTGCTTCCGGTAAACTTTATGGCCCAAAGTGCCATCGTTTTTCCGTTGCACCAGTACATCCAGAAAAGGGATTTGATTTTCCTGTTCTATCTCCGTGGTGAATTGAATATTGGGGTGCTGGGAGTTGAGGAAGGTTAAGAAATGATTGAGGTTTTCTTTGCCGTGACTCCAAATGACGAAGGTGTCATCGACATATCGGAACCAGGTGGAGGGCTTGAGGGAAGCTTCTTGCAGAATTCTGTTCTCGAAGTTCTCCATAAAGATGTTGGCGATGATAGGAGAAATAGGGGAACCCATGGCTGCGCCTGAAGTTTGTTCATAAAATTGGGATTGAAATTGGAAATATGTAGAGTTTAGGCAATGTTCTATGAGGGGCAGTAGGTTTTTTTTAATTGACCAGCTGATAATTTAAAACATCTGATTGGCTGGTGCAGCGATCCAGAACGATGACTGCAACTATATAAGGAATACCTGAGACACGAGAGCCTCAGTATCGGAGCTCTCAGCCCTGATGATGCAGACTGTAACGTTTGCGAAACGTCGGCACAACGCTGATCCTCAACACGGCCTCCATCCGGAAGCCACATACTCTTCTCATTACATAAAGAGCCGTGAAAGCCTTAAAACTAAAATCAGACGCCTACACGGAGAGGCCATTTTGGGTTCTGTTAACACCTTTTCCAAACTCAGGAAAACTCTGCACATCCAACTGTGCTCGTTAACATTCCTAAAAAGGTGCCGCGACCATCAAGTGGTACCAAAATGTTTTCAATTGAAAAACCCCTTTCCATCAAAACAAGCCAAAACTATCCTCCACCAGGCCTCGCTGAGACTGGTGAAAGAGAAAATATCTGTCACCAAAAAGCTTTTGGACCAAAATTCCCAAAAACTCCTTAAACTTCACCTACGTCTATCTGACTCTTTGGAACCACAGCTGTGGGAAGATCTTGACCGTGTCACTCACGAACAAGCCCTCCACTGTGCAGACCTAAGATCCAAGAATCAAATAGAAAAATTCGGGAAACTATGTCCGCAATCAAAGCAGCCCATCCTAACCCACACAGTTAAAAACCTAAGTAACCACACACTCTCCGCAGCTGAAACATCAGTCCTCGCAAAAGGGCACAATTTCGCCATTACACCAACAGAAATTCCAACCAGAGAAATCATCAGCCAGGTGGAAACGGCCATCTATCGTTTCCCACTGGATACTGGCGACGACATCAGGAAACGGATAAGCAATATTCTACACAAGGCAAAACCTCCGCAGCAGAATATCACGAAGGAAGAACACCTTGCTCTTCACAATTTGAACAAAAACAAGGACATCTTAATACTACCAGCTGACAAAGGGAATGCAACTGTCATCATGGATAAAACGGACTACTGCAGTAAATTTTTTAACCTGCTCGAGGACACCAACACGTACAAGAAATTATCACGTGACCCCACATCGAGTGTAGAAAAGAAAACAACAACACTTCTAAAGAAGGCTGGTCTATCAGAAAACCTAACCAAAGCCCTAACACCCAAGGAATCCCTACCACCCAGGCTTTACGGTTTGCCAAAAATACACCAAAACAACATCCCACTTAGGCCCATTGTTAGCAACATAGGCAGTCCTACATATCATTTGGCACGTTTTCTCTGCAAACCTTTGCAGGAACTCGTAGGCCTCAACAACTCCCATATCCAAAACTCTCGGGATTTTGTGAACAAGATCCAGACTATCAAGGTACAACCAGAAGACATTTTAGTGAGTTTCGATGTTGTATCCCTGTTTACAAACGTCCCAACCAATGAAACCCTAAGCATAGTTAAAAATTTCAAAAAAGTTGCCCCTAACCTACTGCCCCTCATAGAACATTGCCTAAACTCTACATATTTCCAATTTCAATCCCAATTTTATGAACAAACTTCAGGCGCAGCCATGGGTTCCCCTATTTCTCCTATCATCGCCAACATCTTTATGGAGAACTTCGAGAACAGAATTCTGCAAGAAGCTTCCCTCAAGCCCTCCACCTGGTTCCGATATGTCGATGACACCTTCGTCATTTGGAGTCACGGCAAAGAAAACCTCAATCATTTCTTAACCTTCCTCAACCCCCAGCACCCCAATATTCAATTCACCATGGAGATAGAACAGGAAACTCAAATCCCTTTTCTGGATGTACTCGTGCAACGGAAAAGCGATGGCACTTTGGGCCATAAAGTTTACCGGAAGCAAACGCATACGGATAGATACCTCCATGCTACGTCCCATCACCACCCTTCCCAAAAACAGTCGGTCATAAGCTCTCTGGTCTACAGAGCTCTAGCGATCTCCGAACCAGACTCCTTGGAGGTTGAACTAGAACACCTACGAAAAGCTTTAGGAGACAATGGCTACAAGCCAGGCAACATCGAAAGAACGATCAAAAATCTAAAAAGAAAAATAGCTGATCCGAAAACGGTTACAGCACCTGATAGGGAGAATGAAGGACAAATAACCGCAACAACTTCCCTTCCATACCTTCAGGGCATAACCGATCGCATAGGGAGGGTCCTTGGAAAACATAACGTGCGAGTCATCTTCAAACCTCAGAAGAAACTAGCACAAGTGATTCCGGGTGCAAAAGACCAAAGACCACCATTAAGTGCACCAGGAGTATACAAGATACCCTGCTCATGCGGTAAAGTGTACATAGGAGAAACCGGGAGGAAGATCAGTACACGGATCAAAGAACATCAACGGTGTATCAAATATGGCCATATTACACAATCAGCGCTGGCCGAACATTGGATGGAGACTGGTCATGCCATCCAGTTCGACAAAGCCCAAAGCCTGGCCCCATCAAACAGCTATTTTTCCAGGAAACACCGAGAAGGCTTGGAAATCCGAAAACGTCCGGACAATCTAAACAGAGATGGAGGATATCACGTCAATCCTATTTGGCACACCGTCCTCCCGGTTTTTTAATTGACCAGCTGATCAATTAAAACATCTGATTGGCTGGTGCAGCGATCCAGAACGATGACTGCAACTATATAAGGAATACCTGAGACACGAGAGCCTCAGTATCGGAGTTCTCAGCCCTGATGATGCAGACTGTAACGTTTGCGAAACGTCGGCACAACGCTGATCCTCAACACGGCCTCCATCCGGAAGCCACATACTCTTCTCAAAAAAACGATTGTTTAAAGATTTTACAGTGGCGTCCTTTCTTAATCGGAGGGACGCGGTCATTTTCACTTCGTGGTCTCACTATATTAGTCAGTATATTAGCTATCACTATATTAGTCGGTCACTTGTTATCGTAGCGATCCTGGCGGTGACATTTTGTACTTGAACGCTTCACACTTTCACGGATGTTTTTCTACCGACGACGTTGAAGTTTCCCTCGTTGAAACGCAACGAAAATTTTCATTTACATTTGCATTACCTCATTTTTCTTATTACACAAAATTGTTTCTCCACATATTTGAATTGTACATTTCCAAATAACAATCCTTAATAAGATTTCGGGGTTTTTTGTAGCCTGAGTTTGGCATAAGAAATTTGAGACAAAATTCCTGCATAGCACGAGATAGAAAATTCCGTCAACGAAAAATGCGCGCATGAAAAAGAAATTGTCTCGTTCGTACGTTTGGCCGTCTTTCACATCTTTGTTTCCGTGGGCTCGCTACGTTCTTCTCCGCATCACGGTCTTACATACAGGTCTGAAAACTTGTAGGGTAGGGAGTGACTTAGATAATAAAGAAAAGCGGAGTTCTCGCTTCTGCCAGCTGAAGCGCTGTTACCTAGGGGTGACCCAATCAAACACAGGTCCGAACAGCTATGCAATGGAGCAGATTTTTCGGCATAAACAATATTTTTAAGAGCGGTACGAGGGGAACATGATTCAGTTTTTTTACTTAGGGGCCGTACGCAAATTACGTAACGGAATGGGCGGATGGGGCTGTTAGGCCAGGCGTTGCGGTCTACGTAGGGGGGGGGGGTCACAGTTTGGTTTACGTCACGATTTTAAAACTGCCAAAAATAGCCCAATTTCTGCATGTTCAAGTTTTTAATTTAAACCTCGCGTGCAATTTTATCGTGGACAGCTCACAGCTTTCTATACGCAATGTCAGTTAAGGGGGAAAGTCACTGTGCAGGAACTTGCACAGTAGCTTTCCCACATCCTCCAAGCAAAATTTGAAGGAATTTTTTTTTTAATTCTTGAAAGTACATGTATTGTAAAGTATGTTGGCAACATTTTGATTCGCAAGTCCGAAAATTGATGAAGTTATAGTCACTTTAGTGAGAACAGGTAGCCCGACTGGTTAGTGCCCTCAGTTTCTACAGGTGTGGCATTATTTACAATAGATAAAGTACAGGCTCTTATTATTTTGTGAACTATCATGAAGATGAAGAACCGTCGTATCGCCCGCGACTGGATACTTCAATGTGGGTATCAATATTCTAGAAAAAAAACATAACTTTTGATCAAGAAACACGGAACGAAAACTTTGAACGTGTTTTTCTCGAAACTAGTTTTTTCGACCTTGTCCGAGCGAATACTTAAAAACTTATCAACCAATTTTCAATTGTTTTGAAAACATTTTTGTAATCGCCTTGACTACGGTTGTACGTATCCGCGTTTTTAACATCTGATAATTACGATTTTTAAAGACTGCTTGAATACAGAAGGAAGGCCTTGAAAATAGAAAAAAAATGTCCAAACTGTCGGCATTTTGCAAAAAAGAAACAAAATAAAAACGGCTACGCATAACGATAGCTACATTTGTACAGATATTGATAAATTGTTGACTTTTAATTTACAGATAACCTTTCATAAAGATGTCGATCGGACAATGAAGAGAATTTTTTTTCTCGTCGTCGAATTAAGCCATATATCTCGGTTAATTTCAAAGATTTTGTCATAAAAAATGGTATAAAACTAGATGAATATATACTTCATAAAATGAGTATAAACCCGATCCTTTCATAATTAGTTTTGTCTATGAAAAAAATCGCAATTATTGACGGGAAAGCACCCGTTACTTAACGGAATAGGAGGGGGGGGTGGACATTTTGAGTTACGTCATTTGTGTACGCCCCCTAATGACCCTATGGCGAGAATGACATTTATTATTTCAGTAAATAGCATTTCTCGTATGTTTGAACTTCTCCTATTTTTCAATTTGGTCTTTGGCCATGGGAATAGATGAGATATGGGGTAGATGGGGTATGAACAAATTCATACGGCCTGATTTTTTTCCTTTTTAATTAATCTATTTTTTTTTCTCAGTAGATAGTAGCATTCCTCGTTTATTTGTATAACTCTGAGTTTCATTTTTGCTTTCTTCGTGATGTTAATAACAATCTGAAAATAAATATAATGGAAGAAGAATTTAAAGAAGCAATAAACGCTTTGTGTATGTTTGAGAGGCACCGTTTTCAGGGTCTCGTACCCAAAGAGCGAAACGAAACCCTATTAATGACACTCTGCCGTCTGTCCGTCCGTATGTCACGGGTCTTCAGCTCGTAAACGGAATGAGTTACAGACCTGAAATTTGGATATTTTGTGTAGAATGTTGACCCAAAACCGAATATTGAATTAGAAATTCAATAAAATTATTTTTCTTGGGGTCCCATACATGAAAAAGGAGCAGAACAATTTTTTTTCTTCTCCTCGCATGTGAGATGTCGTTTTTAAAGCTCATTGAGCAGAATAAAAAAATATTTTTGTTTCGTTTCTATCTTCCAAAATAAAATAAAGGCGGGCCGTCAAAGTTGTCAACTTTAAGAGGGAATGATACCTCATTGCGGTCGGTATGATAGAACAATTATAGATTCCCAAAAATCTCGAAAACGGCTCTTCAGATCCCGTCGAAACTTTTCCAAACGACGTCAAATAGATAGACGAACAGCTGTCTTCCCCTCAAATTTTCTGAATTTGAGAAAAAAAACTAGATTTGCTTATGATAAGCCAATCTACATTTTTTTCTCATACCGACCGCGATGAGGTATCATTCCCTCTTAAACAATTTTTGTTGCGGGGTCTATCTCAAAAACTAAACTAGTTAGAAATTTAGAGTTTATGTATATTATGTACTATATACTATATGCAAACAACTAAAAACAATGTAAAAGTTAATTTGTCGTATATACGAAACCTTAATAGAGCGAGGCCCGACTCGTTTTTGTTTTGGGAGCTTAGCAATTTGTTTTTTACAATGAATTGTTTTTGCTGTTTTCCTACTTTCGACTCAATTCTTTGTCCTGCGGGACTTTACAAACACTGAACACTTTCTAGTATCGTTCTTAATGTTTCTCCAACAGTTCGGTACGATGCACGCTTCAGGCATTTTCCGAATTCAATAGACCGCTTGCTTTTTTTTCGACACTGCAACGTGAACACGGTAACACGATTCAGAGATTTTGAGATTATCTACTGCTGTATATCTATATCTACAAGACCCCTACGTGACAGCGCGTCCAGAGGATAGATGAGGAACTAAGTATTTGGTTCACTAACGATGACACTTCCCACCACTCAAAAACGCCAGAGTTACCAGACCTGTATGTAAGACCGTACTCCGCATTATCGTAACAGCAAAGCTTGCCACTCGACGAATTCGCGCGTCCTGTCTCGCAGAAATTCTTCGTTCCTCGAAGCTTGGTGCGCGAGAGCAGGAACAATACACAAACGCACGTAAATAACACATGCACGAGAATCGCGATATCACAAAACGACGAAGTCACGCTTCCGAGGACGTGAACACGGTCGACCCGAGATTGTAGCTTCTGGTAAATGCGCGGCATGTAATATGTAATAACGGATAATGACGAGACACCCAGCGACGAATTGTGACGAGAAGAAACGAAAAAAAAAAACCGTTCCGCACACACGTACAAGAGGGGCTTTTCTTGGCCCTCTAGCGAGTATAAAATGTGTTGGCGCGTGGTACTTCCGCTTCGCACCTTCGCGAGTTCAACGATAGGCGTCACTGCGTGCAAGTTTACGCTCCGGTGACGAAAAGTTGGCGTACTTCGCCACCCGCGACGTCATTCGTCTGTAACATTCGCCGGGCGAACAAGATGGCCGCTGGGACTCGGCGACGTTTGCGCCGTACTGTTTTATGGATCCATTGTTGCCATGAAAATGCAATTCCTGTCCGCAAAATTTCGCGAGGGCTTTAACGAAATACGTGAATTTTTGCAGCAGGATTCGATCGGGCGAAACAAAGGGCCGATCTGAAACATTAGTTTGCGCGACTACGGACTCTGAACGTAAGTTCCACGGAGGCGAGAGGACAGTCGCCCAAACTCCGTACTTCGAAACGGCCGGAAAATTGTAAAAGAAAAGCGTTCCACTCAAGCGGCACTGGTGTACGTCGCGTCCGATACGTCATATAAAGGGTGTCTCAAAATGACCTGATATTTTTAATTACGCGACATTTTTTGTTGTTGTGGCGATCATAGAGTACCAATCTTTGACAACTGGTATCAGGAAGTATTGAGGTTTAGTCACAAAGAATTACACGACCGAGCAACGCATAGGAATTGTCATTTGCTGCATTGTTACTGCATAGTTATTGCAGACGAAGTTCAATGATCGTGTTGTCTCGCGCCGCGGCGATGTGAATAAGCCACGAAGATCGTGCTATGTGACGCCATTGGACTTCTATCTTTGGGGTACGGTCTTACATACAGGTCTGGAAACTCCGGCGTTTTTGCATGGTGGAAAGTGTCATCGTTAGTGAGGCAAAAACGTAGTTCCTTATTTATCCACTGGAAGCGCTGTCACGTAGAAGTAGTCTTGTAGATATAGATATACAGTAATGAAAAAATCTGACAGCCAGTACATGTGTTCACAGCGTTTCTAGAAATATAAACTACCTAAAACGCTCCGGTCGAACCGCATAGTGTGGACCCGGCCTTATCCTTTGCTATACTTTATTAAATTCGATTGCGGATGCGCCAGTTCGCCTATCAACAAAACCAAAAACGGCAAAAACAATATTGTGTTAACAACAAACTCGCCAAACTGACAAATCAATGAAAAAGGGTGCCTTTCAAAAATACACAATGCGTTAATTTATTTTTTTAATTCCTCTTCCATTATATTTATTTTCAGGTTCTTATTAACATTGTTAAAAAAGCAAAAGCAGAAATGAAGGTTGTAGAAACAAACAAGCAATGCAATATACTAAGAATAAACATAAATTATAAGGAACAAAAATTTAGACCACACAAATTTGTTCATACCCCATCTACTGAAATGGCGAAAGACCAAATAAAAATATTACAGAAGTTCGAACATACGAGAAGTACAGTCTACTGAAATAATAATTCTCATCCTGCCCGGGGGTTCAAGAGTGAAAAAATAATCATTTTCCATTTATATCGCTATTACAAATATTGGGTCTGTTCGTTTTGGCTACACTTTTCTAAGCTTCTTACGGCTTCTGAGGACGTTTTATTACTGTATCTATTGAAATTGTAGAAAGTGTAGCTAAACCGAACAGATTATGTTTATTTCGAAAAATTTGCGCCCATGCACAGCTGTTCGGACCTGCGTTTGATTGTCTAACTTCTACCTACCAGCGGTTCGAGTGGCAGAAGCGAGAACTGCCTGTTTGCCTCATCATCTAAGTTACTCCCCACCCTAGGAGTTTCCAGACCTGCATGTAAGACCGTGCTTTGGGGTCATATGACAATGAGAGGAAAAGTGTATGCCAATGATCCGCCCATGGAGCCTAGATACCAGGAGGTTCAGCGAGGCCTTTCAACTCGTCCCCAAAACGAGAACGAGAAATGATGGCGCTGGGGTGCTCCGGTACCTATATACCTATATATCTATATGTATATAGATATACACTAAACATGGGTGCGATCTAAGACAGATCACAGATGGTGTACCTAACCTTCATTCGTGTTAAGGCGAAGTAGAAGATGTACTCCGTGACATATGTGTGCGAGAGAGAGCTGAAATTTTCGAACAGAGATTCCTCAGAGATGAATAATATTTAGGGCGTAAGGAAATCATCACGCTCTGCGTCAGCAAATTCTCCAGAGCCTAATGCTTTGCTTTTCCTAAAAACTGTAACCGTCTATGAGAAAATTGGTTTGGAAAATTTGTGAGGTTATGTTGACCTTCTACATACCCTTAAGGGATAACACCACTCTAGGATTTTGGAAAACCGTTATCTTGCCTAAAAATACTTTGGTGTCATAACAACAATATGCAATGAGTCTTGTAGCGTTTTTTTTTACTTAAAGGTTCAATTATCGATCTGGCCGCAGCACCCCGGAGTGCGCGCTGAGTTGCTCGTACAACTATAAACGCGTTTTTCTCGAAATCAGTCTTTTCAAACTCGGAAGACGGATTACTCGACCACCTTTGCATGCATCGATTTGGAATTTTGATAGCAGCTTCACAATTACATTCTCTATGGGAATACGTAGCCGTTTTTTGATTAAATGTAAACTTTTTTTTATAAACAATTTACTGCTTTTTTGGCAAAACATCGATTTATTTCCTTCAAAGTGTGCTATTTTTTTTTCATAGCTAATAATGTATAAATTATAATTTTTTCGTTTTTGTTTCAGGTCTTATATTTTACGAGAAAACCGTTCTCCCGTGAAGCTACTTGTAAAAAAAAACCACGTTCTTTTAAATGGGCTGTATCGCCGCCATTTTGTGTTTGAGATCTTTTCTCGCTTTTGCGTTTTTTTTCCGAATCGCCATAAGGAAATTAAGAATCGACGGATATTTTGACGTTTGAAGTCACGATCGGTCCGTCATGAGGTTAGAAACTCATCCGATCACTTTCACCTCGTTGACCAATATATTACTATATATGTAGGTGAAGCTGCACCCCAGCGCCATCACTTTGACAGATTTTCGGGGATGCTTTTTTCAGCGCCTTTGTATTGCCGCTGTACCTCCTGATATTTAGGCTCCATGGATCCGCCGACCATTCCGGAGCTCAAGAAAGCAATTGGACGCACTATTAATGAAATTAGTCCGCAATTATGAGACAATGTCACTGAAAATTTCGTCAAAATAGCTAACGTTTGCAAACATGGACGAGGCGGCCATTTATTTAATATTGTGTTCCACACATAACCTCCCAGTGCCGGATTTATACTTTTCTTTAGTACAGGCCACTTGACTTTGTGCCGCCCCTCCTATCTTGATCACCTAAGCCTTTTTAGATGTTTCTAAAATCCGCCCCTCTAGGTCGCGGCCTAAACGGCTGATTAGCAAATCCAGAACTGTAACCTCCATGTCTGTACCTTATATTAAAATAAAAATGTTCTTACTTTTCAAATAAATAATACGTTTTATTAATAAATTTAAATCGCGGGTAATTTTGAGACATCCTTCATGTGCATATGATACTTTGACAGGAAAATAACTTTGATTTGTTTTCGAAATTAATCGAAAGTATGCAATATGAAATTTAAAAGTTATTAAATGACGTTGAAATTTGCATAGTTTAAATGCAACGATATATATTTTTTTTTTCATTTCATTATTTCTATCGTTATCCAAAGTCTTTTTTTTCTAAATTGGCGTCATAAATTTCTAATAAGAATACGTAGAATGATTTGAGGCTTTTTGACGGCCTAAAGTAGCCAACAAATTCAAGTCATTAAGGAGTTTCGGGACAAATGACGAAATGTTATCATTTTCTTTAAACTTATACAGTAAATTCTTTATCATATGCGGAATGCACTCTCCAAATTTTAAATCGGTCGTCTACACCGTTTCTATGACATTTACAATTGGAAAACACTTTTTAACATAAGGAGGTCTATAACCAGATAACATAAGGAGTACATTACGACGCTAATGACAAAATTGTCATAATGATCTGAGTGATTTGACGGTTTTGCGTAACATTTTTAAAAAAATTCACACGTTTTGCCATACAGCAAAATTTTCGGCATATCCCCATGTTCAGAAGGGTTTTTTCAATTATGAAATTTATAGAAACGGTGTAGACCATGATTTTAAAATTTGGAGGGAAAATTCAATAAATGACAAAGAATTTACTGTATAAATTTAAATCAAATGGTAATATTTTGTCAATTGTCCTGAAACTTCTTAAACAGAACTAATTTTCGTTGTATTCCGACGATGCAAACTTCAACGTCATAGTTATTAATATGTTTTTAGTAAAATATCAAACCGTGTATATATAACGTAAATTTGTAATACTTTTCTAGTGTCCTTCATTATCGGTATATGTACAGGGTGCGCCAGAGAAACTTACTTATTTGAAAAAATTCCCGCGCGGTGAGTTGGGCGGGTAGAGGGGCGAGAGGGGGCGCATCTAGAGGGGGAAGTTCCCAAGTTTGTTTCTCCCTCCAGTCAGTTGCCATCATGCTCTGGTCTAGAGAGCAGCGGGCCTTCGCAGTCGAGAGCTTCTTTTCTAACGGTCGCTCACTTGTTGCTACGCAACGTGCCTTCGGCGCTCGCTTTGAAATTCCTCCTCACAGACTCGTTCCTGGTCGTAATTCGATTCTGTCGTGGGTTAACTCATTTCGGGAGTGTGGAAGTGTCGCTAAACCCAGAAATGGACTTCAACGGACCATCAGAACTCCGGAAAATGTCGAAAGAGTGAGGCAGTCAGTTGTGCGTTCTCCCCGGCGTTCGGCTCGCAAACACGCAGCTGCTATGGGAATTTCTGACACCACTGTTCGACGAATTCTCCATGAAGACCTTCAATTTCATCCCTATAAATTGGCTGTTGTGCAAGAATTAACTGAACGCGATTTTGTTGCCCGTCAAAATGCATGTGAAATGCTGGTTGACAACCTGCCTGAAGACGCGGTCGTTTTTTTCAGTGACGAGGCTCACTTCCACATTTCCGGCTGCGTCAACAAGCAAAACATGCGTTATTGGTGTGGTGTAAATCCACGTGAGCTTCACCAGAAGCCACTTAATTGTGAGCGAGTTACTGTCTGGTGTGCGATGTCGGTAATGGGAATAATTGGTCCTTATTTTTTTTGAAGAAAACGAACGCGTAGTTACCGTGAATGGAGCTCGTTACAGGAACATGATCGAGGAATTTTTTCTTCCAAGACTCGAAGAAATGAACGTTAGGAACGTGTGGTTTCAGCAAGATGGAGCCACAGCACACACAGCACGAGACTCAATGAATTTGTTGCGACAACATTTCCCCGACCGCCTCATCTCTCTCAGAGGCGATCTCCAATGGCCGGCACGCTCTTCAGATTTGACTCCATGCGATTTCTTTTTATGGGGTTATTTGAAATCTCTGGTTTATGTCGATCGACCACGGACACCTCACCTCACACACCTCAAGAACAACATTCGCGACGCCATTGCCAACATACCGATTGATATGCTGCAAAGAGTGGATACGAATTTCAAAAATCGACTTCATCAGTGTATGCGCAATGGGGGTCGCCATTTATCCGATGTCATTTTCAAGACTGCATGAAAAAAATTGGGATATTGTATTCTCAAATAAAAAAAAATTAAAACAATAATTGAAGTACTTTTGTTTTTATTGACCTTTCAAATAAGTAAGTTTCTTTGGCGCACCCTGTAGAATACAAAATAATTTATCACTTAAAAGGAACCAATCTAAATGCTAGTTACTTACATCTGTGAATTATACTCTTTTTTGTTTTTCAATTACTCACGATCTTCGTGCTCCCGTTTTCGGTAGTACATCAATTACGTTACGAAAAACGTATTTGCGATTATTTTTACAGATGAATTAGTCCCTTCATTGTTACTTTTCAGTCATTACTTTTTTAGGGTTAATCACATGTTATCGGAACGACCCTGGTGGTGAAATTTTGTACCTCTTTACATTTTCACGAACACCTTTTCTACCGCTTTCCCTATGGTGTTTGGCCTCCTGTACTCTAATCTCCATAGTAAGTTTGAACAATCGCAACAAAAGTGTTCATATCCTTTTTCCGCCTTTATAAGCGAACTATTTCAGCAAGACAGGTATTTTCAAAAAGTAATAATTGCTTGAACAAAAATATTCTAAATGATCATATATAGTGACTAAAGACTATCGTTTCAGCGACATACTGGTATTACCATTTTACGAAAAAGGTATCTACGACCAGTATTCGCTACAATATCTCAGGCAAGAGAGGGAATTCAGGTTGGCCCTCTGCCTTCTTATATAGTGTTTATATATATATATATCTTTCTTTCCCCTGCTTCTTACTCCATTCCCTCTTCGCAAACCGCACCCGACCGTTGGAACGACTCCGAGATTTCTTTTTCATTTGCATTATTACCGGTAATGAAACTGTAAAGCCCCCCAAAAAAAAAAACCACGAAGAAAAAATGTCGCTCGCTCTTTTGTCACACAGAGGGATTGTCTGCCCTGGCGGTCCATTCATTGATTGGGCGGCTTAGTACATGCGGCCGGTTTTTCTCGTCGTTTCTCTTCCGGCCCCGCAACAAAAACATCGCGGAACTCCGTTACCTTCTTCCAATTTTTATATTCATCTCCTAACTCATCCTCCCTCTCTTCAGCCCGCCTTTCTCATTCTCTTACATCCCCATCGAGATTTGCGAGCGATTTACTAAAAAGTTTCGCCCCTGTTCGTAAGTACGCTTGGACAAAACGATTTCGTTGCTACAAATCATAATAATAACCTGACTCTTGTTGTTATTGTAAAGTGCATGTGTCCAAAAGGGAGAATGAATATCGAAGAATTGAAAGTTCCATGGAAAACCTTAACGTCCCCGTCCTCTGTCCACGTCGTGAAACGAGAATCAAGTTTCCCGATGACGTCCCTCATTGTGTGTATATATGTATATATCAATCTACGTGACACTGAAGTCGGAGTGCTCGGGAAGGCATGAATTAATATAAAGCGCGCCGGAACTGTTCCAGCATCGAAAATCTTTGTGTGGGTGCCTGCATGTATTTAGGCGAGAGAGAGAGAGAGAGGAAGAGGGGGAGCTAGAAATTAAATCGTTATCGTCGAAATATTAATCTCGGAGGCGTTTCACCAGGGCTTTCGTCCTCTTCCATACGCTTACCGTTTCGCGCATGTGTGTGAAAACATATACGTGTACCGTGTGCAGCTATATTTCACACATATAATACACTGGAAGACAGTAGAAGAGAAAGAGCTCCCGAGCTGCAATAGGGCGAGGAGATAGGATGGATGTAATAATACACTCGTGTCTTCCTTCGTTGTGTGCCGCGCACGCTATAACCTTCGCAATAACAGCGTTCCATTTTGGATGTATGGAAATACACATATAAGCATCGTATGTACATATAGATATACACAACACACGTACGCGTAAGAGTTGTGGCATGGGTCGCGAGTGCGGGAGATTGCAAAACATGCCTAGATTAATGTTTTCTCATTCCGGCGTGTCGGACGGCGCGAGCGCGCCGTTGGCCCCGTTGATGGCGCTGCAATACCCTTTTCCTCGACGAATATTCAGGAGCGGCGTAGCCTCGAAATTCGCGTGCTGTAACAATATCGTGCCGCGAACAATGAAAAGTAACGAATTACTACGCGTCGACAGTCGGCTCGAACGAAATTGCGCGCAAGAGGACAGAGGATGGAGAGGCACGTCGGTATTTTGATAGAAGTTTTATAACGGTGAGTCTTATCGTAATGGAATCTTCACGGGGTAAACGTGTACGGCGAATTTGAAGTGTCTTATTTAAGGTAATCCTATCGCCAGGCTGCAAACCATAGGATTTTCCATGTTTTGTTTAGCTTCACTAAATATATTTGTGACTTAAAATTGGCTATTTTTGTGAAGGAATTCGGAGACGACATACAAAAACCTAATTTCCGGTCGCTACAAACGTGTATATAATAGTGGGAACCCGTCAGATTCTTAAAAATAATCACATTTACATAACACTTGTGGAATCTAATGCTCTCAGAAAAATTACGCTTATTGATCTTATTTTTATGTAATATCAAGTTTAATATGAACTTCTGGTATTGGATTTATTAACCTTTGCTACGATAAAGAGACGTGACAGCAAGGCAACAGCTGACTGTAGTCCTAACCTCATGTTACTCATTCGAATTTCCACACATATTTCATTTTGCACGGACATATTTCGCCGACACAAATTTGTCTACGCTTTTTACCAGTCGTGGCCCGAATACAATGCTTTATATTTCCCGCACCTGACATTGTTTTGACAGATCGACGCTGAAGAGTATGGAGGTTAAACTTGCCTGGTTGAGTAAAAAGAGACGGAGATAGAACTAATGTTGCCAAATATCAAACCTAGAAATACTGCGCGAATCATTGGAATAACTATTTTTTCATTTTTCTAATTCAATATGAACATTCATCAAACAGTTTACACATGGAAAATTTAGGTTATAACAAATTATTTTCTTTTGCATGTGTTAAAAATATAAATTGTACATGTCTCGAGTATGATCAGTGACCAGTGTGAAGTCATCGGCAGTGACGCTTTACCGCCTAGACCAAGAGTGGCCAACATTTTCAGCATGCGGGCCATTTTTCAGAAATAATTTTTCCCATACTCCCGTAGTAATTTTATATGATACGAACACCTCATGATGTAATGTTCTTTTGGTGATATGTACAATAGAAGTTAACATTTATGTACATTTGACCCAGCTCTGCGGGCCACAACACGACTAAGCCTAGACTAACCTAGGCTGCATCCATAGGCAATATGGCCGTTTTTATCGTAGTCTCTTTTTTCTGGCACACATCTGTACTAGGTTCTTTTTTGGCATTGAAAATGCTTTTAAAACTGTACATGTTTATTGAGGTAGGCTGGGTATAGGGGTCTGAGTTAGCGGGATGTCATACGAAACTAACGCTACCCCCACTCCACTGCCATTGTGTTATACTAGAGTGGGGGGACCCGCGTCATGCTGGATGCCTGCGATTGGTTGAAAATGACCGCTTCCCAACCAATTCTAATCCTGTTATTAATTTTAAAATTATATTACAACTTATATTACAAAAATTATATAACAATTATTATACAAACAAACCCAAACCAACCCAACCGAACCGAAACAAACGCAATCATATACCTCAATGGATCAATATTTTTTGAAAAATAATAAAAACCAACTGATATTATTTACATATACCTGTTTTTTATTACCCGAAAAGTTTTATTACATTTTCAATGCAATGAAATAGTTGCATTTTGTGTTATATCTGTAGCTTTTTGCTAAATCTAACCAAGGTGAAAGATGGACTATTCTGAGATCGGATAAAAATGACGCGATTTGCAGTCCGTCTATCCCGGAAATTCAGAAGAGTCGAGTGAAGTTGAATGTGGATATTTTCGTGCACACCTAAGATCATTGGAAATTCGCTCAATGTCAGCAAGTCAATTCTGCACAATGCTGTATGAGAGAAACTCAGGGCCATTACATCTAAACGTCAACATTGCTCTGCCTATATTATTGAGGTATTTCTTTCGCGGATCGTCGTATCTTGTGGGGGGGATGAGAACGACCCTTCTGGATCATTGCCAAATTACATTGGCGCTTAATAAAAAAAAGTCACAATCAATTATTACATCGAACGTTAAACTGGAATAAAAAAATATGCGCAAATAGTAGATTTAGATGTTTTTACATTGTCTCTGAAAAGTCGCGGCTACGAAAATTCTTTTGCTAGTCACATTTTTCCAAGTTTTATCATTAATATTTTGTTTGATCATCTGGTGAACCCATGTTTTTAGTTTCGTTACGGAATCTTTGGAATTTTTTATACGCGTGAACAGTTAACTTCAGACATCTAGAGCTATTTGGGGTACAGATTTTTAAATAGAACTTGGCCAGCGTTTCATTTCTGTAAGTGTCGTATCAATGAGACGATTTTTAGAGTGGTAATTTTTCTATCAAAGATCGGTGACTTGGCTTTAAATTTTACCATTGTATTGAGGTGTATTTTTGCTTGATTATAAACGAAAATTCGAAATACTCGGAAAATTCGCAATTAACTACTCAGCTGAGCGTTCATTTTCGGTAAGATCTAAGATTGACCAAATCCCAAGAGCGCCTCAATGCTCTTCCTACTTTGTGTATCGAAGCAGAACTAACAAGGAATATCATGTTCAACAACCTCGTTACAGAATTAGCGCCGTCGGAATCCAGTAGAGGTTATTTCGACTAATTGATTGTAGAAATAAAGCATTTTCACCCGATTGTTTTATGATTACGTGTTGCGTGATTCTGTATTTGTATTGCGCTGTTACGCATTACTCTTGCGTAATGAGTAATAGAGGGTAATGGAGAAGGGCGGGAGGGCGGCAAAAAATGAGATTTACCTAGAGGCGCCACAGATCGTAATTCGGCCCTGGTCATCGGAATATGACCAGCGCGAAAATGTTAAAGGTTAGGTGCAAAATTTCGCCACCCGTGGCGCGCCGATAACAAGGGACCGACCGGTACAGCAATAGCTAGATCGCAATTTAAGATTGTTACGGGGTTTAGCCGTGGGGATGAAGTACGAGGGGAGCGCCCACGGTCTTTCATACAGGTCTTAAAACGAAGCGAATTTCCTACAGCGTGGTTTGGCTCGCTTGTTTTCCGGGTTTTTAGTACCGGGGCGCGGCGCTGTGATCTAGGGATGGACATAGGTGGGGGTGGAAATGCGTTGACCATCATATTCGAATGAAACATAACCGAAGGTCTGCTAGTGAGTGATACTGTGCTACAAATCAATTCATGTTTTTGACTCTCAATTACTTTTTTAAATTTAGAGTTTAATTTATTTCACGTTTATAGAGTGTAATTTATTTTTAATTTAATATATAAATAATAATTTAAAGACACTTGGCGTGTGAGACGTTATTGCGTCTCAAAAAATGGTCAAATCATGTGTAGTACCGCGGTGCAAAGCCGGTAAACCAAAATTCCGGAAAAAATGTTCAGTGTCCAAAGTGCCGTCAAATATTGAACTATACAATAAATGGAACGCCGTAATTCCTGACATTGTTGATTGTACAGAAAGTTTATTTCCAGGTGACGAACGTTTATCTATAAAAAAAAAAATTATTAATTCTTGTATTCATCTCAACGAAAGAATCTATGATCTATCTACAATTATTTGAGGGACTGATAAAGGGACTGTACAGAAAAATCAATTCAGATAATTATGAGTTCTGGAACGAACAAGAATCGGGTTGAGATGGCAAACAAGAATATTACACATATAAAAACTGAGGACCTTAATGAGGCAATGAACTTAGCTAAAATAACCACAGGTTAGCTGGGACTATAGTTATTAGACGAGAGGATATTTATGGAACATCGAGTAGAGAAAGAACTCAAAAAAGAAAAGAAAAAAAAGAAATAAAATTTGCGAAAAATGTAAAAAAAATAGGAAAACGCGTTTCAAACAAATATTTATCATTTTCATTCGGGACATAGATTAAATTTCGAATATAGAATTGTCTACGAAGCGTGCTTACGTTATTTAAAAAACATGTATAAAATAAGTCTAGTTAATTTAAGTAAAAAAACATCAAACAAATAATAATCAATAGTAATACAGAAAAAAATTGCTTGAAATAAATTGTATGTCAGTTTCCGGTGCGTCTCGCTCTCGCAGCCCTGACAACATTCAGGTGTTTTACAAAAATTAAAAACAAAGAGAAAGCAACATGTCAATATAATAAATATGTCAAGCAGTGATAGAGAAACTTATTTGAACAACTATTTATCTTTTTCATTCGGGACAGATAAAATTTTGAGTACAAAACTGGCTTCGAAAGGACTGCGAAGTATGCCTACGTCATGAAATAAATATGATTGAAAGTAGTTAGGATAATTAAATAGAAATAAAAAAGTAAATAACAAAAAAATGAATGATGACTACTTACTGTGTCATGAACCGCAATAGGCATAGCATTTACAATGAGGGCATGCTCGGTACAAGGAATTACCTCGGTTTTTGTTACTTTCAAATCCTTTAAACGTATGACACACAAGCCAAGATTTTCGTACTATTTGACACTGTTGAGGTGCATCGCGCATGCGCTGATTTTCCATCCCTAGATCACAGCGATATCCTGGTGGTCACAAGGTAAGATAGTTTACCGCCCGTGAAATGAGCCATCCCCACGGTCTTCGCTTCAAGACCTGTATGTAAGGCCGTTTGACTGTTACCAACTGTTAGCTGTAAAATAATCGTCATATTAAACGTGCGTTTTCGAAATATTTTTTACATCTATTTGTAAAAATATGCATTTTTGAACATTCGGTGATTACATTAAGTGTTTTCATTACTCTGTATACTTATTTTTTATAACTTTGTCTCGATCAATTAACGCGAAACGAATTGGCAACGTCGTAAATCGTGGTAAATCATAATGCCCAGGTTGGCAGAAGTGTCGCAAAGTTAGAGACATATGCGCCCCGTTCGTAACCTCAATATCGGCCCGAGGAGCTGTCACAAAAGAATATCCCCGTGCAGAAATTTTGACCGGGATACCCTATGTCCGATCAAATCCCGATCAGGATTTGTCATGGATTCCCCAAAACCGGTATCCCGGTTAGAATCCAACTTGCATCAGTATCGGCATATGTACGACGACGATGGCATCATTTTGAAAATTTTGGCGTCACGTGTATTTTCTGTATTACTATGGAATTCCTATCTATAGATAAGAATTTCTGTCTGTAGATTCCTATCTATGAAATTCCTATCTATAGATAGGAATTACATAGTAATACTGAAAATACACGTGATGCCAAAATTTTCCCAATTATGCCATCGTCGTCGTACATATTCCGATACTGATGCAAGTCGGATTCTATCCGGGATACCGGTTTTGGGGAATAAGTCTCTGTTTATACCCACCGACATGTCGGTGGGTATAAACATGTATTTAAGACAAATTAAAATCAAATTCACAATGATTAGATTAAAATTTACACCAACCGTGAGTTCTTACGTATTTCGAGAGAAAACATTTCGTCGAGGCAAAGAAATTTTTGCAAAAAAAGTTGTGAGTTTCAAATATTACATTATAAATATGAAAAAAATCACAAAATGAGTTGTGAATTTCCTCAAGTTGAAGGAAATAAAAATCGAATTCACGACAGTTATATTAAAATTTACACCACAAGTGTAAACGTATTTTGAGAGAAAACATTGTGTTGAGGCAAAGAAATGTTCGCACAAAAAGTTATGTGCAAAAATTTCTTTGCCTCGAGACAATGTTTTCTCTCAAAATACGTACGAACTCACTTTTGGCGCAAATTTTAATCTAATCATTTTGAATATGATTTTAATTTGCCTTAAATACGAAAAAATTCACAACTACTTTTGTGAATTTTTTCGTATTTATAATTTCTTGTCAATACATTTGCATTCACAGATTTTGATGTGAATTTTTTTTAATTCACATCAAAATCTCGCGATGAGCGCGATCTGCCATTTGAATCTTTGGACAAATTTTTTTTTATTGATAGTTTAATGCACCAAAACTTTATGAATGTTATTTATTTTTATAATAAATTTAACATGTCATAATTCCATTTTTGACATTTTATTTCAGCCTGTATTCACCCGTGATCCTTCCCAGATTCCTCAATGATTCCATGGGGAATCTAGAGTCATTAAAGGATCCGGTTCTGGATCCCTAATGGAATCCAGTTTACGGATCTTACATTTAGTCTTCGAATCTGATCTGATATCGGACTAGATCCCGACTGGGAGCCCCGGATACAAGTCAGAATCTAGCTGTATCCCTGCCAAAATTTCTGCAAGGGTCGGACCGAGTCAAAAAATTCCGCTGGAAAGAAAAAGTGTGAACTGAAGCCGTCTATAATCTCGAAGAAATCCAAAACTTTAATAATTTTCCCATATTCTAAAAAAAATATTTATGTATGAAAAAAAATCCGCGTTATTTTTTCATTGCCTAGAAATGTTAGAAATGTATAATTTCTGAACATAGTTATCAAATTAATATTAAGTAATTATTACTAATTGAGAGAATGATAACCAATATTATTCGTTGTTAATTATCCTGACCAAGTAGTTTGAGGTTCCGGGGCATAATTACCGAACACCGATAAGATAGGTAGCATTTGTGCTGTCTACGACGTTGCCATGATTGCACAGTCGAATCCTTGGTGTGCTTGATTTTCGGGCAAATTCGCTATCAAAGACCTTAATAATTTTATAACGGTACTGTGAATCCTCATTTTCACGGTACCAAGGGTTAGTCCGATAATTAGTCGAACCGTACCTATTTTCTCAGCTCCGTGGTAACATTCACTTAGCAGTTATAAATAATGTACTGAAGAATGATCGGGAGTTTACCATAAGCGTAATGTAATTAGCCCACGAAATACGTCGAAATTCCGATTTTTTCTATGAAACGGCACTGAGGATCGTATGCAAACTGCACACAATGATCAGCAAAGAGGTTATGGAGGTCCAGAAAAAAATTCAGGTCGGTGGTGAGATGTTGACTTAACCCCATAAAAACCTTATGAGCTGATCACAAACACGTTGGCATAGCATAACTTGGCATAACGTAGCATAAGGAACATTATGCCGTGACTCAAGACACAAGTGCAAATTTGTGTCTTGCGAGAAAATATACGAATATACATGGGTTGCAACCCAACGCATCGTCATATGGACTTATATTAGCGGAAGGAAAATCCTCCGCGCTGCCAAATGAAAAATCGAGTTTGCGACACAAGCGTAACTGTGACTGAACTATCAATTGCACAGCAAATTTGTTGAATGAAAAGGAGAACAGAATGGACATGCGACATCAATCAACATGACCATTTTATGAAATCCAAATGAGTAAAGTAGCTCCGAATGTAAAATGTATGTACTTATATACCTTTTCTGGCCTTATATAGCTTTGAGTCCTTTTATGTCCTCAATATACCTTTGAGAAAAAATATTCTTTTTTCATCGATTTAAATGATGTATAAACATCCTAAGAATGATATGGTTCGAAAAAAATGGTTTTAAAACTTTGAACGCGTTTTTCTTGAAACTATGTTTTCAAAATCGGGCGGACTCGTAGCTCCTACCATTTTCTACTGACTAACTTCCAATTTCAACTGTAGCTTCTTAGACAGATTTTCCAGCGAAGCACGCACGATTTCTACGATCGATTAACAATAACGGTTTTTATGAACAACTTAAGGCCGTTTTTTAGTCGAAAACGAGACTTTTTTTCGCCAAATGGTGCCAAATTTGCAATAATCAATACTTCGCAATAATCGAATGTACTTTGCTAGCAAATATCAAGTACATTACAAGAAAAAAATTTTTTAGGTCCGTGTCCGCCCGTGGAGGGCCGCCAAAAAAGGCGTCCTCTCTCTACCGGCCACTGGGCAACCATTTTGTATTCCTTTGGTAAATAAAAAATTGATTTGCGTATCTACCTACAGATGTGTAAAATAAATCCTTTAAACTTAATTTTGATTGCTTGGTTAGCATTATTAAAAAATAAAGATTTTTAAAAATAATTTGATATTACAGATATTGATATAAAAGATGTTACACTTAATAAATACACTTTCGAAATACATTCTTAACATTTATTTATTTATGTAAGTCACTATTTATAGATAATAATGGTCGTTAAAATAATGTCCTAAAAACATTGTAGGTCTGCGCTGTTTATAAAATCTCGGAGATGGATCATACGAAACAAAAATTGAACGGTTTTAGATTCAGTATGTTATAGCGCATATCATACGATTTCTTATATATGCAAAAATAACGAAATAGCGGACATTTTTCGAAAAAACAAAAAAAAAACGTATTTTGAAAATCGTTATTGGCAAAAAAATAGTAAATAACACATTTTTTCTAATCCTTCATATGCACTACAACTATAGTTGTAAATAATTTGTCGTCAAAATTTCATAAGGATCGGTTCAGTAGTTTCGAAGATTTTATCAACAAGCCGTCGAAAAACGTTGTGTCGAGAAAAACGCGTTTAAAGTTTGGGTTACATAAAAACATCAAAATTTTTCTTTAATGTATTTTGAAAGTGCATTAATTAAGTGTAACAACTTTTATATCGATATCTACAATATAAACCTATTGAAAAAATTCCCAAAAATAGTATTTTTAGCGTCTAAATTGTAAAAACCCCTTAAGGAAGCCTACCAGTCAAGAGCCCGGGAAAAGGTGAATTTCGACCACTTTTTATGGATAACCAATTGATAGAATGAAAATTCCGTTTAGTGACGTTTATTCTACATATCTTTGAGCATCCTCCCAATGTTCTACACACGATTTTGTAACAAAATAGCGGCACTGATGCTAGGATGCAGCGAGTGACCTTTGTCTGACAATGTCCTGCGTTCGGCAACCGTATAACGTCAATTCTTCATCGATTGACATGAAATTTTCGTTAGAACCTCACAACACCATTTTGCATCGAAATATGGAGGGGATTTTCGATATGTTCATACGTTGTTCCAAAAAAAATCATTTTCAGCGATCTTTGTTTACTGAAAAATGTTTCTTTTAAACTGCACCATGTTATCGATTATCGATATAGCCAGCAAGAGTGAAAAATGTCAATCAAACCCCATTCAAAATTCACATTAGATTAAAAACATCAACAAGTCACTAAAGAGATAATAATGGTTATCAAATAATAAGGACCACTCGTATCCGCGCAGCTAGAAACACCGAGTACAATAACGGACAGCGGACTGTCTCCATGACAGCGTGGCGGTCATTTTCACCTGGAAGTGAACCCCAGATCCCAGTCCCATAGTACATGCACAGTATACAGGAGGTATTTTGCATCGAAGAGAGAAAAAAGTCAATTACCGCGAGTCAGGAAGGATGAATGAATTGGAGCGGAAGCAAAAGCTGTGTATACAGATAGAATATATACACATAGGCTAACTCTTCATCTCTCGTGCATAATACTATAGCGATCGAGTGATCCGACGAGGATCGCGAGTGGAACAACGCGAGGACGAGAACATACGAGACCATTGTTTAGGTTTAGCGCAATCACAAATGCTACTCGTTTCGCGTTGGTTATGTATAGATCGAGAGAGGTTCGAAGGTTTGCTCACTGTATATGAGCCTACCAGCTAGAACACGTGCAAATATATATATATATATATATATATTTATATATATATACACACACACACACACACATATATATCTGTACGTATGGTGAATGGAGAGATAAAGGGCACTGATTTGTGCAATAGTTGAATAGGTCGAGAGAGAGTCGACTATAAGCGTCGTTACGTTTTTCTTTTATCAACCTAAGTATAAACGTCATTGCGGATGAAAACGTAAAAATATAATCGCCGTAACAGCACAAATTTTTCGTAATTTTGGCTAATTTAAAAATGAAGTAAGCGATTGGCTAATTTGAAATTGAAATAAAATCTAAAGTTCCAAAATTGAAGAATCCGCAGCTTTTGTACTTTAGCTGAAAAGTTTACCAGATAGCAATAATTGATCACAATTACGTGATCATTGCCTTGATGAAAATGATTTTTTCCGATTTTTTTCAAACCAAATTGAAGAGTAATATTTCAATTGAAAGTAAAAACCACTAATTGAAACAACCAATTATGACAAGGATAGTTCTATGGCATTTGTCATCTTCTATTGAATGACGACTGAAGTACGAGAGAGAGAAAAAAAAAGAGAGGACGAATGCTGGAAAAGTGTGGAAAGATCTGGGCGTGGCGAGAGAGAGTAGAGGATTAAGCGAGTCTAGCAAAACTGCAACCCTCTTCATCCGCCACTTGCATCTACAGTTGTATATATGTAGACATGCTGGATGGATAATACAGACATAGCTACAGAGCAGACAACAGGAGCGGTGGGTTTTGTGCGAACGCGAGATTAAGTGAATAAGAGCGGAGGGAGAACAGAGCGTATCATATAGGGAAGACAAGGGCGGTTCCACGGGGCGGCAATATTGTGTCGAATGAATGGCGAACTTCATTCCATTAGGGTTTACAGAATTTGAGTAAAGACGAATTATATTGCGATGACTGAAGATACCTAATACTGGAAGCCATCATATCGGTATTTGTTTTTTTAATAATAACGAAACCTCAAAGTACAATTCTATTTTTATACTTCTGATATTTATTTGCTCACATAATCGCAGCCGCATTTTCTTTTCGATCGAAAAAAAAAACAGAATGGCATCGTTTACGCAACAAATGAACAGTTCATCCACAAAAAAGTTCTACGGAACCGTCGACAACCATCGCTTGTCTTCATTAAGGGGCTATACGAGTGTGATACTTAAAAAAAATCAATTTTTTTTGCCTTTTTCGACAGTCTATATTTTCAAGAATATCCTGTAAAAATTTCAAGGCCGTATCTCTACCATCTTATCTTGCAAAAATCGATGGTTAAATCTTCAAACGCGTTTTTCTCGAAATGAGATTTTTCAAATTTTCTGACATTGTAACTCAAAGGGCAATTATCCGACTGACTTGAAATTTGGACTGAGTACGCTTGAATATATTTACTCTACAATGACGTAGGATATTTTCGATTGGATGAAAATTGACCATTTGGATAGAGATGCAACGATATATCGAAAATTCGATAATATCGATATCGCAGGACTGTCGATACGATAATATCGATATCGGAAAACACGAAACATTGAAAAACGCGATGTCCAGTCGGGTGAAGGTACAGACGCATATATTCCACGCCACGCCGCCACAAACCTAACCTGCCCCGTTAGAAAATTCGAGAAATTACGTGCCTATCATCCCGTTCGTTCGCTCGTTTGTTCTGCGTACCATTCGTCGTGTTTGAGTTATACGTCAAAATTAATTAAAACTTTCGTCAAATATGAAGAAAAGCAAATTGTAGTGCCATTTTAAAAAGTATGCAGATGGTGCTGTCTGTACGATATGTAAAAAACACGTAAAAACTTCAGGCAACACGTCTAACCTTGCCGCTCACGTGAAACATCATAAAACCAATGATCCATGTCGATCTACATCACAAAGGTGAAATGGTTTTGTTTCGGTCAATTTGAATCTCCAAATTAATCATTTGTATCATCTTAAATACTGAAACTATGTAGCCTGTCAAGTTTAAATGTACGTGATATAAGCTCGTTCAATATTTTTAGGTTAATTTTTGTTCCCCATCCATCTTCCCATCGTCGCAACATCGGTACCAGCCGAACGTCTTTTCTCAAAGGCGGGAGCAACCGTCACGCAAAACAGAAATCGTTTACTTGGGAGAAGATTGTCCAGATTATTATTTTTAGGACCTATCGATAAAATGTACTGGGAAGTTTGTTAAACATAAATGACACAATGATGTATTAGAAATAAATAATACAACGGTCTGCTTATGATAAATAACAATAACATTTTGTTCAAAATTAATCATCTTTCATTATGATTTGCGTTTGGTTTCACAACTTTTTATTTATTTAAAAAGAAACGCGGAAAATATCGATAATATCGTTCGTTCGAACGATCGATATATCGGTTATCGATATTTACCTGTTTCCGATATAAATATCGAGATTTTTATAACTTTGCATCCTTAGATTTGGCATTGAAAAAAACGACCATTTTATAGGCAAGACAACAGACTTTTTTTTCATAACTACGCTATTTTGGTAGATTTTGATATTTTTCGAAAACCCTACGTCATTGTACAGGAAATACCATCGAGTTTAACGAAATTTTTTCCTTTTTCGGTTTCAGCTACTCAATCGGCCGGAATCGAGTCAACAGTGGAGAAACTTTTTTTTGTGCCTCCGAAGGCAGCGCATAAGTTGCTTGGATCTTAATATTTTTCTATGAAAAAATTATGTAATATAGGTCAAATATAGCCAAGTATATTCTTAATTTTCCGAAACATTTAATTGGGTGCTTTTCCTCCAAAAAATTACCGAAATTCACTCAAATTTTCAGCGTTCACACTGGTATAGCCCCTTGAAGGCATGTGCCAGGTCAACATAACCTCACAAATTTTCGAACATATTTTTCTCACATACGGTCAAGTGCTTTAGGAAAAACAAAGCGTCAGACTCTGTAAAATTCACTGACGCAGAGCTTGGCGATTTTCTTTGGTCCTGAATATAATTCATTTTTGAGAAATGTCTGTTTGGATATTGCAGCTATCTCTCTCGTACTCATATGCACGTGATACAGCTGCTATGTCACCTCAAACACACATCACAGTTCAACCTCCTTATCGTATATCTCTAAATGCACTCACTCCTTTTCTGCAAGAGGAGAAGTAGTCTTGCCACTTAATACTTTCCGCCCTGGGATTAATTAGGGTTAGTGGGGAGACTAGTTTTCTCGCTGAAGGGAAGAAAACAATACTTAGGGTGGTGAGTGATAGAAAGACTTCACTCTTTTATCGCACGATTGTATCGCGTTTGCACGAGGGGACAGGGAAACTGTAGAAGACCTGTGTCGATACAGGCGGTTGTATTTAAATGCGCCTCAGTCGTATTACCATCGAAAAATCATTATAACTGCTCTCTGCTCAGTTTTCGGTATTCGAACCAGTACGAGTCCGAGTAGTTACCCTCGGTTGGCGGTTCCTAACCTATCATCGGAGGACATTATATCTCTGGTATTTCGAAAAATAGTATGGTGGTATTCTATCCGTTTTTCGCGATGTTTCGAGCTTTCGAATTTCCTGTCATTAGAATAAGTAATTGAAAGTAAAAATTCTCAAATATAGTTCTTGTATGTTAAATAAAATCAATCATAAGTGGCACAATATGTCGACCGGGAATCGGGTTGACATTCCGAACTTCGAATGCTTCGACGGTTTAAAATTCCGAATCTTGATATTCCGAAATTCAAGATGGGGCCGAGTTGAAATTCCTAACTTTGAATGATCAGAACGCCCAAAACTCCGAAAGAATACTACCCCGAAAGATCAAAACGCCGGAGGAATTTTACACGAAAGACCAAAACTCCGAAAATCTGAACACCATCAAAATAATTCGGCTATGGAAGTTTTAAAAGTTTCAAAATTTTCAATAAATCGACGAATTATTTTAAGAATTTTTTTTTATTAAGAAGTGATTATGCGTCAATTTTAAAATTTGTCTAGACAATGTTGTATGTTCTACATCATTTACAGTCAACTGTGTAGACTTTCGCTGGCATGATCTTGACATGGAGGCCGGGTTGAAATTCCGAACTTTAAAATGCGCCGACGGTTTAAAAATCCTAATTTTAATGTTCCGAAATTATAAGGTTTGTCAATATCATGCCAGGAAAAGTCTACACAGTTGACTGTAAATAATGAAGAACGTATAACATTGTCTAGACAAATTTCAAAATTGACGCGAAATCACTTCTTCATACAAAAACTTCTTGAAATAATTCGTCGACTTAGTGAAAATTTCGAAACTTTTAAAACTTCCATACTTGAATTATTTTGACGGTGTTCAGATTTTCGGAGTTTTCGTCTTTCGGAGTTTTGAGCGTCCTGATGATTAAAAGTTCGAAATTCCAATCTGGCCCCGTAGACTAAATCTCAAATTTTCAGTTTAAGCGTCTTCTGTATGGGCTTAGAACTTGAAAAATGTGACTTTTATATTGCATAGTTTTATAGCTCAGGGTCTTAATTTTAATGTTCAATAAATATTTTGTGAAAATTCAAATAAATCATCGAGTTATGACTTGTGAAAATTCAGATCGCCTACTGCGCTACGGCGAACCGCTCCACCGCGTTTACCCTTTTATCTTTTGCATTTTTCTCCAAATTGTGTTTTAAGGGGTAAGGCCACTGTAACGGCCCAAAAAAAAAGGTTTTTTCACTAATTTTTTGCTCCCGAAATTGAAGGTATTTGAAAAAAAAACTTTTAATGGTGTTATCGGGCATACGTTAAACTTTATTGTAAAATTTGTTTACAGTAAAAAAAACAAAATGGCGGTTCCACAGCTATCTTCCCGGGACATGTTTTGCTTCCAGGGCTCCGCGGCACGCAGCACCACTGGTGCACTTTTGAATCTAGAACAAACAAAAAAACCATTAATCTAGAGGGCTATAGCTAGAGAATGTCGATCGGATTTTAAAAAGTATCAATTTTTGTGGATTTGGCGTGCGTTTGAAAAAAAAAATTGATTTTTGACGAAAAAAACGGCAAGTTTTTTGTTAATAAAAAATCAATAAATAAAGTTCTTGAAAATTCCGATCGACATTCTCAAGATAATGTAAATGTTCACATCTGGTTAAAATTTCAAGTAAAAAAAATGAAAATTGTTCGAGTTATGCTGCGTGCCATTTTGAAAAACCATGTTTCGAGAAAAACGCGTTTAAAGTTTTGCGAATAGTTTTTTATTGGAAAAAATTTAAAAAAGACGTCGCACAGGACCTTTTTTTTCTTATTCTAGAGGGTTTAAACTATTTTTTACGCCAATAAAAAAAATCGATTTTTCAAAAAATTTACAGTGGCCTTACCCCTTAAGAAACATTGTAGGTCGTATCTAAAAATCTGGTCGTCCGGTTCACTTCAAATCCGGGTGGAGCATAGTTTATAACATTTTCCATCGTATGACTGGATGGCTTTGTCATACATGTATCCATTTTTTAATAACAACTGATTAATGTTTTTATTTTATTTTTTTCAATCGAAAATCCACCTTTATTCACTACAGCTTGCGATTGTCTCAATGTCCAAAATTACAAAAAAGTATTCGGTCTCATGATAGCTTTATCATTATACTACAATTACATTTCTTAATTTCAGATCCCCCTAGTTGTCAGAACCATCTACCCCAATTGGCCACGCAGCAACGGCGACACTTGGTTTAAATAATAACAACGTCATTGTGTATGAATATTTTTCAATTAAAAAAAACTCCTATCTCGCAATACCATGTGTCAATAGTGTGTAAAATCCCGACCTCGTTGTCCCAGTACTCTTGGTAGAAAAAAAATCTTGACAATCAACTTGTTTTTGGGCCTCAAGCAGACCCGTTAAAGGCTAGAACCTAGCCACCTAGTCACTCTATCCAACTTACAAAGCTAATGCTATAGCCAAAATCAAGTGACCACATTTTCCACAGTGATCCCAATTTGAAGGCGTATCTTGCATTTTTTGTTTCTCTTTTGAGTTCTTTGCTCTTTCCTTTTGTATCAAGGTTGACAATGATGTTGTCGATTTGGGTGTGTCATTCGGCAAAACTGCAATAACAAGGTTCCGAGTCGAGATCCATGTCAGCTGATAATGTATTACTCGTCCAACCTTTATCGAAACACGGGGCTAGCCCCCTCGCCCAAGTAGGATACGAAAACTGTTGCGAGGAAGAAAGAAAGAGGAATAAGAATAAGAAAGTGGGACGAGCCGAGGAATGATCCGCGTTTGAGTATATGCAACGTAGGGAAATGCGGTAGAGCATGTGTCTGGGTTAGCCATGGTCGGCTGCAGAGGTCTCCGAGGGGTGTGTGAAGGGAGAGAAAAAGCACAGGGAAGAGAGGCGCGCATCAGGGCAGACAGAGGCCGCATATAGCCCCAAGCCATGTAATTCATTACTAAAGCAATCTCACCCTGGCACCCTCTCTCTCTCTCTCTCTCTCTCTCTCTCTCTCTCTCTTTCTCTCTCTTCAGTACTCCCCAACCCATTCTGGTCGCAACCCCCGGCCAGCACAGATATTCTCTCTCCGCCCCTGACCCATCAGCCCCTTCTCTCTCTCCTTCTCACTCTCTCTCTCTCTCTCTCTCTCTCTCTCTCTCTCTCTCTCTCTCTCTCTCTCTCTCCTTCGCGCGCGCGATGCAGAAAAGCGCGCTTGCGAGAGCACACCCGCGAGCCGCGTTATAATATAAAAAAGCCGAATATAATAGAGCCCTGACAACAAAACAAACGCGAAACACAAAGAGAGCGCCGGCGAGAGAGGCAGAGAGAGACAAAAAAAGGAAAAGAGTGAAATTCTAGAGAGAGAGAGAGAGAGAGAGAGAGAGAGAGAGAAAGAGGGAAACAGGGAGGAAAAACTCGCGCGCGCACCTTCTCATAATTAAAAAGATTGCGTATACTTTCTTGTTCTACCTACCCCCTTGTCACTGACGACTACAATGGCGTTCAGTATATATATATATATATATATATATATATATATATATATATATATATATATATATATATAAATAGGGATACGTGTAGTGAAAAAAGTCGCCGCCGATTTTATTGCGACTTCAGTGATTAAAGAATATCCTGTAAAAAGAAATACACAATGCTTATACATTTGCGTACTACAGAGCGCGCACCGTGTTGCCTTTAGTCGTACTTTTTCATTCATTCAACTATACGTCCCGCGGCTAATTGATAAATAAATCGATTTCTTTATTTTTCTAAATAGTCGCGGTACCTGGATAAGATTTTGGCAAACATTGACGAAGGGTACGCAATTTTTCGGGGCGAGTTTCCTGTCGAGTGTTCTGGGCTTTTTAATAAAGAGACACCCACCCTGAGGGTAAGTATGTTGAAGAGGATGGAAGAGAAAAAAAATGGAGAGTCGGTGTGAAGCACCACTCGTGGTTGCCCTCTTTGAAATACTTGAAGAGTACTTACGTATCGTCCAAGTGCTTGCACACAGGTGTACAGGCTTCCGTGTGCTTCGAAGTCGTTGCAAACACTTAATACCCGTACGCGATCGATATACGTGTATCGTCGAGTAAGTGTGTAAGTAGTATGCAAGTGTTTAGTTGTATTCTTGGAGTGGAATATTCTTGTATCGATGAGGTTCACACGGATGTCGATAGAACCACCATGTGTACGACGAAGATAGCTGTTTCATAGATTTTCAGTTTTATCTTTGTAACAACTGATATTATGGGGACAATAGACGGGAGGAAAATGCGGTCTGATTTGCGGAAAAAAATATGGAGTATACACTCGTCGTTCACTCGAAGTATAATCCGCCAACGCGAAATGTTGGGTGCGAGATTGTCGAACGACCGAGCCAGCAATTAATTGCCTTAAGGCGGGAGCCTGAATTAAAAGGTCGAAAAAAAGCGTTTTTTCGGGATTTTTTTTAGAAGGGACAAAACAAGTCAACATGACACAATAAATGAATACAGATTTATCAGCCTATTCCATATGCGTCTTGCCACTGCAGTCCCCAATTGGCGGGAAAGATGCAGCCCGTTATTCTTGACTGAAACAAAAAAACCAATCAAATTTTCAATTGTCGTATACTTTTCTTCTGGATGAATTAAGAAAAAGATGAAAAAATCGTGAAATTATAACTTTCCTCAGGTTAAAAAAAATGTGTTAAAAAAACACTAAGGTACTATTAAAATAATTTAGAAAGACTTCTTCAATGATTTTTTAAATTCACTTAGAAGAGATTTTCATAGTGAAGTAAATAAAGTTTGGTTCGATTCAATAGATCTTTTAGATTTTTTGCTATCACGCCCGCCAATTTCTAAAATCGCTAAAAACGATTTTTCAAAAATCACAGCACCAACCAATTCCACATTTTACAAGCTTCTTTTACATATCAAAAAGCAGTGCTTGAACGTAGGAATTCTTTTTCGATGCATAGTTTTTTTTATCGACGAAAATTGAGCTTTTTTTTATCGAAAATCGATACTCTCACTTTGGAATGCAGCTGTTTTTTTTTTCAAATCAATATTTGATTTGAATATTGAAAAATCGTAAATGCGTTTTTAGTACAGTTGGAACAAGTACAAAATTTTCCATCGTTCTGTATAGCAAAACGCATTTTCGATTTTTTTTGTAGATGCCGTCTTCTTCCATACGACGGCAGAGCAGTGGTTACTGCAAAGGACGATTTCGTAACACCGGTCTACACAAACCATTGCGTCTATCACATTTATTAATATTTTTTAATACAAAAATTGTCAAAGATACTTCAAACCATACTCTTTAAAGTAGGAAAAAAGAATTTTAAAACCTGCACACGTTTTTCCAGAAAAAAATCACGAAAATTCTTATTTTTTCCGGTCACGGAATCGGTGTAGGGCCTTAAGGGGGTAGGCCACAGTAACGGGTATAATATCATGTGCGAATGTAACAATTTTTTCCTATAAAAAAGTGATCCATTCATAAAATTAATTACACATCTATTTAGTATGAATATCAAGCTGTTAGAAAGTATGTATATATTTTTTTCGATGTACAAAATGGCCGACTACTAGTATTTTCTTTCGTTATCTTTTTTTAGGCGCTCCGCATCGTGACATTTAGCATCCACAATTTTTGACCTAGAACAAAAAACAAAAATTCTCGTCAATCTCCATTAGAATACCTAGAGAAGTACCTACGGAATTAAAAAAATATTGTTTCATACAAAAGTTGTAGATATTTGAACTTAAGAAATAAATTTTCAGTGAAAAATTTGGTTATAACTGCTCATAAAATAAGAAGTTTTCGATCAATCAGAAATTCCGTATGTACTTCTCTGCGAAATGCAATTGGGAACATAACTTTAAATTTGAAGTAAATCGAGTGAAAATTGTTAAAGTTATTTGGCACGCCAATTGGAAAAAAGCTGTTTCGAGGAGTCGGACATTTTGTACATCGAAAAAAAATATATATATTTTCTAACAGCTTGATATTCATACTAAATAAATGTGTAATTAATTTTATGAGTGAACCACTTTTTCATACGAAAAAAAATTGTTAAATTCGCACATGATTTTATACCCGTTACTGTGACCTAAGGCCTCAACGGCTTGGGCTAGTGTGAAAAAATTAAAAAATCGATTGTCGCTTGAGGCAACTCAAATTGATGAAGAAAGTCCAACATATGCTGCAGGAATCGCAGATTGAAGATAAACTTATCAATACATACGAACTGCGAGTAAAACTTTAAACGCGTTTTTCCCAAAACTCTGTTTTGCAAAACAGTGTACACGATTTCTCGACATCGAATCAACGGTTTGATGTGAAATTTAATACACTTATTCATTGTAACTGTACTTTCGTCTTGACCAACACTTTTTTATTCAACATTTTTCAAAAAATAGTTAATAACAAGAATAATGTCATTTTTCCTCGACCAAATATTCTACAAAATTCAAAAAAAAATTGTTAACGATATAAAAAAAGCCCTCCCAAGTCTTGGCTAATATGATCTATTTTAAGAAAAAAAAATCGTCTTGTTTCAGATCAACTGGGTGGCCGAAATCAAGTACACCGTTGAGTCCCTCATGTTCTAAAGTCCTTCACGAGATTGTTTATAACCTCTTTAATTATGAATATTTTTGTGTGAAATTTCGGACACAACATCGTTCATGTACATACAAATAAATATCCAAACGATTTTTCAATAGTCTTACTTATTTTTTCGAAATAATTATTTTTTACGAGCACCAATCCACCTGAACTCCGTTCTTACGTTCATTCCACATCCCCACCTCCTCTAACACCCATTTGACAACTCTCACCTACCTCCCATTACATCCCCCCCCTCCCCACCTTGCGGCCGCAGCCGACTTCCCCCTCTGTATCGTATTCACCATACAACATATATGCCATGGATATAGGGAAACGGCGGAAGACCTATACCGATACAGCCGGTCACAAGTTCGCTTCCCGGTCATGGAACTAGTCTTTCGCCGAAAAATGTCGAAAAAAAACATTTCACGACGAAAGTACGCGACTGGGATTCGAACCCGCGACGTCCTGATCCGCTGGCCAGCACGCTAACCACTAGACCAACGCACCTGGTTTATTTTCTTTAAACTAATTTTATTGAATGCCCGGATTTTCGGGTCGCCACAGTACCCTAACCCCTTCAAAATACTCGTACACTGGTGAAAAGTCCGATGCATCAGTTGTATGCACAACTGTGCAGGCTCGATACTAATGCTTCGCCACAAAAGTGCTTGTACACACTGGAGTACGCTGGCGCATCGTAAAAAATACTGTGCACAGTTAAAAATAATAGTACACGTGTCCAATATTGACACTGGTGGATGGGTGGTCCGGGTTTGGCTCCGGCGGTCCTTCGAGTTAAGCAGCGTTATGCGTGGCCGATACTACGAGTGGTGACCGCTTAGCGGTGCCCCGTTTGGCGCATCGACCGAGGTGAGCGGAAGACCAATACCTCAGAGACCTTGGTTTGTAGATAATTGAGTCAAACGTCTGTACACCAGAGAATCAGAATAATATGGGACCGTCTAACCAATACGGGTTTCCACAGTTTCCCCGTGTGGGCAAACGCAACGATAGTTAGGTTAGATTAGCGAAATGCGGGTAGGGCGAGATAAGAAAGGGCTCAATTGGGAAACGTTATACGTAAAAACCCGCAAGGGTATACGTTGGATTTAAGGGAAAAATTTAAGATGTGTGCACAGGTACAACACAGTTTTTGAAGCTCAACACTAATTACTCGAAAAGCCTCATACACGTTTAAATTAACTGTAGGAAGGTAAAAAATAGTTGTGCACGGGTACAACACAATTTTAGAAGATCAACACTAATCGACGGTGCTCGAAAAGTCTCATACACGTTTAAATAACCTGTAGGAAGGTAAAAAATATTTGTGCACGGGTACAACACAGTTTTAGAATCTCAATAATTAATTGACTGTGCTCGAAAAGTCTCATACACGTTTAAATAAACCGTAGGGAGGTAAAAAAATTATGCACGGGTACAACACAGTTTAAAAAGTTCAACACTGATTGACTGTGCTCGAAAAGTCTCATACACGTTTAAATAAACTGTAAGGAGGTAAAAAAAATTATGCACGGGTACAACACAGTTTTAGAAGTTTAACACTCATTGGCTGTGCGCGAAAAGTCTCATACACGTTTGTATAAACTGTTGGAAGGTAAACGGTATTTGTGCACGGGTACAACACAGTTTAAGAAGCTCATCACTAATTAACTGTGTTTGAAAAGTCTCATACACGTTTAAATAAACTGTACGAAGGTACAAAAATTGTACACGGGTACAACACAGTTTGAGAAGCTCAACACTATTTGACTGCGCTCGAAAAGTCTCATACACGTTTGAATCAACCACAGGGAGGTAAACACAATTTTAGAAGCTCAACACTAATTGACTGTGCTTGAAAAGTCTCATACACGTTTGAACAAACTGTATGGAGACGAAAAATATCTGTACCCGTGGTACAACACAGTTATGGAAGCTCAACACTAATTGACTGCGCTCGAAAAGTCTCACACACGTTCGAATAAACTGTAGGGAGATATAAAATATCTGGGCACAGCTGTGCACAGGTACTAGTAATTGCCTGTACTAAGAAAAATTTGTATACATTTGGATAAACTTTTCATAAAAATCGTAAAAACATTGTGACTACTTGATAATACTCACACACAGATACAACACAGTTTCATAAGCTCGACACCGAGTGACTGTATTCGAAAAGTCTTATACATGCTTAATTAAACTTTGGCAGGGTAAAAAATACATTACATCCCCAATTCTTCACCTATTGAGTTGACATTTTTTTGTAGACCCTTATAATAATATTTTACATCGAAGCACGCAACGGATGGACAATATGTTAAAAACAAAAATTATTTTCCTCGTTTTTTTTTCTTACCGAGAACATTTTTTTTCAAGCATGAACCATTTCATAAAAAATCGATATTTTTCGATTTCCCTACGTACTTCGAAGGCGAATCTTATTGAGAGCTGAAACTATATTGAACTTTCGTTCCAGGAAAAAAAAATTAAGAGTTAATTTATCCAGCTTCAGCGCCACCATTTCGTTACAAAATGTTGTGATAAAATGTATCAATATACATGAAGATACGTAGAATAAATGCTACTAAATGGAATTTTCGTTCTATCAACTGGTTACCCATAAAAAATTGTCGAAATTCACCTTTTTCCGGACTCTAGACTGGTAGTCTCCCTTAAAAATGTTTTTCTACTTATAAAATTCACTTTCAGCGTTGTATCTCATACGCGTTAAGTCTACATAGGTATATCATACGATAAATCCGGTGTCTAGGTGAGAAGTGATTCGGAGGCGTGGACCAACGTCGACGGAGGTGCAGAACCGCCCCTGTTTAAATTCTTTGGCCAATGAGACGATTGCGAAGCATCGTCAACCCCCGCGAACACGGGGGTTGTTCCAGGAGCTCGGCGAATCTCGTATCAGTCTCTCGCCATCCGCACGGCATCCCCTACGTCCCGGTGATAAATTTCACCCCCGTATCTTTAATCTCTTGCTAAAACGCATCTCGCGGGTTTCTTCGGAGCGCCAGAGTTCAACGACAGAGTTCAAAGTTGCGATATTTTGCAACCGGAAGTGAAGACATCTCGATTCATTTGTCGAACTTTCTATGTTGATTTAAAAAAATTAACACTTTGATCGTCATCGTTCGCGCATTTTTTGCCTGGAATATCGTCGAAACGTAAATTTTGCAATTAAATACGTATAAATACATATATAAGGGATATACATACGCATACGAATAAAAATAAATACAGCCCGAGAAAACATGGCTGGACCGTATTTATCGCCCCTGGGACCTCAGGCCGATTTACTTACCGAATACATGTTCGGACGGCGTCGTCAGGTCAGTGTACGTTTTTACATTCTCACATTTCTTATTCCGCTTGAGGGATCTTCTCACTTTAGACGCTTAAAAAAAAGGTTATTTTCATGAATTTTTTGATACGTTTATTTTATAGATATTGATATAAAAATTGTTACACTTAATAAATACACTTTCGAAGTACTTTAAACATTTTTCTAATGTATTTATGCAACGAAAACAAACTTTAAACCCGTTTTACTCGAAACAACGTTGTTCGACGGGTTGTTGATAAAATCTTCGAAACTACTGAACCGATCCTTGTGAAATTTCAATATTTATATTAAATATTTACTATTTTATATTAGATATTTACTATTTTTGGCCAAAAACGGTGAAAGAACACGTTTTTTTGGTTTTCGAAAAATGTCCGCCATTTTGTTATTTTTGCATACATCAAAAATCGTATAATATGCGTCATAGCCATTAACATGCTGAATCTAAAATCGTTTGATTTCTTCGTTTCGGATGATCCATCTCCGAGATTTCATCAACAGCGCAGACGTACAATTTTTTTTAGAACATTTTTTTAACTACCATTTTCGTCTATAAATAGCGACTTAAATAAATAATTACTTTTAAAGGTATTTCGAAAGTGTATTTATTAAGTCTAACAACTTTTATATCAATATCTATAATATAAGCCTATCAAAAAAAAATCATGAAAATGGCTTTTTTTAGCGTCTAAAGTGAGAAGACCCCTTAAACGTCGATGTTTTTTCTACCCTCTCGGAATACGGCATCGAACATATACTCCCTCCTGCGCTCACATATTTTTCCTCCAACGACAATCAACCCGTGCGAGGAACATACGTAGAAGTAACGATACAAATTTCCCCTATCAGCAGAAATCAATTTTTTGCTTCATCCAGCATCATCTTGATTGGCTGATGTTTTTGTCGACTCATTCAAAAGCAAATTTCATCAGACTCGCTCTTTTCATGGCAATTCTCCTCTGCAGAGACGCAATCGAACTACATTTACGCCGCAGCAGCTCCAAGAACTTGAGTCGCTCTTTCAAAAGACTCACTATCCGGATGTGTTTCTTCGCGAGGAGGTTGCCCTTAGAATTACACTTTCGGAAGCTCGAGTTCAGGTAACGATAACCATTTTTAAGGACAAGAACAACAATATCAATAACGATTGCGATAATCATAATGATGATGATTGTAGTACTAATACCGATAATAATAATTATAATAATAAAATAATAACAGTTAATAACGATAATCATAATAATGGTGATCGTAAATAGTAATAATAATAATGATGATAATGATGACAATCGTTTTTAAGAATTCCTTACTTACTAATCAAGTTTGTTAAGAGGCAAATGATTATGGCTATAGTACCATTAACAATCATAACAATTATTAAAATAGCAGTAATGATAGCAATCGTGATAATCATAACAGTGAATAATGATAATCGTAATAATTATGATTTTCTGACAATTTTTTATTTAGTAATCAAGTTTAATAATAATATCCGATAAAAAGGACTTATTAATACTGAATAAGAGCAATAATAGTAATCGTGATGATAATAACGACAGTAAATAATTATAATCGTTTCAGTGAGCCTTGTCAATAGTAATAATAAAAACAATAATAATGATGAAGATAATAATTCTCGGTTGTGCCAATTTTTTATTCATTAATCATGTTTAATAATAATATCTGGTAAAAATATATTTACTAATTTTTTTTACATTTATTTATTTATTTTTATTAATATTTGTTATTAGTTTATATTTATTAATACTAAATCATAACAAAAACAAGTTCTATATAATGTCGCTAATCTATTGGATAATCGATATGGATGTAGAACGAGGTTCGAAGGCATAACGAAAAGATGATTCTCACAAACAAGCACAATTTTTAATAAATACTTCGAGTAGTACCGAAATATTAAGACGTAATATTTTCAAAAAATATTACTAATATATAAGAAAGATTTTAAAATATGATTTACTGCCGGAAACAGAAAGAATTTTCCAAAAAAATAACAGCAATAACGGCGGTGATAACAGTACGATTGTGAAGTGTTACCTAATTGACTTCTCCGTGTCTCGTGCACGCGTCAGGTTTGGTTCCAAAATCGTCGGGCCAAATGGCGGAAACAGGCGCGTCTTCAGTTGCTCCAGGACGCTTGGAGAATGCGATGTCTTGGCCTTGGCAGTGCGGCGCCGCTTCTTCTTCGGCCACCACCGACCACGAATTCCGAGGGTCACGAGGCCCCGTCGCCCCCGCCGACGGCCCTCGGCTCACCCAGTGACAAAAATTCGGAAAACGGCACGGGTCCGATTTCGGTGTGTCGGGACTACAGGATTTTGCCACCCCACGGGTGAGCCGATATTCGACATAAAACATGACGAATGATTTTTCAACTTCTGACTGACCCCATACCGATCATCTATTATTTTGCAATGAGCCGAATCACGATAAGAATCCTGTCGATAATTGTTATTACTAATATTCGTAATTAGTAATAATTGTTATTACTAATGTCAGTAATTACTAATAATTGTTATTACTAATATCAGTAATTAGTAATAACCGTTATTACTAATATTAGTAATTAGTAATAATTGTTATTACTAATTACTAACTAACGTAATTAGTTAGTAATTAGTAACGAATTACTAAGTAATTACATAAGTAATTACTAACTAATTACTAACTAATGTAATTAGTAATTACTAATAATTGTTATTACTAATCTCAGTAATTAGTAATAACCGTTATTACTAATATTAGTAATTAGTAATCATTGTTATTAGTAATATAAGTATCAATTATTATTACCAATAGTAATAATTATTTTTTAATCGTAAAAATGGGGAAAATCTTTCAAAGACCGTGGACGTCCTCTTCGCCCCAGGAGTTACGGGTTGCTCCCGGAAACTCAGCGTGACGTTGACGTCCGTGTGCTGGACTCTCATCCCGCTTCATGGGGTCGAAAAGGGCACGTCCTTCTCGGCAAGGGTTTCCAATATGCATATTGACTAAACCTCCCCACCCCTGGCCAAAAAAGAGTTCCCCGACTGAGGTGGGGGGGGGAGAGTGGGGACTTGATGACCGTCTATATTGGTATAGGTTTTCCGCAGTTTCCTTATACCTATGACAGAAACGTCATGATGAATATGATACAGGGGGCGAAGTCGGCTGTGGCCGCAAGGAGGGGGGCAAGGAAAAAGGTGTCGAAAAAACAGTGGAGGAAAAAATAGGTAACAAACGCGAACAGCGTGTCCCTTAGGAAAAAACAAATTAAAAGAAAAGTAATAACAATTATCGATAGGATCCTCATTATCATTATTCGTTTTATTGCAAAATCGTAGATGATCGGTATACCAAAAACCGTTATCGTCTTTTCGTTCTTGTCATTTCGTCTTACTGCTATGATTATTACGATTGTGGTAATTGATTTGATCGTTTCCAACGCCATTTGATGGCAAGTTACACTCAACCTTTGTTCGAGAAGCTTTAATTAATTTTCACAATGTCCCTTGCGATATCCTTGCGGGCTTTCACGATCCCACCACTTTCACTTGTATCCCACACTCGCCACTCGCTAGTTTTATTTCCGCAAAGAAATCTTTACCCCTAACGAATCGCTCGCAAGAGATCAAAGCACTGGGACGACCTGACGAAGTAACTCATTTTCAGACAACTTTTGCGAAGAGAACAAAAAAGTTTTGCACGGTATTTAAGTGTATGATAAAAAGTGAAAAACAACTGTTGTAATTAAAAAATTATCGCCCTGAGAAGGCGTGTATGGTCCTTTTCATCAGATGTCCGAACGGTGCACCTCGAAGCTTCCTTTCGCATGATCGAAATTTAAAAACCCAAGTTTTTTTCCCTAAATTTACTTTTAAAAAGATTTTGATGTAAACTTTTTCCTTCTCACCCTGCCATTATGCAAATTTTCCAAGTATTTAAAAACGGCTCCGTTAATGCTTAGCTATAAAAGTATGTTTAATTAAAACGCTCGGTTTTTTTTTGTTTCGGATAATTCAGGGAGCAGTTACGTGGTCCACCGTTCGGGTCTCTAAAAAAGGACCCGTGTGAATCGTCGAGCGCCCTCGCATGGCGATATTTATGTTTTTTTAATGGTCATAATATTATTTAAACTTCTTTGTAATTTATTTGCAAATTATTCGGACGTTTAATTTATTCAACAATCCGCTTCAGGATATCCAATACTTTTTCGTGTACCGTCCGCAATCTATTCAAGCACTGGTGTATCACATTTCCACAATGGCATAGGGAAACTGCGGCAAACCGGTGCCAGTACAGGATATTACATTTCACAGAGTTTCAGTTGTGTTTTGTCATCACACTGCCATTCAAATAGGATCTGTTTTAACCAAATAGGTTTTTCCTTGTCTTACGGCCTACTACGATTCTATTTATTTTAAGGGGTTACGTGGGTTTCAGAGCGAAAAAAAGAATTTCTTCTCTGTTATAAAAAAATTTAGTATATACATTATTTTATCGAAAATATTAAGCACATAAAGCAGCAACATTACAACAATATTTTTAATTTTTTTTTTTTCAAATATTTTCTAGACATATTGTACTATTAGAAAATACAAAATTTTTATTAATGGATTTTTGGAAATTTTCAAACCCGTTGAACTTTTATTTGCTTTGCTCCCACCTATTCTTATTAAATATTAAATATATTCAAATGAAATAAATAAAGATTAGATGCGAGCAGATTCTTTCTTCAAACGTATGGGAAATCAATTTTTAATAAAAAAATATCTTTAATTTGATTTAAGGGGCCAGTTCACTTTGGAGCCACGAAAAAAGGCTATTTTCGCGATTTTTTTTTTGAGGATTTTATAAAAGATATGAATATAAAAGTTGTTGGGTTTGATGATAAAGTCTTGAATTACATGAAAAAAAATTTAATCCTTTAAGGCTAGGTAGCTCCATCACAACTCGGCAACGGCTTGTCTGAAGCAAAAAATCAAAGTCGATTAGATTCAATATGACACCAGCTTCAAAATGACCCTCGGATATAAAGTTTCATCAAAAAATAAAAAAATGGCAGATGAAAAACGAAAAAAGTTTTTAAAAAACGCGTTTTTTCGCAGTTTTTCGCGAAAAAAGAGTAAAAATCGAAATTTTAAAACCACCGCATTTTTTCCAGCGAAATTTGGAGTATATTCTGTGATGTAAAAAAAAAAATTTCTTAAAATTTCATCCCCGTCAACAAAATGGTTTTAGAAAAATGTTTTTTTTTAAATATCGAAAAAAAAGAAAAATTCCGGAAACGGTACAGTGGAACGATTTGATTTTTTTTTTGTACTTGTTCCGCTCAAACGTGTTATGAAATAAAATTATAGAACATCTTGCGAAAGATTAAGGTTTGAAAAAAAAATGTTCCTTGTTTTATTATTTTTTACTATAATCCACTTGGGGTACAATAGCGAAATTTTTTTCATATAATCTTTGGGCACCTTATTACATTATATATTTTTTTCAAAATGATCGGTTTGGTACGCCACAGTGAAAAAAAAAGAAACGCACTTTATTGATATATTTTAGTTATATAGATATATAACTAAAATATATCAATAAAGTCTGATATGTGACTAAATGATCGGCTTGGTACGCCACAGCGAAAAAAAAGAAACACCCTTTATTGATATATTTTAGTTATATAGATATATAACTAAAATATATCAATAAAGTCTGTTAATTTTTTTTTTCACTGTGGCGTACCAAACCGATCATTTTGAAAAAAATTATATAATCCAATAAGGTGCCCAAAGATTATATGAAAAAAATTTCGTTATTGTACCCCAAGTGGATTATAGTAAAAAAAATAAAACAAGGAACATTATTTTTTTTAAACCTTAATCTTTCGCAAGATGTTCTATAATTTTATTTCGTAACACGTTTGATCGTAACAAGTACCAAAAAAAAAATCGAATCGATCCACTGAAGCGTTTCGGAATTTTTTTGTTGTTGTTTTATTTTAAAAAAATTCATTTTTCTAAAACCATTGCGTGGACGGGGATGAAATTTTCAGAAAATTTGTTTTTTTTATACCTCAGAATATACTCCAAATTTCGCTGGAGAAAATGCGGGGGCCATGTTTCCCTACTTACCCGGCTATAGCCTTTCAAAAGAATCGGTTTATTAGTTTTAAAGATACGATGGAGCTAGATTTTAAAAATGTTGTTTTGAGAAAAACGCATTTGAAGTTGATACTATGAAAAACTCTTACCTAAACTCAATTGGCAATTCCTGCACCGTACAAAATCCCTTCTGATTGCTCATCATCGTCGATTTCTTCAAGTCTTGCTTGCTTTCGATTTTTTGAAATTTTCAAACTGGACGGGCCCTTTATATAAATCTTTATTTGCTTACGATATATGTCTCTCGTTCAAATATATTTTCACTTCGAACGTATGAAACATATATTTGAATCGTCGATATTTCGATTTGCATATAATAAACGTGTATTTAACTTAAATACATTTTTTTGGCCTGGAAGGATTTTTGTGGCATAAATGGTGTATTTGAATCAAACGAATTTTGTCTTTATATTTTTGTATAGCATGTATACATGGATAATGCGTGTGGTAACAGTATGGAAACAAATAAATACATTTGCAAGATCAAATAAAATTGTCATGACCAAACGTTGATCGATAGCTTGATTCAAATAAGTTTGTTGCAATAAAGACAAACCATTAATGCAATAAAGTAGAAAAATGTTTGACTCTGCGAAAATTCTATTTAATTTAAATTCAGAAAAATCAAATAGATACATTTAGTGCATTCAAGGTAATTGTTTTTTGACCAGCTGAAAGTGCATCACAGATTTATCATGAATAAATGAAATATTTAGTTATTAGACGATATTAAATAAATCTCACTTGAATAAATAGATATATTTAAAATAAATAATTCCAATAATGGAATGCATGGAAAATTTGATTTAACGAAAAATCTAGATAACTCAAAATCAAATAGACGCATCTAGTTAACATCAATAGAATTTTTCTGTCAGTGCAGAAACTCAGTAAAAATCTTTTCCGCTCAGTGTGATCGGCTAAGCTGTCACCCATCCAAGTATTGGCTCAGGCCAACGCTGCTTTATGTGGGAGACATTGACGGATCCGCACACCAACCGCGCGTCCACTACTGTCGATCTAAAAAGTTTCAATTAAGGAATCATCACAGTGTGACCGCCCGAAAAAAGCTGATTTTCGCGATTTTTTTTAGGTGGACAGGATAAGTTAAGGTAGTACTAGCGGATTGACTAGTCGACAGAAAATCTATAAATTATTGAATCTGAAAAAAGCAAAATATAATGTATTTGGGTATAGTAATAAACATGATACAGAAAATAATTATTTGAGAAGTGCATGTAATAACTGTATGTATTATAGTTTGGTAAGTGAAGTAAAATCGCAATCAGATTTGACTTGAGTTGTCACAGGCCGCCATTTCATAATTCTGGCAATATCCGTGGCAACGCTGTATTCAGATGCTTTCGATACATGTCAAGCATGTGTTTGTTTACCGTAGGTGTAATCGTGTGTTGTAGTGTATGTGTAATGCGGTAAGCGAACGCAAAACTGAGTCGATTGAATCGATGATATCTGCTCGAAATGTCCCGTAACCTATATTTATTATGGAGCATACGTGACCGCAACAATTTTCGTGTTATTCGTCGCTTTTCGCATAGCTCTGATCTGACCGGCAAATATTATTATTTCCGTTCCAAAGTTCGATTCGCACGGATTCCCTATATGGTGCGGGTTAAATGCGTTGATTTCGTGAATTAATTTCTATTGTATTTAGCCGGTAAGGCCTGCAGAGTTTTCGCGGATGTCATTTTTTATGTTTCTACTACAGCAGAAAAAAAAAATCAACTTTTTTTCTAATGAGGAGGTTCGCGCACGTACTACCTTAATCGGAATAATTTTTTTTACAAATTGAAGCATGAATGAAGAATACGAAATTATTTTTAAAAAATGTCTTTATTTGATGTTTAACATTGTTTTCATTTGCGGAAAAATGCGTGGGAAAAAATGGTATCCCACGGTGGCCAGGATTGCGGCCGAAAATTTTAACTGAATAAAAAATTTCAAAATGATCATTAATCTGTAGGAAAGCCGCTATGTTCCTATGAAGATTTTTTTTAGTAAAATTTGCAAAAATGGCGGCGGTTTGAACAAAACGTATCAAATTTTGCCTTTTTCCGACAGCTTTTCGTAAAAAAAATAGGAAGATTTTAACCAAAAAAAGCTTTCCTAGCAACATAAGGAATTGCGTGAAGAAAGTTAAAATGTCTTAAAGTTAAATCTGTTAAAATGCCAAACGGATAGCTTGAAAACTTTTCCGTTGAGAGTGGCCACCGTTTTGAAAAACCCCATTCCGAGAAAAACGCGTTTAAAGTTCGGAGTGCGGGATCTCACGCTCCAATCACTTTTTCCACGAAACGCTGTAGCGATCGAAATGATTCGAATTTCGATCTAAAAATTGAACAGAACGTGTTTATAACTGTGTATCCCATAGGATAATGCAAAAAAAAACGTTACACTGTGATGACCCCTTAACGCTCTCTCAAAGTGTGCAACCCTATAGTTGGTTGTTTTTTGTTTTTTTTTTTTCGTCCCTTTTCCGTTTCCACCAATGAAGTTCACTGAATTTCAATGGTGTGCGCAGATACTCGGTAGGCTGTGACAAATCACCGGAGCGTGTGAAGTGCGGTTGCGGTTCGCCAGGGCCGAGAAACTCGTCGAGTCCGACGTCAAGCGTCGAGCAGGAGATAGCGGCGAGAGAGTGCAGGCCACCTCAAGAGGCCGAGATCGATTTAACGATCAACAAGGGCCCAAATCCGTCGCGAACGACATCGCGCATCACGCCACTCTATCATCATCATTTGCCGAGCAATGATCCCCGACAGCAGAATCCATCTGTGACGACGATCAACCGCGGATCTATTCACGACGAGCCACTCGACGTAACTCTCAACGGCAACAGGAACAACAACTGAGCATGGCGACACGTTCTTTTCTTCAGGCTTATATGTTTCATTTTTCCTTATTGCTCGAACCATACAAAAACTGTAACGATGATAATCCAGAGCGTTGATATTGGTTGGAGTAAGGAAGAAAAAAAGCCACTGTGGAACGCAAGGCTAGCGAGTCCGAAACAAAATCAATCTCCGCAAACATATATATATGTATTTACATTGGGTGGTTGCATATGAAACGGTCCATTTTTGGCCGGAAGAAAAGATAGTGGTTGGTAGCGAATCGATGAACTGGCTCACTGCTCTTGGTACACGGTCGTATATACAGGTCTGGGCACTCCCGTATATTCCGTATACCCCAAAGCGTGCCTCTATGTGACGCCTGTCCTTGCGGAACTGGCCGCAAAAGCGTGGAGCGCTGCTATCTCGTAGGCATGTGCGACAGAGCGCGATGTATGCCCGTATGCGAATTGTCTTTCCTTTCACGTGGCTGTGATGAAGAATCAATACATCCTAAATAATTAGTCGAACACAAAAACTAAAAGCATAAACAGAAAATATGAGCTATGAGCCATTACTTAATGATACTCATCGTCTTTGACATGGATATGCCGATTTAACTATCGCTCAATCCAATTAGATTTTTTTCGTTTACGGAAAAGAACATTCGAAATTTACGTGTAGCACGCATTCCTTTCATTAGTAGTAGTAGTAGAAAAGTAGTAGAAAATATCAGTAGTCGTTATTGGGAATTTTAAATAATGAGGGGTGCTCCGGGTTATTTATGTATCCACTTCTGCATCCCGGAATCATGCACCGCTTCGGCATCGCAATATATGGGCACTTCATCTTTTGTTATTCCGTATTGAATAAAAACCGTGGCAACGATACACTCGAAATCACCCCGCCAAAACGAGGTTAGGCCACACGTACATACGACCGTCACTGCACAACGTGCATGCCATGCCCCGTAAACGAGGTATAAACAAACGTGCCTCCCCTTCACTAGCGCCGCGGTGGAATGCGCAAATAGAGGCGTCACTTAGAGTCACGCATTTTTTCACGGAGTGCCCAGACCTGTATATACGACCGTGTATTGGTACGAGGTGAAATGCTGCCCCCTAAACGCTGGCTGCATCGACCGGAACAAATGGCAATCGGAGAAAGCGATTTCTGAGCAATATGGCAGGTAGGGTAGGATTTCACAGTTCACTCCTTCCAAGTACTTCTTAACCGGCTGAGCAGCAAGCAACCTCGCGTTGTCGTGCTGCAAAATCAACTTATGGCGGTTCTCTTGTTCCGGCCTCTTCGCGTGCAGAGCTCGCTTCGAGCGCATAACTTGCAGTCGATAATGATCCCCAGTGATGGTTTCCGACGGTTTCAGTAGCTCGTAATACAGGTTAACCCTCTTGTGGGTGAATAGTCCAGTAAAAGAGACGAAAACCCAGCACTTTTAGCGTAGAATTAGATTTCTTGACTGAAGCTAGATAGTTGCATACTGAAAGTAACCCCCAATGAAATGTTGCCCCTCAACACGCCCCAACCCTAACAAATACGGTTTGAAATGTAAAAATCGCCATACCTGGATAATTAATAGCCTGATCAAAAAATGTTTCAAACAAAAATTGTTTGGAATAATAAAATACGTATAAAGTTATCGAACGTCCAATCCCCTATCTTTGAAAATAGCGGCACAAAAACGCGAGAGCACCACTGACCCATACAAAGACGCAGCAATGGGTCTACTTCGCTCGCACACGCATTAACCGCGAATTTTCGAAATGTTTTTGTGCCGCTATTTTCAAAGATAGAGGGCTTGATTTTTAACATATGCAACAAAAATAATTTGTAATAACTAACATTTTCCATATGTAAACTGTTGAATGAATGTTCACATTTAAGACGGAATGACACCTCATCGCGGTCGGTATGGTAGAACAATTATAGATACCCAAAAAACTCTGAAACGGCTCTTCAAATCCCGTCGAAACTTTGCCAAACGGGGTCAAATAGATAGGCGAACAGCTGTCTGACCCTCAAATTTTCTGAATGTGAGAACAAAAATTAGAGATTTATGATAAGCCGATCTATGTTTTTTTTCTCTCAAATTCAGAAAATTAACAGCTTGATATTCATACTAAATAATAGTGTAATTAATTTTATGAGTGATTCACTTTTTCATACGAAAAAAATTGTTAAATTCGCACATGATTTTATACCCGTTACTGTGGCCTAACCCCTTAAGTATGTAAATCTGATTATTTTTAAGAATTTGACGGATTTGCACTATTATATACACTTTTGTAGCGACCGGAAATTGTTTTTGCATGTCGTCTCGGAATTCCTTCACAAAAATACGCAATTTTAACTTCTTTCTCTGTAATTTTGTCGATAACCGATCCTGAAATTTTACAGAGACAATTACTAATATTTTTAGTGAAGCTCAAAAAAAATGATAATCCTGTGGATTTAAGTTTGGCGACAGGATAACCTTAATTATCGAGATAGGGCGATTTTTAAGTTTTCAATCCCTATTTCTTAGGGTTGGGGCGAGTTGAGGGGCAAAATTTCATTGGGGTTACTTTCAGAATGCAACCATCGAGCTTCAGTAAAAAAATTCCAATTCTACGTTAAAAATGCTGGGTTTTCGTCTCTTTAAGAGGGAATGACACCTTATCGCGGTCGGTATGGTAGAACAATTATAGATTCCCAAAAATCTCTGAAACGGCTCTTAAGATCCCGTCGAAACTTTGCCAAACGACGTCAAATACATAGACGAATAGCTGTCAACCCCTCAAATTTTCTGAATTTGCGAAACAAAATGTAGATTAGCTTATTATAAGCCAATTTAGTATTTTTTCTCAAATTCAGAAAACTTGAAGGGCAGACAGGTATGAGTCTATCTATTTGACATCGTTTGGCAAAGTTTCGACGGGATCTGAAGAGCCGTTTCAAAGATTTTTGGGAATCTATAATTGTTCTACCATACCGACCGCGATAAGGTGTCATTCCCTCTTAACTGGACTAGATTGTCCGTAGGCCTCGTTGTCCACAGAGAAATCACGACTTCGAAGCCGGCGAAACCATTCTTTGCGCGTTTCACTGTATGAAGCATGTTCTGCATACACTTACTTTTCGCACACGACGCACACGACGCGTTTCCGCGATTGATCTCTTTGCCGAGAAATAATCGAGCGAAACATCCCGAAAATGTGACTTATTTGGAATAAAACTTGCCTTCGCGAAGACAATTGAAATAGATGACGTAAACGCGTTCCACAAATGTCACCTATGGCGTTTCAGCGGAACTCCGTGGGCTTATCATAGTGTATATTGGCAACTTTTAATTCGAGAAAATAGCATACCTAACGCCATCTATTGCCAGCGGGCGGTTTATTATGCAGCCACCTCGTATTAAAAATGTCTCGAAAGGATGTACTAGCTTTGCGGATGTCGCGATAAGCCTGTAAATAATAACACGAGACTCGCTTGTCCCACACATCGCCAACGACTCGAATATATTGAATAATAATAACAGCAGGTAATAAACAATGACGATACATGAATTATATATTTAAATAGTATTATCGTAAGATAGTGATCGACTTTAGTCTGAATATATTAACGCATGCGTTGTACCAGTGAAAAAAAAACGTCATTTGCGAACGAGAACAATAAAAGGGATGTACCGGATGTTACGATAAATCGGTGGAACGTGTGGAACGAGAAGCTGATTGAATAATAATAATTACAAAGAACGATGATCGTGATTTTACTGTTATTATTAACTTTTCATTTTATATTTTACAGAAAATAATATGCAAGTTCCGTTCAGCGGCCTTTATTCTACAATATCTATAAGTGTCTTCGTAAATTTTTTCACAAAATTTTGTTAAAAAATGGCGGCGCTGAAGCTGGATGAAGCGAGTCGCCTTTGTTTGATAGTGTCCTGCAGCAGGCAAAAGTTCTTCTCCAATTTTTTACCTGAAACGAAAATTCAAGATATTTTCAGTTCCGGATAAGCTTTGCCTTCGAAGTGCGTAGGGCAAACGAAAAATGTTCTTTGATCAAATGATGCGTGTTTGAAAGAAAAAAATTGTTTTCGGTAGAAAGAATTGACTAAAATATTTTTTTTTTTTTTGAAAAAAATGTTTCAAAAATCCTCCATGTATTTTGATGTAAAATGTTCTTATAAGATTTCAAGAAAATTCAGGCCAATCAGAGAAGAATTGACAAAGACAAAGGTGACTCGTTTCACCCAGCTTTGGCGCCGCCATTCTATTACAAAATTACGTGAAACAAATGCGTGAAGACACTTGAAGATATGTTGAATAATTGCCACTAAGCGGAATTTTCACTCTGTCAACTGGGTATCCATAATAAATGTGAAAATTGACGTTTTTCCAGGTTCTATAAAATGTCTCCCTTAAGGAAAACCGTTGAAGATCATCCACCAAAGAGCTACTCCAGACGATTTTCTTCAAAATAATTTCGTCTGGAAAACTTCCTAAGTACGAATATATTTATTCAAGCCGGAAACGGCTCTGTATCACACTTTCAAAAATCGAAGTGTCGCACCATTCACTCGAGCTGGCTCTGCGCAGCTGACGTACTTTACAGCAGTACTCGTCAAAGCCCTCTGTTATTGCTTATACGGCGTTCAACAAGAGAACGACACGGTTCCGAAACTAAATTCGTCCGGTACGGTCAGAACCTGCCTTATGCGCCGCCCTCTTTACCCTCTCTACGTTGCCCCGTAGGCGCAGGACCCAATACGGTAACGAACAGCAAGCCCCACTACCCCCACCCGATGCACAGGCCGCTCACAGCTGCGCGGCGCTGTGTCGATCTTCCGTTGAACGTCGTATAGCATGCTTCGAACCTCGCGGGGTTCCCGATAATCGAGGACGCAGTGTGCATCAGTTTCGAAACGACATCACGACTATTTTTTTTATACTCCGGCAACAACCTTTCTCTGATGTGTCAATAATTTTCGAAAAGTCTCACTTATATGATGACGAGAGGAAAAAAGTCATGGTCCTTTGATTCTTTGAGTGACCCGAGTCAGGGCGTTATCGTGATAAATTTTTATTTTGATAAAATTACCTTTTCCGATGATGAAATGATGGATTAGAAAAAATCCTCACCAACATTATTGAACGCGGAAGAAAGCGGTCTACGTTACTTTCTCACGCGCCAAAGAGTTGTGTGACAGAAGAAACCCAGACAAAATATTTGCTTCGAAAGAAACCGCACCAAGATAATTCAACGGGGAAAAAAATCGACTATTATATTGGGAGATAATAGGTTTTTAATTTGCAACTTATAACACTGCAGGGTCTGCATTGAAATTTGGACAGAATAATTTTCCGCAAAAAATATTTGTCCTCTATAATGAGAAGACGTTTAGCAACACCGCATCGTTCCACGTATCCAATGACGTAAATTTGCACGGCATATTTAAAATAATACTGCAACACAAGTGTTTATTTTGAAATAATTTTTAATCGAACAAAGTTTTTAATTAGTTATGAATTAACCAGCGGTTTTATTTGTTAACGAAGATAACATAAACAATACTTTTTTTGAATTTGTTTTTTCCTTAGGTACACGCTTTTCACGTTTGTTACCTATTCTTCCCCTCATTGTGACCGTTTCTTTTCTCTACTGTTTTTACTCCTTTTTTCTCCATCTTTCTCCCTGTTTCCCCCTCTTGCGGCCGCAGACGACTTCCCCCTCTGTATTATATTCATCATGACATTTCTGTAATGGGTATAGGGAAACTGCGGAAAACCTAGACCAATACAGCCGGTCATCGAGTTCGCCCCCCAGTCGTGGAACTAGTCTTATTTCGCCGCGAAATGCCGAAAAAAAAACGTTTCACGACGAAACGTACGCGACTGGGTTTCGAACCCGGGACTTCCCGGTCCGCTGGTTTAGTGGCGAGCACGCTAACCACTAGACCATCGCACCGGTGATAAACAATGTAAAATATTAATATTTATAACGCAAACATTTTTTTATGATAAAAGTTTTTGACTTTAGGAACATTTTTATTCGGATATTTTTTTTCCGCAATATTGAACAATACTGTTCTTATTATAGGGGACAAATATTTTTTACCGAGAATTATTCTGTCTTTACTGATCGTTTATAGCAAAACGGAATAGTAAAGGCAATCCAAACTATTTTCACTCTTTCCCTAACTAGTTGGCTATCTAAACATAATGTTTTTTTCAAAATTTATAAAGACCATAGCATGGTACGACGAATTATGTGCCCCGAATTTCGATCAATGCAGACCCTGCAGTGTTGAAAGTAGCAATTTTAAAACCCATTATCTCCCAATATAAATAGTAGACTGTTCTGAAATTTCACTCCAACATGCATAATGATAGGAACAATGTCTGGTAAAAATTTAAACAAAATGTATAGAAATCAAGAGCGCTCACTCGTTCTACCTCAAGGGGTGAGATGCAGTCAGAATTTTCAAAAAATCGATTTTTCAAAAACATTTTCTTGAAGTATGATGTTTCGAAAATATTCCCTGAAAATTTTAAGTCGATCCGATTAATAGTTTCCGGGATATACCACAAGTAGTGAAGGGGCGTCGGGTCCCAATGGCAGGTAGCGGCTGACAAACGCGGAAACGATAATACCCGAGAAGGCAGAATGCTTCGAAGAAAACAACAAGCCCTATTGTATGGGCCAGGAATTGATGATTCGATGTAATCATCAATTCATCGATGTAAGTAATTTTTTAATTAGTATTTCTATACATGAATCAAGTGTAAAATTGGAAAACTCTTACAGACATTTTCAAAAATGTATTACTCAAAAACTATGAACTTTAGCGAACTTTCATGAACAGTAATTTCGTTCTAAAATTGCCCAAAATGTTTAAAAAAATAATTCATCTCGAAAAACATTAACTTTTGAAAAATTGTCTTAACGATTGGCTATAAACTATCGAATGCTCGACTTTTCGGCAAAAATTGTAATATTCGAATTCAGCGAATCAAAATACATTAAAAAAAGTTTAGCTTTATCCATCGAGCTCGAAATTTTACGAACATATAATACCGTATCCACATCGAAAAACTTTAAACGCGTATTTCTCGAAACTATGTTTTTCAAGTCGGCAACCACTATAATTCAAAGGCCGCCATTTTGTTAATTTTTTAAGAAACAAAAATCTTTGATTAAAGACTAGATTTATTATTATACTAATGACTTTTTTGATTTTTTTATTTCAGATGATCCAGTAAAATTGTATGATGGTCACCGCCAAGCACTACATGCCGAAGGGGGTCCGGCAAAGATGGCAATATTTTTGTAAATAATCAATTATTTTCTTTGAAACTTTGTACAAGTCACGTTAAAATATAACATAAAAAGTCTGTGTAACCACTTTTATAAAACAAACTTAATTACTATAAACATTTTTGTATTGAAAATGCTCGTTTTTTCACGCCTCTGACTGCATTTCACCCCTTAATGCGAGGAAAAAGAAACCCAAGCAAAATATTTGTTTAGAAAAAAACCTGCACCAAAATAATTCTTTCACGCACCAAGGATTTAATGTCAGAAAAACGAAAGGATAACTCTCTAGATAAGCGACTTTTCTGAAAAACGAGCCTAAAATTATTGTTCTAGTATTTTCTCCTTTATTGGGTTACAAATGATTATATTCAGTCGGGGGAAGGCGAAATCCCCCCCATCAGAAGTTACGGGGTTTTGAAGTTCGCGGAAACGCGTGATAAAACAGGGCATTTTTCAACATTTCAACGCCTGTATTGGGTTTTTGAACCATTTCTACGCCTTTCAACATTTCAACCCAAACGAACCCAAAAAATTATATTTTATTGGAGAAATCTGATTATATTTTTCGGAAAAGTCACTTATCCAAAGAATTATCAAAAGAAAGCCAAACAAAATATTTGTTTGGAAAAAACCGCACCAAGATAATGCAACGAGGAAAAAAGTGGTCTACATTTTTTCCAACGCTCCAAGGAGTTTTGCTGAGGAACTTGAAAAAATTCAAAAAGTACACATGCAGTATTTTTAAGGTTCAATGCACGCGCCATCGACATTCTTCAATGGCTCGATATTTTCTTTTCAATTACTCGACGCAACAGTGCCGCGCCTCTGGATGCGTACGTCTACGTACACTCTTGATTGCACAAGTTTTCTCGATTATTAAAATAATTATAGTGACGTAATGATTTATCGTCGACGAAAATATTGTCGAATTTTTGGAAAAATGGTGTTCCATTTTGTTGCCCGTTTAGTCTATATGCTAAGTATAACAACCGAGTAAAGATTTATCGCGGGACCTTTGAATCGTCTTCCTATTATACCTAACTAATACCACTATGTCGAGGTAGACTGTACGAGCGACAGTACGAAATCGCGTCCCTTGCCCCATCTCTCGACGTTCACGACTACGTGAGACGGGGCATAATATAACGACGCGCTCAATTCTCCGAGTTTAGTTCTCGCGAGACCGTCGAGAGGTGACCTCAGTCCCCTTCCCCCGCGTCATAATCGACGAATACATTCGTGAAACGTGCAAAGCGAAGGCAAGAAAAATCGAAGCACAGGTCTGTCTCCTTACTTTGAACGAAGCCTTTCGTTGTTTACTTTATTACGTTGACTCGTTCGCTGTTATTTGTATCACCAAAGTTGCGGTATCTGTAATTATTGATCTATTTGGCCTCTACTTTCGTCAAGTATTTCCGGCTTACAAACACCGCGGGAACGTCTCGATTGTTAGTCATGTATGTTAAGGCCTTATAAACGCAATTTCGCCGATTGTCTAAGGTATTTTTTCTAGACGCGGTTAAAAAAAATGACGCATATATTGACAACATTTTTTACAGATCATTTATGCACATGGTTAAGTATACGTAGAAAAGAAAAATCAAGAAATATTAACAAATAGCGGAGATATAACATAATAAAGCAATGTATTTTTTGGCGCGCGCGTTGATGGTGAAAGTTCTCGGCATCGATGTGAGTGCCTGAAAAAAAATTAACATATTTATAATTGCATAACGAATGTATTTACAGTGTGAACCATAAATATTATTTTAAAAAATTATTATAATAAAAATTCGAAACTTAAAATTTGTTTACTCAATTTTCTGTCGGTATTTTATTTTCTATACTTTTTTGTGTCATTGAAATTTTTTGTTGCTGTGGTTCACACGATAGGTGATGATACTAAAAATATGTTGTAAACATTTCAAAGCGATCTGAACCTTCGTTCAAGAGTTAGAACTTTCACAAGGTTAAAAAAAGTGAATTGTGGAAAAACGACTTCGAAATTGGCGGTCGGGCGCGCCGCGCGGGATTTATTATAAATGCAAGCTTACCTTAGTTCTGGAACTTTTCAATTCTGTAAAGCTTAAAATATTCCTAACCTGTTCAGGCTAATGGAATCAAACATTTTTTAAAAAATCAAAAATTTTGATATTTTTCGCGTATATAAGGCCTTAAATCTACATAGAGTAAGTACTTCACACGATGAGTGATTATTCTCAATTTGCCCACCGCGATAAGAAATATTTCCAAACGCGGAAAAATAGTACGAAAACGTACGTTTAATAGCGTACGATTTTAAGGTTAAGCGTACGTTTAATAGCGTACGATTAAACGTACGTTTAATAGCGTACGATTATTTGAAAGCTAACAGTTGGTAACAGTCAATCGGCTCCGTGCATAAGCATAGGGCGCTCCCCTCGTACTTCACCCCCGACAGCGACACCCCATAACAACCTTAATTTTCTTATAAAATTCGCGAAGAAAATTCGTATCCATGATGTAATTTTTGGGCACATCCACATGGCTAATTTTGTTTTGACCGATGCGATCAGCAGCCACAAGCGATCATATCTGTATCTTATCCGGGACGTGTCTTATCTCAGCCTCGTTCTACATATTCTGCGATTTCACAGAAACAGCAACAACAGTTTGAGCCTCCAACTTCGTTATACGATGAGAACAATAACTCAAAACAAACTCTCCATCGCGGATGTCTTTCGCATAAGACAGTGTAGTAAATGAGAAAATAAGCTGTTGGTTAGGGTTTGATGTTGTGATGAATTGCTGTCAATGATATATTTTCGACGATCTTGCAAATGTAAAGTTGAGGATCCCGTTGGTCGCTGGTGCTACTTTAATTGCAATATTATCATGGAGCCTCGAGTGTTACTAACAGTGCTCATTGCAATTACCCTCACCGCTGGACGGACGTCGTACGTAGCAGGCTCGAAGAATCAGTGAGTTTGTTTGGTTTCACTATTCTTTACTTATCGTTTCCGCGTCTACAACTAACTGGCGTCTCAATATCTATACTACCTTAGCATGTACTCCTCCCTGTTACCTTAGTAGAACTAGGACTCAGCATCATTACTCACGTAAATAGTTTAAATTCCGCACTTTGATTTATTGCCACTTGTTTTCTACGATTAGACCACCCATGATTAAGGCCAATCAGCTCCTAGTCGTGGGTGCGACGCGTGCCAAAAGAAAATCAAACTAAACAATATTGCGCGCAAAAGTTTGCATCACGATCGCAATACTGAACCACCTCGTTTCACAATCTAGTGACTAGGTGCTGCTTCCGTAAAACTTAGTCGACTCGAGTCGTGTAACGTTTTATGAGGGAATGATACCTCATCGCGGTCGGTATGGTAGAACAATTATAGATTCCCAAAAATCTCGAAAACAGCTCTTCAGATCCCGTCGAAACTTTGCCAAACGACGTCAAATAGATAGACGAACAGTTGTCTTCCCCCCAAATTTTCTTCCCAAGTTTCCCCCCAAACTGTTCGTCTATCTATTTGACGTCGTTTGGCAAAGTTTCGACGGGATCTGAAGAGCTGTTTTCGAGATTTTTGGGAATCTATAATCGTTCTACCATACCGACCGCGATGAGGTATCATTCCCTCTTATCTTTGTTGACGGACACGCGATTGCAAAAAGGAAATAACGGCACTCGAGTAAGTCGGAAAAAGTTAAGGAGTTACGTGGGTTTTAAAGCCAAAAAAGCATATTTTCTCTATTAAAAAATATACAATATATAAATTATTTTATTCAATTGTAAAGCACATAAAAGAGCAACATTTTACCAATATTAAAAAAAAAAATCATCCAATAATTTCGGAAATTCGGCCGGTGGGATCTGGTTTCCGGAGACCCCTCCAAAAAAAGTGTCCTCGTGATGGTCAGGATAACTCATGATATCTTTATCTGAATTTAAAAAACCAATTTTGTTCTGTTAGTCGTTAAGTATAGCTCGTTATTGAACGAAGGATTAAAAATAAATTGGAATTTGTATTTTTGGCAGAGTTGTATGCAGAATAGTTCAATTTTTGGTATAATTTACACTACGTGTAGCCCTGTGAAATCAGTTGTAATCGAAAAAAAAATCTTCGTTCAATCACTAGTCAATGCTGTTTTGAAGGAGTGTGCAAAATTTTAATACGATTGGTGCATAAGTTTTTGAGAAATTGTATCCACCGACTTCCAAAATAGTGTTTTGCGAAAAATGCGATATACCTGCGTGGCTCCCGGCCGATCTTTCCTAACGGGGCGAATTCCCAAAAGCTCTCTCTCCCAGACGTTTACTCCGATTGACTTGAAACTTTGGGAGAATATTCTAGACATACAGTCCGACCTCCGAATAAGAAACCAAAAGCCCCCAAGGGGAAGAGTTTTTCTTATATATCGCATACCCCCACCAGGCGCGCGCTCCGCGCTCACTACCTCTGTCTGTCTCTCTCACTCTTTTCCGCATGCGATTCTCTCAACAAGAAACTCGCTCGAACGAGTTGCAACTTAGTATTCACATCGCCCATGCAAAAACGGTTTCGACTGCGCGTGGACATTTATTTAGCGAATTTTTGTTTCACGTTAATATACATACTATTGAATATTATTGTGTACTACTGTATCTGAATGACTATTAACTGTTATAAAATGACCGAAACTGTAGAGAAGCGTAAGAGATCAGACTGTAGTATACAAGTCGAATAAAATATTACAGAATCTGCGCTACGAGGTGGTAATTTAAACAAAGAGCTTTATGTCCATATTGTTTTATCCCATTTATATAAAAGAAGAAGTCAACGTCTCTGGGGATTCATTTTCAATGGCAGAGTTCGACTCTCTTGAAAATATTCCACCGGCAGTTGAGTGCGTTGCGGATCAAAATAATACGCAACAAGACGAAAACGCTTTTCTTTACGTCTCGGTAACTTTTTCTGTTTTATATGAAAATCTTTAAACGCCCTTATCTTTGCTTTTATTTTATATAAAATCTTGTCAACACATATATGTATCTTTTTAATGAATACAAAAAATTTCTAATAAACTTGTAGATTTTTTGTTACATTCACACACGCACATACACATACTCACGCACGCATGCACACATCAATTTACACTACAACGTTCACTCTGTTTTGCCCGAATAATCTCTCCCAGGCTGGTTTCTTAACCAGAGGTTTCGCGCACAAAATTCTCCAGCTCGGAGTTCGAGTCGGAGTAGGGGAAACGCTCGAGTGAGAAACTGGGCAAAGTTTCTTATTGCCGGGTTTCTTATTCGGAGACCGGACTGTATTGTACTATTAGATAACAAAGTGATAAAAAATGGATTTCTTAAAATTTTCAAACCCACGTAACCCCTTAACAAACGCAGCTGGGGGAAACTGGGGTATAGGAGTCCGGACTTTTTGCTCTGACCTGACCAGGAAGTGGGACAAAATTGGTGTTCCAACCAAGCGACGATTCGGTCGCACCAATGTCATATGCTATGGTTACGTGTGGGCACATTCATTTTTAATTTGGTATTTGATGCCCTCGTCGTGTTTTATTAAAGTTAGGTAAGATAAGGTACTAGTATAATTTACTTTTATGTAAAGCATAATACCGAAACTGTAAGGGGGAAAAACGTCCGCTTGGCGTTTAGAATACAAATAGTATTTTATACAAACGCTATTGTAAGTGAGCTGTTCTGACTCATACAACGCATGCATGAGAAGCGCATAATGATAGAGAAACATCACAAGTATTCGTCTTCGATTTGGTTGAAACTCATGTATGTGGTAGAGTTTTTATCAGCGGTGAGTTTGCAGTTTTACCCACAAGGGTACCGATGTTAGTGGAACACAAATTTAAAAAATTGCATGCCGTGATGAAAAATTCATTATGGGTACATTAGGAAAATTAACCAGCCCTGCTTTTTGTCTTTAACCCCACGTTTAAGATATCCCTTTCACAAACCCGAATAGTTAACAATTAACTGATATTCATCTATAATCAAGTACAAATACATCGTACTATACTGGTAAAACTTTAAGCTAGTTACCAAACTTTTAACGAAAAATTACGAGTCTAAAAATCTTCTCATTTAAACAGCTCATTATGGAGATGACACGCTGGTCACATTTCTACTTTGCAATGTTGCGAAATATCTTTATAATGTAGGTTGTACATCTTATCAGGTTGTAAAAACTTATAAAATAATGAAGAAAACACCTAATATAGTGTTTAGAGTTCCGAAAATACCAACGTTCCCTCTATGACCTAACCCTCACTTTTGTATCAGACTATCCATTCCGGCTACTAATACGTAGATACTCTGGGTACACGGATATGCACACTACTGTTGCTAGCGAGCGCGGAGACCGTGGCAACGTCGCAAGCCCAACGAATTTTTGTCGTGATATTTAGTATAAACAGAAATGCAGTATTTGAGCTGTGGCCGGAATAATGGAACAAGTGCAACATAAAGGCAAATTTGCCAAACGAAAAACGATTGCCAAAAATAGAAAAGCGGTCGACATTATGACCCGTGTAAAAAGAGAAAACTAAAAGAACCATGTAGAGGTTATGAACAACGAAAATGCGGGACATCGTATCGTGAATCGTTGAATTTATGAATTTCACTTCGATGAATTGATCATAACAGTTTTTTTTTTATTGTTTCGACGATTTTTTTATTTTATTCATTTACTAACGTTGACCTAGCTATATATATAACAATAATCTAAAAAAGTAAATATAAAAAATCTGCCGCATCTCTAGATACATTTTCTACCGATGAACGCGCCGAACGCTTGCAGCGCTGCCAGATCGCCGGCTCTAGTCTGCTCCAGTAGCTTCGTGGCGCTAGCGTCGCTAGACATTGCTCAATTTAAATCGTTATATCTCTGAAACTAGACGGTCAAAATTCATGATTTTTTTTACCCACTTCGTCATATGTTCCTCTGTATTTGAGGTTTTTTGAAGAAAAATATGTAGAAAAGTTTTGACGTTATTGCATGTAATGTGAAATTTTCCACCGTTCCCCATAAGAACACGTGTAAAACCGCGCAATCTTTGATTGCCAATATCGCGCATACGGAACGGTGAATCCTTTTGAAATATGGCAGCTAATCACTTTATAGTGTCTTGAATGTGTGCTCAAAATACAAAAAAAATATATATGAATACGCCTTGGCGAGACAACTCCCTCAAGCGCCACTGTAATTTACCAATGTTTCAGAAGGGCCCTGCTTATTACCCCGCAAAATACGATCCTCCGCAAGAGGGATACCTTAAGAGGGTTGCATTCCATTGAATGAAACGAGTACTGTTTTGCAGGGGAAAGAAATGAAAGTTAACGTGTTGGTCCAAAATAGCAAGCTTAAAGAGGCACCCCATTCCTTACTCGAATTGCTATATCGCAGTTATTTTGTGTCTGTGGATTCCAAATATTTCTACAATCTGCAAATTAGTATTTGTTTGTATTTCGACATTATTTAATATGTCTAAGAGGGTTATCCACCCCCTCTAGTTCCCCTTCTATTCATAGCTTCAAACACTTGCCTATATATTTCGTTGGAACTGCTCCTATTCTACTAGCAATAAAAAAATTACGTTCGTGTATACTTGCATATTTTCATGGGGCTAGAAAACTAGGGTGGGGGGGGGGGGGGGGTAGTTATCGTTCACCAACCAGTATTCGTATCTTCATGTCAGAGTATCTCCCGTGCTACCTCACCCGTCTATACCCAGGTAGAAATTGTGTTTGGAATCCTATAGGATTCCCCTACTTCTCCCTGCTCCCTGATAGGGATCCAACGGGACACCCCATTGGATCCCTATCAGGAAACGTCACGCTCGTACATTGGATTCCAAGAGGGACTCCCCATCGGGATCCAAAAGGGATTCCCATCGGGATCCAAAAGGGATTCCCATCGAGATCCAGTAGGGATTCCTATCGGGATTCCATAAGGATTCCATAGGGATTCCCTATTAGGATCCAATAGGGATTTCCCATCGGAATCCAATGTAAGAATCTTAAAGCTTCCCCACAGTATTGAACGGAATCCGATACGATGCTTGATCGATCATATCGCATTCTGTAAGCCCAAAATGCTACAAAAAATAAAAGCATCGATACACTAAAGAGATCAATTTATTGTTTACAAAGGAGTACATATCGAATACCACAATATACTTATTTTGTTTTTTTAAAATTGTTTACCCATACTGAATATTTATAATGCTTTGTATAGTATTCTTCGAATACTTATATATCTTATATCTATATCTTCGAGTACTTTTTATACTTTATGAACTTTTTAAAAATACTTTAAATACTTTTTATACTATATAAAATTTAAACACTTTAATAAGGTTGATCATTGAAATGCAACAAACATTAATGCGTGTTTGGAGTAAATAAATTTTACGATCGCGATTGCGCAGTAACTCGATCGTCGCGCGCTTTTCAACGACGACACGAATATATATGTACCCTGCGCCGCTTATGTTCTATCGCCCGACGTCTTTCTTTTGTCGGAAGCGATTTTCTGAATCCTTATTGGATCCCGATAGGGAATTCCTATTGGCTCCCGACAAGGAATCCCTGTTAGATCCCGATGGGGAATCCCTATTAGATCCCGATGAAAAATCCACCGGGTCGGGTGGAAATTGCTGTTACGGGCTACAAACTTAAGCGAATGTGTAATAGATATCATGTTTATAAAAATATGATTTCATACTTACATTTAATTTTCTGTTAAAACCTCATTTAAGCCGCTACAACGAAACTCCACACCCACAGCGATAAACCGCAGACGCAATCGTAACCCGATTGCCGTCACGTCCAAAACAAATTTTTATGCGCACAAGTATTAAAAATTCAAAAAGTGTGCATATTAAAATTTATAACAAGTTTTTTTATTCGTATAAAAAATACTAGCCCATAACAAACTATAAATATACAATATGGGTAAGCACTAAAGTGAAGAAGTTACTAAAGAATATAATTATATATTGTAGTATTCGATATCCTAACAAATTCCTAGAAACACGTTGGTGCATCTTGAAACTCCCAAGCAAATCTGTGCACGGGACCATCAAAGAATAATTTTTTACAGAGCGTCGCGAAATCCCATTTTATATAATTTCAAGTAAAAAATTCTCAAACCACGTTAATCTAGAAACAGCCCAGGATCCATTTGGATTCCAATGTGGTCTCCCTACCTGGGGTGTCCATATCAAATCCCCATAAGGATCTGGTAGAACCTGGGGAGTCCCCAACAAATACATTTGGATTCCAATGTGGACTCCCTACCTGGGCCGTCCCTATCAAATCCCCATAAGGATCTGGTAGAATCTGGGGAATCCCCAACAAATCTATTTGGATTCCAGTGTGGACTCCTTACTTGGGGCGTCCCTATCAAATCCCCATAGGGATCTGGTAGGATCTGGGGAGTCCCCAAAAAATTTCTGCATGGGTATGGAAGCATATTTTCAGTACAATCGCAAATATACAGGGTGCCCCTCTTATCTCTGCCACCCGAAATAACTTGGTAATTATCGACGCCACAAAAAAATGCTCCGGACAAAAGTTGTACGGTGTGAAGGGGGCCACCAAATGCGACCATTTTTTTTTATTTCGGTGGAGGCACTGACGCACAGTGAAGGTCACTTTCTTAAACGGAATGGTACATTTTTTTTCAAACATCTTGTGGAGCACCTCAAGCCGCATAAATAACATTAGAGGGTCAAAGTCGTTCAAGGTCATTCAAGGTCAGTATCGATGATACAAATCTAAATATCTCGGATCGCTACCAAATATTTAGTACGTGATCCGAGATATTTAGATTTGTATTTTATTTTAATAGATGTTCGAAATGACCTTGATGGACTTTGACCCCTAATGTTTTTTATGCGGCTTGAGGTGCTCGACAAAATGATTGAAAAAAATGTACCATTCCGTTTAAAAAAGTGGAGGTGACTTTCACTGTGCGTCGGCGCCTTCACCAAAATAAAAAAAATTGTAGCATTTGATGCCCCCTTCACACCGTACAACTTTTGTCTCGAACATTTTCTTCGTTACGTCGATAATTACCGAGTTATTTCGAGTGGCAGAGATAAGAGGGACACCCCGGATATTAACCAATTACTTTTTTTGTTATAGCTATTTCTTTGCTTCCCTGTTATAAAATTCCGTGTTTCGATTATATATATATATATATATATATATATATATATATATATATATACGATTGAAGGGATCATTACGGTGTAATCGGTAAAAAATAGTTGATTTTCGCAATTTTTTGTCGATGGTTAAAATATGCTTATCAGTCTGATTTTGTTATGTCATATCAAAGCACTCATGAAGAACAGATAATAATTTTTTAAACGTTTATTTTTATGTTCTTTTAAAAAAGAAAAAAAATCCTCATGGTGTACACGATTATGACCGTAAATATTAACTGAAACAAAATTTGTAAAAAAAATTATTAATCAGTATGAAAGCCGCTATTTGGCTATGGAGCTTTTTAGAATCATAATTGACAAAATCGCGGCGTTGTGGAAAAAAGTTATTTTTGTTTGTGAAAAAAAACTATGAAGATGAAAAAAAATCTTCCATAGCAAGATAAAGTATGGCGTGAAGAATATTGTGTCGAAATTCGAGACGGATAGTTTTAAAACTCTTCCTTTGAGAGCGTCCACCGTTTTGAAAAACGACATTTAGAGAAAAACGCGTTTAGTGTTTCGAGTGCGAAAATTTCATACGAATTGTCCACGCACGATCAATCTCGCGATGCCAGGTCCATGCTTACAGCCGTTTATACTATCGGATAATGCAAAAAAATCGATTTTTTGATCATTTTAAACCGTGATGATCTCTTGATTCTTAAATGAATTATCATATCACGTTTCCATTGTTGACAGCCTGAATTTCACGCTCATGCGGAAGATAATGTGCAGATCTATATTTAACCGCCAGGATATGACACTTTATGCAAGTGGTCGAGAGAATGAAGTTATCAAAAGGCGATAAGGACGTTTGCGATAAATAAAAACTTTACCCGGAATTGCACGATTAAAGGATTTTAGCACCCAGCCCGCTCAAAAAATAGGCTCATTCTAACAAATCTGTCAACTTGAAGGTATAAGACGGTATTTATTCATTTTCCCACCGATAAAAAGCAGCGTTACTTATTGTTTTCTATTTCACGTGGGGATCCAAATACAGGGTCTAGTTCTCTAGTCAGATGTGGGAGCGAGAAAAATAACAATCGGGTGCTGGCGGTAGAGTCCGCTAGACAGGCAGGGAATATGTTCCACATTACGCTAAAGCATCGACGTAAAGTATGGGCTGTCTAGAGTTAGAGAAAAATATGACCGGTCGAAAGTAAGAGATAGCGGTGGCGATCAAACTCTGTTTCTTTGTTATCGTGGGGATAAAAAAGGTTTCGCGCTTATTACACAGCTCAACAGCCGATTTGGTGCCGCAAAACTGTGTATGTTTCTCCAAATCTTATCTCTGTCCTGATCCTATTTTAACACTTTATATTGATATTTTACGTAAGAACACGGATATATGCCATTTTTTTATATAATCTAATTTTAATGAAATTTTTTAGTTTTATTGAATATTTTTACATTGATTAAGCTTCTTTTTCGTGATTTTCTTGAATTAGACTTGTCGAAGCAGTCACACATAAAACTCCAAACGTAATCAGCCATCATTACACATGTGTGTGTATCTTCTCTGATACGTATCTTCCATGATTTTTATACCTTGGTGGAAGCCTCCGCCTTGCTCTTCACTGACGGAGCCAAGATATTCTACGAATTAATCTTAATCCTTTATTTCTATCCAAAAATAAGAAGAGAAAGCACTTTTCTGAAATAATTAATAACAGCAAATAATAAAAAAACAAAAAAAACTTTCTTAAATATACTTATAACGACACTCACTATGAAATCAAAATTCATTTGAAAACGCTGTGTCGTAACTTGAAAAATAGGTTGGTATAAGTCTCACCAGTAGTCACTTGGAAAAAAATTAGACGGATTTTGCCAGCACCAGGAAATTTGTATTCTGTTGATTTGTGTTATGATTTGATTCAAGATTAATATGTATTTCACAACGACGGTAAAGTTAATCACGAAAGAAAAATTTAAGAGCCCAGAAGATAAATATTTAGCAATTTTGCCCAAATTTCAGTGGAACAATTGAAAAGAAGCGTTAGTGGCGCTGCAGCAAGGAAAACGGACTAATAACGCTACATGGGGTTAATATAATATCACGGAGTGCATACGCGACCATGAAATCGATGTTCTGATAAACATAATAATCCATCCCAACAACATTATATTCATATTGACGGACTTATGATTTTATTGTTTTTTAAACAAACTGATCACCCATGAAGCTTATTCTAATAATAAGTTATTTTAGTTCTTCGGATTTGGACCTACCTTTATTGTCATTTTTTCTGACTCATATCATGCCAGTAATATCCTCTATGGAAAAACACGTAATGGCAAAGGATTCACTGAGAAAACAGTTTGTTTTTAGTAAAGAAATACATTTAGTTGGCACTTTTATTTAAATATTCATTTACTGTTACAACATTTGTTAGTCGTTAAGAAATATTCGTGTTCTCGTGACAAAATTTTACAGCCATAGTATTTCTTTACAAAGAATGATTTATTCGATCACTTTTATTTCTTTTAACTCAGTAGATGTTTATGGTCATCGAATAACGAGTTGAAGTTGTGGTATCATAATAAAGTTTGAAGGAGTAGAGATTTGTTCACAATTAATACATTTATATTCGGGATCGTTAACGTATAGTTGCCGCGACTATTCTGTATTCAATGCAAATGAACATGTCACAACAATTAACTGATCTTCATTCAAAAGGACTATCACGGCCGCATTTGAGCCAAGAGTTACACAGGTGCCGCGACAACTTCTCTATTTAACGCAAATAAGAATTTATTAACTATTAACGAATCTGTATTTAAGATGTTGGCCCAGTAGTTCTTTGAGATAACAGTCGTACACTTATTACCAAATGAATATTTGGTAATAATTAAACAATCTCTCGTTGAATCAAATATAGCCCTGTTAATAGTTAGCAAATAACTGTTAAAAAATCGATGTCTCGTCTCAAATAATGATTTGTTAGTATTTAACAAATCTACTTGAGATAAGTATCGTACATTTGGCAAGACCGTCTACTTTTTACGCTACCATGGCCCTTTGTCGCACAAGCTCGTTCGTGCGCAGACGCGACGTAGATACAATCGAGGTACATTGGAGACTGTGGTCGTGTTCGTTGGGTCTCATCATTTTGATACGAACAAGTGCGCATGCGCATAATGATGCGCAACGCGCAACTGCGCAATGAAACGAGTCATGCGCAAAACGAGTGGCTCGTTTCATTGCGCAGTTGGGCGTTGGGCATCATTATGCGCATGCGCACTTGTTCGTATCAAAATGATGAGCCCCAACGAACACGACCTGTGCGTGACCGCATGTCCACGTGCCTAGAGGATATCAGTTTGCGACCGTGAAAACGTAAATTTATTCTCGGCGCCGATGGCATCAATTAACTATTTGCTTGTTTTGTGGTACTACCAAATATTCAGGAAACTTTCAAACTTATGTATAGAGAATATTGAATTATGCATTAGAGCAGGAGTGGCCAAGACGTCGACCGCGAGACCGGTCGATCGCCTATTTTCCAGGAGAGTTGTTCCTTGCTCTACGACGTATTGATGCTATCATCTCTATTGTCCTCTACAAGTAGCAAGAAACAACTCTCATTTTCCATGAGAGTTGTTCCTTGTACACTTGCCCACTAGCACTATAGTGCTACGTTGATTCAACTGCACATTCATCTGCCGACAATCAATGAATGACTTTGTCGAAATATTCATTTGGTAACTATACACGGATCTTGAACGGTACGAATATAAAATACCGTTCACTCAACTATCCTGTACATCTGGGGTAACTTTTTCCATTGATCTCATTGAATGAACGCCTCAGTCATAGGAAATACGTGTTTATAGTATATTAATACAAAGCATTGGGCCAACTGTATACCTATTGGCTGTCAAGAATGAGTATGTTCCATTAAGGCCTTAGGCCACAGTAACGGGTATAAAATTATGTGCGAATTTAACAATTTTTTTTCGTATGGAAAAGTGATTCACTCATGAAATGAATTCGAAAATATACTTTTTTTTCGATGTACAAAATGGCCGACTACTCGAAACTTTTCGAAACAGCTTTTTTCCAATTGGCGTGATAAATAACTTCAACGATTTTCACTTGATTTTCTTCAAAATTTAAAAGTTACGTTCCTAATTGCATTTCGCAGAGAAGTACGTACGGAATTTCTGATTAATCGAAAACTTTTCATTTTATGAGCAGTTCATGAGAAAATTCATTTCTTAAGTTCAAATACCTACAACTTTTGAATAAAACAATATTTTTCACATTCCATACGTACTTCTCTACGTATTCGAATGTAGATTGACGAGAATCTTTGTTTTTTGTTCTAGGTAAAAAATTGTGGATGCTAAATGTCACGCCGCGGAGCGCCTAAAAAAAAGATAACAAAAGAAAATATTAGTAGTCGGCCATTTTGTACATCGAAAAAAAAAAAAAATTCTAACAGCTTAATATTCATACTAAATAAACGTGTAATTAATTTAATAAGTGAATCACTTTTGCATATAAAAAAATGGTTAAATTTGCACATGACTCTATACCCGTTACTGTGGCTAACGGGTGGCCTTAAAGTACCCATTTCTTAACTATTACCAAATCTTTATTTGTGACAATTGATCGGCTCGAATTAATGATTCATTAACTGTAAGAAGATATTTATTTCGCCATATCCAACTTTACACATTTGTTAATAGTTAACAAATCCTGGTACATAGAAATATATAGTCTTCTCAGTGTTCACCGTTTTACAATCCATTGTTAGTATGCTATAAGTTGGAACAAAAGTGGCAACTGGCAGCATCAGAAAGAGAGGACAACGAAAGTACGATTAGGAAGAGAGAGCAGCCTCTCCGCGTTTCCCCTGTCCAATTCTGCGCATACTTTCTAAACGCTTCGTTTAGAGTCTCAGATAAATTGCATAGCCCATACTCCTCGTCGATGCGTTAACGTCTCGTAGGTTCCCTTTATTCGTAAGGTTTAATTTGCCACCGAAATTACCGAATCATATACAATCCATACAACTGTTCGTTAAAAGAATTTCCGTGTGGCTGCCATCGTAGGTTTTATCGAACTTACGAATGCGCGAAGGACAATTATTGCCAAAGAACTAGTCAACCTATCGTACCCATCGATCCGGACCATTTGAAGGCAAAACATGAGCACACGACCCTGGAATCGTGTCGTCTTGTTTGCGGTCGCGCCGCGGGACTTTGGCCAATCCCGACTGGAACGACGACGTTCGGCAAAAGTGTAAGTAAATTATCCAAATAATAATAAGCCAAACAACCAGCTTCTCACTTTAAACATACGAGAAAGAAAAAACTGCGTGTGTGTTCGATCGGACCCCAGAAGTTTTTGAGATCGTCGTATTACGGTAAATATGCATTTTTCTGTAGAGACATTTTTTTAGTCAACGATCCTTATTTTATGGGCCGAAATTTTGTGCCCAAACATGGGTTCAAAGTGGGAACCAGTCAGTTGACAATACAGTCAATTGAAAAAATTGTGGTCAAAACGACCCAGTGTCCAGTCGAGGGGATAAAACTAGGTATACAAAATCGCATATGTGACATAGGATTAGGTCCCACTTTTTAGGATTAGGCCTGAGACAAAATTAATTTTTTCACCCGTCACAGTGGTGTCCTGTCTTAAATTAGGGTATCCGACGAAAAAGCAGGAAGACTACGGTACGAGATTCCAAAATCTGATACTAATCTGATACTGATATTAAGATGATAGAGGAACAACCAAGCATAATGCTAAATTTTGCCAATATATTATATTAAACTGGTCCACTCGTTGAACGTCTTTTCATTTACGAGTTCAATGTTAGTAAAATTCCATGGGTGTCCCATTGCACACCCTAATAAATAAATTGCGGAATTGAAGTTGGATCAAAACACGTTTCCTACATAAGATTTGCGGTTTCGACGGGCACGGCGATATTAAGTCGAATGGCATCTTAAACGATTGCAGGTCAACGAATCTTGAGCTATCCATCCAAAGTGCCGATCGCTTTTGATTTTTTCCAAGCGCACCGTCCGTCTTCTTCGAGAGGACAATTGTCATGCTGTAGCTTTTCACCGGTTGATATTTTCTGCTGTAAAGTTGCCCGAATGGCCTTCTTCACATCGTCTTTGAAATGAAAACAACTCCCAACAATAAGACTAGTTCATTAGCATATGGGTTAGTTTTCCTCTTCCACCAACAGCTTCTTTCGCTTTGGTCACGTTATGAAGTCGCGTGACCATTGTTGTCTGCACGTAGCCGATAGGCTTTTTTCTTGACACTTTTTCTTCGTATGAACTCGTGTCAACAATTCATTCATATGTTAAATTTCAATCTCCGATGCAACTCGCGTAAAGGGCACTTTCGTAAAACTTGTTTGAAAGAATGAATTTTGCTGGGACATAAATGAATGCTTCGATGATTTTTTCTCGATGTCTCCATCGAATGTCCGCCTCGAAATCATCGATCTTATGTGGGGAGCGTTTTTTTTAATCCGACTTCGTTCTTGCGATGTATTCGTGGTATGCACTAAAATGGGATATCCTGTATTTGCCATATTGTATCAGAGCTACAGAGGCGGCATTTAAGGGGTCTTCTCACTTTAGACGCTAAAAGAAGGGCTTTTTTCATGCTTTTTTTATATGTTTATATTATAGATATTGATATAAAAATTGTTACGCTTAATAAATACATAAAAATATATATTTTTTATTTATTCAAGTCGCTATTTATAGACGAAAATGGTAGTTAAAAAAAGACCTAAAAAATTGTAGGTCTGCCCTGTTGATGAATACTTGGAGCTGGATCATCTGAAACAAAAAAAATTAACCGTTTTTTGGATTCAGTATGTTGATAGCTATAGCGCATATCATACGATTTTTAATATATGCAAAAATAAAAAAATGACGAATATTTGTCGAAAAAACAAAAAAAACGTGTTTTTTTCACTGTTTTTAGCAAAAAAAAAAGTAAACATCAGAAATGTTTAAAATCCTTGACATGCGCTATAGCTATAATTGTAAAGAATGAGTGGTTAAAATTTCATGAGGATCGGTTCAGTAGTTTCGACGATTTTATCAACAAGCCGCCGAAAAACGTTGTTCCGAGAAAAACGCGTTTGCAGTTTATTTGGGTTACATAAATACATTAAAATTGTTTAAAATGTATTTCAAACGTGTATTTATTAAGTGTAACAACTTTTACATCAATATCTTGAATATAAACCTATAAAAAATGCATTAAAATAGCGTTTTTTAGGGTCTAAAGTGAGAAGACCCCTCAAGCTGAACCCATACTTTTAACATTGTCACGGATGCGCCACAATGTGGAGTTCAAACTGCGGAACTCCAGTCTCTCGTATTTAAAAATCTGGCTTTTATGCATTCTGGATTGCTTTAAAGATTGTATATTGTTCGATTGTAACACGCGACAAATTTCATTGCAATAGTACGTCAGAATTGATCCACTGCAAATACATTTTGGGACGAGTGACCTGCCGGTATCTTCGCAATCGTACATCTCCGAGATATGTGCTATATTCATGAGCAATTTGCAACTGACCTGCGGCTCCACTTGCGCAAGAATAAATTCAACGATGACGATTGTGATCAACGTGAAATCTGAGGACAACGAACTGAATTGGAATACCAACGAATCGTACAACTTGCAGATCGTTGCGAAAGGTTTCAATTTTTTTAAATACGCTTTTGATACCGTATGATAGCACAAAGAAATAGCGAACATCCATCAACGTTATTGACCGCACTATTTACATCGCGAACCCCATCCTCCGTTCCCATCTCAGAATAGTTATTAATTTTTTGTGCTTATTTATTCGTCTCCATGAGCTAACGGCTCCACTGGTTCAAGGACGATTAATGGCACGCATAAAGACCTTTAAGTACATTTAAGGTATTCCTTTCGGGGAAGGCCGTATTTTGTGGAGGCATAAGGAGGGCTCTTAAAATAAATCACAATCCATTAGTATGAACAGTCGCAGCTACGAAAATTCTTCTGCTAGTCACATTTTTCTACGTTTTATCATTAATATTTTCTTTAAGGTAGTAGTCTCGAAACAGTCACGTTGAAAAGTTTATTCTCCGCTCAATCGATGAAAGCTTCGAAATATTTCAAAATATCTTTATAATGTAGGTTGTACATTAGAGTGGCCAAATTTGAGCTCTATTTTTTTCCCTTTTTCTCATCATCCAATTATCGTATTTAGAGAGAAACAAAAATTGTCACGAAATCTGCGAACGGTCGAAAAATATTTAGAGGTTGCTCGAGCCGCCCAAAAATTCAAATTTTCATTAAACAAATAGATTTTTTTGTTTGTTTACTTCTTACCCATGAATTTTACGCTTAATAATTTTTAAATTAACCTCGCGAAAGCTCCAGCCGGTCAATGAATATTTAGGGGTCGGTCAGAAGCGTCAAAATTCCCAATTCTCGCCAATTAAAAAAAAATTAATCTTACTCATAAATTTGACTCTCGTCTGCTTCAGTCGCTTCATGGCGCTAGCGTCGCTAGACATTGCTTAATTTAAATCGCTATATCCCTGAAACTAGACGATCAAAATTCATGATCTTTTGCTTACCCACTTAGTCATATGTTCCTCTGTAATTGAAAATTTTTTAAGAAAAATCTGTAGAAAAGTTTCGACGTTATTGCATGAAGTGTGAAATTTTCCGCCGTTCCCCATAAGAACACGTGTAAAACCGCGCAATCTTTGATTGCCAATATCTCGAATCCAGAACGGTGAATGCTTTTGAAATTTTGCAGGTAATCACTTAATAGTGTTTTGAATGTGTTCTCAAAATACAAAAAAAATCTATAAAAAAACGCCTTGGCGAGACTGCTACCTTAAACATTCGGTGATCCACCTATTATTATTAGTGTCGTTACGGGATCTTTTGATTCTTTTACACGCGTGAGCAGTTTATGTCAATCGTCTAGAGTCATTTAGTGTATAAATTATTAGATAGAAATGTGGCCAGCGTGTAATCTCCATAAACGCCGTATAAATGAAACGATTGTTAGAGTTTTAATTTTTCGTTTGCAGTTCGGTAACTTGGCTTGAAATTTTACCAGCATACTGGAATGTATTTTTACTTGATTATAGACGAACGTAAGTTAATTGTTTGGGTTCGTGAAAGGAATACCTTAAGATTTCGTCTAACTTTACGAATTCCGCTCTCCGGATCTGCACGCTTCCGTTCAAACGCTCCTCAAACACAACCAGCCTAAACGGTTTTTAAGTTAAAAAAAAGCGAAGATTCAAGAACTTTGGAATCGTCACATTTATTTTTCGCCACGTCAGCTACTTGCATGTCGAATTGCAATTTTTGAGAATGGCTGTACTTTTATAAGCGGGGACAAACTCAAGGACGTGCGAGATTGCAAACCGCGGGCTTAGGTGTCTTCCCAATTGCAGCTCGTCGCATCAGCGATTGCCTCTGATTGGTTGATATTCTGTAATTCGATTATATGAAAGATACTCCACTATATAACACGCTTGGTGCTGGATGTCCTGGATGTTACTGCTGTGTCAATCAAACTAAAATCGGAGCAGCAACAATTTTTAAAAATAGCTACTTAGGCGCATTTCCGCTCAAGTATCTTGGCGCAGCAATAAGTGGCTGTGTTACTCTTTTAAACTAATCAGCTTCAAACTAATCACTCAATCAAACTTTAATTACTCTTTCAAACTAATCAGCATGTATTGGAAATTTTCGTTTCGGAAACAAAAATCAGCCTTTCTTATTGTTAGCATACAATATGTATTGTTAATTAAACCTTTATCCTTGCCATCTTATCTCATATGCGGGGTAAAATGAAACAGCGCTGAGAGCATGATGAGACAAGAATTATTGGCATATTCCGCATACAAAAATGGTTTCATTCGCAATGCCAGCAATTTGATAAGTCAATCGCCCAAGTTCTGTAGTACTTGGTCCGAATAATCTTGCTTACATATCTCTTGAATCATTCGTTAGTTCTTCTTCTTCCTCTGGTAGAAACACCGGCTCAAGAGGAACCAAAGACCCTACTAGTTTCATTCCACCTTTTCTTAAGGGGTAAGGCCACTGTAACGGCCCAAAAAAAAAGGTTTTTTCACTAATTTTTTGCTCCCGAAATTGAAGGTATTTGAAAAAAAAACTTTTAATGGTGTTATCGGGCATACATTAAACTTTATTATAAAATTTTTTTACAGTAAAAAAAAAACAAAATGGCGGTTCCACAGCTATCTTCCCGGGACATGTTTTGCTTCCAGGGCTCCGCGGCACGCAGCACCACTGGTGCACTTTTGAATCTAGAACAAAAAAAAAAACCATTAATCTAGAGGGCTATAGCTAGAGAATGTCGATCGGATTTTAAAAAGTATCAATTTTTGTGGATTTGGCGTGCGTTTGAAAAAAAAAATTGATTTTTGACGAAAAAAACGGCAAGTTTTTTGTTAATAAAAAATCAATAAATAAAGTTCTTGAAAATTCCGACCGACATTCTCAAGATAATGTAAATGTTCACATCTGGTTAAAATTTCAAGTAAAAAAAATGAAAATTGTTCGAGTTATGCTGCGTGCCATTTTGAAAAACCATGTTTCGAGAAAAACGCGTTTAAAGTTTTGCGAATAGTTTTTTATTGGAAAAAATTAAAAAAAGAAGACGCACAGGACCTTTTTTTTCTTATTCTAGAGGGTTTAAACTATTTTTTTAAGCCAATAAAAAAAAATCGATTTTTCAAAAAATGTACAGTGGCCTTACCCCTTAAGGTAATCCTATCGCTTCACACTAGTTATACCAATGATCATACTTGAGACTTGTACAATTTATATTTTTAACATATGTATAGAAAAAAATTGTAATAACCAAAATTTTCCATTTGTAAACTACTTAATGGATGTTCACATTTAATTAGAAAAATGAAAAAGTAGTTATTCCAACAATTCGCGCAGTATTTCTAAGTTTGATATTTGGCAACATTGGCTCTATCCCCGTTTCTTTTTACTCAACCAGACGAGTTTAACCTCCATGCTTTTTAACGTCGATCTGTCAAAACAATATCAGATGCGGGAAATATAAAGCATTGTATTCGGGCCACGACTGGTAAAGAGAGTGGAAAATTTGTGTCGACGAAATATGTCGGTTAAAAATGAAATATGTGTTGAAATTCAAATGAGTGAGAGGAGTTTAGGACTACAGTCAGCTGTTGCCTTGCTGTCACTTCTCATTATCGTAGCAAGTGGCAATAAATCCACTACCGGAAGTTCAAATTAAACTTGATATTTATTTAGAAAGAATGTAGAATTGCGAGGGTAGAATTGCCATCAAAAGATTTTCAACGCGAGCAAAGCCAACGGCACAGGTAGTTGTTTTATAAAGATGTTCAAATAATTACGTTAATCAGAAACAATAAAATAATTAATGATAAATAATTATGTTATTATTATAAAAGATGTTTTATTATTTTTTAAAATTTTATTATTATCAAAGATTTTATTATTATATTAAAAGATGACTAAATAAATACAACAACAATATTCGTTAACTCGAGCCAAGTATTATGAAATAGTTTGGCGTCCATTGGGATTTACACAAAAGAATTTTGGAGAACCTGTCGAAGTAGTGAACTGTTAAAACGCACATGATTTCGGAATAGGAATCCGCCATAAAATCGCTCAAAGTTTAAATCGTAGGGTACGGATATAACGGCGAGAAAAAGAATCCCGTAAAGTGGAGAAAAACTGCAGTGTCCGTTTATGCAACACCTGCGTACGACCGTGGCCGTACGATTTTTCATTACTGTGTATACGGGCGCGACACAATCTTTCCCGCGGTTTGCACGAACCATTCACATAATTGCTGCGAATATGCGCTAGAAGAAGCATTTGGGGTATTAACATTTATCTATGTCTTGAAATGATTAGCGCCTATCGTGTCCACTAATATTTCAAAATATTCGAATTCCTCTAGAAATGAGGCTATCTTTTTCAACAATACGAATCCCTACTGACGGAATCTCGCTTATGGTTTTCAGTGGCACAAAAATGTTTCGTAATCATTAATAAATAATTGCGAGACGGAAGTGAGACAAGAATAGACGGAGGGAAATCAGTAGGACATGCCGCGAATTTCAGTGTGCCGATATTTTACTCGCAGCGATTGGCAGGATAACATTACCATGGGCGACACACGCGTTAAGTACCGTAAAACGGGGCTACTTTGAACAGGTTTTGGAAGTTTTTTGTAGGTAACTTTTTTTTAACATTCTACATACCAACTTTTCTTGCTCCAATAGAACAGTGTGTCCTTTGGCTATCAAATGTATAAGAAAGTGAAGCTCAAGCACCCCCTCACAATTTGACATACCGATTTTTCAAAGTGTCAAAGTAGCCCCGAGTGCGGGGCTTCTTTGACAGGACATTGAAATGCAACTGGTCTTATGTCAAAGATTGAGGGTTACGTTGGAATCGTTTTGATTAAAAACATGTAATATTTTATGCATTATACATGAAATTAAATGTACAACAACGATTTGTTATAACCAAATGTTATCGTTATTAAGGCAGCAGCATTCGAACAATTTTCGTTAAATTGGCTTGACATTTTTTACTTTAGCTCCTTCGATTGCTTTAACAGTCAAGTACAAGCGTTTTCTTCGATACATCGAAAATTGTAAAAAATATATCACTTTTGAGATGAAAATTATGGTCGAAAAAACGAACTTTTTTTTTTCAAACTCGTTTCTATTTTTCTTTTAATTATTTTTTAATTGCCCCCGTACTTGACTGCTAAAAGAAATATAATTAACGAAAATATTTCACTCTTAGTTTCGGGACTAAATTTACGACAGTTCTACTGCGTGCCGCGGACAGGGTTGCCTGAAAAACAGTAGTGCTATAGTGACTCGTGCGCCGCTATTTAGTATACTTTTGACAAATAATTTTTCTTACATACTTTAATATACAGGGTGAGGCACTAACTGTTGCCACCTCGAATATCTCTGTAATTATCGACGTCACAAAAAAATGTTTGAAACAAAAGTTGTACCGTACGAAAGAGGTCATCAAATGCGACTATTTTTTTTATCTCAGTGGAGGCGCTGTCGCACAGTAAAGGTCACCTCCACTTTTTTTAAATGGGACGGTACATTTTTTTCAACTATCTTGTAGAGCATCGAAAACTGCATAAAAAATATTTAGGGGTCAAAGTCGTTCAAGGTCATTTAAGATCGAAAAGTGACATGAACTTTATTTTTATGTGAAATTACCTTTATTCACAGTAGATGTTCAAAGTGATTGCCATCGGAATCAATGCAGTATTGCAATCTCCTCATCACGGATTGTGTAGAATTTCTTATCACTTCGGCACTTATCGAATCACAGGCTCGAAGAATTCTCTCACGCATATCATCCGGCGTAGTTGGACGTTCTTTATAAACAAGATCTATCAAGTATCCCCACAAGAAACAGTCCAGAGGCGTCAAGTCTGGCGAGCGAGCCGGCCACGATACAGCTCCTCCGCGAACAATTCAACGATTTGGAAATCTATTTTGCAATTCATTTCTAGCTATCAGCGAAAAATGTGCAGGGCACCCATCGTGTTGATACCACAATCTGTTTCTTGTTTCTAAAGGTATTTTTTCCGAAAACGGACCTAATGTTTCTTGAAGGAATGTGGTGTACTTCCCACCACTCAGATTCCCTTCGATGAAATAAGGGCCTATGATTCTATCCCCAATAATCCCACACCATACATTAACCGACCACGATCTTTGGTGTGCAACTTGCCGCAACCAATGTGCATTTCCAGTTGACCACAAATGCATGTTATGCAAGTTAATATTTCCATGATTCGTAAATGTTGCCTCATCAGTAAATAAAATCCGATTAATAAATGAGTCATCTCTCTGAATCTGGCGTTGAGCCCATCGGCAGAATTCAATGCGATTCATGAAATCCGTACCAGTTAATTCCTGGTGCAGACTGATGTGGTAAGGATGATATTTTTGACGATGTAGAACACGTAGAATAGTTCTTTGGCTTACGTCAGATTCCCTCGCAATTTGACGAGAACTCGCACAAGGGTCTCGATGAACGGCGGCACGAACACCAATTTCCGTTTCTTCGTTAGCAACTCGCTTTTGTCAGTTATTTTCCCGACGGGTTAAGGATCCAGTTGTCCTCAGTTTAGTGTACAAAATTTGAAATGTACGGCGTGTAGGGCGAGAACGTTCAGGAAATCTTCCAGCGTATAAGTCTCTAGCTCTCACTGCATTTTTCTGACATTCTCCCTAAATTAGAAGCATATCAGTTTGCTTTTCAAAAGTTCAATACATCATTTACATTCACTTGATTCATTAATACTAGTCTCACCATTCTTACTATAGTTATCTTGGGTTTGGTTGGGCGAAACATTGTACAATGTTCCGTGTACATTGTAGGTTTGGTGCCGTTGTTTACATACAAGACAATGGCAAGACTTCGGCGATAAGTGCCGAAGTGATAAGAAATTCGTGATGAGGAGATTGCAATACTGCATTGATTCCAATGGTAATCACTTTGAACATCTACTGTGAATAAAGGTAATTTCACATAAAAATAAAGTTCATGTCACTTTTTTATCTTAAATGACCTTGAACGACTTTGACTCCTAAATCTTTTTTATGCAGTTTTCGGTGTTCTACAAGATAGTTGAAAAAAAATGTATCGTCCCATTTACAAAAGTGGAGATGACCTTCACTGTGCGACAGCGCCTCCACAGAGATAAAAAAAATGGTCGTATTTGATGATCCCTTTCGTACGGTACAACTTTTGTTTCAAACATTTTTTTGTGATGTCGATAATTACAGAGATGTTCAAGGTGGCGACAGTTAGTGTCTCACCCTGTATACCTTATCAAACCTAAAAGCTCTGTTGACCATGTAGTTTTATCTTTTCTTAAAAAAAAAAAATCCAAAGAAAACGGTCGAAAATGGGCAGTTACAGTGATGTCCTCACTTAAGGAAACATTTTGCATAAAAATATCAAGTACCTGGGGTGCTATTATACGCACTCAATGAGTCTCATAATTGTCGTTGAGATCAAAATAAACTTGAGCAACCTCACAATCAGCTTTAGCAATATTATAATAAACTTCCAAAACAAATTGTTGTTCAAGTTTATTCCCCGCACCCGCCACAGAAGGTCAAGCGGGCTCGCTGCGCACACATTAAAACGTATTTTGGCGCTCTGTCAAAGTAGCCCCAAAAACTGTCAAAGTTACCCTGAATGTCAAAGTACGATAGATGTTCGCTACTATTCTCCATCACTAAACTATATATCCCCTTGTCTCGTGTACTTATTTTGTTTGTATTCATACGTTGAATTGATACAGCGAGCAATGTGGTGGCGACGATCGAGGCGGATACGATATACGGAGCCCGTCACGCACTCGAGACCCTGTCGCAATTGATAGTCCGAGTAATCACACCGGATGGCGGCAGCGGTCTCGTTATTTTGGACAACGCGAGTATACTCGATTCGCCTGCTTATCCTCATCGAGGCTTGCTCATTGATACAGCGAGAAATTTTCTGCCAATTAACGACATACTCCGGACAATCGACGCCCTCGGCTCGACGAAGATGAACGTTTTGCACTGGCACGCCACCGACTCTCAAAGTTTTCCGCTCCAAATAAAGAGCAGACCATTAATGGCACTGTAAACTCCGACTTTACAAAATGAAACATCCGCTTGACGCCTTGTATCGAGGCTTGTCTTTGGGCTTGCTGTTCTCATGGTGTATTATTCTAGATACGGGGCTTATTCCGCCGAGAAGACGTACAGTCCGGAGGATCTCGGTCGCGTGGCACTTTATGCAAAATTACGCGGTGTCCGAGTGATTCTCGAGTTGGATACGCCGTCACACGTCGGAGCTGGCTGGGACTGGGGGCCATCGGAGGGCCTCGGTGATATCGCCGTTTGCGTCAACGAACAACCCTGGAGGAATTATTGCGTTCAACCACCCTGCGGACAAATAAATCCCGTGAATCCTAACACGTACGACGTGTTGCGCGACATCTATCGGGATGTTCTCGGCATTATCGGGGCGAAAAGCGTTATTCATGTTGGTGGCGATGAAGTTTTCATAAATTGCTGGAACTCCACGCCCGCGATTACGGATGTCATGCAATCGCGCGGTATGGGGCGAACGGAAAGCGATTTTCTCCAGTTGTGGGCGAATTTTCACAATGAACAGAAAAGAATATTGGACGAAGTTAGGGGTGGTTCGAACGAGAGCTTGATTTTGTGGACATCGGCTCTGACAACTCCGGGAGTCGTGAATCGGTACCTCGATGCGAATCGTTTCGTCATACAGACATGGGTCGAGGACAGCTCAACGATCCCCTATGACCTTTTGGGGCTTGGCTATCGTATCATCGTGTCAACGAAAAATGCTTGGTACCTCGATCACGGCTTCTGGGGCAGTACTAGGTATCACACGTGGCGAGATGCTTACAACAACCGCATACCAAGAGTCGTGAGTGCTTTCAGATTTTTTCACAAATCCGTGATATATTCGAATCATGTGAATTCGAATGCAAATCTCCGATGAGATGTTTTTTTTTTCAATCGCACACGTTTATTATTTATACACTTGTTCAGATGTTTTTCTTATATCAAAATTGTCCAGCATATGTTCAACTGAATTTGCTTATTATCTACAAGCTAGTTTGTATCTGTCATAATCCTGCACGTTTATTATTCATACACTTGTTCAGATGTTTCCATTATATCAAAATTGGCCAGAATATGTTCAACTGAAATTTGCTGATTATCTACAACGTTAAAGGTAATTAAACCGAAATAATTTAAATCATGAGCTCACACCAAATACTAATATCCGGATTTTCGAACTCTTGATGAACGATTGAAAGGTTAGACGAGGGAAGCATAATTTTGAAGCTTAATATTTTTAAAAACCTGGTTTAAAAATGAAACAATTGTAAATGGAACCTCAATTTCGTTTTGAAAGTCTTGTTCAATAAACTTCCAGGATGGAGAGCACGGAAAAAATCGCCCCCATTTGAAATGTAGGGGAAAAGCCCTGATAATTTTTTTCCGCCAAGATTTGTTTACAAGTTAATTGGGATCCCCCAATAAAAGTCCCTAAATTTCACGCATATAGGTCGAAAACTGTAGGTATGATGAGGCTGTAATGGACAGACATGACAAAGTTATAAGGGTACCTGGTTTGACTACGGAACCCTTAAAAAATCAGAACCATATGACTGATTTCGTATATTACGTGGATGGTTTATGGCTTCTGCGTCTCTTAAGGGGTTACGCTACTGTGGCGACACAAAAAATAGGGTTATATAAAAGAATCTGCAGATATTACACAAAGTACAACTATCTCATGGCATCCATCCATCCATCCATCCATCATTTTTAAAAGCGCGTTTAAACTTTGACTAGCACTTCTACCATTGCAATCATAAGTTTACCTTCAATTTTACGCTACTGTTACGCTACTGTGGCGACACAAAAAATAGGGTTATATAAAAGAATCTGCAGATATTACACAAAGTACAACTATCTCATGGCATCCATCCATCCATCCATCCGTCCGTCCGTCCGTCCGTCCGTCCGTCCGTCCGTCCGTCCGTCCGTCCGTCCGTCCGTCCGTCCGTCCGTCCGTCCGTCCGTCCGTCCGTCCGTCCGTCCGTCCGTCCGTCCGTCCGTCCGTCCGTCCGTCCGTCCGTCCGTCCGTCCGTCCGTCCGTCCGTCCGTCCGTCCGTCCGTCCGTCCGTCCGTCCGTCCGTCCGTCCGTCCGTCCGTCCGTCCGTCCGTCCGTCCGTCCGTCCGTCCGTCCGTCCGTCCGTCCGTCCGTCCGTCCGTCCGTCCGTCCGTCCGTCCGTCCGTCCGTCCGTCCGTCCGTCCGTCCGTCCGTCCGTCCGTCCGTCCGTCCGTCCGTCCGTCCGTCCGTCCGTCCGTCCGTCCGTCCGTCCGTCCCTCCCTCCCTCCCTCCCTCTTCTATCACAGGCATCGCACAGCTCCCCCCACTCTACTACACACAGTCGCAGTAGAGTGGGGGTAGCGTTAGTTTCGTGTGACATCCAGTTAACTCAACCCTTATACCCAGCCAATCTCAACAAATATTTTTAAAAGCATTTTCAATGCTACAATTCATTTTGAAGGAATAAGTAAGATGATTGAAAAATCATTTGCACAGTCATTTGTATATACATTAACAAAGTTGCGTACCAAATATCATTTTAAAATATTCATTATCAAGGAAATTATAAACAATCTTGTGATGAACCTTCAAACGTGAGGGGCTCAATGATGTACTCGATCTCGAGCACCCGGTTGATCGAAAATCAACAAAACAAGTTTTTTCTTAAGGGGAAGTGCCTGATTAAACGGCGAGAAAAACAGGTAAACTTCGGGAATTTTGATCTCAAAAACTAATGTTTCGATCCGGGTTTTTTTATTCGAAAATATGTACATTGAGGTATGTTTAAGAATTTGTAAAAATAAATTTGTTGACTGGAAGCCATTCAAACGCGATTATCTCGAAAAATAGTTTTCAAAGTCGGTGCCAGATGAATCTCGAAGACGGCTTGTCCGATTTTGTCCAAATTTGGATACAATATTCTTCGATAGTTTTTCTCGTTTGCCAATTCCTCGTTCATTGGAAATTGCGAACGGAAAACGAATGTTCAATTAAAACGGTCGCAATTCCGTCAAGAATGAAAATCCTACGTGGCGAACGAGAAACACTATCGTCGAATATTGTATCTAAATTTGGACAAGATTGGACAAGCCGTTTTCGAGATACATCTGGCACCGACTTTGAAAACTATGTTTCGAGATAATCGCATTTTAATCGCTTCCAGTCAACGAATTTATTTTAAAAGATTCCTAAACATACCTCAATGTACATATTTTCCAATAAAAAAACCTGAAACCAATCGAAACATTAGTTATTGAGATAAAAATTCCCGAAGTTTACCTGTTTTTCTCGCCGTTTACTCAGACACCTCCCCTTAAAATAGATAGTATTGGCTAAAACTCGACGGAGCTTCTTTCGTTATCGTATTTCACTCATTAAACAAAAGTGTATGAATTTTTTCTCTTCGTTTTCGGATGAACAGTGACATCATTATTGTTAATAACTAATAAAAAAATGTTAAGAAGGAAAACGTTGGTTAACTCTAAACTACTATTACACTGAATAAGTACACCTAATGTCAAGTCAATCCGTTTATTAGATGTCGAGAAATCGTGTACACCGTTTTGAGACAGATAGTATCGAAAAAAGCGCGTTTAAACTTTGACTAGCACTTCTACCATTGCAATCATAAGTTTACCTTCAATCTGAGTTTTCTGCGCCGTATGTTGGACCTTCCTCTTCAATTTGACTTGCCCCAAGCGACGAACGAGTGTTCGTCATTTTCACAGTAGCCTAACCCCTTAAATTTGTGGTTAGACTAAACAGAAATGTTTATATTGCTGAACGCTTATTTTAGCTCGCTTGTAATGTAATAACTCGTATATGCTTTGCAGCCAGGTGTTCTGGGTGGTGAGGCATGTATGTGGGGTGAATACGTAAATGGCGGCGGTCTCGATTCGAGAGTTTGGCCAAGAGCAGCGGCAGTCGCGGAACGACTATGGAGCGATCCAAAAGACATCGCGACTATTGACGCCGAGCCTAGGCTACAGTCTCACAAAATGAGGCTCGAGTCTAGAGGCATATTTGCAGACGCTCTGACGCCAGAATGGTGCAACCAGCACGATAGAATGTGCACGTGACATATTTATCGGTATTCTATTTAGATAGAGCCCTCCAAAGGCCGGCATTAAGTATGCCGTAGGTGGTACTCAAGAGACTGGAACCGAAGACTTCGCATCGATGATACGTATGGAATATTCGTACATTTATGTTTGGAGAATTATCAAAAAATACTACAAATGACGAAGGCCTTCATGAAAAACATTATATCTGTCGATTAAAAAAAAAATAACCTTTGTATACTGTCGATTTCAGGAAAGAGAGAAATAGTAAAATTATGTATTTTTAATAAGCTAAATAAGGTGACGCTGCATTGTGTGATAATTAAATGGATGATATACTTTTGAAAATCTTTCGACGCACTTTTATTGCATTAAGATATGAATGGATGGGAACTCTTGGAGTACAAAACTAATCTCACCCGTCACGATTTATTATCGAATAGGGATGGTGAATTGTTATTTGCGCGACGAAATGGGATTTCTTGAGTACAAAAATATTCTCACTCGTAACGATTTATTATTGAACAGGAATATTTAAGGTATTCTTATCACGAACCCGAATATTTAACAATGAACTGCTTTTCATCGATAATCATGTAAAAATACATCCTGATATACTGGTAAAATTTCAAGCCAAGTTACCGAACTTTTAACGAAAAGTTACGACTCTAAAAATCGTCTCTTTTATATGGCGCTTTATGGGAACAACTAAGCTAGCTGAAAAATCTAACGTTTCCGCAACGACAATAAAAACAGGGGGTGATCAAGTGTTTAAAGAAAATATTAATCGTAAAACTTGAAAAAATGTGACTAGCAGAAGAATTTTTGTAGCTGCGATTTTTCAGAGAAAATGTAAAAATGTCGACAGCTATTCGATTTACGGGAAATTTCTTACATTCCAGTTGGTCGTTGGATACGATTGATTGTGACTGTTTTTTATTGGGCGCTATTGTAATTTACCAATGATTCAGAAGCGAACTCCTCATGACCCCACAAAATACGGCCCTTCGCGAAAAGAATACCTTAATTGTTATCTCATGTACACAATACTTCTACTATCTTACCCGCATTATATTAAGTCGTTGCATATGGAACAGATCGCTGGCAATAAAGGGTGGCTCAAAATGACCTGACATTTTGAATTGTGCGCCATTTTTTTGTGGCGAACATAGAGTACGAATCTTTGACAATTGGCATCAGGAAGTATTGAGGTTTAGTCATGGAGAATTACACAATCGAGCAACGCATAGAAATTGTGAAAATTCACTACAAAAATGGTGAAAAATCTGCAGAGACGGTTCGAAACGTCCGCACGTCTTTTGGTCATCATAACACACCATCTCGTAACACTGTGGTGAATCTAATCACGAAATTTAAGGTTAGTAATTGAACGGCATGAACTTGAAAGACATAATCTTTCAACAAGATGGCGCAACCTGCTGGTTGCGAAGATTAGCGAAACAATGCAGTTATTGCAGACGAAATTTCATGGTCGTGTTATCTCGCGCCGCAGCGATGTAAATTGGCCACCAAGATCGTACGGTTCGACGCCATTGGACTTCTTGCTTTGGGGTTTTCGGAAAGGAAAAGTGTATGCCAATAATCCACATGCCGGAGTTCAAGGAACCAATTGAACGCGCCATTAATGAAATTAGTCCGCAATTATGCCGAAATGTTTCACACGTAACCTCCGTGTTTGTACCTTCCAAACGTCTTGTAGTATTCTTCACTAAAGTAATCGATACTGATTCTATGACGAATTATGCAAGTGCTTTAGTCATTTTGTCGTCGCAGCTCCTTAAAAATGAATAATAAAGTGATAAATGAAAATCGAAGGCTTTTTTTTTCAAATAAAATAAGTTTTGTTAATTATCACGAGACTTTGTCTAAACTTATTTTGTAATTAATTATTGACTCACTCATTGCAACTCGTTTGTGCATTCCATTTTTTGTTATACCATTGACTACATTTCAATGTTTTTTAAAAACATTAATTGTCTCAATCAATTAAATGGAGATATTTTGCGAGTTAATCAAAAATACGATTAGACTCGTTTAATATCACGTACAAAAAGAATTAAAAAATGAATGAACGCCTTTTTACTTTTTCACGGGTGAACCATCAGTTTGTGTCAGTCGGTACAATGTATATGTATAGGTTGCTGCAATCTTATAATAAGGTGCCCCTCAAGCCCAAAAATAAACGACGGCGTCGGTCCCGGCTCGGCAAAATAGATGAGAGTTGAGAGTAATTGCGTTTGGAATGGCAAGGTTTATCTCAAGTAAGTAACATTTGCGGGACGTTATGCTCCTTTATTTCCTTGCAAAGAAAGGGGCCGCGGAAATTCATCGTTAGCTGGAGGAAGAGTATGGCGAACATGCTCCATCGAGGATAATGTGCAAAGAGTGGTTTCGCCGCTTCCAAAGTGTTGATTTTTGAATGGACAACAAGAACCGCGGGAGACCATCCAAAAAAGGGTGTTGTGCACTACGGTGTACTGAGGTGAAATTCATGTGACACTTTAACATTTAACGTTGATCACGGACTACTAGACTTCTTAAGTCATGCCAGCTGCGGTAGGAAAACATATATTTGTACATATGTGCCCAAGAGCTTTGAGGTGCAGATGGCGCAAATTATGTTAATCTCATTGAGGGGTTACATCTACCTAGGAATCCGAAAAAAATGTGGATATTCGGATTTTTGTTTCTGAGAAACGATTGGTTAAAATGAAATGATTATTTTTTAACACAGAGGGACACGTATCGAGAGCCTTGAAAAAAAAAACAAAAAATATAGAAGAAAAAAATATGGCAGTCAGCAGATGACAGTTTTTTTCGCTTCTTTTGGCAGTGGACTCCAAATGAAACGGGTCATCTGCAATAAAAAAAAACCGAATGGGTTATTCAAGTTGACAATAAATGCCTTGATGATCGCCTATTTTCAAAATTGATTTTTTTACAAAATGACGACAAATCAAAACTCGGGCGTGAAAAATCGATGAAAAAAATCGACATTTTTACGTAAATATAAAAAAATGAAGATCGTTAAGAAAAAAATGAGATCGTCAACGACCTCTAAATGTTTCTCAGTGTACTTCTTGGGAATTTGAAAACAATCTACAGGGTGCGCCAGAGAAACTTACTTATTTGAAAAAAATTCCCGCGCGGTGAGTTGGGCGGGTAGAGGGGCGAGAGGGGGCGCATCTGGAGGGGCAAGTTCCCAAGTTTGTTTCTCCCTCCAGTCAGTTGCCATCATGCTCTGGTCTAGAGAGCAGCGGGCCTTCGCAGTCGAGAGCTTCTTTTCTAACGGTCGCTCACTTGTTGCTACGCAACGTGCCTTCCGCGCTCGCTTTGAAATTCCTCCTCACAGACTCGTTCCTGGCCGTAATTCGATTCTGTCGTGGGTTAACTCATTTCGGGAGTGTGAAAGTGTCGCTAAACCCAGAAATGGACTTCAACGGACCATCAGAACTCCGGAAAATGTCGAAAGAGTGAGGCAGTCAGTTGTGCGTTCTCCCCGGCGTTCGGCTCGCAAACACGCAGCTGCTATGGGAATTTCTGACACCACTGTTCGACGAATTCTCCATGAAGACCTTCAATTTCATCCCTATAAATTGGCTGTTGTGCAAGAATTAACTGAACGCGATTTTGTTGCCCGTCAAAATGCATGTGAAATGCTGGTTGACAACCTGCCTGAAGACGCGGTCGTTTTTTTCAGTGACGAGGTTCACTTCCACATTTCCGGCTGCGTCAACAAGCAAAACATGCGTTATTGGTGTGGTGTAAATCCACGTGAGCTTCACCAGAAGCCACTTAATTGTGAGCGAGTTACTGTCTGGTGCGCGATGTCGGTAATGGGAATAATTGGTCCTTATTTTTTTGAAGAAAACGAACGCGCAGTTACCGTGAATGGAGCTCGTTACAGGAACATGATCGAGGAATTTTTTCTTCCAAGACTCGAAGAAATGAACGTTAGGAACGTGTGGTTTCAGCAAGATGGAGCCACAGCACACACAGCACGAGACTCAATGAATTTGTTGCGACAACATTTCCCCGATCGCCTCATCTCTCTCAGAGGCGATCTCCAATGGCCGGCACGCTCTCCAGATTTGACTCCATGCGATTTCTTTTTATGGGGTTATTTGAAATCTCTGGTTTATGTCGATCGACCACGGACCATAGCAGACCTCAAGAACAACATTCGCGATGCCATTGCCAACATACCGATTGATATGCTGCAAAGAGTGGATACGAATTTAAAAAATCGACTTCATCAGTGTATGCGCAATGGGGGTCGCCATTTATCCGATGTCATTTTCAAGACTGCATGAAAAAAAAATTGGGATATTGTATTCTCAAATAAAAAAAAATTTTAAACAATAATTGAAGTACTTTTGTTTTTATTGACCTTTCAAATAAGTAAGTTTCTCTGGCGCACCCTGTATTAAATGGTTCTGCAGATATGATGTCCACGGGCTTCAAGAACAGTATTTTGAGAAAAACGTGTTTAAAATTTGAAGTATGGTTCTTCTATTTTTAAGTGAAGAATTTTTAACTTTACATCTAGTCGTCAATTCAAGAGCCGTATAAAGGGCCCTTAGCAGCAATTGCAGCTTCATGGTAAGACGATTGTGGTTGTCTGCCCGCAATTCTTACTTCGCGCGTCGCCTCCGGAGTTCGAATTTATTCCGTGTGCGTCGCGCCAGGTAGCGAAACCCGAAAGCCCCAACGTGTTTTACTAACAATTCAGCAACTTCGCCAATTTTAAAGATATCGATATGAAATTTATAGGGCATATTCTCAACACTTGAAACTTTTGGAAAATGAAAAAAACGTAATGTCTATTATTGTTCAGTTTTCTAGGGAAATGTAGTCCCTTAAGGGGCTATTCTACTGTGACGGGATGGAAATATCGATTTTTTATTTTTTGTATCAGCAGTACAAATAAGTCTCCGCCATTTGACAAAAGATGGCCCCACCAGGAGGTTAGGGTTGTAATTGTCAGATGTAAAACGTCATATCGTAAGGTTGGACATCTGGCAAGACCATAACCTTGAAATATTAGCGATTTCGTATCAGCATCACATAATTTTTTTCGTGCGAAAGTGTCGAGTTTTGAGCCGTATAAGCGTCATTTGCGGCAACTTTCGATTGACTTCTTTAATTTGAAGAAATCTGCAGCTGAGGCGCATCGATTGCTTGTAGAAGCATATGGTGAGGCTGCTTTGAGTGAGAAAAGTTGTCGTGAGTGGTTTCAAAAGTTTAAGCACGGTGAGTTTGGCGTCGAACACAAAGAACGTAGCGGAAGGTCGAAAGTGTACGAAGACGCGGAATTGGAGGCATTATTGGAGGGAAATACGTGCCAAACGCGAGAAGAACTTGCACTTATATTAGGAGTGACTCAACAAGCAATTTCACATCGTTTAAAATCGTTGGGAATGATTCAACAGCAAGGAAGTTGGGTTCCAAATAAACTGAAGCCGAGAAACGTTGAACGCCAATTTTGCACATGTGAAATGCTGCTTGCCAGGCATAGGTCAAAACCTACTTGGAAACACTCAATTGGGAAATTTTACCCCACCCGCCGTATTCACCAGACATTGCTCCCTCTATCGTTTATTTCGATCAATGACGCACGGCCTGTCCGAGCAGCACTTCACATCATATGAAAATCAGTGTTGCCAGGTCAGGAGATTTTCTCCTAGATTTAGGGGTATTTTACCTGGCTTAGGAGAGAAATAAGGGGAAAACATTTGTAGGAGATTTGTTAGGAAAATTCTGAAGCGTGAGGGTATTTTTAGGGGATTATAAATTTCCGAGGTTTTTTTTCTCAAAACAAGTAAAAAAAACAACCACAAGTGCACCATTCCGAGTGAACGCAAACAAAAAATAAGCCCAAACAAACGAAAACAATGATTCAAACCCAACCGATACAAGCTGCGAAACAAAATGTCGGTCGCAATGGTCGAGGCTGTAATGCACGTTCGACTCACGCTCAGCGTTGATTGTTGTGACTTTAAACCCACAGCTCGTATGTTGAAGCGTTTCAGCTCTGAGAATATTTATAACAATATAAATGATAGCGATGTTGGAACCCTCGATATATTTCCTGACAATTAAGACCGAAATTTAGCTATTTATGCATCAGTGAATTCTTCATTAAAATTATACTGAACCAAAAATTTCATTAAATGTCGTAAACAAGTATAACGTACACGATAGAATAGTTCGAAGTATATACTCGGCTAATAAGTAAAAAAACGTATACTGAACAAATATATAGACAAATATGAAAGCGGGATTCTTGTAATATGCAAATTCAAAAAGAAATAAACCCCCTCCAAGGCTCAAAGACAGATTACCATACCACGATAAATGGTTTTACCGACGAACGTTTCACCTAACTACAACAATTATTTCCATAAAAAAAAGGATTCATCTTCATCTATAATTCGCACAGATCGCAGCAATCAAGTTTCAAAACAAAATACTCAATACACAAATGGGAAATGCAATTTGAATAATAGCTATTTGCTGACATTTGACCGATCGTAGAAAATTACCGTTAATTTACAGCACTGCTCAGGCCAGTGGCTCGATCGGGGATATTAGGAGATTTTCAGGGGGAACTAGCCATGGTCTAGGGGGAAGCCGCCAGAACCATCTGGCAACACTGATGAAGATACCAAAAGTTGGGCCGATTTATGGATAGCCTGAATGGATGAAGCGTTTTTCCGACGCGGTATCCACATGCTGCCAGAAACATGGGAAGAAGTAGTGGCTAGCGATAGATACTACTTTGAATAAAACATAAAGTATCGTTCTTTTATAATAAATGCCCAAATTTTTATAAAAAATGGCGGGGCCTTCTTTGTACTCCCAATATTTTTCAACTCTATTTCATCATAGAATGGATATCCAATTGCTGGTAAAGTGGATTTCCACTTGGTAGACTCAGTACAGCGCGTCAAAGTAGAAGCGCTCGGTGCGCACGCTCTAGTACGGTTACCTGCCCCTGGCAGCTGTTGGAAACAACAGCTGTTTCGATTTTATACCTGAGTCTTGAGTTTACACATATACACGTATACTTTTGTACATTTACTGTATAGTAGTAGTCTCTCTTTTCACTGTGTAAGTAAAAAAACGCTCTACCGGTTAGTATTGTATAGTGTAGTATAATAAACTTTAAGGAGTGAGATGCAGTCAGAGGCGTGAAAAAACGAGTATTTTCAATAATTTCTTTTTATAGTAATCAAGTTTGTTTTATAAAAGTGGTTACACAGACATTTCATGTTATATTTCAACTTGACTTGTACAAGTTTTCAAAGAAAAATATTGGTTATTTATAAAAATATCGCCATCTTTGTCGGACCCCCTTCGGCATGTAGTGCGCACACCACTATGTGCGCACTACATAGGTGACTACTACAGGTGACCATCATAAAATTTTACTGGATTATCTGAAATAAAAAAAAAACCGAAAAAAATCATTAGTTTAATAATGAATGTAGTCCTTAATCGAAGCTTTTTTTAATTAGCAAATCGGCGACTTCCAACTGATAACTGTCGATTTTCGATAAAAAAATCGCTCGTTCATAGTTAAAAAAAATAGAAATTTTCAAACAAAAATGAAAGTCCTTCGATTAAGGGATAGTTTTTAATGCTATCAATAAGTACCCCAAATTTCGTCAAAATCCATCGAGTGGTTTTTGAATTATAGTGGTCATCAACTTGAAAAACATAGTTTCGAGAAAAACGCGTTTAAAGTTTTTCGATGTGGATACCGTATTACATATGATCGTAAAATTTTGAGCTCGATGGATGAAGCTAAATTTTTTTTATGTATTTTCATCCACTGAATCCGAATATCACAACTTTTGCCGAAAAGTCGAGCATTCAACTGTTTATAGCCAATTGTTGAAACAATTTTTCAAAAAACTAAAGTTTTTCGGAATGAATTTTTTTTTTGAAATATTTTGGGCAATTTTTGGGCAACGAAAGTATTCTTTATAAAATTTTGCTAACGTTCATAGTTGTTGAGTAATAAATTTTTGAAAATTTACCAAAGAGTTTTCCAATTTTACACTTGATTTAAGTATAGAAATACTAATTAAAAAATTACTTACATCGAATCATGAATTCCTGGCCCATACAATAGAGCTTCTGCCGATGTGGAATCTTCCTAAATATCGATTTATTGTTTTCTATGCGTCAAAAAATGTCAAAAATGTCGATAAAATCGATTTTTTGTAAATTCTGACTGCGTCTCACTCAAACGCGTGTTTCTCGAATTGACTTCTTCACCTGGCGTTAGTGATTTCGGAAAAACAGCTTGACCAATCGGGCTAAAAATTCTACTGCATATTCAGCATATGTATGACTATCGCCAGAACTGGGATGATTAAAAAATATTAATTTTAACTTACAGTTTCGCCCGAATGTTGACGAATAGAAACGTGTTTTCCGAACACTTTTGCAAAAAACGTCGCCATTTTGTTATTTTGCAACATAAAATAATAACCCTAGTTCGGGCGATAGCGACACTCATGCAGATTAAGAGTCATTTTAACTTGCTGTTTCCGATTACCTGAAGTGCGCAAATTATCAACGCCAGCAACATACTTTTTTCATATCTTTACACGATTATAAATAGTTAAATAAACATACATTTATATGCAAAAAAAATTGTTTTCTATTTTGTAAGAGTGTACCTTTGAGCGAAAAAAAAGTTTGTTCAGTCATATGCAACAGTTTTCAAAAAAAAAATTTAATAGCTTTTTTTAGCCGTCACAGTAGAATAGCCCCTTAAGGGAGACGCCCAGCTTAGAGCCTGAAAAAGGCGAATTTCGACCACATTTATGGATACTCAGTTGATAGAATGAAAATCCGTTTAGTGGCATTTATTCTACATTTTTTCAAGTATCTTTGAACATTTTTTCACAAGATTTTGTAACAAAACGGCGGCGCTGGAGTTGGATAAAGCGAGTCACGTTTGTCTGATGGTATCTCGCGGCCGGCAACATACCATAGCCAATTCTCCACCGAAAGACAGAATTTTAAAAAAACATTACAACAACATTTTCCATCGACGTACGTAAGGGATTTTTACTATGTTAACATTTTTTTCCGAACCAAGATTATTTTCGCCAATTTTTTTAACCGAAAACTTCAGTGAGTCTCGCTTCTATACTATTCTCGATACCCGAGCCCTCAGCTACGCTTGCCGGGAATTTCGTCGAGACCATGGAGCCTAGATACCAGGAGGTTCAGCGAGGCCTTTCAACTCGTCCCCAAAACGAGAACGAGAAAGGATGGCGCTGGGGTGCTCCGCAACCTATATGTATATAGATATACGCTAAACATAGGTGTGATCTAAGACAGATCACAGATGATGTACCTAACCCTCATTAGTGTTAAGGACCACTCTAGGACTTTGGAAAGACGTTTTCTTTCCTAAAAATACTTTGGTGTCATAAAAAATTATGCAATTGGTCCTGTAGCAAATTTTTTAATTTAAAGGTTCAATTATCGATTTGGCCGCAGCGCCTTGGACCGCGCGCTGAGTTGCTCGTACAACTTTAAACGCGTTTTTCTCGAAACCACTTTTTTCGATCTCGGAAGACGGATTACTCGACCACCTTTGCATGCATCGATTTTGATAGCACTTTTTTCGATCTCGGAAGACGGATTACTCGACCACCTTTGCATGCATCGATTTCGAGGTTGAAATTTTGATGGCAGCTTCACAATTATATTCTTTATGGGAGTACGTACCCGTTTTTTTTTTATTAAATGTAAACTTCTTTTTATAAACAATTTACTGCTTTTTAGGCAAAAAATCGATTTATTTCCTACAAAATGCGCTGTTTTTGCAAATCTGAAAGCAAATTTCTAGGTAGTCTCATAGCTAGAAGTATATAAATTATCATTTTTGTTGGTTTTTATTTCAGGTCTTATATTTTACGAGAAAACCGTTCTCCCGTGAAGCTATATGTAAAAAAAACACGTTTTTCTAGATGGGCTGTATCGCCGCCATTTTGAGTTTGAGATCGTTTCTCGCTTTTGCGTTTTTGTTCCGAACCGTCATGAGGAAATTATGAATCGGCGGATATTTCGACGTTTGATGTCACGATCGGTCTGTCGTGAGGTTAGAAACTCATCCGATCACTTTCACCTCGTTGACCAATATATTACTATATATGTCGGTCGCGCTGCACCCCAGCGCCATCACTTCGGGACATTTTCGGGGACGCTTTTTTCAGCGCCTTTGCATTGCCGCTGAACCTCCTGGTATCTAGGCTTCATGGTCGAGACCGCCGCGATTCCCCGGCAATCGAGCGCCATCCTACACCTAATCGACCAACTCCTCCGCAAACGAACTCCTGCCCGCCTTATCTACGTTACGTACAGTCAAACTAAAAAAACAAACGCCCGTAACCACACACACTACACCAGTAAGGAAGCAGGCGGCGCCGTAGACGCTCGTCACAACATTTCACCCGAAAAAAAAACCTCGATACGCGCAAGCGATGTTTTGCATTTGACAGTGGTGCGTGAAGAAATTTCGTGGAGATGTTTGAAAGAACGAGTTACGCGAGCGTAATGTTTACTCGATGGCACGGTTTCACAGCGCGGTACATCGCGTCTTCCTTCAAGGACCTTTGATTTCATTGACGGGCTGTACAATGTGAAATGGACACGTATGAACAAACGTCGTCTAATATCTACGTGCATCCTGCACCACTTTTTCTTGTTTCTCCTACAGTTTCTGTGATTTTCCGTCGACCTCCTTCCGAAACGTCCCAACTTAAACTTGACAAAAAGTCTTTGAGGTTATGTCCTACAGGCGCGATTGATATTTCTCTATTTATTTACTTTACGAAGTTTGACTGAGCAGCCTCGAGCTGACGCGAAACGGAAAAGTCTATGAACATTCAAACAGTGCGGATAGTGTAGAAGGCCGAAGGAAAGTGTCAAATCCGAAGAGAAAACAACGAGAATAATAACACAGAATGGATATAATAGACATAGAGAGTCTGGAGCCCGGCACGAGACCTTCCAAAAATGTATCTTCGATGAGATGCAACTGCATCAGTGCAAATTCCATTTGTTACGTTACGGTCACCATTGCGACGCTCGCCCTCCTCGGCGCGATAGTATTCGTCTGCAAGGACTACATAAGAATTTTGCTCTACTGGGTAGAGCATCGGGACGCGTGGATTGTAACGGTCGTCGTCATAGCCCTTTTCACGGTTGTCTCGTTTCCCATTGTCATTGGCTACCTATTTCTGATCATCGCCAGCGGTTACTTGTTCGGCATTCTTCGAGGCATAACCATGGTCGTGATCGCGGCTAATCTGGGAATAGCTATCGCTCATGTCACATTGAGCGCATTCTCCTCCAGGCTACCCATAGGAGCGCTTCTCAGAAGCGAAACCGCCAAAGCTATTCTCAGAGTGATATCGGGACCGCAAGCCTTTCGAGTTGTGTTGTTTGCCAGATTGACGCCTATACCATTTGGCCTTCAGAATACAATATTTGCAGTGAGTAGTGTCGGTTATAATAACAAGCGGATATAATAATTTGGTAGGATTGCGTTTGAAAACTATCGTCCGATAATTTCGTTCTATCAAAAAGCATTTGATTATGAAAGTAAATGGAATAACGATTGACAATATGAATGAGTAATAATTAAGCAATTATAGAGTTATGAGTTGTATTAATTTGTAGAGTTGTAGAAAGTGTTCAATGATCCATAGAAATGACCTAGCATTTACAATGTTATTGATTTCAATTATAACGATTAGTAGTGTGATAATCGATCATTGATTATCTAAATGATAACGATTGATAATGTAATAGTCTAAAATTGATAACTTTCTAAATGCTGGGTGATTTTTATTCAGCCAGTGACAAAAATTAATACTCCATTATTATTTATAGAGTTATTACTGCATAAGTAATAATTCTGTAAGCAAAAGTTATTGTGCATTATAACTTATAAGTCTACAACTTATAAGTAGAAGTTTACTATAAGTATATGTAATAACTATAACATAAATGTATACATTAAAGTAAATAGAAGTTATACGTTTGAAGTTATTACTCTCAAAGTAATAATGAAAAGTCACAGTCACTAGTCACTCTAACTAGTGACTGTGACTTAAACTATAATTACTTATAAGTAATTATATTATACAATATAGTAAGTATAAGGTATTATACGTCATGAGTTATAACTCTGAGCGGTAACTTTGCAAGTATAAGCTGTGAGTTATGACTCTATAAGGAATAACTCTACAAATATAAGATATTATAGGTTATAAGTTATTCCGGTTCGTGTAATAACTATAACGAAAACTATAATCATATCACATGTTACAGTAAGTTCAAGCTATTATACGTTATAACTTATAACTCTATAAGTAATAACTCTGCAAGTATGAGTTATACGTTATAAGTTATACCCTACAAGTGGTAATTATTAGTTTACTAGAAGTATGAGTGATAATTATTATGTAAACTGCTATTACTTATGGAGTGAGGCCACAGTAGAGTTTTCAAAAAATCGATTTTTTTTCGCTAACGTGGTGCTTTATCATCATAAGAATAAGTGAAACTTCAATAATTTTCACTCGATTCACTTCAAATTTAAAAGTTATGTTCCTAATTGCATTTCACAGAGAAGTACGTACGGAATTTCGGATTACTCGAAGACGTCTCACTTCATGAGGAGTTATATACAAAGTTTTTCACTGAAAATTCATTCAAGTACCTACAACTCAATTCAAATACCTACAACTTTTGAATAAAACAATATTTTTTTATATTCACTAGTAGATTGACAAGAATTTTGATCCTTTGTTCTAGGTAAAAAATTGTGGATGCTAAACGTAATGCCGGGGAGCGCCTAGAAAAAAGATAACAAAAGAAAATATTAGTAGTCTGCCATTTTGTACATCGAAAAAAAATATATGTATTTTCTAACAGCTTGATATTCATACTAGATAAATGTTTAATTAATTTCATGAGTGAATCACTTTTTCATACGAAAAAAAAATGATTAACGGCGGGGTAAAGTTAATTCGGCGAAAAAAAGGCATGTTTTTAAGAAATTTTTTTAGCGTAACGAATGGTGTTCGTTTATTGAAAAACTTACATATAATAAAGTAACATTTGAACAACATTCTCCTAAATTTGCATTGCAAAATATTCAAAATTGAGCGAGTGAAAATTAAACCCCGGAGGCGCCTCGAAAAAAAGTTGGTTTGCAGTGTGCACCATACTTCGCAACAGAATCATTTGAAACAAAAAAATCAAAATGCATTTGTTAAAGGAGATGTTTCTCGAGGTAATGACGGGAGGATTTTTTTTTCGATTTTTCGATTTTTCGTAGCACTTGGGAGCCAAAAACCCGATTTTCGCTAAAAAAATCGGCTAATTTGTTGTTGAAAAATTAGTAAGTATTAAAAAAAAACAAAAAAGCTCTCGACAATACCTGGTGAAATTATGTGAAGAAATACTGTGCAAAATTTCAAAGCGATTGGTTTAGTAGATTTTGAGTTATCGTGCACACGGACTTCAAATATGACAAGTCCCAGAAAAACGATTTGAAAAACGCAGAAGAGAAGAGAACGGCATGGAGCAATAGACGCTCAAATACTCATAACTTCGTCAATTTTACTCCGATCGACTTGAAATTTTAACACAATATTCTTGATATATTATGCATTCATTTAAAAAATTTTAAAAAAATGAAAAAAATTTTTTTAATACTTTACCCCGCCCTTAAATCCGCACATGATTTTATACCCGTTACTGTGGCCTAACCCTTTAAGAGTAATTATAGTATGCCTTATGGCTATTACTCATGCTCATATTATACGTAAACGTATACTAGTTATTATACATTGAGTATACTATACTCATTAAGTACATTAAGTATAATAATTATAACTATGACCTAGTACTAAGGTTATCAATTATTACATTATCCATCAATATGATCAATGATGTAATAATTCATCATTGATACCCATCTAGATGCCAGGTCATTTTTATAAATCTAGTTGTAAGAAGGTATGTTTTTTAATTCTTTCGAAATTTGTGATGAAAATTGTAATAAAATGTCCCGTGATGATTGAAACAATATTATGAGCACTGATAAGCTTACGAAAAATGAGAAATCAATGGGCTTTCAGGTGAGCAACATAGGAGGTCTGCGCTATCACATCGCCAGCGCAATTGGACTGTTCCCTGCTCAAATCATAAACGTATATCTTGGAAGCAGTTTACGCTCGATGCAAGATGTACTGAAAGACAAGTCGACCGCAACAACAGGCTACATAGTCTTCTGTTTTCAAGTAAGAAGGAATTTTTAATGTTGCACATTGCTTCCTCATCCATCCATTTCGCCCCGAAAGATGGCCACGTGAGCAAGTTTCTTCTTTAATGCATTTTGCGACATCACTACATCAGTACCATGCACACGTCCGGCTAAAAATTTTGGCCTTCTCGTATAGTGAGCTACAAAAAAACAAGCTCGTATGGTCAGTTGTCGATGGAAGATAAATTAATACAGAAGCGATGTGCAAATTTGTAACTCGCACCATATTATTATGTACAATGAAATGTATCAATATTTTTTAACCTAGAATTATTTCACTATCGTTTCTCCTTTCCTATCTTAAATTCTTCAAAGTATTCAAACGCATTGAAACACTAAACTTAGTCACCAAGTGCTGCTACATTAAATCACTAAACTTCTTCTCTACTGCTCTACTTATGTGCAAAATATTATTTAAGTTTTTCGAACTATGAAAAAATGTTTGTCACTGATTGTCCAAAAATGTTGTCCGAGCACATACTATGCATGCTACATGATGTTGAAAATTGCATCATTGGAATGCATAGAACGTTAATTTTTCCTCTTTTCCTCCCATTTTTTGCCGATTTAGGGTACGAAAATCTCCCAAACGATTTTTCCTATCGTCATAAGAGACCCACGATCTTAATCTATAAAAAACTAATACATTTTAATAAAAATAAAGAAATTTAAAACATTAAAAAGAACTTTCGTGGCATTCCAACGATGCAAATTTCACCGCTATGTGTGTTACTTTATCTCTATGAGAAAAATGAAAAATTAATAATATAGCAGGAGTTAATTCAAACTCCTTTGAAATTAAGACCCTTGCTACGATAATAATCTGTTTTACAAGAAATTATCCAAATATCTAATATATATTATTATCAAATGCATCGACGAATTATCCAGATATAAAAATATTTTGACAAACTCACACTCTGAAGACCTTTTCGAAAATTTGAATGCCCTCAAAGTCGGAGTACTTTCATTGACTACCGCAAATATTCGATCCGAATATACCTTGCGCTATCACTGTACCAAAACGCCATCAACGATCTTTTAAAAAAAAGTATTTTTATTTTTCCATCTTATATTTTGCCGGATCATGTCCGAAAACCTTGAAATTCTCAAATGTTCAAACATTCCAACGTTTTTCATTAACTTTTGCCTTCATCCAACCCCAAACGACGTTGGATGAAGGAAAATTGGGGGAAAACAAATATTTATATACCGCCGCGAGTTGTGAGTGGCAGTATCTGAAAAATCTTAACGCAACTGAGCGCGAACATCGCAAGGCTGTTAGTCACAAAAGGAAAACTGGATTATCCGAAGTGGAAACCGTCGATTGTTGGGTTCGAGGGAGGATTGTCGAGTACGTCAGGGCTTCATTATTATTTGACACGTGATTCGATCGTTTGAATCTATTTCAGATACTGGTGGGCGTATCGTTGATGGTATACGTTGTGCAGAAGGCGAGAAGAGAGCTTCATCTCGCTCTGTTGGAGGCCGACCTCGCATCGATGGCTGATACTCCCCACTTTATGCACGACTCTAACCTACCGGATTCCAAGGTGTCCCTGACGAATCTCATTGCATAATCGTGAGCCCGCATATCGACGAGACATATTGTTTTTTTCCACGCGCTGCTGCAATATCGCGGAAGTCCATAAATCGTCCAACGACGACCGAGATGGCTTGAAGAGGTGAATAATTCGTGAAGAACCAAGGAGTGTGTGTGTGTGTATACAGGGTGTTAGGAAGGTCGATGCAAAGCCTTAAGCTTTGCGTCGACAATGCAAAGCTTAACCAAGTGATAGGTTACCTCGTTAGGAACATATCTAACCTAGGTTACCTTGGTCCAAAGTCTAAGGATTTCGAGTTATCATGGTAAGAATGATTTTTGGAAAATTTCCCAAAATTAGGTACTAACTCGTTCATAATGTTCAGGCAATAATTGGTAACTAAAAACTCATTTTCGTCTTAGCTTAATGTGTATTCAATCGACAAACACCGATACAATCATCTGTATCCACACAAGTAACTAAATGGGATGTGTTGAATAATGAAAAAACTTGTTAAAAAATAAAAATACCTCTTATGGTGAAGCTATTTTTAAAAAATAGCATTAACATAAGAGGTGAACGAGTTAGTGCCTAATTTTGGGCAAATTACCAAAAATCATACTTACCATGATAACTCGAAATCCTTAGACTTTGGACTAATGTAACCTAGGTTAGATATGTTCCTAACGCGGTGACCTATCACCCCCTTAAGGCTCTGCACCGACCTTCCTAACATCCTGTATATATGAGGTATTCCAAGTGTTTTCGACCGGCCTAAAAGCCTGACCTTCTTCAATCTTTTACAAAGATAGTGATATTTTTGTATCATATATTTTGAGTACGTGGCATTTTTTCACATTTTTATCTGCTCGCTAATTCGGCTAACTCGGAGATAATCTTTTACACGTGATAAAATTTCGAATTATCGTATCATAGTGAGCTCGTCGTACGAAAAAATGTCCTGTACAAAAAAATGCGTTTTTCTATTAACTATTTTGAAAAATATTTCAAAATTTTCCAAGTACTACAACGCGGAAAAAAAGAAAAATCTTTAATTTTTTAATTTTTTAATCCCAATGACTAGGTTGATCCTGCTGAAATTTACACTGAATTTTCTTTTATTAGTGAAAAACAACATGTGTAAGTTTCATTTTGGGCCGGGCTTGCGTTCGGTTAATATCGTCGTCTTAAACTTGACGGGAAATTGTTTTTGTTGAATAACTCGGCGATTTACAATTTTTAAGTAAAAATGGTAATGACCAAACTTATAGGAAATCGAGTGCTTTACAACTTTGGTCATTACAGTTTTTTTTCCACCATCAATATTTTTCGAATTAAACCTGAAAAAAAGCGCCTATAGCTGACCTCGTTCATTTTTTATTTTAGGGAATAAACGAACATAGACAAACTTGTAGAGAATGAAATTTTGGACAATTTATGTTTCTATCTTTTTTTCCTTAGTAACAATATTTGAAGTCGTACGCCAATGGTAGAAGAAACGAGTTGGCGTACAACCTTAAATATTGATTCTAGGGGGAAAAAATGTAGAGACAAAAATTGTCGAGAATTTCATTCTCTACAAGTTTGTCTATGTTCTTTTATGCCCTACAGTAAAAAATGAACGAGATAATGCTATAGGCGCGTTTTTCAGGTTTAATTCGAAAAATATTGATGGTAGAGAAAAAACTGTAATGACCAAAGTTGTAAAACACTCGATTTCCTACAATTTTCGTCATTACCATTTTTTTTTTTAAATGTAAATCGCCAAGTTATTCAACAAAAACAATTTCCCATCACATTTTAGACGACGATATTGAGTGAACGCAAGCCCGGCCCAAAATGAAACTTACACATGTTATTTTCCACTAATAAAAGAAAATTTAGTGTAAATTTCAGCAGGATCAACCTAGTCATTGGGATAAAAAAAAAATAAAAAATGAAAGATTTTTCTTTTTTTTCCGTGTTGTAGTACTTGGAAAATTTTGAAATATTTTTCAAAATAGCTCATAGAAAAACGCATTGTTTTGTAGAGGACATTTTTTCGTACGACGAGCTCACTACGATACGATAATTCGAAATTTTATCACGTGTAAAATATTATCTCCGAGTTAGCCGAATTGGCGAGCAGATAAAAATTTGAAAAAATGCCACGTACTCAAAATATATGAAACAAAAACATAACTAACGTTGAAAAAGATTGAAGAAGGTCAGGCTTTTGGGCCGTTCGAAAACACTTAGAATACCTCATATACACCCACGCATATGAACGAAGGAATGTAAATTTACATACGTGCAATAGAGGATGGCCAATGCGAGTTGTTAAATTCGGCAATTCATTCAGCATATAGGTATAACATTATTTTCTACTCCCTTTATCTGGTTTATCACGAAAGAAGACTCACGGGCGACTCAATAATCACCCTTGGATGACATTTCATTGATTTGCTCCGGAAATACATTATCGCAAGAGTCTCGAATGTGTTTTTACCGTATACAATACATCCAAAGTTAAATTAATCGACTGGAGAAGACAAACAAGAGAGAACACTCGTGTGCCAAACCTGGTTTTACCGATCTGTATACATTCTATTGAATTTGCATTTGGAAGCTTGGAATTAGTCTATTTCCAGCGTATTTACAACTATATTTCCGGTTTCTTCCTCATCCCTTATGGTTTCTTGTTTCGTCCGTGAAATATTTTATTTTATACAACGTATCGGAGATCTTTATAAATGACTCTGTTCTCTTCAATCAACACGTAAATACTCGTTTACCAATCGTCTTCGAATGTTTTCGAACTTTCGGGAGAGAAAGGAAAATGTACATACTCTTAAGCGAACAAGTCACAGGGAAAAGGGAGTCTGTTGTTATTGTCGACTATTATTAATATTGTGTATTTAGTAGAAACGTTGGTACTCAGATAAGTGGGTCTTCCGTTAATCGGGAGGACTGCAACAAACAATAGTCAGACGAAAAATTTCGTTTCTCAAGTTTAAAGGGATCGGGTGAATGAAATATGGCGGGGGAAAACTGTCACGCCAATCTTTGATTCTCGATAAATCGTTGCTCGAAATACGTTAAATACGAACATTCTGTTTGATGATGGCTCGAAAAAATGTGCATGACGAATCCTGCATACATTTACCTTTTCAGTAATATTAATTGTTATGTTAATTGTAAATTAGTTATGCTGGGAAAAAAAAACGAACGTTAATGTGAATATTTTTGTTATTCTGGCGTTCGGCGAGTCATTTTTCTTCTAGCAACGTTCATTTTTGCGTACAAATAATCGCATTGAAGATGCGTTTTAATCATTTTCATGTCGGTCGGTACTATTGAAATACCACTTGTTTTTTCCGCAAAACTGTAAAAAAAAAGAAAATAATTAATATTACCGAAGAGAGAGACTATACACATATATATTTTATATTTACTAGAAACTGTACATAGTTGGGATTAAAGTGATTATCTTTACGAGCGTATTCGTTCCTGTACGCTGGTTCAATGTCAATTGCGAATGACGGTGGACAAGAAAAAAAAACACTCGACGCTCTTAACAGTGTCACACATTGGACGAACTTTATTTATAACTCACACGAGGTTGTTAGCATAACAACGAAACCATAACGAATATATTGATTAACATTTGTGAATCACGATAATGTACAAAAATACAAAAAAAATTGTTGTTATTGAAAAAAAAAAGAAATCGCAAAATATCGTCTCGTCCGTTGAACTCTACGAGAGTACGAAAAGTCATTCGAATAATCTGCGAAATTTGTGAATATTTTTTCACACGAAGTAGCTCAGATATTCCTGCTCTCGATTGAAAAAAAATATCACATTTAAAAAAACATCCCTACCGAATTGGTGATTTATTTGCATCGTATTGCTCAACGAAAGAAATCATAATCTCTTGAAGAAAAGGCGTTAGAATTTTTGTTCATTATTGGAGCAATTATTTACAATTTCTCTTTCGGAATCTTATCTCGAATGGAAGGAATGTTTACCCGAAAATATTTTCAAACTGCGCCGAAAAACACGGCTTCTTTATCTTTCAAGTGTTTGTCGCGGAAATTTTCGAAGGATGCCTTCAAAACCTCGACGGTAAAGTCGGCGTCTTGCTTAGTGACGCACATCGGAGGCTTTATCCTCAATACCTGAAATGAGCATTGTTATTCATTGGCCGTCGAGCTTGTAAATTGTTCGGGCGTTGTGCCGTTAATATTTATACGAAACAAAACGTACATAATAAATTATTGTCACGCGCAATCCCCCATTTGATGATTTGAGTGTTATTTTATGTTAATAATTATCCAAAAATCAATAATATTTGCGTGATATTTTTACGTATGCAGTAAGAACGAAAAAACCACTGTCGTCGAATATCCATAAGTACGAATATCCATAAGTCGAATATCCATAAGTGAGTATAGAGTAGAAATGAGTGCCAGAAATGGCGGGAGGTAGAGATAAGTGAGTTTGTTTGGGTTTGTTTGGATATACTTACTTTTCCTCTATCTCCCGCCATTTCTGGCACTCATTTCTACTCTATACTCACTTATGGATATTCGACTTATGGATATTCGTACTTATGGATATTCGGTTATGGATATTCAACCCCAATCGAAAAAAACTTACGTTATTATCGAGGCCACCTTTGCCAACGAGAAGTCCCATATTTTTTATGTTCTCGAATATCTCCAGCATGTGAGCGTTTGACAGGGGTGTCCTGGTCCGGGCGTCGCTCACGAGTTCTACACCGATCATTAAACCCTTGCCACGAACGTCACCGATGATACTCGGATAATCGAGCATCAGAGCGCTCAGACGATGTAGCAAATACGTTCCTATCGTCGACGCATTTTCCTGCAGACTTTCCTCCTTTATCACCTGAAAAACATTGTAATTTTTTGCAATAACGTCATTTTAAATATCGACTCGACGGTTACGCGCAAATGGAGGCGGCAAGAAACACGATGAGTAATCAAAATGAGACTTTGATTCCTGAAATTACTACGAGGGCACTGAAAAAATGAAAATTTGCGAAAAATCATATGGCTAAAAATAATTGGATTTTTTGTGTAAAATATCGGGGTACTGGGGAAATCTTTAAAAATCTTTCGTCGCTTGAGGCAACTCAAATTGAAGAGGAAGGTCCAACATATGGTGCAGGAATCGCAAATTGAAGGTAAACTTATTATTACAACGATAGAACTGCTAGTAACACTTGGTGGGGCCGGGTTGAAATTCCGAACTTTACATGCTCCGACGGTTTAAAATTCCTCACCTTAAGGGGTCTTCTCACTATAGACGCTAAAAAGGCTGTTTTTATGATTTTTGTAATAGGTTTATATTATAGATATTGATATAAAAGTTGTTACACTTAATAAATACACTTTCGAAATACATTTTAAAAAAATCATTTATTTAAGTCACTATTTACAGACAAAAATGGTAGTTAAAAAAATGGTAGGTCTGCGCTGTTGATGGAATCTCGGAGATGGATCATCCAAAACAAAAAAATCAAACGCTTTTAAATTCAGTATGTCAATGGCTATAGCGCATACCCTACAATTTTTTATATATGCAAAAATAACAAAATGGCGGACATTTTTCGAAAAAAACAAAAAAAAACGTTTTTTTTCATCGTTTTTGGCAACAAAAAAAATAGAAAATATAACATTTTTAAAAAATCGTTGATATGCGCTATAGCTATAGTTAAAAATTCATTAGGATCGGACCAGTAGTTTCGAAGATTTTATCAACAAGCCGTCGAAAAACGTTGTTTCGAGAAAAACGCGTTTAAAGTTTGGTGGGTTACATAAATACATTTAAAAAATGTTTTTAATGTTTTTTGAAAGTGTATTTATTAAGTGTAACAACTTTTATATCAATGTCTATATATAAATCTATTTAAAAAATCATGAAAATAGCCTTTTTTAGCGTCTAGAGTGAGAAGACCCCCTAATGTTCCGAAATTACAAGGTTCATAAAGATCATGCCAGCGAAAGTATACAGAGTTGACTGTGAATGATGTAGAACCTATAACATTATACAAATATCAAAATTGACATTATGTCACTTCTTGATAAAAAAAAATTGTTGTAATAATTCGTCGTGTTATTGAACATTTTTAAACTTTTCGAAATTCCATAGCCGAATGATTTTGGCGGTGTTCAGATTTTCGGAGTTTTGGTTTTTCGGGTGAAATTCTTTCGGAGTTTCGAAGGTTCTGATCATTCAAAGTTCCGAATTTCAACCCGGCCCCAACTTGGTGTACACGATTTCTCGACATCCAATAAACGCATTGACTTGAAATTTGGTATACTTATTCGGTGTAATAGTAGTTTAGTCTTGACCGACTTTTTTCCTCTCAAAATTTTTTTCATTACTCGTCGACAATAATTCAATCATTTTTCCTTAAAAAATCGAAAAAAAAATGTTTGATGATTGAAACAAGATAACGAAAAATGTCAGTTAAGTTTTCCCCAATATCATCGGTTTTGAAGAAAACTTCGTGTTTTTTGTTCCCGATTAATCGGGTGGCCAAAATCAAGTACATGAGCCTCGTTCAAAAGTCCTCCACGCGATTGTTTATAACTAATTATTCACATTTTTAAATGAAATTTGGCACACAACTTTGTTAAAATATGTACAAATAAACGTCCAAACGATTTTTCAATAATCTTACTTATTCCTTCACGAATGTTTTATTTTACATAACGTTCATTTGCGAGTCGCCACAGTAACCCCCTTAGTATTCTTCACATTTTGCGGTCGGCTGGACGTTTTGGGAACAAAACATAATTGAGTTTTTTAAAAGTTTCCATAATGTTATGCTTCATTTGTATATTTATTTATAATAAGATTTTTCGGTAATGCTTTAATAATTAATTCCCTAATTATTTTACGCTTTTTTTATAAATACACTTTTTTATTATTCTAAAATTCTATTTTTAAGGGGGCTAGAATAACGGCCCAGAGAAAGCTTAAAAATTGGATACTTTTTCGAACGCACATTTTGATCCTCCAACAATGGTCGAAAAAAATTGCGCACAAAGATTATAAATAGCAATGGCCTTCTACATCGTAATTGTACATTGTATTCGGGTCAAAGATCGGAGCAATTCAAAGCGAGTGAATATTAATGAAAAGTCGTTTCCTGTTTGTACTTGTAACATTATTCATTATTATTATTGTTATTGACACTGACTTTCCAGCCATTTAGGCAAACGTCGTCAAGTTTATACTTAGCGCTTTGTTTTTCGGACAAAAAAATACTCGCGCATCGTCACATGATAATTTTCATACCAGGACCAAAACTCAACTATTCAATTTAACTTACATCGAGAACGGCCGATCCAACGGAACAGGCGACGGGATTGCCACCAAAAGTGTTGAAATGTAAAGCTCTGTCGAGTACCGTTGCGATCGTTGGTGTCGTTACAACTGCACCCATGGGAAACCCATTACCGATTCCTTTGGCCATTGTAACGATATCCGGCTGAACTCCGTGACCCTCGAAGCCCCAAAAATGTTCGCCGGTCCGACCGAAACCCGTCTGCACCTCGTCGGCTATACACACGCCACCTTTCTCCCGTACGTACTCGTAAACTTTTTTCAAATAGGACTTTGGATATTGCACAACACCTCCGATTCCCTGTACTCGTGACAAAAACGACATAATCATCCAACACTCTTAAAGATCGTGATGTGGCAGTTTTTGTTTACTTATCATTTATCGTCTTCGTACTAACTTGAATACTCTCGGCGACGAAAGCAGCTACGCGTCCACTTCCGGGCAAACTGTGCTTGAATATTTTCTTAAATTCCTCGAAGTAGTTGTCCGAGGCGAGGCAATCGTCAGCCGTGCAATCGCAACTTCTCGACTTGCAACGTACAGGACAATCTCGGCATTGCGATCCGCCCCAGAGTTCCCTGTAGGGATCCGCATTCATTGCCTAATTTTTGGGATTGGAGTATCTTCAAGATTGTGCAAATTTATTCACATTGTTTCCGGGGCCGAATTTAAGGGGTCTTCTCACTTTAGACGCTAAAAAGGCTATTTTCATGAGTTTTTTTATTGGTTTATATTATAGATATTGATACAAAAGTTGTTACACTTAATAAATACACTTAAAAAAAGAATTTATTCACTTAAGGAATCTTTTCACTTTAAACGCTAAAAAAGCTATTTCATGAATTTGTTTGATCTGTTTATAGTGTAGATATTGATATAAAAGTTGTTACACTTAATAAATACACTTTGCAAATGCATTTTTTTTAAATGTATGTATTTATCTAATCCAAAGAAACTTTAAACACGTGTTTCTCGATACAACGTTTTTCCACGGCTTGTTGATAAAATCTTCGAAACTACTGAACTGATCCTTATGAAATTTTTTATCACATATTGCTCATAACTATAGCTATAGCGCATATCAAGGTTTTTTTTAAATGTTGATATTTACTTTTTTGCCAAAAACGGTGAAAAGACATGTTTTTTGTGTTTTTCTTAATGCCCGCCATTTTTTTATTTTTGCATATATAAAAAATCGTATGATATGCGCTATAGCCATTAACATACTGAATCTAAAACCGTTTGATTTTTTCTTTCGAATGATCCATCTCCGAGATTTCATCAACAGTGCAGATCTACAATTTTTTAGGACTTTTTTAACTACCATTTTCGTCTATAAATAGTGACTGAAATGAATATTTTTAAAAAAATGTATTTTGAAAGTGTATTTATTAAGTGTAATGACTTATATCAATATGTATAATATAAACGTATCAACAAAAATCATCAAAGTAGCATTTTTTAGCGTCTAAAGTAAGGAGACCCCTTAAGTCACTATTTATAGACGAAAATGGTAATTAACAAAATGTCCCAAAAAAATTGTAGGTCTGCGCTGTTGATGAAATCTCGGAGATGGATCATCCGAAACAAAAAAATCAAACGGTTTTAGATTCAGTATGTTAATAGCTATAGCGCATATCATACGATTTTTCACATATGCAAAAATAACAAAATGGCGGACATTTTCTGAAAAGAAAAAAAAAACGTTCTTTCTCACCGTCTTTGGAAAAAAAAAATTACTAAATATAATTTTTTTTAAATCCTTGATATGCGCTATAGCTATAGTGTAAAGAATATGTGGTTAACATTTCATAAGGATCGGTTTAGTAGTTTTGAAGATTTTATCAACAAGCCGTCGAAAAACGTTGCTTCGAGAAAAACGCGTTTAAAGTTTGTTTAGGTTATACATAAATACATAAAAAAATGTTTTATATATAAATATATAAATATATAATGATATAAATATATAAATATGTTTTTTTATGTATTTCGAAAGTGTATTTAATAGTGTAACAACTTTTATATCAATATCTATAATATCAACCTATCCAAAAAATTCATGAAAATAGCCTTTTTAGCGTCTAAAGTGAAAAGACCCCTTAACCATTCCTTGACGCACTGGGTCGTTTTGACCCGGACGAATCTGAAATAAAATACTCACTTGCCCAAAATTGAAGGTTTTTAATAATTTTTTACGACAACTCAATTTTATATTTTCCGAATTTTAATTATGCAGACATAGTAACAAATGTTTAAGGTAGAACAAGCGCGCGCTTTTGATTTCTATAGATTTTGTTCAAATTTTAACCAGACATTGTTCATATCATCATGCATATTTGAATGAAATTTCAGAACAGTCGCCTATTTAGATTGGGAGACAATAGGTTTTTAATTTGCAAACTTTTAACACTGTAGTGTCTGCATTGAAATTTAGACGGAATAATTTTTCGTAAAAAATATTTGTCCCCTATAATAAGGAGACGTATAACAACACCGCAACGTTCCACGTATCCAATAACGTAAGTTTGCGCAGCATATTTAAAATACTACTGCAACACAAATGGAAGTACGTAGGATTTTTTTTTATGTTGCATAGTTCATTTGTTATTAACGGTTTTCAGGCGAATTTTGGGAAAGTGAAAAATTTGCCTAAAAAATCGTCAGATAATCGTTAATAACAAATTAACTATGCAATATAACAAAAAAAATCCTACGTACTTCCATAGACAATGTATTTCTCAAGATATATTTAACAATTCAAGTGAATCGGTTGAAAATTGTCTGCGTTATGTTTCCGGCAAACTTAAAAAATGCAGTTTTGAGAAAAACGCTGCACAGCCGCCATTTTGAAATTAATCGCTTCAAAAAAATGATTGTATACAGTCACTGATATGTCTGATAAACACCCTTTTTTGTATTCTCGATTTCTTTTGTAGTTTTTCTGCAAAAAATCCCCAAAAAGCCTATTTTTTTCGGCCTCTAGAGTGGCCTAACCCCTTAAAGGCGTGGAGGCCCTCAGGCAACGAAGAACCGGGAGGCCCCTGATTATTTTTCAAACAAGATCATTTTTTTAAGTGTTTAAATAATTTATTGTGAAAAAAACAAAATCCTTTTTCGCAACGTATGTTCGATTACAATTATGTTTTTCCATTTGAATAAATTCATTTTTTTAGTGTGTAATGATATGCTTTATAGTGTAACATAAGTGTTATTGTATACTATACAGTACACTGAAAAAAAAAATCGTTCATCCAACCAAAATTCAGTTGGTTTAACAAAATGTATATTTAAATACGTTCAACTTGATTTTTGATTGGCATAACAAACGTGTTGTTAATCTAACTGATAGTTTTAGTGATGTGAACTGTAGCTTATTTAGCATGTCTGAGCAACTGTTAAAACAACGAAATTTCGAGACAACAAAATGCATTTTGCACATTCAACGACTCCTTTTTCTCAGTGTACACATGAGTTGAACTTGCCAATTGAAAACGTTTTTCTCTTTTTATTTATACGGTTTGAAGGTAAATTATTTTTAGACAAATAACATATATTGGCCGGTGTAAGCGTCTGGAAAGTACTAAAACTTTCATAGACGGTTTAGCCCTTGTAAAAGACAATATAATTTTAAAAAAAAATCCCGCATTCACTGCCAAATTCTGAGAAATAAAATCGTTGGCTCAATCCACGTGACATTTTGAAATTTATAATCCATGAAATATATTCTTTTATAGAGAATTCATCGTGTCTGGTGTTCGTCATTATTTTCCCCAGAAATGCGCTTTGAAATATCATTTTTTTAAAGTGCGTCGTAAAAGTGTGAAGTTATTTCCTTGTCCGATCGCCGGAGTGTTTTTTTTTGCACAAAGTGTTGCATAGCATTCGTCAGCAAATTTTACCTAAAAATTAAAATTGTGGAGGCCCCGGTTACCCTCCGCTCTTAAATCCGGCCTTGATTTTGTCTTTCATTTCATTCCCGGGTGCCCAACATTTTCCCGTTAGCAGATCCTTTCAACGACCTGGTGAATTAAAAAAATTGTCTGTTTCGCGAAGATCTAGTTGACATTTTTTAATAAATGAGAAAAGTCGTCGCTAATTAACTTGTCAATTGAATTGCGAATCAACGTCAAAAAGATTAAGTCAATTATTGTTGACAGGGCTTCGATTTTTTCTTTGTTGTTTATTGCGTCAAAATTTCTGGAAGAGAAACATCATCACATCTCTTCGGCATATTTGAAAGGAATACTGGGCTGTTGATCTCCATCGAGAAGTGGATCTTGTTATTTGTGTAAATTCCAATAATTACATGAATATAGCCGGGTGGCTGAGGAACCGGATATCGCCAAGGTGCCATTGCTGTAGACGCCACCGAGCCATGACCAGCACCGTGATAACAATTTTGCAACGATATTATATCCTGTGCTCCCGTGTACAGTCTAGCCATCAGAAAAGCCAGATCTGTCGCTTCGGATCCGCTGTTCACCATATAAACGACGCTCAATTCTTTCGGCAATTTGGATACGAGTTTTTCTACGTATTCGTGAAAACCCGAGTGCATGTAAATCGCAGTCGTGTGGCCGAGTTTTCCGAGCTGCGAGGACGCGGCGGCCACGATCTTTCTGCAATTTCAATTGAGCAGCCAACGCTCGTACGGTATGCAAATTCATAATTCCAATGTTTATTCGCAGCCACAATTCACATGTGTTCCGTTATCGCAATTTTTTTCGCTCGTTTGGGCTTGTCATTGAAACAAATATTGTATTTTACCACCATTTTCAGAAATCAGGTCATTGATAAAAACATCTTTTTAAATGTTAAATCGATGAGACTGGAAATTAAGTTCGAGAATTATATGTTGCATTTTATTAATAGAATTGGGTGCTAAAAACCACGCTTTGAATTGTAATGAACTTGAAGCGTTAGCAAGAATCCAAGATTTGATAAATATGTATATGTTATTGTGTAGACTATACTGAGCCTTTATGAATTTTTTCGAATTTTTTTCAACACGAACCAGGAGAGATAAAAAATAGTTTAATATATGTTATTTTACGTGCGGTTGGATGGGCGAAACGTTCTCACTACAGGTGATGTAATTTTTTTGGCTATTTAGCACCAAGATAAATCATTTCTAACAATGGATTAACCTAAAGGAAAACTTTGTGAATATTTAGAAGTAAAAAACCATCTTGCCCATCGTAAACCATATATATTCAATATTGAACCAAAAAGATTGCTGCCAACCTCAATGTCCGCGAAGTTAGCGTATTTCGGCAACATTTAATATTGATTAATGGCAATAATAAATAATCTCGTGACATAAATATAAATAGGCATCATTATAAATTACTGCACATTTCATTCTGAGTTGTTTAAAGCATTCGGTGACGCAGGTTTTTTTCCACAATAATCATCGATAATATGTTCCTTTTTCCAGTTGGTTGTCACACAAAAGTTAATATTTGTGTTACTACCAACTTATTTCCGTATTTTTGTGTAACTTTTATATTATTTCGTTTAATTATATTGTTTTGTTTTATATTTTTAATTGTTATTAAAATTATACATTTATTACAATAATGATTATACAATATTTACAATTATATTGTTTAATGAATTTACTTAATATTGTAGTAAATTGTAGTTAATATTTTGTGTGTTGATATAAATTTATATTATTTGTGTTACTACCAACTTATTTACGTAATGAAAATATAAAAATGCATAATTTCCCCTTTACTAATATATTTTATGGAAAATTAGCATCTACAAAATAAATTTACATCTTGTACGCATTTTTTTAGGTTAATTGAAAAAAAAATCATAAACCGTCATTTGAATGAGCTGGACCGCTCCAACCTCCTCAGATAGAACGATGTTGAGTTATCATTTTGCTTCAGTGTTCCGAAGAAAAAAATATGGTTTGAGAGTATGACGCACACTGAACGAAATGCCACGAGTGTGAGGCCAATATGCTACATTTTTCTGCCTTTCGAGGTTCATCGACAGCATAGATTTTTCTCAGTCAAGGGGTTCGCGTAAACTACAAATTTCTGAAATACGGATTTTCATCGTCTAGTATTATAACCTAAGGTCGCGACTGTAATTTGCAACAAACATTCTCTAAAAATTCAATAAATCTACCGGTTAGTATATTGGGTCAAAGTGGGAACAGTGGCAATCTCTGCATGTTGTTTCGCACAGAACATGGTAGCCGTAAGCTCCAACAAAAATTCTGTGTGCTTCGGTTGCAGATTTTAAAAAAATAAAGTACTGCAATGGCATTCCCCGCAATACGCTTTTTTTGCACGAAATTTGACATGTTTGACACTATGAAAAAAAAGTCGGTCACACTCTGGCGAAATGATACACACTGAACTTCAAGTTTGCTTATAGTAGGGTCAAAGTGGACATGTATATATGTGCGTCTTTTTTCACATTAGAACCGCCCTCGGATGCCAATAGGTTTGAACCTGTCTGTGAGTCGTTCCCGCGCAATTCGGTTGTGAGAGGTCATTTTATATTATTTTTTGTGTCAAAAGTTGAAAAACCAGCTGAGTTTGTATGTTTTTTGCTTCTTTACCTGTCGCAGTTATGTTCGAAGCCATTGTTCTCCCGCAATATACAGCTATATTGCGGTATCTGAGCATTGTGTTTGTTAACCTAACAAAAATAGAAACTTGTCAGTACCCGCTTTAGAAAAAAAGGGGTCGGTACACAGTGGCTCAATTTTTCGAGGTACACAGAGGTAAGTCATAATATGAATATTTCCGCGTTGTGATTTAGATAGGTACTGGCACTGCCTCATTAGGTAGGTACTCATTGTTGATTAATATTTAATAAATGATTGTGATTGAACTCATAATATGCTGTCTTTTTTTAATTAATTTGTCAATAGTTTACTGTACAATACTCCCCATTGTATAGAGAAAAGCACTCCATTACCTACAAGTGCACAGTGGATCAGGGAAATTTTCTTCAAATTTTGCCTTGATTTTGAAATTTTGTTTGACTGTGAAATTAGGCATGTTTCACTGTGTACACCCCCAAGTACACAGTGGATCAAGTCTTATTTTTTAAAAATGGTTATCAACTCAATATCTATTGGGTTAGGCCGTTCAGTGTCTTTTAGCAAAAAGAAGCCATTGAACACACCTCACGTTTAGTCAAGGTTTGATTGAGATTGTGTGAACGGTTAGGCAGCTATAGACATCTGAAAAAAATGAGCCACCGATCCCACTCCGACCCTACGTTTGAATTAAAAACGATTTTTCCAAAATGCAACGGAACATGGCAAATCATGCGTTCGCAATAATTTATTTAATTTCGCACACCTTATTGCATCGTTAGGAAATGAAAAGTGGCTTCATTTTTATTTACTCACGGATGGCAATGGCCAACGGAGACGGTCACGATACCACCGAACATGTCGAGATATCTCCGCCCTGTGTGATCCCAGAGCCATTGACCGCGACCTTCGTGAATCAGCAGAGGTGTCTCGTAAAAAGGACGATGACTCGGTGACACGCTCTTATTGCGAGACTCGCGCACGGAATCATAACTCGCTCCCTGTGAATTTAAAGTATCATGAGTGGGTTTTTTTCAAAGAGCGGATTATTCTAAAGCAAACGGGTGTAGGTTGGATTAAAATACTTGTAAAATTGATATTCCTCGTTACAATTAAATTTGGCCAAACTTGCTTTGTAAGTCGATGGAACGTAGCTGCATTCGGGCATCTCCGGCATATCGAATGTACTGAATTTTTTAAGATGCATCCATCGTCCCGCGACATCTTGCAAAATGCACACAAATTATTGCAATATAAATGCGATCATTATAACGACGATGTTTTTTCAGGCGGTCATCCCATGTGACGGGTACAAAAAATCGATTTTTTTTGCACAAATTGCAAAATATGTGTGCGTGTTATATGGCCCCAGCATAGTAGACCAGGGTTGCGAAATTTTGTAATGAAAAAGTAATGCACTATTAATTACTTTTTTAATGGATCCTGAAAAAATGTTTCGTTACACATTACATTACATTTAGTAATGTAAAAAATCCATTACTCATTACATTATATTTTGTAATGTAAACAATTTCCGTTACTCATTACATTGGAATTTGTAATGTAAAAAATGTCCATTACTCATTACATTACAGTTTGTAATGTGACACATTTTCATTACAAAATGCAATGTAACGTATAATGTAAACAGGATTTTTGCTCGTAAAATTTCGGTAAAAAATACAAATTTTTCACAATATTCACGAATAAGCTATTTTTTCGGATGCTACTTGACCGAGTAACAGGTGGGACAACGAGCGCGCGTATCGTGCGAAGGGCATCTGCGGAAATGTACATAATGCCGCAATTTTTTAATATTTTTAAGAGCAATTTCTTTACATTATTCTTAAAGCGCTTTCTGACGTTGTATAAAAAAAAAATTTAATTCGATTCATACTTTCGAGTTTATTATCTTTTTTTAAATATACCCATTTTTCGAAGTGGCCGGACCTGGTGGCCTTAAGGCGGGATATACATTTACAGCGAGCAAAAAATCGATTCCTTTTTTTTCTTCAAACGATAGAACTATATATGTAGAATATTTTCCCTAAAGTTTCAAAGCGAAATTCGAAAAAATTCAAACGTTACAGCCCGTCAACGCTTTGCCTCACCGCTCGAATTGGAGCGAGCGTGAACTTCAAACGCGTTTTTCTCAAAACTGCATTATCGAAATTGGCATGGAGCATTATCGAAATTGGCATGGAGGATTACTCAAAAACTATTAAACCGATTGAGTTGAAACTTGGTAGAAATATTGACAATATTGGTACGTTCTACTTGACGAGAATTGGTTTGAAAAACTTGAAAAAAAAACTACTTTTTTAATCTACATTTTACAGAAATGTTGCGTGAAATGTTGATTTGTTGTTATAAATGCGTGTCATTTTCTTTAATTTGCATTTTCTTCATTTTAATTACCGTCACATAGAAAATATACATGTTCTAACTGAAAAAATGTTTGAACTTTTTTGCAAATCAAAGTCTACGGGAAGCTAGACTGCACGCCGATTCGCAACTCCTGCGAAGCACTCCTGCGAAGCAAGCCTTGCTTTAACACTCTGCCTCAGCTCCGTCATTTTGCGGATGAATTAATTTTAAAAAATTGTTTTGTATACTTAAATATGCTATTAAAGTATTTCTAAAGTTTGATTATTTTAGAATAATTATTTTTTAGTTTTAAAAATCCCTCAATATTACTTATTTGTTTCCTGTCTAAATGTATATCCCGCCTTAAACTGAAAAAGTAAAAAAAAATGATAAAACTTGGAACTTGTAAAACCGTGCTAAAAATTCAATTTTCCATATTTTTACTTTACTCTAGTTCCAGCGATCGCCTCAGGTCTACAACTTAAAATGCAGGTCGATTTTTAAATTTCAGATGAGCAAAACCTCTGCAATCATGGCAGCCGTCAACCACCTTTTTTTACACATGAGTGACTTCCGAACGATGTGAAGTCGATTCAACTCGTCATTTATCCTCGGTAAAAGTCTGAGGGACTGTAAAAATGTTAATAAATGTGTGGTGAAAATACAAAGATAGTGTGCTTTAAAGGTTAATAAAAAAATTCCCAAAAAACCGAAAAAATAGCTGTCACTTGGGATGACCCCGTTAAAAGGTAAATTGTGTTGCGATATTGATAATGTAATTGAGGGATTAGGCTACTGTGAAAATTTCAAAAAAATAGTCGCTTAAGCAACTCAAATTGAAGAGGAAGCCCCAACATATGGTGCAGGAATCGCAGATTGAAGGTAAACTTAGGATTACAACGATAGAACTGCTAGTTAAACTTTAAACCGCGTTTTTCTCTAAACTATGTTTTTCAAAAAATGCCTACACGGTTTTTCGGCACCTGATGAACGAATTGACTTGAAACTTGATACATTTATTTAGCGTAACAGTAGTTTAGCCTCGATCGACGTTTTTCTTCTTGACATTTTTTTTCATTGGTTATTAGCAATGAGTAATTTTTCGTCGAAAAATCGAGAAAGAAATTCAAACATCTTTTCGAATGATTGAAACACGATAACAAAAAAGCTCGGTCAAGTCTTAACCAATGTTATTTATTTTAAAGGGGTCTTCTCACTTTAGACGCTAAAAAGGCTATTTTCATGCATTTTTGGATCGGTTCATATTATAGAAATTGATATAAAAGTTGTTGCACTCAATAAATACACTTTCGAAATACATTTAAAAATATATTTTCATGTATTTATGTAACCCAAACGAACTTTAAACGCGTTTTTCTCGAACCAACGTTTTTCGACGGCTTGTTGATAAAATCTTCGAAAATACTGAACTGATCCTTATGAAATGTTAACCACATATTCTTTACAACTATAGCTATAGCGCATATGAAGGTTTTTTTTGTCAAATGTTGATATTTACTATTTTTTTTGCCAACAACGATGAAAAAACGTTCTTTTGTTTTTTCGAAAAATGTCTGCCATTTTGTAATTTTCACATACATAAAAAATCGTATGATATGCAATATAGCCATTAACATACAGAATCTAAAACAGTTTGATTTTTTTGTTCCGGATGATCCATCTCCGAAATTTCATCAACGGCGCAGACCTACAATTTTTTAGGTCATTTTTTTAACCACCATTTTCGTCTATAAATAGTGACTTAAATAAATAAAAATATTTTTTTAATCCATTTCGAAAGTGTATTTATTGAGCGTAAAACTTTTATATTAGAATCTATAATATAAACCTATCAAAAAAATTCATGAAAATAGCCTTTTCTAGGGTCTAAAGTGAGAAGACCCCTTAAGAAAAAAATTGTTTTTCGTGTTTCAGTTCAACCGGGTGGCCAAATCAAGTACACCGTTGAACGCCTCACGTTCAAAGGTCCTTCACGGGATTGTTTATAACTTCTTCAACTATGGATATTGTTTCATGATATTTGGTACACAACTTTCTTAACGTACATACAAATAAATGTCCAAGAGATTTTTAAATCATCTTACTTATTCCTTCAAAATTAATATTTTCAAATAACCCCGACTTTCGGGTTGTCACAGTAGCCTAAGCCCTTAAATTGCTTGCTGCTTGTGAGGTTTTTAATACTCACTTCGTGGCAATGTCATTTTAATTATATGTTAAAATAAAATTATATTCTTTCAGAACTGTTGACTACTCCTTCTCTCCCTCTTCGGTATGCTCTACTGAAACCGAATATGTATTTATCAATCGTTTTCGATAAGAAACGCGCGACGCATCGAGCGCGAGATTTTCCTTCCTCCTAAGTATGCGATTAAACGAGTTTGTTGGCCTGGAGTATGATCGCGGTCGACCGAGCCGACGAAACGCTCGTTCGATACTGAGTCCCGAACGTTTAAAGCCTTGCAACATGTATATGACGTTCATTCATCGACGACACGCGAAAGTTGGTCGGATGAAATTAAGACCCAATACTCTTTTCGTCTCTCTCTCCCTCTCTCTAAATTATACAGAGTCCAACAAAAATAGGATTCAACCCAACGGTGCGATGTACGATAACGAAAGTTAGGCAATCGATGGCTCGGAAACATTTGAATTTTCAACTGCGTGTTGAAAATATGTGGAGCGTTACAACTGTATTTTTTTTTTCTACTGAAGCTAGATGCCTCTTCACAGTTAAAATAGAATGATATTTTTTAAATACCAACGCATAAGAGCTATTTCGGAAACACTTTCTCAATATTGGAGACCCTTTCAAACTATTTGAAAACTATGAAATATTATCGTTGTTATTATAATGTACAGGGTGATTCGAAATTCAACCCATTTCTTAAAAGGCTTTACACTAAAGGCAGTTTCCAACAAATTAACCACTGTCAAATAGGGGTCGAAAACGAGTAGTTTCCGAGTTAGAGTGGTTTTAAGATTTTTAATAAATGTTCAGACTTGTTACCAACAACAAATATTTATAAATTTAAAAAATTCCCTAGGGCCAGAGTGGGATCAGTGGTTCATTTTTTTCAGAGGTGCTGCCTAACCGTTCACACAATCGCAATGAAACCTTGACTACACGTGAGGTGTGTTCACTGGCCTTATTTTGTTCAAAGACACTGAACATCCCAATCCAATAGATATTGAGATAATGACCATTAAAAAAAATGGTATTTGATCCACTGTGTACTTGGGGGTGTACACAGTGAAACATGCCTAATTTCACAGTCAAACAAAACTTCAAAATCAAGGCAAAATTTGAAGACAATTGCCCTGATCCACTGTACACTTGTAGGTAATGGAGTGCTTTTCTCTATACAATGGGGAATATTGTACAGTAAACTATTGAAAAATTAATTTAAAAAAACAGCCTATTATGAGATCAATCAAAATCATTCATTGAATATTAATCAACAATGAGTACCTACCTAATGAAGTAGTACCAGTACCTATCTAAATCACAACGCGAAATTTGTTTGGCCCAGGTTAGCCGTTTGTGTGTATATACTAGGGTGGTTAAAAAAATCGATTTTTTTTTCTCAACGGAAAAATGAAGCATGTTAAGAAAAAGAAAGTTTTGCAAAATTTGAGGGTTCTGAACAATTTTTTAGTTAGTGCTCAAACGCCTTTTTCGTGTTTTTTTCATGATTATCGGAGTATTAATTTTTTTTAAATATCGATGCAGAAAATATTAGTGCGCGATTCAATGTTAGTCTTGATTTAATTATTTCTGTAACAATACACGATTTTTATTAATTTTTTTTTGCCACAAACCATTTCTATTTGAAGATTAAGAATCAGTATATGTAATTCGGTTGTGAAAATTATATTAACCACTTGATGAACAAGAACACGGTGTTTACATCACTGAACGACTAATAAGTATGCCCGTTTTTTTGGAGTAATATGTTGTTTTGGAGTAAGAAAACAAAGTCATACGGATTCGAAAGTTACAAACCGCGGCGCTGTTGACGGTACTGCACCTTTGTTTCTCTGACTGTCCGTGAGTTCTTTTCGCGATTCATTTGACTGTTTCCCGTAGTGGCTGTATTAAGGTACGTCACAGCACACGTAACAATAAAAATGTAAAAAATGATCGCGTGTTTGGACGATAGTGAAAGTGCCGAAATTTACGTAATTGGGTCGGAAATTGAAGAATTTGTGGAGCGAAAATTACTCACGAATAGAGAAGTATTAAGTTTATTCTTTCACCATCATAATACTCTTAAATGTTCTGTTCGAGAGACTACACAAAACGTTATCGACGAAATAACTAATATTTGGAGCAAAGCCGAAATAGGAATTTCTCAATCTTGCATCAGTTTCAAAAGGTTACAAAAATTACGATTGGCGTGGGCAGGATTGAAAAAAAAAATTATTTACGGAAAAATCAAACTGATAAAAAAAAAATAAAAAATTTTGAGACAATTATATTATTATATGACGTCTATTGGAGGGGATAAAAAATTAACGAAAAATCGAAAAAAAAAAAATAAAAGTCGTTTTAGCACAACCTAAAAAAATGTTTAGGCCTCTCAAATTTTGTATGAACTACTTTTTCATAACGTAGTAACATTTTACGTTGAGTACCGCGAAAAAAAAATTTTGAACCACCCTAGTATATGTACTATTATTTTCTATTTTATTTTATTTCCTGAGTTGTGCAGGAAGACCGCATACAGGGTGTTAGGAAGGTCGATGCAAAGCCTTAAGGGGGTGATAGGTAACCTCGTTAGGAATATATCTAACCTAGGTTACCTTAGTCCAAAGTATAAGGATTTCGAGTTATCATGGTAAGTATGATTTTTGGAAAATTTCCCAAATTTAGGTACTAATTCGTTCGTAATGTTCAAACACACAATAATTGGTAACTAAACACTTATTTGCGTCTTAGCTTAATGTGTATTCACAAGACAAACACCAATACAATCATCTGTATCCGCACAACTAACTAAATGGGACGTGTTGAATAATTAAAAACTTGTAAAAAAATAAAAGTATCTGTTATGTTAATGCTATTGCTTAAAAAATAGCATTAACATAAGAAACAAAAGAGTTAGTACCTAATTCTGGGAATTGTTCCAAAAATCATACCTACCACGATAACTCGAAATCCTTAAACATTGCACTAAGGTAACCTAGGTTAGATATGTTCCTAACGAGGTGACCTATCAACCCCTTAAGGCTTTACATCGACCTTTCTAACACCCTCTGTAAGGTTGATGATACAATTCTATGAGATATTGTTAATTGTATTATCAATGAATAATGATTATTGTTGGTCACATTTCTTCCAAAAACTCCTCCGCTAATAAGCAAGCACATAAAACTGAGTTAGCGATTACGCCAGCGATCGATATGTTCGAGATTTGATCGATGTGCTCTCTAGCAAGTGTCGTCGCCCACTGCCTCCGGACGCTTGCTTTCTGGCCCTCCAGCGCTTTGTTCGTCGTTTGTCCAATCTCAATGTTTACGTTTTGGCCCTCAACAGTCCTCGGTTTCGCCACCTCATCGCAGAGACCCATACTCTTCGACGTTGACTTCAGTTCCAGCCTTTGGTGGATTTTACGTATTACCCTTCTCAATTTAATATTTTTCTATCACTCCCCATTCGCACTTCGCTGATCCAACCTAACTTCCGTTGTGTCCACAGCCGCAGGTACGAGGAAACTGCGGAAAACCCGTAACGGTAGTGACGGCCCCATATTCCTCTCATTCTCTGGTTGGTGTGCGGACTTTTTTTTACTCAAGTATCTACACTAAGGTCTCGGAAGTGTATTTTTTTATGAAAACTGATTTTGTGTAAATAACCCGTTGTCATTGGGATGTTGAATAAGTTCTCGCTGTTTTTCCCTGAAAATTACTGCTTTATTTTAAAAAAATGTTCCCAATGCTTTCAAACGTTTCGAAACTGTTGTGTGGTCAACTCCTAATGATTCGGCAAGTTCAGCTAGCGTCTGACATGCATCTCTGTGAAGTAATGCCTCGATTTCAACACATCAAAATCATTATTTTTGAAGCGTCTAAAGTTTAAACCAATCTCTGCATGTTGTTTCGAACAGAACTCGATCGCCGTAAGTTCCAACAAGAATTCTGTATACTTCAGCTGCAGATTTTTTTTAAATGAAGTAGTGCAGCAGTTTTCCCCGCAATACACTTTTTGGCACAAAATTTGACATGTTTAACACAATGAAAAAAACAAAGTTGTTTACACTCTGGCGAGATGATACGCACTGAATTTCAAGTTTGCTTACAGTAGGGTCAAAGTGGGAACTGTGGCAACAGTAGGCACACTGAAGCTTTTCTGATTCTCAGAAGTGGACACATATATATGTGCGTCTTTTTCACATTAGAACCGTCCTCGGATGCCAATAGGTTTGAACCTGTCTGTGAGTCGCTCCCGCGCAATTCGGTTGTGACAGGTGATTTTATATTATTTTTGGTGTGAAAAAGTGAAAAACCAGCTGAGTTTATATGTTTTTTGCTTCTTTACCTATCGCAGTTATGTTCGAAGTCATTGTTCTCCCGCAATATACAGCTATATTGCGGTATCCGAGCATTGTGTTTGTTAACCTAACAAAAATAGAAACGTGTCAGTACGCGCTTTAGAAAAAAAAGTGAGGTTCGGTATACAGTGGCCTCAATTTTTCGATGTACACAGAGGTAAGTCATAATATGAATATTTTCGCGTTGTGATTTAGATAGGTACTGGTACTACCTCATTGGGTAGGTACTCATTGTTGATTAATATTCAATAAATGATTGTGATTGATCTCATAATATGCGGTCTTTTTTTAATTCATTTTTTAATAGTTTACTGTACAATATTCCCCATTGTATAGAGAAAAGCACTCCATTACCTACAAGTGTACAGTGGATCAGGGTAATTTTCTTCGAATTTTGCTTGATTTTGAAATTTTGTTTCACTGTGTACACCCCCAAGTACACAGTAGAACAAATCCCATTTTAAAAAAGGATTATTATCGCAATATCTATTGGGTTAGGCCGTTCTGTGTCTTTTAACAAAATGAAGTCAATGAACACACCTCACGTTTAGTCAAGGTTTCATTGAGATTGTGAACGGTTAGGCAGCTATAGACCGCTGAAAAAAATGAGCCACTGATCCCACTCTGATCTTACTTCCTTATTTACTTACTTATGGCGTTACCATTTCAAACAACATGCTCGTAATTCTGGTAACAACGAGAACTTATTCAACGTCCGCATAGTTACATTTTACATTTGTTTCTGCTTTCCGAGCTTCATCGACAGCGTAACTTGATCTTATTCGAGAAACTTTTCAAAATTTTTGCGTTCAGTGTAACGGAGGTAGAACTTTTTTTCGCTTCCTGAAATGTATATAAATATATGCTTGAAGTTTCATAAAGGTCCGCTTTAGAGTTTTTTTTTTATTAAGTCATTGTCACTTTATTGTTAGCGTTCAGATTGAGCGCACCCCTTAAGAAATCACGCTTCTCCCTATTTCGATAATCATTAAACTTAACGTAATGAAACGATGACATTTTTCAAACTCGAATATTGTCTTTACTACAGTCATAATGGTATGTATGTACAAAAATTACAACACTGCGATAATCGATAATGACTTGTCATCAATTATCTTTGATTTTGTGAATTTCTCGTCTCGAAGTATTTTCCTCGGGGATGTTACCGTCCGGGATGACTTTTGTGTCTTGCACCGGTCCCGTAAAGGTGAAGAGAATGGGTATGCTTTCGAGCACTGGATTCGTCCGTTGCAAGCATCGAATCCATGATAATAGAGAATCTTTGCTAGATGTGCCGGTGGCGCAGACGGCGAAAATCGTTGCGTCCTCTTGCTCGTGAACCGAGCGCACTGTACCGATCGCGCTTGCCGGCGCGTCCCAGAAGAACACCTTTATCTTACTCACGTCTGAAACATACGAGAAAACGAATATTTGCAAATTTTCTTCTCGTGTCTGAATTTTTTTTCTTCAACGGCGTTGTTACGCATTATTGACTCTGAAACTCCCTGACTTTCCCAGGTTTTCCATACACGTTTTGCAAAAATTCCAGGTTTTGCAGATGACCCAGATTAGGGTCAAATAAAGAACACTTTGTTTTCATTAAATATATATATATATATATTTTTAAGTTAAAGACCACAAGTTGTCTCGTTTCAACCATACTAGTGTTTGTAAGCGTTTACAAACTGCATGGGAAATATTATATACGTAGAAATAGCAACGAATCATTTTTGTGAAAAAAAACCTCTTTAACCGACTTGAAAAAACAAAGAAAATTCCCAATTCGATCCTTCTATTGAAAAATTATGTTGAACTAGATAACATAATTTTTTTTAAGATCAAATATATGGAAATGTTACAAATCGAAATAAAATTAAACAAAAACTGAAATTCGGAATAATAATTTTAACATTGTGGAGTAAAAAATACAGAACCTGTTCTTTATTATAAACAGACATTTTTATGCCGGTAAAAATTAAGAAAAAATAAATATAAACACTTATCTATAATAATCATGATGTGGCTGTGTATCGACAGATCGAATGCAAATGTATAGAGCTTTACAGTCAATTAGTTTTCAGTTTTTATTTCATTTGAAATGTTTGGCACGGTACCCATACTTTTCCCCGAAAACACTTCCCCGAATGACACTTCCCCGAATGACATTTCCCCGAAAACACTTCCCCGAAAACATTTCCCCGAATCGACATTTCCCCGAATGACACTTCCCCGAACGGCACTTCCCCGAAAAACAGTTCCCCGAACCGACATTTCCCCGAATGACACTTCCCCGAACGACACTTCCCCGAAAAACAGTTCCCCGAATCGACACTTCCCCGAAAAACAGTTCCCCGAATGACACTTCCCCGAATAACAGTTCCCCGAATCGACACTTCCCCGAAAAACAGTTCCCCGAATAACACTTCCCCGAATGACACTTCCCCGAAAAACAGTTCCCCGAATCGACACTTCCCCGAAAAACAGTTCCCCGAATCGACATTTCCCCGAATTGACACTTCCCCGAATGACACTTCTTCGAAAAAACATTTCACCGAATGACATTTTCCCGAATGAACACTTCCACGAACGACACTTCCCCGAAAATGAGTGGAAAGGTTATTTATTTAAAGTCAAAGTCAAAATGGATAAAAATCATTAATCGAAGGGTAAATAAGACGACAAGAAAAAATGAGTGAAAAGGTTATTATATTTAAAGTCAAAGTCAAAATGGGTAAAAATCATTAATCGAAGAGTAAATAAGATGACAAGAAAAAATGAGTAAAAAGATTATTTATTTAAAGTCAAATTGGGTCAAAATGGGTAAATGCGTAAATGGGTGTGAGCGCAGGGCACGTCGGATATGCGTGGGGAATAGTGGGGTCCGTGGAACACTGGTGTGGGCTCAGGGCACTTCGAATGTGCGTGTGGAATATTGGGGTGCGTGAAACACTGTTGTGGGCGCAGGGCACCTCGAATGTGCGTGTGGAATAGTGGGGTGCGTGGAACACTCGTGTGGGCGCACGGCACCTCGAATGTGCGTGTGGAATAGTGGATTGCGTGGAACACTGGTGTGGGCGCAGGGCACCTCGGATGTGCTTGGAATAGTGGGGTGCGTGGAACCCAAACAGACCCAAACAAACTGTTTTTCGGGAAAGTGCCGTTCGAAGAAGTGTCATTCGGGGAAATGTCGATTCGGTGAACTGTTTTTCGGGGAAGTGCCATTCGGGGAACAATTTTTCGGGGAAGTGTCGATTCGGGGAACTGTTTTTCGGGGAAGTGTCATTCGGGGAAATGTCGATTCGGGGAACTGTTTTTCGGGGAAGTGTTTTCGGGGAAGTGTCATTCGGGGAAGTGTCATTCGGGGAAGTGTCATTCGGGGAAGTGTCATTCGGGGAACTGTTTTTCGGGGAAGTGTCGATTCGGGGAACTGTTTTTCGGGGAAGTGTCATTCGGGGAAATGTCGATTCGGGGAAATGTTTTCGGGGAAGTGTTTTCGGGGAAATGTCATTCGGAGAAGTGTCATTCGGGGAAATGTTTTCGGGGAAATGTACTGATACGGTTTGGCACTGACATGACTTTTCTGTATATAATAAAGAATAATATAAATATTGGAAATGTACAAAAATATTTATTTTTATACTGTTCAGTTTTTTTTTATCAAGTCGGTTTCATTTTTCGTAATTCTTCCAAAATGTAAATTCCGAGAAAACTCCAGAGAATTTCCAAAATTCCCTGACTTTTCCCTGATTATTCCAGGAGGCAAGAAATTCCCTGAGTTTTCCTGGTTTTCACTGTTTTCCATATGAGTAACAACCCTGTTCGATAAAGCTCGATCTCGGGCGATCATACACAGGGAGATTTTGTGACGAAAAGCGCATGCGGGTTTTGACACTGAAAAAAAAAAATTCGTTTATCCATCCAAAATTCAGTTGGTTTAACAAAATGTATCTTCAAATACGTTCAACTCGATTTTTGATTGGCATAACAAAACAGTATAGTTGTTTTTTTTTATTTTAGTTTTTTCATTTTAGATAATCCAATCCAGAGATATCGTGCTCACCGCAAGACACCTTTTTTTAGAGGTGCTCCCGGAGATGAGCTTTTGCAGCTTTCAAAATAATTATTTTTAAAACTAAAAACTGTTAAAATACAGTTAAAAGTTACCATAATATGTGTACAAATTTTTACGTTAATAGATATAAAAGCCTTTTCAAAAAAATTCAGTTATTTTAATCTTTTGTACTTCCGTGGTGTTTCATATCTATATTATGAAATAATCTGGTAGTTTGGTTCAATACACAAATTGCAAATCACAAACTGCTGGTGTGCCGCCATCTTGTATCAAAACAAATGTTCAAAAAAATGTTCGTACTCTTGCGTATATTTTGTGGAATCAATTCTAAAGTTTCAAGAGAGTTCATAAATTTCTTCTAAATAGAGTTCAAAGACCTGCTAGCGATTTTTAAACTGGCTCCTAAGATGGCAAAAGAGAAATTATGAGATTTACTTTATTTCTCATACATAATTAGTACGTATATTTACGAAGAAATCTCGTGAAACTTGAAAGAAACATGAATTATGGTATAAAGGAATTAAAAAATGTTTATAATAAAGTTATTAGTTAAGGAAATTTTAACAATTATTCGAATTTTTGCATCATGAATAGTGGGAAAAAAATTAAGACTTTTCATCACCCGACTTTCCCAAAGGTTAGCATCACTATTATAAATATTTATATTCTCCTGCTAATTTCATAAATATCTCCTCGAATCTGCATAATAATGATTTCCTTTTTAAACCAAAGATAAAGTCAATAGGGTATTTGACGATTTTACGGAAATCATCTAAATGGTTAATTATTTTATGTTATGCTCATAGTATATTTTTATCTTCGTGAATTTCAATATTTACCATATAAATAGACAATAAAATTGAAATATTCAGCCGGACCGCCAAAACGTTCCCGTTGTCAAATATGTATTCACGTGACGCCTGTTACGTCACATGCAAGTAAACAAGGTAAAGGACCTATATAACTGCTGAGTTGTCGCACAGCAAACCTTCCTCTCCATTATTATTCAAAAGTTGTTAATATGGTAACTATCACTATAAATAACTATGAATGAACAGAAAAAGCAGGGAAATACACTGAAATAAACTAGAAAATCGCTCATTACTCGTCACAGGACTCATAATGACAATCTGTTTACTAGCATGTGATGTCACTTCAGTTCCAACTAATCCTGGAGCGCTTTCGTTCACGTGACCAATCGTTCAAATGTGTCTAATTTAAAAGTTGAAATAAACGAAAATAATGCATATTTTTTCGATAAAATGATAGAAAATACTTTTTAAACACTATATTGTTTTAGAATGACAAAAGAATGAACCATATTTTCAATATAGTATTGTAATAAAATTATAATTAAATTGGTAAAAGATAAAGAAAATAAAAAAGAATTAAAATGATAAGAATTTGCATCGATTTTCAGACTAACGCTGTAGAAAATGTCCAACCTCTGATGCAACCTAGATGTGTTATCAAAAAGATGAACAGTCCATGAACGGTTCGAACAAAATTATTTTGTCCCCATAACGACGCAAGGAACTGTTTTGAATATGGAAGATCATTCATTGTGGAAGGTTATTTGAACTCTGTGAGAATGACATTGTATCAGCAAGAAAAAAATATATATTTTCTCACCATCCTCGTCGTAATCGTCTTCCTCGACCGGCGGTCGCGCCTCCGCTCTCAGCACAAAATAATCGATGGGCACATGCGCGACCCACACTTTGTAAGGACCCTCGACGTAGCAAGCCTCGTTTTTTGGATGTCTTTTGAGTAAACCTCGTTGTTCGGGACTGATGGCCGAAACGATCCACGTTTTGTCAATCGAATCCGCGACGTCGTCCGTTTGAAAGATCTCTATTTGGGTCTGTAAGTCGACACTGGAGATTTTGTCTATGGCGATTCTCGCCAGTACCATCGCGTCGTCGGGAACAGGTCGTGGCGTAGGCCAAGGATTGAGATTTCTGAATTTCGGCATCCAGTAAGCCATACGCCAGAACTTTCGCAATGGTATGCCGAATTGGCCGAATATGTTGCGCAACATTTCCTGCATCTCGTAATCCGGTATAACGCCGTTTCCCTCCATTTTCTCCAGCAGGTCTACGATGCACTGCTGCTGTTTCACGTAGTAGCCAAAGTCCGCCAACATCGGCGACGAAGCTATGTATTTCCCTTTGGGCAATACGTCTATGAGCTTCTTGTAAACCTCCAAGTCCTCGTTGACTCCAAATTCGTCCATGTATTGCATGGCCGCCTCTATAAACTCTGCATGACCCGATCTCAAGCCTCCGTGAGACTCGTAAGCGCGCAAGACGTCCAAAAAAGATTCCTTCTCCTTTTTCTTAACATCCTCGAAGGTGTACACCATCAGAGAACTCTGCATCTGCGCTTTATCTGCCAGCAAGCGACCGCAGGTTCTGAGGAACCTTTTGGTCGTGAGAATAGGCACAATGTCCAAAGTGCTGCAGCGATAACACGCCGCTAAGAGATTGCTGACTGGGGATGAACGACGCAGAATAACCATACCGCTACGAGCATGCAGGAACACCATTCTGGAAGGTATTTCTAAGAAAAATTCGGACTAGTCTTCCTCGCGTTGTAAACTTAGCATCGTTTCTGCAATGAATACAATTGACGTTAATTTTCTCCCCTCGTTTCATTCAGGAAAATGAAGAAAAGTTAAATTGTCATAGTGGATAGTGTGTATAACCTTTCATCGTTGATGAAATGATTTTTGACAGCCCGTGGTGAAAAGTATTTCTCCGATTTCTGAAATTGATCTTGTTTTTTGAGTAGCCTGATTCTTACGGGGAGGAACGATAATACAATTACTTTCGACTAGTCAGTTATTGTTCATGTCCCTTCTCGGATGGTTTCATCTCCGCCGGCGAGGATCAAACGATAATATCGCTTTCCAACCATTTTCGTCTGAACCACGTGACGCAGAATGCCGACAGAGCCGACGAGTGCAAGATACTTATAAATGCGTTTTCCACCAGTTTCTCGTGAACGAATAATCTTTCGGAAAAAGAGCAGAACGATCGGCTAGTTCAATTATACCGGACCGGAATTATTCTTTTCTCCTTTCCGAAACCCTGGTCGCTTGTCAACGAGTTTTTCTTCATCTGCCGACGTAAAGAACTATGAGCCTGAGGCGGCTTCGTCGCGCCGGTCTTGTTACCATCCGTTGGTACCGCAAGCATTGAAAACTCTCAGATGTTCCTTCCTCCCGATATATTTTCTTGCTGCATCGGGACGTCCGGGACAAGTGGATAAGTGTTGGCCGGTTCAATGTGTGAATGTTTATAATTTGCCACAATTGATTGTTTTGCGAGTTGACTGCGGAAATTTCAACGAAAACGCGAAACAATGCCAACGTACGAAATGCCGCTGTTACTTCGCGCGATGACACGCGTGAGTTTTTTCGGAATGATCGTTTATACGATACGCTATGGGAGGTTACAATGCTCTGGGGCCGTTCGATACATATTTTCCACCTCGAAAATTAGTTTCTCTTAATTTATAACGATGTTTTGCTACTTCCACGATATATACATATCAAAAACCGTACTAAAAATATTGAAAATCTACTTTATTCCGCGATTCAACATAATCTCAATGGTTGAGATTACTCCAAAAACGGCGAAATTATGGCCAGGCACAGAACCTCCAAAATCCATCATACCATCAACAAAGTTCTCGAAAATAACGCATCAAAAGATCGCTAAGTAGAACTATTGCTTTGACTTTAACACGCACGAAAATCAAGCTCTACGACATAACCTATAAGTGCGAGAGAAATTGCTGAAATTATCGAACACATACTTCTCAGAAATACACAATATTTGGGCCGAAAAAGAAACGTCGAGCTCTGCGTCAGTGAATCCTACAGAGCCTGATGCTCCGTTTTTCCTGAAAAAATGCACTATCTATGAGACAACTCAGTTCAAAAATTTGAAAAATTATATTCACATTGTCTAACACCCTTAAGGGAATATGATTTTCTGTTAGAAAAAAGCACAATACTCGGATCAAAGGGTTCTTTTAAAAAAATGATCTTGCTTTTGCCCAGTAGTTATATCATAAAAGCATAGAAACTTTTTGTACCCCTCCGCAAACCAAAAGTCGATTGCGTCTTTTGTTCTCTGTGCGAATGATGCTTAACTCTCAGAGTATACAATTGTTTATATGTCTATTCCAGCCTGAAATTACGTCAACGTTGAAGAGGGTGTCAACAATCATTTTCAGCAAAGGTGGCTTCATCAGGAAAATAGATAATCTTGGTCTACAGCCTATACCCTATAAGACCAAAGCGCACGGACACATCTACAAAGAAGCAAAGTATGCAACATCTTGTTCACTTTATGCCACATCTAGCGAATATATGTAACTACCGATTCAATCGCTTCATCAGCTACTTCATTTTTCACTTCGACATACCACCCTTGGCGTTGGAAGATGTAAAGGGGGAGTACGGACGTGACATCGATATCATCAGAAACAGAATATTCAAGAGGGAAACAGAAGACGCCCCTATGCGCTGTACTTTGCACAAAGAAATATTACCGCCAGCTTACAGGTTCGTCTGCATTATTTTCACGTATCACCGCCACAGGACTACAATAATCTAGTTATTGAAGCGTGTTCTTTGGGTAGTTTTCGTGCGAATACCATGGACTGAATGTATTAGAATTTGGAATGGGTGAAAAGAACTGCTTGTAAAGAGTCGTCGGTCTTGACAGATATTTTTTCTTATCACTAAAAATATGGACGCGTTCACTTGAAGTTAAAAAAGAACGAACTTTTATATTGAATGTCTCTATACATTCAATATCATAGTCTCTTCTGAAATTTCGAGTGAACTCTTCCACATATTTTCTAAAAGAAAATACCAGACAGCAGAGAACTGTTCAGACGAAGTGAAAAAAATAGTTGACCGTTTTGTTTACAAAATTGAGTGACGAATGAGATGGACTTTTAAGGGTTTAGGCTACTGTGTCGATCCTAAAAATAGGGTTATTTAAGAAAACTATTTTTGAAAAAAACTAGACAATTGAAAAATCGTTTACATTAACTAGGTTGTGTACCAAATTTCATTATTTAAAAATCATAATTAAAGAGGTTATAAACAATCTTGTAAAAGACTTTTGAACGTGTGGGGCCAACAGTGTACTTCATTTTGGCCACCCGGTTTATTTGAAACAAAAGAAAAACAGTTTTTTTTCTCTTAAGGCCTTAGGCCACAGTAACGGGTATAAAACCATGTGCGAATTTAACCATTTTTTTCGTATGAGAAAGTTACTCACTCAAATTTAATTACACATCTATTTTGTATGAATATCAAGCTGTTAGAAATTTTTTTTTTTTTTCGATGTACTACTAATATTTTCTTATGTTATCTTTTTTTTAGGCGCTCCGCGGCGTGACATTTAGCATCCACAATTTTTTACCTAGAACAAAAAACAAAAATTCTTGACAATCTACATTAGAATACCTAGAGAAGTACGTACGGAATTTAAAAAATATTGTTTTATTCAAAAGTTGTAGGCGCTGAAACTTAAGAAATGAATTTTCAGTGAAAAATTTCGTTATAACTGCTCATAAAATGAAAAGTTTTCGATTAATCAAAAATTCCGTACGTACTTCTCTACGAAATGCAATTAGGAACATAACTTTTAAATTTGAAGTAAATCGAGTGAAAAATGTTGATGTTATTTGTCACGCCAATTGGAAAAAATCTGTTTCGAGAAATTTCGAGTAGTCGGCCATTTTGTACAGCGAAAAAACAATTCTAGCAGTTTGATATTCATACTAAATAGATGTGTAATTAATTTTATGAGTTAATCACTTTTTCATACGAAAAAAATTGTTAAATTCGCACATGATTTTATACCCGTTACTGTGGACTAAGGCCTTAAGGTAATCCTATCGCTTCACACTAGTCGTACCACTGATCGTACTTGAGACTTGTAGGATTTATATTTTTAACATGTGCAACAACAATAATTTGTAATAACTAAAACTTTCCATGTGTAAACTGCTGAATGAATGTTCACATTTAATTAGAAAAATGAAAAAATAGTTATTCTAACGGTTCGGGCGGTATTTCTAGGTTTGATAGTTGGCGAAATTGGTTCTATCTCCCTCCCTTTGCACTCAAGCAGGCGAGTTTAACCTCCATGCTTTTCAACGCCGATCTGTCAAAACAATGTCAGGCGCAGAAAATATAAAGCATTGTATTCGGGCCACGACTGGTAAAAAGCGTGGAAGATTTGTGTCGGCGAAATATGTCGGTTAAAAATGAAATACGTGTGGAAATTCGAATGAGTGAGATGAGGTTAGGACTACAGTCAGCTGTTGCCTTGCTGTCACGTCTCTGTTTCGTAACGAGTGGTAATTAAATCCAATACCGGAAGTTCAAATTAAACTTGATATTACATAAAAAATAATTCAATAAGCGTAATTTTTTCTGAGAGCATTGGTTTACTAAAAGTGTTAAGTATGTAAATATGATTATTTTTAAGAATCTGACGGATTCTCACTATTATATACGCTTTTGTAGCGACCGGAAATTGGATTTTTATATGTCGTCTCGGAATTCCTTCACAAAAATACGCAATTTTAATGATTTTTTCTCAGTAATTACGTCGATAATCGACCCTGAAATTGTACAGAGACGATTATTGATATATTTAGGGAAGCTGAAAGAAATATAAGAATATCCTATGGATTGAAGTCTGGATATCCTATGGATTGAAGTCTACCTCAAAATAAACAACACTTGCTCCCCGCCCGCGGCTTCGCTAGCGTAGACTTTTATTGAATGCTCCTTAATGAAATGTGTTCCTGAAATGTTTCATTAAGGAATATGTAGAATTGTGTTGAAGAGCATTGATACTAAGTATCAAGTAAATCTGACCTGATATTTCTTTTTCCATACAAACTATGCTATCCCCTTTCCCCCTTAAGGATTGAATTTCCAAAAACGCTGAAATTTCATTAATCATTTCTAAAAGCATGTTTACAAAGTTTCAGGTAAATTTGGCCCGATCTTTTTTATTTGTCTAACAAACTTTGCCACCCTCTTTCGTTTAGGGGTTGAATTTCGAAAAACGCTGAAATACGTATATTGTGAATTGTGTTGAAAAGCATTAATACTAAGTTTCAAGTAAATTCACTGACCAGATTTTTTTAATTTTCCATGCAAAGTTTGCCATCCTCTTACTCCCCTTAACGGTTAAATTTCTAAAACTGCCGGAATATGTGTTTCATTAATTGTGTCAAAAAGCACGAATACCAAATTTCATGTAATCATGGACAGATTTTGTCTTAATTTTCATACCGACATTGCTGACCTTAAGGGTTGGATTTAGAGAAATCCCTTCTTAAATGGTGCCTACGTAATAAAATCAACATGCCCTCTAAATTCCACGACTCTACATTTAGCGATTTAGGCTGAGCGATGACGAGTCAGTCAGTCAGGACCTTGCCTTTTATATATAGAGATTGGCTAAGACTTGACCGAGATTTCATTATTTTCTTGTTACAATCATCAAAATAAAAATGTGAATTTTTTCCTAGCAAAAATATACATCATTATTTTGAATTTTACACCACTCTAGCGGCAGAAAATAGGGCCTCACTTTGACAATTTATTTTGGGAATATGAAAAAAGGAATAGGATTTCTTTTGAGAGGGTTTATTTAACACATATTAAAGTATTAAAAAAATGTTTTATTATAATTTTCATACAAAATGGCGGCGACAGAGCCCATCTTGAAAAACCTGTTTTTTTTACAATTAGCTTCACGGGCGGACGGTTTTCTGGTAAAGTATAAGACCTGGAACAAAAACAAAAAACAAAAAAAATGATAATCCATATATTATTAGCTATGGGACTACGTAGAATTTTTTTAAATTAATATTTGGACAAATGGCGCACTATGAGAGAAATAGTTCGGTTTTTGCCCAAAAAATAAGCAGTAAATATTGTGTCAAAAAGTTTTATACAATCAAAAAATCCCAGTTTGAAAAAAGTGATTTCGAGAAACCGCGATTAAAGATATACGAGGCGCCTGAAAGAAGTCCGAGACGTTGCGGCAAAATCGATAATTGATACTTAAAAAATAAAAATTCGCTACAGGACCAATTGCACATTGTTTTAATGACCCCAAAGTATGTTTTAAGCGAAAGGAACGATTTTTCCAAAATCCTAAAGTGGTGTTATCCCTTAATAACTAATGAAAAAAATGTCGATGAAGACTAAAGTACTATTACACTGGATGAGTGTACCACATATTGAGTCAAGCTGTTTATTATATTCGTGTACAGCATTTTGAAAAACATAGCTTCGAGAAAAACGCGTTAAAAGTTTCACTATCAGTTCTATCGTTGTAATCATCAGTTTACCTTCAATCTGCGATTCCTGCACGATATGCCGGACCTTCCTCGTTAATTCGGGTTGCTTCAAGCGATGAGCTTAAAATTTCCACAGTAGCTTAACCCATTAAGCGAGGTTGGACGGGTAGGCTCGAGTAGTTGTAGTCCGGCAACAACGTAAGAAAGGGAATTCAGACGAGTGCGTGGTTTTCCCAATTTGAATGGTTTTATGGAGGTTGGAGTCGGCTTCGGTTGAGTAAAATGACGGTTTATTAATTTTTTTTTTTTTCAATGAACCTCAAAAAATGCTTACGAGGTACAGATTCATTCTGTATATGCTTTTTTAAAAATATATTATTAAAGGGCAAAATTATGCCTTTTAATATTTTTATTACGTAAAGTAGAGAAACTTGTGTGTTACTACCAACTTGAAAAAGTATAACATTATCGAGGATTATTATGAAAAAACTACGACAACGAATGTTTTATACAATTCACAATGAAATTTTGAGTAATTTATAATTATGCCTGTTTATATATACGTCACGAGCTTATTGGCCCGTGGTTTACGATGGGCAAGGTGAGGATTTTTTTCTTCTAAATGTTTACAGGGGTTCAGTTCGCGTTAATCCGTTGTTAGAAATGGTTTATCTTGGTGCTAAATAACAACAAAAAAATTACATAACCTTTAGTGTGAAAGTCTTGCCCATCTAACCGTACGTTAAATGACATACATTAAACTATTTTTTATCTCTGGTGTTTGGTGGTGGAAAAAGTTTTAAAAAATTCGTAAAGACTCAGTATAGACTAAACAATAACATGTATTTTTTATTCAATTTAACCTTGGATTGTGGCTAGCAACCGAACCTCCTTAAAGCGAACGATATTACATTTGCGCGAAAACTCAATTGCATAAACTTTACTACGTAAAAGTGTACGAGTAGAACGGCATTGTCGAATTTTTCGCATTTGAAATTGGATTCAATTACTGAATAGTTACATACTATTTATATTGTATACAATATAATAGTTACATATTATATTACATATTAAATAGTTACATACTATTTATATTGTAGATATTAACCCGGTGCGTTGGTCTAGTGGTTAGCGTGCTGGCCAGCGGATCGGGAGGTCGCGAGTTCGAAACCCAGTCGCGTACTTTCGTCGGAAAATGTTTTTCTTCGACATTTTTCGGCGAAAGACGACTAATTCCGTGACTGGGAAGTGAACTTGTGACCGGCTGTATCGGTATAGGTTTTCCGCAGTTTCCCTATGCCCATGGCAGATATACCATGGTGAATACGATACAGAGGGGGAAAGTCGGCTGCGGCCGCGAGGTGGGGGGGGGGGTGTGGAATGGGGAGGTAGGGGTGAGTTGTGGAATAGTTTGATAGAGGAGGTTTGGATGTGGAACGGGAGGGGTTATAACGAAGTTCAGGGGGATTGGGGCTCGTAAAAAGGGGAAGACCCTGTACGACTGGAAGAAAAAAAAAAATATTGTAGATATTGATATAAAAGTTGTTACACTTAATAAATACACTTTCGAAATACATTAAAATTTTTTTTTAATATATTTGTGTAACTCAAACAAACTTTAAACGCGTATTTATCGAAACAACGTTTTTTTACGGCTTGTTGATAAAATCTTTGAAACTACTGAACCGATCCTTATACAATTTTAACCACACTCTTTACAACAATAGATATAGCGCATATCAGGGATTTTTTAAATTTTAATATTTACTTTTTTTGCCAAGAACGGTTAAAAAAGGTTTTTTTGTTCTTTCGAAAGATGTCCGCCATTTTGTTATTTTTGCATATATCACGAATCGTATGATATGCGCTATAGCCATTATCATACTGAATCTAAAACCGTTTGATTTTTTATTTCGGATGATCCATCTCCGAGATTTCATCAAAAGCGCAGACGTACAATTTTTTTAGGACTTTTTTTTAACTACTATTTTTGCCTGTAAATAGTGACTTAAATAATCTTTTTTTCTAAATGTATGTATTAGGGGAAGGTTCTGCCTTGTTGGGCCAAAAATGTTCAATTTTTCACCAATTTTTTATGCGAAAAGTATTAAATATAGAATGTTGATATTTGGTATGTTGACAAAGCGGTCTTTATTGAACATCAGAATATTTTTTAAAGTTTGACAAATTATGGTGGTGGGAGTGGGAGGAGCCACGTATGTCGGTGCGCGAGCGATGACATTCTCCGCTTGCGGAAGAAGTCCTAAGTCCCGGACAGGTGATTTGAAGTAAAAAAATCAAACATATTTTTACTTGGTACAATATTGTGTATAAGTTGACCTAGAATCAAGAAAAAAAAATGTAAAATAAAAGAATAGTGAGCAGTCGAAAAGAAGTTTCTTTTTTTCTTCTTCCCAAAAATTTTCGCAGTTTTTGGCTCACTTTTTTTTATTTTTCAATTTTTCTTGTTGATTCGAGGTCAACTTATACACAATATTGTACAAAATAAAAATATGTTTGATTTTTTTGCTTCAGATCACCTGTCCGGGATTTAGGCCCTCCGCAAGCGAAGAATGTCATACGTGGCTCCTCCCACTCCCACCACCATGTTTTGTCAAACTTTAAAAAATATTTTGATGCTCAATAAAGACCGCTTAGTCAACATACCAAATATCAACATTCTATATCTAATACTTTTCGCGAAAAAAAATTGGCGAAAAATCGAACATTTTTTGGCCCAACACGACAGAACCTTCCCTTAAGTGCAGCAACTTTTATATCAATATCTATAATATAAACCTAACACAAAAATTCAAGAAAATAGCCTTTGTTAGCGTCTAAAGTGAGAAGACCCCTTAATTTCTCAGCGTTTCATGTCGTCCTGCGATTTTTTCATCTTTCTAAAGAAATTATTACGTACGGTCTCAACATTGACGACCGATAGCTCCTTTCTCTTATTACTTTGCCCGGAAAAACCATTTCGAAAGAGCAGGGTAGCGATAAAAATGTGAATAATTTTCCAGACCCGATGTCCAGAAGATGGTAGCAATTGCGAAATATCAAGGACGGAAAAAACACGGATTCAACTACAACTCCGGACTCGACTACTACCCATTCCAGCGGTAGCTCGTCAAGGATTGGAAACGAAGAATATTTGTGTATCGTAGCTTACTGTGTATGAGGTTTGTGAAATAAAATGCAATGGCACTTAATGGATTCAGTTTCTTTATTAACGCAATTATATTTGCTATACATTCGCGGGAAAACGTGTTATATATCTCGTTTTGTTTCTTCTCTTTCTTTTTATAACCACCAAAAAAATGTTTGTACAAAATACTGTAAACATTCGATATAGAATAATTTGTTGTCTTATAATATTAATAATACAAATAATATAATCGCAACGCAAATGTGCAACGTGTTTTCGTTTTTTGTTTTTTTCGTAGAATTTTTCTTGCAACCACATTGCGCTTGAAAGAATTTCAAAGCTCCAAGCAGCGACAGCGGACAATTAATTATCTGCGTATCTCCGTGGTCGTAAAATGTACTCGTAATAACGAAATGACAAGAAAATACTGCGTGGAAAGTATTTAATTTGTCGAGATAGTCTCAATCGAAGAGAAGTAACGGAAGGAAAATTACGTGTCTTTTCTTTTTCGTAAGAAAAAATATCACCACTCTGCTGGAATAATATGAGAATGTATTATTCATAATCGAATCGTGATTCACACATGATTCCCATTAATGACGTCAGTATTGGTGTTTTTTTTACGAGAACTTAAACGACATAATTGGCAACAATTTTGTCATAAATTACGTAGTTTTTTTTTTCGTATACTAAACAAATCTGGACCCGTTATAAAGAGCTGGACACGTTGAGTCGTCTGTGTTCATCATCGTTCCGATGATCCCCGCAATATATTTTTTGTCGGTACCGATAAAGTCTTTCACGTTATTTGTAAATTATAGCTCGATGCCCCGATACTTTTTTTCTTTTATGAAGCTCAGAAGTATTAGCACCTGATAAAACAACGCGTCACCGGAGAAAAATTCGAAAAGAATGTTCGGTAAAAAAAAACATTGGAATGATCGATGATCTTCGAGAACGATTAAGCGTGATAAGGCTCGTCAGCCTTTACATGACTCTCCGGCCATTGAAGTCTCTTCTAAAAAGCACGCACAGCGGCTTTTACGGCGAATAATTAACGTTCCATTACATTGAATGTATTTGAATCTTCCACGTCGGTAATTAACAAATTTTTTCCATCATTTGTTGAGACGTAGATCGAAATTGCGCTGCGCGAGCAATTGCGAGATTGGAATCGGGTCGATAAAACAATATTACGTGACCAAGGAAAGTAGACGGTTTCGAGTAAAAAAAAAACGTTTCTGACTATAGAGTCGAAAAATATTCGTTACCGTTGTTGTTGTTGTTGTTTTGTGTTATTTTTTTTTTACATGTGTCGCGTGTTGCCGAAGTTTATGCCGCTCTGGTTAGCTCCCTTGTTGCTGCCGTACTGTAAACTTATGACGCCCTGCCCGGCTCTCAGCTGTTCATCCGTAAAATTGCGTACGTTCTTGTCGGCCTCCTTCGGCCCGATACTCGGTTTGCCGTAACCGTTTGCTTTTCGGCCCAGCGATTGCAAGCAAATAACCACGGAATTGAGATTCTGTCTTTCCCAGAGATCGACCGTTTGGAATGTTTCCTGTGGTGGCACACCGAGGCCTCGTGCCGCTTCCAAAAATGCATTTATGTTCTCCATGCACTTGAAGGTGAGTGTCGTTTGATTGATCTTCTTCACGGAACCCTCCTTGATCACGTTCACGAGTCTGCAAAACAATTTATTTACAGTTTTTTTCGGTCGTTAAGGTAATTCTATCGCTTCGTACTAGTCATACCACTGATCGTACTTGAGACTTGTACAATTTATATTTTTAACGTTTGCAAAAAAAATAATTTGTAATAACTAAAATTTTCCATGTTTTGACTGTTTAAGGGAAGGAAGGGTTTCAGCGTGAAAAAAAAAAACACTTTTGCGATTTTTTTTCATCTATATGGATAGAGTAAATTTATTGAAACCTTTTGTACATTGTTAAGTGTCATTTCAAGATCATTCCGTGAAATTTGTACGCGAAAATATCCACAAACAAGCCGGTGCCGCGTTTTTCTCGAAACCACTTTTTCAATGTTCGTGTTCACTGCCATTTGAAAACTACATGACCGATTTATTTCAAACTTGGAACACACTTTCTACATATAAAATACCTCCCTCCAACGGTTAGTTTGAGATTTTTTCTTACAGTGAGGTGGTTTTCCACCCCCAAAATGGCGGAACTTTTCGTGAAAAATAGCACTTTTCACTTTACGTGACCGCCAAAAATTTAGAAAAGAAAAAAAAAATTATCAAAGACAGTTGGGGGGAGAATTTGATGATACTTTGACTGAATTTTAATGGTACTTGATTTCAGATAATTTCTAGCTGAGATACAGCGAACACCGCAAATCGTGTTTTTCCAAAGGCGTTCTTGGAAAGGCTTTGTCACCGGCTTGTTTGTGGATATTTTCGCGTACAAATTTCACGGAACGTCCTTGAAATGAGACTTAACAATGTACAAAAGGTTTCAATAAATTTACTCTATCCATATAGATGAAAAAAATTCTCAAAAAAGTGTTTTTTTTTCACGCTGAAATCCCCACCCTTCCCTTAATGAATGTTCACATTTAATTAGAAAAATGAAAAAACAGTTATTCCAACGATCCACACGGTATTTCTAGGTTTGATATTTGGCAATATTGGTTGTATCTCCGTCTCTTTTTTCACTCAACCAGGCGAGTTTAACCTCGATGCTTTTCAACGTCGATCTGTCAAAACAATGTCAGGTTTGGGAAATATAAAACATTGTATTCGGACCACGACTGGTAAAAAGCGTGGAAAATTTGTGTCGGCGAAACATGTCGCTTAAAAATGAAATATGTTTGAAAATTCGAATGAGTGAGATGAGGTTAGAACTACAGTCAGCTGTTGCCTTGCTGTCATGTCTCTTTATCGTAGCAAGTGCTAATAAATCCAATACCGGCAGTTCAAATTAAACTTGATATTACATAAAAATTAGGTCAATAAGCGTATTTTTTTCTGAGACTATTGGATTACTACAAGTGTTAAGTGTGTAAATCCGATTATTTTTAACAATCTGACGGATTCCCACTATTATATATATACACCTTTGTAGCGTCCGGAAATTGGGTTTTTGTACGTCGTCTCGGAATTCCTTCACAAAAACACGCAATTGTTATATTTCTTATCTCTGTCATTAGCTTGATAACAGACCCTGAAATTTTACAGAGACAATTAGTAACGTATTTAGTGAAGTACAAAAAACAATTATAAAAATCCTATGCAGTGAAGCCTGGCGATGGGACTACCTTAAATTCAAAATGAAAAATAAAACGTGCAATTTCATTTTCTGATATGGTCTGAGTTCACGGACCTGCAAAGTAGAGTGCCGTCTTTGAGTATGTCGTAAAAATTATCCATGTCCCCGCTGGTGTTGATATTCTCTCCCGTTATCGTCTTTATCCATTCCAAACATTCTTGAGCGAGCTCCTCGCTGTACTTGCTGTTTATCTGTAAGAAAACAAAAATTCGTATCACAATCATAGAGCCGGTTATTCGAACGCTTTTTTTCACTTGAGAATTCAAGAAAAAAAATAGAATCGGATATACAGTGAGTAAAAAAAGTATTGTGAAAAAAGTTAAATGCTTCATGAAATTTCTGTGTTCGAAAGCTGTATACAAGAATCTTGGGAGAACGCGAACAAAAAACCAACAAAATTAACGTTTCGTGTGAGTTTCGTGTGAGATGTACAAATACTTTTTTTACCCCCTGTACATGGACAAGCTATGACGCGGGGCTATGATTTCACCGTTGGGTGCGATAAAGATGTTTCCTCGGAAAACAGATTATCGGGATTAAGTTTATATCAATGATATGACGTGCTCGGTCTCGCTGGAATACTATCGAAACGTTGCTCCACAAAAAAAATAACGAGCTTCCATTCCTGTTCCTATTTCCAGACGAGACGAGCAGCCAACAGCGTCGCACAGGCGTTAAACATTTTTTTTTTAATACGACGGTTGTCAGACGGCTAGCCAATCTCTCGATAAAAATTAATTTTCTCGAACTTTAGAAAAATTATGGTATTGAAGTTTGCATCGTTGGGATGCAACGAAACTATCTACAAATGGCTACAAAAATCACCCAAACATTTTTGAAAGATCTTTATTACGATTTCATGACCTAAACTTGGATAAAAAAGATATAGTCGTAAAAAGAAAGAAATAAAAAAAATTAAGATGAATTTCCGCTGCATTCGAATGATGCAAACTTCAACACTGTGAAAAATTGTGCTAACGTTCTCGGCGCGAGTGCGACAAAATGTGCAGCGACTGTAATAAAATTAAATTCTATGCCCATGGGAGGGAAAAAAACGTTTTATACGAAAGCGTGAAATGTACAGGGGGGGGGGGGGGGGGAGCTCTCTTTGGTGAGAGCGCAAAAACTTGGATCAGCTTACTCGTCAGCACCTATATAGAGTTACAAACGTTACACGCACGTTTATTAATTATCCCACAGGCACGAAGTAACGCATCCTGTCGCAGCACGGTGGGTTTTTTTATTGTATACACACACACACACACACACACACACATGCATGTATATGTCAGCAGCTGGGAGAGTAGATCACGTTGCTCAAGTCATCGACCCGTCTCGACGCTCTTTCTCCTTCTCTCCCTTTATCGAAGTCGATCACAATGTGGCATTCGATAACGGCTAGTCCTAACCTTCTGTATATAGAAGGTTAGGACTAGCCGTATTGAGGGACATTCGTTCGAGATTCGAACCCTAAGGTAACTAATCTCGAGCGCCATCAACGAAAAATACACGATACGACACTTGCATTATTTCGGAGGATCATCTGGCAGTATACTGTTTGGTTTAACTGTTAAAAGCTCCTGTGAAGACGAGATTAACCGTAGCTTCACGCACTCGGGATTCTGTAACCTCGGATCAAAATACAAAATCGACATCTTTATCGTTTCCGAATTTTCCCAGATTCCAGGCCCGTTCTTCGGCTTCAATTCTATCGACTTTCCGTGAGTATGGACCTGTTACTTGATCTATGGCCGATCGATGGAAAAAATTAACTTAAATGTATATATCTTAAGGGGTTACACTATTGTGAAAATTTCAAAAAATCTTTAGTCGATTGAGGCATCTCAAATTGAACAGGAAGGTTCGAAGTATGGTGCAGGAATCGTAGATTTGAAGGTAAACTTAGTATTACAATGATAGAACTGCTGGAGAAACTTAAAACGCGTTTTTTTTTCAAAACGGTGTACACGATTTCTCGACATCTGTTGAACGGATTGTTTTGAAAATTTGTACACTTATTCAGTGTAATAGTAGTTTAGTCTTGGATAAAATTCAAACCCACTACCGATCGAGCTGAAATTTTTGCACAACTTTTTTCGAGATATTGAATTAGAATTAGAATATTATTCTAATTCAAGTCTCTTCTTCTTAATATCATTAGAATTAAATTAAATCTTAATACTATTAGAATTAAATTACGTTAAATTAATTTTTTGGGTTTTTTAAGGGTAAGGTTTCGACCCCCTCCCCCCCCCCCCTCCATCGCGCTCGAATTTCGCACAGACCTTCCTTTTAATATTTTTGAACAACCCCTAAAGGGATTTTTGGCGACTCGCAATAGTTTTTTGAGATATTGAATTATAAAGTTTTTTTTAACGCGCGCCGACTATATATCTGCTACGTCTCCGTTACATACCTATATAAGTTATCGCGCTCTCCGTTTCGTTAAAAAAATACCCAAACAAACCCAAACCCAAAAACTATTGCACGTCTCCAAAAGTGCCTTTAGGGGTTGTCTTAAAATATTGAAAGGAAGGTTCGTGCAAAATTTCAGCTCGATCGGAGGGGGGGGGGGGGGGGTTCGAAACCTTACCCTTAGCTTGAACGACGATTTTTTTCTTAACATTTTTTTTCATTACTTATGAACAATAATGACACTGAAGTTTGAAACGTTGGAATGCAATGAAAATTCTTCTCTATTTTTTTTTATTTCGTGGTTTTTTTACCGTTCAAACCTTTTTTTCCCGATTTGGGTTGTGGATCCCTAAAAAGGACGTTCAAAAAGGTTTCAATGATTTTTGTAGCTTCAATGTCGTGAAAAAAGGAGTTGGGCAGTACGAAAAAAAATGTAATTTCGTTGCAACTCAACGGTGCAAACTTCAATACCATGAAGAATAATCATGTCATTTTGCTTCGAAAAATCGGAAAAATATTGATTTCTTTTATAATTGAAACACGATAACAAGAAAAGCTCAGTGAAATCTTAGCCAATATCGTCTATTTTAAGAAAAAAAAGCACGTTTTTTTCACGTCAACCGAGTGACCGAAATTAAGTACACCGTTGGGCCCCGTACGTTCAAAGGTCCTTCACAAGATTGTTTATAACTTCCTTAACTATTAATATTTTTTAATGGAATTTGGTACAGAACTTTGCTAATGTACATACAAATAAATACCCAAACGATTTTTCAATCATATTACTTATTCTTTCAAAATTATTTTTGAAAGAGATACTGATTGGAATGGAGAGGGCTTGATTGAAGATAAACCCATTGTTCTAATATTATAACAAAATCATTCGGTCATATAGACACATGAAGATATTAATATTTCCGTAACGAAAAAGTATTTAGCTTCGATACTTGGAGGGTGTTCTTATATTGACTTAGGGATGCCAAAACGTGAAATAAAAGCCTCAAAATATTTGTTTGATTAAATGTACTGAACCGAAGTGTCAAACTGGTGTACCACGTAATTCGAAAGTTTGAACTTATTTTGAAAACTGAGTTCCAGTACTAGGATGTTGGGTCGATTTGAAAATTGAATCTATGCGAGTACGTGATTTTGTTCTAAAAATCGTACGTGGGTAATTAGATAAGGAGTAGTTACAATTAGAGCATGGATACCGGTTTTCGATAATGTCGAAAAACACGGAACATCGGAGCAAAAATCCGATATTTAAAAATCGATATTGGACTCGAATAATACCGATATTTCCATATTAGAGCTCAAAGAAATTGCAATATCATCATAATTGTTATTATTTCCATTTACGTTACTTTTACTTGTTCTTTTACTACGTTTAACAGCCTAAAATATTATTATCTACAATGAATATTTCTGAAGTGTCAATTTATTTATCCTCGAGTGTGGAATCAGGAAGGGCCTTTTCTTCAGCGGCTTACACCTGCAATAAGGCAGGGCCGTGTCGGAAAGGCGAAACTTTAGATGCCCTCTGTTTTTGCGACCATTATTCTAACAATCTCAATCTCGTTAATTGAAGTGACTATGCTGTTGCGTGCTTTCCACAGCCATGCCATTTGTTTGCATTCTGGTATCTCCTACTACGCTGACTCGTATCAAATTACCTAATTTTAATTTTGTTTGGCACTTATTTTATTTGCATAGAAGTTCTAATTTTGTTTTTTGTTTGTTTGTTAAGGGTTCCGTACCCAAAGGGCAAAACTGAGCCCTATTAAGGAGGTACGGTGATTGGAGCGAGTCCAAGATAAAAGCCCGATTTTTTTTAATAACATTGTCGAGAGCTTCGTCCATGCGTATGCGGAGTTTCCACGAGATTTACCGTACAGTTTCCGAGTTATTAATTGTTAAAGTTGGTCAATTAGTCACACGTAGACGACAAAATGTGCCTGTCCTCTCATATATCGATTTTTTTGTGTTACTTGGAGCCAAGACACGCGTAAAAAAAACTGACGGTTGCGTTCGTTGGTTCGTTGTGATCAATAAGGCAACTTGAATTGGAAAGCTCACCGCAGAAATAAGCAATAAATTTAGAAATAAAGTCGCGAAAAACCGAAGTATTCGGCGAGAGAGACGTCTCGTGACTTAACCGCAGCCATCTTGCTCGAAGTGTGGCAACGCCGGATACCCGCGCAAATTTGATTCTTCTATCGGATATTTTCAACGCGAATTAAAAATATGGTTGTGTAAAGCCGTACGTTTTTTAATCGATTATAAAAGGCCTTTCGTCGATATTTACTCAAAGTTCTTTTATGTATAGCTAAGGCATCTCAATCTTCTTGGCGACATGCATACAACGCATTTATATGTAAATTAAGCATGGAAAAACCGTCATATAAAATGAACGTTCGTTTTTATATCTGCAAATATTGTGAAAATTAGGAAAGGGAAAAATAACATAACAATCGATGAAATATGTTTTGACTTCGGACAGATTGGACATTGGATATTGAGGTTAACGTCAACGCGACGTTTTTCATTTGCATTCGCAATATCATCTTTTCACTCTCTAATTCTTGTCCGACAGAATCTACCTTTGTCTCTAAACTGGACTTCAGGTACTGAATCAAGAGAGTACAATCCTGTTACTCTCTTGATAAACTTCTACAGTACTTATTTTCATTCTCCATGTTTACCGGCTACCAAAAATAATAAGCCGAGCGCGTGGGACCGATGACAGCTATCGAAAATGCAACGATGCTAAACGTCGACGATATGGCGTACTACTGAAGTCGAGTAGTAGATTATTACGTTTGTTTTCATATTATAAAAATAATAAGTAGCTTGAAATTCAGTACTTAAAAAATATTTCTCGAAATATAGGCCACACACATATGTCTAAAACGTAGCGGTATTATGGCGAAAAATAGACTCTTAGTTTACTAGCGTGGTCATCACCGTACCTCCTTAAGGGGTGACGTAGGTTTGAAAATTTCGAAAAAACCATTTTTTATTATTTTATTATCTAATACCATAAAATGTCTAGAATATTCTCTCAAAGTTTTAAGTCAATCGGAGTAAAAGTCTAGGAGAGAGAGCCTTTAGGAATTCCCCCCGTTGGGAAAGATCGGCCGGGAGCGACGCAGGTAATCGCATTTATTCTCAAAACACTATTTTTTAAGTCAGTGGACACGCTTTCTTAAAAACTAATGTACCGATCTTATTGAACTTGTGCACACTTCTTCTAAATAGCATTGACTATGGATTGAACGAAGTTTTTCTTTCGATTACAACTAATTTTACAAGGCTATACGTAGTGTAAATTGTACCAAACATTGAACTATTTTGCATACAACTCTGCCACAAATTCATTTTTTTTCTTATTTTTAAATCCTTAATTCATTCACGAGCTACACTTATCTACTAACAGCAAAACTTTGGTTTTTTAATTTCAGATAAAGCTATCATGCGTTATCCTGACCACCACGGGGACACTTTTTTTCGGGGCCTCCGGAAATCAAGGTCCCACCGGCCTAATTTCCTAAATTTTTTAATGAAATTTTTTTAAACTTTTTTTGAAATGTTGCTCTTTTATGTGCTAATCATTTTGAATAAAAATTTATATATTTTTTTAATTGATAAAATATGCTTTTTTGGCTTCGAAATCCACCCAACCCATTAATGACACCCTGCTGTCTGTCCGTCCGTATGTCACGGGTCTCTAGCTCGTAACCGGAATGGGTTGCAGACTTGAAATTTTGATATTTTGTGTAGAATGTTGACTCAAAACCGAATATTGAATTAAAAATTCGATAAAATTATTTTTTATGGGGGCCCCATACATGTAAAAGGAGCACAAAATGTTTTACCCTGGCATGTGGGGTGTCATTTTTCAAAGCTCATTGAGTCGAGTACAAATATAATTTTTTTTCTTTCTATCTTCTTGGTGTATATATACAAGCGAATCTATATTATATCTCTTATTATTTTGTTAAATCTGATATTCGTTTTCGCTATAAATCAACTTCGAGATTTTTTTATTAACAATTTCGATTAACTATTTTACAGACTATTATAAGATTGATCTATCTATATCGGAACGTTCGTCATTACTGAATTCGAAATTTCGGTCCTTCTGAATATTGATCGTTCGAATTTCCGATCCCCATCCCTGGTTACGATGAAAAATCAGCGTGGGTTTTTCCGGGCCTTAGTGTGTGAAGCAGACAAGTCAAACAATAAGTCAAGCTAGTAGCAGCGATCGAACAATGATTTCTCGTGAAAGTTTGGCAACTCGACTGTCGCGTTACGTGTCGATAATTATGAAGAGACATCGGTGGAGTCGCCATTTCCTCACACGCGTGGGAAATAGCCGTAAAACAAAATGGCGGCCGTTTCGCACGGTAATAAGCGATCTGAAGTATGGCTCTTGTTAGCCCGAGAGCTTACAGCGCCAATCGGAGGCTATAATGAAAAAAATCGTGAGACGAAGCGCGGGCAGAGACAGCAAAGGTATAATAAATCATTAGAAGGAGCGCTCCTTCTCTCTTCGGAATATACATCGTTTGTGCGGAGACTTGGAAAAGTTTCCCATGCTCTCGAGTCCCCACCGATGAATTTCCAGCCACGGTTTACTTTCACCCTCACGGACGAGCGCGGAATGCAGGAAGCGCATATCCCCTCGTTTCGTATTTATGTCTCACAACGACGAGAGCGCAGGGGGGGACGACCGTAAGGCGAAATATTTAACGAGTTGAGATTTGAATTTTATTCACCTTTCGGCGCAACAATTTTCACCGTAATTGTCATCACAATTCGTGGGTCCTATCGAAGCGAATTTTTGTTTTAACATGCCAAAATCGAAACCAGCCACTTTTACCGAAGCCCTGGCATTGATCAATCAACCCTTTGGGCCTATCAAAGAAGAAGAATATTAACTTGTCAATGGGCGCTTTGGCAATGCTTGGATTACGGCATGTGACGCCCCTAGGCAAATCTCACCTTCCGCCATCCTCTATCACTAATCATCTCTCCATTACTCGTTGCCCAAGAGTCGTAATCATACCATAAGCCGGGGTAACTTTAGGACTGGGGGTACAACTTTGGGAGATCGCCTGATATTCGACTTTTGAATTTTCCACCAGCACCATGTCTTATGAATTGGCGCGCAATCACCGCCACTGCCATACGCTGGTATGTGCTGGTACCTACGCGGCAAATATTTGAAGCTGTACACTGCAAAAACTAGGCGTGTTTGACGTGTGCTCAAAATATGTAGAAGTAACACAACACAAAGGCTAGACACGCGTTGCCATGTTGATTCTACACACGTATGCATTTGGTAACACATAATGCGTTACAATTACACAAGTGAGTGTGCGATTTTTACGCATTAAGGGGGGGTACCGACGTAAATGGCGAGAAAAACAGGTGAACTTCAGGATTTTTTACCTCAAAAACTAATATTTCGATTGGATCCGGTTTTTTTTAAATTGGAAAATATATGCATTGAGGTATGTTTGGGAATTTTTAAAAATGAGTTCGTTGACTGGAAGCAATTCAAACGCGATTATCTCGAAACATAGTTTTCAAAGTCGGTGCCAGATGTATCTCGAAAACGGCTTGTCCGATTTTGTCCAAATTTGGATACAATATTCTTCGATAGTTTTTCTCGTTCGCCCCGTGGGATTTTTTTGAAATTTTCATTTTCATTTTCAGCGATTATCTCGAAACAATCGCGTATGAATCGCTGCCAATTAACGAATTTATTTTAAAAAATTCCTAAACATACCTCAATGTACTTATTCTCCAATAAAAAGAAACCCGGATCCAATCGGAACATTAGTTTTTGAGATAAAAATTCCCGAAGTTTAGCAGTTTTTCTCGCCGTTTACTCAGGTACCTCCTCTTAAGGCAGTAGTCTGGTCTAAAAATTTGACAAAAACAATTTTTTTCTTTCATTTTATTATTCCTTAGACCTTTCTTAATACGCTCGTGAAAACCGTTTATTGATATTTCAAACATTAGCAGAGTAATAGAAATTATAAGCAAGTCGCGCGAAAACCTCATCTAACGGTATCAAAACTTTGAACGCGTTTATCTCAGAATTATGTTTTTCAAATCGACGCCCACGATATCTCGATAACTAATTGACCGATCGAGCTCAAATTTTGCACATACCTTCCCGACTAGAAATTTGGATCCGGGAGCCTGAAGACTGATCAGGCCGCTATCAAGCTCCAGTCCGTAATACCGTAATACGGCATGTCTGATCAGAGCCGGAAGTCCCCCAAACCAGTGGAAACTTAGTCCGGGCGCGAGTAGGCACCCTGAACAGGGCCAAATATGGTAGCCTGTATGCCGCTGTAATATGGCGCCCATGAACACCGTGTTACGGCACGCCGGCTCTGTGCCGGATGCCGACCGGATCAGTAGGGCCTTAGTACGGACGCGAGAAGGCACCCTGCACAGGCCGAAGTACGGTAGCCTGTATGTCGCCGGAATATGGCATCCATGGACGCGAGGTTACGGCAGGCCTGGTCTGTGCCTTGGGTGGAACGGATCGGTGGCATCTCAGTACGGACGCGAGGGGGCACCCTAAACAGGCTGAAGTACGGTAGCCTGTATGTCGCCGTAATATGGCGTCCATAGACGTAGTTGGCGAATCAAGATTTTGAGGTTAGGTTTCATTCACGTTTGCGATATAAGCCGCATGAATTCGAATAATCTACACTCTGCGAGCAGGTAATAAACATGGGCTTATTGTTTATATACAAACGAACTGAAACGATATTATTTAATAATACATCATTCAAAATATTCTTAATGGCAGAACTTAAAATGACTGATTAATATATATACGTATATATATATATATATATATCAGCTCTCAGAATACTCATACAGATTGAGAATAAATATATATATATATATAATCAGATGCATACACCATCACCGAGAGTGGGCGGTTTTCGGCGGACCTAGTTGTAAAAAAAAATAAAAAACTACATGCAAATATTTAAAATAATTTTTTTTTAATGTAGATGCCTTTTCAAAGGAACAATAAATACATATGTAAAATTTCATCAAGACAACTTCAACGGTTTGAAAGTTATTCCAATCCAAAAATGACGTCAAAAATCTCGCTCTAGATCAGACTACTGCCTCAACCTTTCATCCGTGAAGGTATTTGAGGCACCTTAAGCCCGTGAACGTGGGTGTCGTTTTCGTTTTTGCACTACCGAACCAACAATTGTCAATTAAAGAAATTTGAAAAACTTCATGGTTAATCTTTAAGCCGTACTTTTCGACGGAAAATAGGGTTTTTTGCTTTCTTATTTTTATAATATTTTTTTCATTAAATATTAAGCAACCTGCGAAGAAAATAATTTTGGGCAGGACGAAAACGACCCAGGTTCACGGATTGGGGGTTCAAAATAAATGAAAAATCCTACTACAGCTACTTGCCAGAAAAGGAAACTTCAAAAGAAGACAAATTAGACAAACTGTCATCCTGCAACAAGGATCAAGAGTTGTGCTTTTTCAACAGGTTACACCTAGCTTGTGATCGGGAAAAAGTAATTTTCGTGAATGTTATTATGGGAAAAGAAGTGCAAGTTTAAAAAAAATGTACATTAAAGTGTATAGTTTCAAGTATCTTTTGTAATTTTTGTGTTGAAAAAAGTCCTTCGCGGTGACCACTGCTGCTCGGAAACAAATAATACGAAATTAAAAAAAAAAATCAACCGCATTTAGTTGATACATGAAATTATCTAGAGTTTGGACGAAGGATTTAATAAAATATTGATTTTTCAAAAAATGGCCACCGTCCAAAGTGAAAGTATCGATTTCCGTGCGAAAAAAGTGCTCTATTTTCATTGATTGAAAAAAACTATGCAACGAAAAAAAATCCTTTCTTTCAAGCACTGCTTTGAGCGTTTGATTATTGATAAATCGTCACCTATTTCGAAAAAGTAATTTTGAGAGAAACGCGTTTGAAGTTCACTAGTTCGCAGAACGTACCTATAAACGCCCGTAGCTCCCTCAATTTTGGACGGATCGACTTGACATTTTCAGAGAATATTTTTTTTTAATCTTACATTTTGAGTATCCGCCAAAAACGAAAAATAGAAATTAAAAAAAATTAACTAGTAAGCCCTCAATTCATTCTTCCACAATCGTAACTGGTTTTGGAAGACCATGCGCTTCAAGGTTGAATGAATAATCGATTTGTTCAAAGTGGTCTTCGATAAGACGGTTTTCCACGATTTTGCGTTTTGTTGTGAGAAAGTTCTCGATGTCCCAATTTTCTAACGATATAAAATTAAATAGTTTGCTGTGTACGTGCATATACGTTGATGTATCTATGTGCATGTAAACATTTTTCAGCGGTTTTTTTATCACGCCGAAAATGTTTCCTTCGGCAGGCGAAAGAATGGCGGCGAGAGAGCTCGCGAGCGCACGCGAGCGCCCCTTACAGAATCCGAGAGATGCAAGCGCTTCTTTCTCGTTTAGGGGGGGCCCCCTCTCTTTCATCGAGAGTATCCGAGGGCGAGGTCGTTGTCCTTCTATGTATCCTCGGGTCCCCCCTGAGCAGGCTGCTGAGCTCGAGAAACCGAAAATTCTACAGGTATACACGTGACGCTTCGTAACGGAAAAAAAAATTAACGGAAAAGTGAAGTTGACATAAATTCCATCTTTCCAGCATTCATACACCCGATTCGTTCAAACCCGATTTTCTGGCTACTCGGAACGTTCAGAATACTTTGAAACCCCAACAAAAAAGCGGACAAGTGAATCAAGGAGTTACGCCAAGCTGGCACTCGGTAAAAAAAACTGATGTTCGACCATTTTTTTTCTACAACGCAACGTCAATGCATTTTTCATTACAAATATAATATTATTTAAAAGTACACATAACTAACAAATTTTTTCATCGAAAATTATTGAAAAATATACAATATGCAGCTGATCTTCGAAAACGTATTTTTTTATTTCGACATGCTTTGCGGTGAGCACGAGATCTCCGTAACGGTTCACTCGAAATAAAAAAATGTTTAAATTGTTGTTTTGGGAGATGACAATACGAAGTTCGTAAACGAAGAGTTTTTCTTTTATTTAACCATTTTTCTAAACCATTTTTTCCGTACAAAACAGTTATTCACTCATAAAATTAATTACACATTTATTGAGTATGAATATCAAGCTGCTAGAATTTTTTTTTTTCGATGTCCAAAATGGCCGACTACTAATATTCTCTTTTGTTATCTTTTTTTAGGCGCTCCGCGCCGTGACATTTAGCATCCAAATTTTTTTTATCTAGAACGAAAAACAGAAATTCTCGTCAATCTACATTACAATACGTCGTAATCAATATTTACGGAAACAATCCGTAAATATTGTCCGAAAGATATTTTTTTCCTCCAACGATTCGAAGCACTTGGAACCCTCGACAACGAAAGGGAATATTCGAGCAAAAACAAAGGACCCTCGTTAGGAGGAAAGAAAAACTGTATCTTGCGCAATGTTTACTTGGTCGAGGTCAATTGCCATTCAAGGTCGTCTCATATGTTCTCATTCTCTCGCCCATTACTCGCATCAATTGGCTGGAAAAAATATCACACAGCTGAACATCGGCAGGCTCCATGTTGGGGAAAAAATAAATAAAAATGATGCTGCGTTCCTTCTTCTGCTCGATGGCCTGATTAATCGATCTTCGACTTTGCCCAATAACGATCCAGCGTACTTGCCGTTCGATCTTGCACGTGTAACACATTCTCGAGCAGCGAGAAAACACCCAGATTAGGGAACGCTGTTGTACGTCGATCGATCGAAGAACGTCGATCGGATTTGCTCTGAGATTCCTTTTTTTTTCTTTTTTTTTGTCGTCGCATCGAGAAAGTGGAACGCATCCTTGAGGGGGCTTTTTGGTCACTATGGACAGATCTTCGAACACTTAAACTCACCAACTATAGCGATCTCGGGATTACACCGTGTCAAGGTGTACGCGAAAGAAAAATGCGCATCGATTGAGACTGCTCGTATTCTTTTTCGCGATGTTCCCCGGCCCTGGTATTTGCGGCGAAGTACAAACTGTACCACGTTGGACACGAGTGCCAACGAGATTGAAGTTTCCATCGTTGGAATTCAATGGAAATTATTATTTTTTAACTGCTTACATTCCTTTTGACAAATCTTGGCAACGAAAATGCCTCAACAATTATTCAAAGGACTTGTTCAGAGATCGATAATATGAATATGGGAAAAAGAATTTGTAAAATAATAAAAATGAGAACGTAAAGATATAATTTTTTATTTCCTCATTTTTGTTAGTTCGCAAAGTCTTTTCTGCATATTTAGGTTGTAGATCTTTATGTAGGCACCTTTCCGAACTGTTGGGGCATTTTTGTAGCTAAAATTTGCCAAAAGAAATTTTAGTGATTAGGTAATAAAAAAAATATTTTAAAATAATCATTTTAGGAATAAAAAATCAAAGAATAGTAAAACAACAATCCATTAAAGCGATAAAAAATGATCAATTGTTGCAGTAAAAAAATGCTCTTAAAACTTTTTAAGGTGAGATCTCAGAGAACTCAGAGATCTATAATACAAATCTGCAAAAAAGGTTTTGTGAGTACCTTAAGGGGTATTCTCACTTTGAACGCTAAAAAAGGCTAGTTTCATGAATTTTTTTAGTAGGTTTATATTATAGATGCTGATATCAAAGATGTTACACTTAAGGCATTAGGCCACAGTAACGGGTATAAAATCATGTGCGAATTTAACAATTTTTTTTCCGTATGAGAAAGTGATTCACTCATAAAATTAATTACACATCTATTTAGTATGAATATCAGGCTGTTAGAATATATATATATATATATATATATATATATATATATATATATTTCGATGTACAACATGGCCGACTACTCGAAACTTCTCGAAACAGCTTTTTTCCAATTGGCGTGACAAATAACTTCAACAATTTTCACTCGATTTACTTCAAATTTGAAAGTTATGTTCCTAATTGCATTTCGCGAAGAAGTACGTACGGAATTTCGGATTAATCGAAAACTTTTTATTTCATGAGCAGTTTATAAGCAGTGATAACGAAATTTTTCATTGAAATTTCATTTCTTAAGTTCAAATACCTACAACTTTGGAATGAAACAATATTTTTTAAATTCCGTACGTACTTCTCTAGGTATTCTAATGTAAATTGACGAGAATTTTTGTTTTTTATTCTAGGTAAAAAATTGTGGATGCTAAATGTCACGCCGCGGAGCGCCTAAAAAAAGATAACAAAAGAAAATATTAGGCCATTTTGTACATCGCAAAAAAATGTATATTTTTTCTAACAGCTTGATATTCATACTAAATAGATGTGTAATTCAGTTTATGAGTGAATCACTTTTTCCTACTAAAAAAAATTTGTTAAATTCGCACATGATTTTATACCCGTTACTGTGGCCTAAAGCCTTAATAAACAGACGTTCAAAATACATTTCAAATTCTTAATAATATATTTAACCCACTATTTATAGACGAAAATGGCAGTTAAAAAAATGTCCTAAAAAATTGTAGGTCTGCGCTGTTGATGAAGTCTCGTAGATGGATCATCCGAAACAAAAAAAATCAAACGGTTTTAGATTCAGTATGTTAATGGCGATAGCGCATATCATGCGATTTTTGATATATGCAAAAATAACAAACGACGGACATTTTTCGAGAAAAAAAACGTTGCTTTCACCGTTTTTGGCAAAAAAAGTAAATATCAAAATATTAAAAATCCTTGATATGCGCTATAGCTATAGTCGTAAAGAATGTGGTTAAAATTTCCTAAGGATCGGGTCAGTAGTTTCGAAGATTTTATCAACAAGCCGTCGAAAAGTGTTGTTTTGAGAAAAACGCGTTTAAAGTTTGTTTGGATTACATAAATACATTAAAAAAAAGAATTTTCAATGTATTTCGAAAGTGTATTTATTAAGTGTAACAACTTTTGTATCAATATCTATAATATAAACCTATCAAAAAATTCATGAAAATCGCCTTTTTTTAGCGTCTCAGGTGAGAAGACCCCTTAAACATTGTTGGGGCACTTTCGCAGCTACGATCCGCCGAGAGAATTTGAGCAATTAAAAAATAACCATTTTCATTGAATTCAAACCATGGAACCTTCAATCATGTTCGCATTCAAGTGTCACGTGAATAAATAAGAGTCAGGTGAATAAAAATGCAAGAATTTTCGTTGCAATCGACACTTCAACACCATGATTGCGTGAGAGACAGCTGAAGTTTTCGAACAGACATTCCTCAGGGACGAATAATATGCAGGGCAAAAGAAAACCGTCAAGCTCTCCGTCAGTAAATTCTACAAGGCCAAATGCTTTGCTCTTACTCAAAAAAATTCAGTTCAGTTAGGGGTTACGCGACTACGAAAACAAAACAAAAATGGAGGTAACTCAAATGAAAGGGGGAGGTTCAGCATATGGCGCAGGAATTGCTGACTGAAGGTAAACTTATGATTACAACGATAGAACTGCTGATGAAACTTCAAACGCGTTTTTCTCGAAATTACGCTTTTCGAAACGGTGTACATGATTTCTCGACATCTAATGAAGGGATTGACTAGAAATGTGCCCCACTTATTTAGTGTAACAGCAAGGTAGTCTTGAACGACGTTTTTTTTATTAACATTTATTTCATTAGTTATTAACAAATACTATCACTTTTCCTCGAAAAATCGAAAAACATCAATTTTTTTATATGATTGGAACCCGATAACAAAACAGGCTCGGTCAATATTACTGTAGTAAAATATCCATTTCTATTATACAATATTATCTATAACTAGGTCAACATTATTATAGTAAAATATGATCTATATTTAAAAAAAAGAAACGTTTTTTTGTTTCAAATCAACCGGGTGGCCAAAATCAAGTATGCCGTTGAGCCCCTCCCGTTCGAAGGTCCTTCGCGCGATTGTTTATAACATCAATGATTAATATTTTTTAATGAAATTTGGCACACAATTTTGTTAACGTACATACAAATAAATGCTCAAACGATTTTTGAAGCATCTTACTTATTCATTCAAAATTAATTTGTTTAAATAACTCTGATTTTCGGGTCGTCACAGTCGCCTAACCCCTTAATTAATTAATTGTCGCGGTTTGAACATTTGTGAGGTTATGTTGAACTTGTACATGCCCTTAATGGTTGAACTTTCGTGAGAAATCGATACACGAGAACCTCTCGTCATATATCGTGAGTGAAATGAAGCAATTAGGCATCATATTTGACAACGAAATAAAACCGTTGACCCACTTTGCATAAGGCCGACTCGCATTTGCGCAATATTAAGCTATCTCGTTCTTTACCCTATCTCTCTCTCTCTCTCTCTGTCTCTCTCTCTCTCTCTATCTTTTTGCCCTCCTTCTCTTGATATCTCTTTCCTTCTGTACGTACAGAAAGCAGAAAAAACAGACATCACATAACTTCGATGTGTCTGCGATGTCTCGGGGCCATAGAGTCTTCGTAGCCATACACGGACGCTCAAAATATGCTCGAGCAGGAAAATACATTACAGATTTCCCATAAAAGTAGAAATGGCGAGTATGAAAATTTGACGAACGTTGGCAACCTTCGATAGAGTTTTCTCCAGCTGTCGAGGAAGTTTTGCACGAAGTAAAACAGATTGCTCGTATAGTTTCTCGTTTGGGTCCTTATATGGCGAAGCCAACAGAGTAGCCAGAAAACTGGCAAGAGCGAGAGAGAGAAAAAAGGGGGACGCGAAGAAGTGTCCTGCTGTAGCGATAACCGCAAGAACGTGGTCGAGCGTGAACTTGTATTTGTGTGTGCCGGAGTGGAGAGAGCGACAGAGTGGGGGGGGGGGGTGCGGGGAAGAGCGAAAGGGAAACATGCGAGAGTCGGTTCGTGGCGCTCCTTCGAGCAAACGAAGAAAAGCAAGCAGAACCGGCTCGGCGTCATCTCAATGCCGGCTGCATCCTTCAGTTTTCTCCTGTTGCACGGTAATATCCTGTATGAACTCATACGCGAACTTGGTGATGGAAATCACGTTTTTTCGTCAACGCGATTACGTCAGGCTTTTCATTTCCACTTGAGGGCGGTGGTTTCGTGGATGCGCGACTTCCGACTCTGTTTTCAGTTTCGAAATTCGTCTCTGCGGCGTAGGTGCGATCATATGAAGACGCCATTTTGAAATTCGGGAGAGACGGACATCAGCGAGCTCGTAAACGATTAGAGACATTTTATACTCTCGAGCCCGTTTTTTCTACTTTGAAGTTTTATCTCGGGTTGTTGTGTCTTAACCCTAACTTTAAAGATCCGGGGAGCCCAGTAGGAAATTTATGTTTATAAGGGGCTATACCAGTGTGACACTTTCAAAATATCGATTTTTTTTGCCTTCTTCGACAGTTTATACTTTCAAGAATATCCTGTAAAAATTTCAAGGTCGCGTCTCTAATCATTTTATCTTGCAAAAATCTATAGTTAAATCTTTAAACGCGTTTTTCTCGAAATTAGATTTTTTAAATTTGCTGACATTGTAACTCAAAGAGCAATTATGCGATGGACTTGAAATTTGATCTGAGTACGATTGAATATATTTACTCTACAATGACGTAGGATATTTTTGATTGGATGAAAATTAACGATTTGGTATTGAAAAAAACGACCGTTTATAGGCAAGAAAACGACTTTTTTCATAACTACGCCGATTTGTTAGCTGTTGATATTTTTCGAAAATCCTACATCATTGTACAGGAAAAACCTTCCAGTTTAACGACATTTTTTCCTTTTTCGGTTTCAGCTACTCAATCGGCCAGAATCGGCAGTGGAGGAACTTTTTTTGCCGCCCCCGAAGGCAGCGCATAAGTCGCTTGGATCTCAATATTTTTCTATGAAAAAATTATGTAATATGGGTCAAATATAGCCAAATATATTCTTAATTTTCCGAAACATTTAATTGAGTACTTTTCTTCCAAAAAATTCCCGAAAATCACCCAAATTTTCAGCGTTTGTACTGGTTTGTACAAAGGGTAAAAAATTGCCCTTTGATTATATGTTTTATGAAAAATTACCATCTACAGAATAAACCTAGAATAACCTCGTATGCATTTTTTGAGGTTCATTCAAAAAATTATGCATAAACCGTCATTTGACTCAACTGGACCGCTCCTTAAAGAGCACCGAGATATCCCGGCAAAATTTAGAAAGTGCAGAACCGTTAAGGGGCTACCCTTAACGGTTCTGCACTTTCTAAATTTTGCCGGGATATCTCGGTGCTCTTTAAGGAGCGGTCCAGTTGAGTCAAATGACGGTTTATGCATAATTTTTTGAATGAACCTCAAAAAATGCATACGAGGTTATTCTAGGTTTATTCTGTAGATGGTAATTTTTCATAAAACATATAATCAAAGGGCAATTTTTTATTACGTAAATGAGAAAATACTTTTGTGATTGACGAAGTATAACATTACCGATGATTATCGGGGAAAAAACTGCGTCAGCGAATGTTTCATACAACTCGGAATGAAATTTTGAGCCATTTGAACTTATGCCTATTTATGTCAGGAGATTATTCATTACTAACATTAATTAATATCAAGTGTTTCCGAAGTACAGCAACTTCCCGGAAATTGGGGTTGGCAGCAATGCTCTGCACGCGCCAGCCAAGATTCGTAATCTTTCATTAAACCTTGATGGATCAATATTGAATATATATGGTTTACGATGGGCAAGATGGTTTTTTTTTCTAAATGTTTCCAAAGGCTTAATTTGCGTGAATCCATTGTTAGAAATGGTTTATCTTGGTGGTAAATAGCGAAAAAAATCACATCACCCGTAGCGCGACCGTCTTGCCCATCTAACTGCACGTATAATTTGATACATTAAGGGGTCTTCTCACTTTAGACGCTAAAATAAGGCTATTTTCATGAATTTTTTGATAGATTCATATTATAGATAGTGATATAAAAGTTGTTACACTTAATAAACACACTTTCGAAATACATTAAAACAATTTTTTTATCTATTTACGTGACCCAAACAAACTTTGAACATGTTATTTTCGAAACAACGTTTTCCGGCGGCTTTTTGATAAAATCTTCGAAGCTATTGAACCGATCCTTATGAAATTTTAACCACAGATTCATTACAACTATAACTATAGCGCATATCAAAGATTTTTTTTTTTAATTTTCATATTTACTATATTTTTTGCCAAAAACGGTGAAAAAAACGTTTTTTTTTCTCTTGAAAAAATGTCCGCCATTTTGTTATTTTTGCATATATCAAAAATGGTATGGTATGCGCTATAGCCATTAACATACTGAATCTAAATTTTCCTTCGAAAAATCGAGAAAAAAATCGAATTTTATTTTTTTAGCACTGAAACACGATAACAAAAAAGGCCGTTCAAGTCTTAGTCAATATTTTCTATTTCGAGAAAAAAACTCGTTTTTTTTTCGTTTTAGATCAACCTCGTGGTTAAAATCAAGTACACCCTTCGAACCGTTCATTGTCACTATGGGTCGACTTTTTCTCCTTACTATTTTTTTTTTGCATGTTGCGATCTGATTTTGGATATAATAATTTTCGGCACATATTAAGCAATATTTAAGGCATGTTCATAAACTTTGTCATGGTCATCCGACTGGTAAGCTTGTCACACTGGGTCTAAGTGACCCAGTGTGACAAACATGTTTCTCTACGTAAATGTGACAACGGAAGGTTACTTATGAATATTTTTTTTATGAATGAATGTCCAAACGAATTTTTAAATTTACAAAATTAATTTTCTTTTGATAACCCTGTTTTGTGGGTCGTTAGAGTAGTCTAACCCCTGAATACGGTTGTGAACGCAACGGAAGTTAGGTTAGATAAGGGGCCTTCCATAAATTACGTAATTTCAAAATATGGGGGGGGGGGGGTCGTCGAATGACGGTAAGGGGGCATCCATTAATTACGTGAGGTGATTTGGCGATTTTTCGACCCCCCGTCCCCCTGGTGAGATGTGAGATTTAGCTCGACCTCCTCCCCCCTCCCTTAATCTCACGTGAGATTTTTCAAAATGCATACGTTCACAGAAAATAAATTGTAGTAGAAGTAACTGCGGTTGTAGTACCATTTACTCCACCATGTAAAGTAGTAGGGAGACTCTCTCTACGTGATAAAAATTACGTGATTACTAAAATTACTAAAACTACTAAAATTAGGTGATATTTGCCGAAGCCCCCCTTTCCCTCACGTGAGATTGGGTGAGATTTCGCTCGACCCCCTCCTCCCCCTAAACCCCTCACGTTATTAATGGACATTAATGGACTAAAGATAATTGGATTATAACGGTAGGAAGGATAGGATGTTTTCGGGGGGGGGGGGGGTCAAAATCAGCAAAAATCGATGACGTAATATATGGACGGCCCCTAAGCAAAGTGCGGGTAGGGAGTGATAAGAAAGGGATCAATTGCGTATAAAACATACGTTGTAACTAAGGGAATAAATAAATGTTCAAGCTCTGTCAAAAATGTACAACCAACAGCAGCGTACAGGCATTGGATGTTACTATACGCTTCGACCGAAACGTTTGGCTCATACGTGTACCTACAGAACTACCTCAAGTGAGAGAATTTGTCGTGAGTGGTTTCAAAAGTTTAAGAACGGTGAGCTTGCCGTCGAAAACAAAGAATGTAGCAGAAAGCCGAAACGAAGGCGCAGAATTGGAGGTAGATTCGTGCCAAACGAAAGAATTCCCGCAAATGACGCTTTTTCGGCTCAAAACTCGACATTTTTGCACGACAAAAATTATGTGATGCTGATACAAAATCGCTAATATTTCAAGGTTATGGTCTTGCCAGATGTCTAACCTTACGATATGACGTTTTACATCTGACAATTTCAACCATAACCTCCTGGTGAAGCCATCTTTTGTCAAACGGCGGAGACTTACTAGGTGCGCAACTAAGTGCCCGGGTTTCACACATGGATGGCGCTAGCGACACATGGAGTCGGCATACGGGTCTGAAATGGGGTGTCTTTATAGCTTGGACATCTGTTAAAAATACCCAGTCGTAATATAAACGAATATCGCAACACAACGATCTTTTTTCTAACCTCGAAAATGTCAAAGTTTGTGCCACATAAACAGCATTTTCGGGAAGCATTGCTTTTCTGCTTCAACCTAAAGAAAACAGCAGCTGAAGCACGTCGGTTACTTGAGGAGGCCTACGGCGAACATATACCATCAAAAACAACGTGTGAAGATTGGTTCAAGCGGTTCAGAATTGGCGATTTTGAGACTGGGGACAAGGAGCGGTCGGGAAGACCGCAAACATTTGTGGACGCCGATCTGCAAGCGCTATTGGATGAAGCTGACACTCAAACAGAAGATCAACTTGCCGAGGCATTAAATGTCACTTGGCAATGTATTTCGAATCGTTTGCACGCCATGGGAAAAATTCATAAGGAAGGAAAGTGGATGCCGCATGAGTTGACTGAGAGACAAAAGGAAAATCGAGAAGCCGCGTCCGAAATTTTGCTTTTGCGGCAGAACAGAAAGAGTTTCCTGCGTCGAATTGTTACTGGCGATGAAAAATGGATATATTTCGAAAATCTCAAACGCAGAAAATCGTGGCTTTTACTTGGCGAAGCGTCAACATCGACGGCACGGTCAAATCACTTCGGAAAAAAGACAATGCTCTGCCTTTTGCGGGACCAGAAAGGAATCGTGTTCTGTGAGCTGCCGAAACCGGGCGAAACTCTCAATGGGCATCGCTACCGACAACAACTAATTAATTTGAACCACCCATTGCTCGAAAAACGGCCAGAATGGGACACGAGACACGAACGTGTCGTGATATTGCAGCACGACAACGCTCCGTGCCATCGCAGTTCCATCGTCCAGGCCACCATAAAAACACTGAAATGGGATCTGCTAGCGTACCCGCCGTATTCGCCAGACCTGGCCCCTTCAGACTATCACTTGTTCCGGTCGATGGCGCATGGCTTGGGTGGGCTGCACTTGGCTAATTACGATGCAGTACAAAATTGGTTGGACGAATGGTTTCAGTCCAAAGACGCGTATTTTTATTACCGCGGTATTTATGTATCGCCAGAGAGATGGCAAACATGTGTAAATAGCGAGGGACAATACTTCGAATGAACCATTTTTTGTACTTGTCTTGAAATTTTCGACTTTTTATTGGTAAAAAAAATCCGGAAACTTAGTTGCGAACCTAGTATTTGTACTCCCAGTATAAAATCGGCAAAGTTTAGTTGGAAAGGTGACTATACTGGAAAAAATCGAACCATGTTAAAAGTGCGTAGGAGAGAACGGGTGGATCATATTCAAGGCGGTGCTGCATATTAAGAAAATATCAGACTAGGAGAAGGAAGGCAGCGTTATAAGGACTTTGGTAGGATCGCAAGGCTTCTCTAAGGCTGCGCAGTGTGAGGCACGCGTTAGGAGAGTATCACAGACATAGTAAGAACAGGAGAGATATAGAGATTGTGAAGATTGGTGACCAGAGAGAAAAGGGGGTCGAGGTTGCCAATGCTTCAATGTAACCCCGCGTCCCGTAACTTGCGAGGTGAACAAGCACTTTTCTCTCCCAAAGTTTACAACCGTACAACACTCAATGAAAAATACGTGTACACACGATGACGCGTATCTCACACGTAACTTCCAACTATGTTCACGGTATACCGGCCCGTGATGTCGTATGTGTTGTGACTTTTTAATCTTTTTAGAATTTAGAGCGACTAGGAACCATTATAATTTCTGCTCTTTATGAGTCATTTTATTTGACATAAAAAATCAGACTAATTAGCATATTTTAACCTTCGAAAAAACCGCGATAATCAGCTATTTTTGAACCCATTACACTGTGATGATCCCTCAATGGATTAAGGGGTTAGGCTATTGTGAAAATGACGAACGCTCGTTCGCTGCTTGAGGCAACACAAATTGGAGAGGCAGGTCCCACATATGGTGTAGGGATCGTACATTGAAAGTAAACATGATTACAGCGATAGAACTGCTAGTAAAACTTTAAGGAGGTTGGCGACTAGCCAAAATTCAAAATTGTAAATATACGAATATATGTTATTGTCTAGACTATAATGAGTATTAACGAATTTTTTAAATTTTTTCACCTCAAGACACCAGATATAAAAAATAGTTCGATGTTCGTAATTTTACGTGTGTTTTGATGGGCCAGACGTTCAAGAAAAAAATCCATCGCCCATCCTAAACCATATATATTCAACATTGAACCATCAAGATTTGGTAAAAGATTACGAATCTTGGTTGGCAAATAAAGAGGATTGTTGCCAATCTCAGTGTCCGTGACTTTGTCGTAATTAGGCAACACGTAATATTAATTAATGGCTATAATAAATAATCTCGTGACATAAATATAAATAGGCATAACTATAAATGACTCAAAATTTCATTCTGAGTTGTATAAAACATTCGCTGATGCAGTTCTTCCATAATAATCATCGATAATGTTTTACTTTTTCAAGTTGGTAGTAACGCAAAAGCTTTTCTCATTCACGTGAAAATTATAAAAATGCATAATTATATATTTACACTAATTTATACTTATAAAAATACTTCAATTATATATTTTATGAAAAATTAGCACAGAAGAATTTTCTATAAAATAAATCTATAGCTTGCAATAATAAGTATATTTAAGTTTCGCGCGTTCCATCCTCCTCCACGACAACCGAAACCTAGCAAAAATCGGAGCGACGCGTGCTTGAATTTTCGCTAATCATAATCCACTCGATCACTTCTCACCGGGCCCCGTTGGCGATCAGACGCGTTATCATCATTTGGTGATCAAAAAAATTTCATTATCACCATTTTTAATGTTTCATCAACCCTTAACTATATTTTTAGTAATAACCATGTTGAAAAACGTTTGGTGCGCTATAAATAAAAACCTATGCACTATACAGAAAAAAATGTTGAATAAAAGTTGTAGAGAATTTTATTATCTACGAAAACGATTTCTACTGCTTTTGTCGTACGATGCACGGTTCACGAGATATTTGATAAAACGTGTTTTCCATGATGGTCACTGAAGCTCAAGCCCCCTCCCCCTCCGGCCCGGCAACTTGAATTTACATTCAGGAAACCCCTCCGAACATTTTCCAACAAGCAAATCAATTCTGTAGAAGATTGCAGAAAAAAGTACCTGGCTCTTGGACTATATATTAGACCATTATTCGGGGTCTGGATCACCGGAATTCCACCACCATCTCAATGGACATTCTCGTGAAGTTCTCTATTACTACCATGGAGTGATGATGTAGTCCAGTAAAAAAGACGAAAACCCACCACTTTTTAGCGCAGAATTAGAATTCTGGAAATATTTTTTTTTAGACAGAAATTTCAAGCCAGAACTTTTTTTCCCGCAAGAAATATAGAGGAACTTATGCTGATTCGATATATGTCGATTTATTTTTCTAAGTACATAAATATTTTTTATGATTTTCTAAAGATGTACTGTTTTCGCATCAACGCCGAATTTTCTAATCGTTTTTGTGTCGCTATTTTCAAAGATAGGGGGTTGGACGTCACATAACTTTATACGTATTTTATTATTCTAAACAACTTTTGTTTGAAACATTTTTTGATCGAGTTATTAATTATCGAGATACGGCACTTTTTAAGTTTTCAACCCCCATTCCTTAGAGCTGGGGCGAGTTGAGGGGCAACACATTTCATGGGGGTGACTTTCAGTATACAACCATCTAGCTTCAGTAAAAGATTCGAATTCTACGCTAAAAAGTTCTGAGTTTTCGTCTCTTTTGCTGGTCTAACGGTCCAACTCACGATTGAACAAAGCATAACGAGAAGTCAGGACAACACGTATTTTCATCCAGATGAGTACCGTGATACGAATTTTTAGGTGGAATTCGTTGGAGACAGATCCTTAATAAAGATGTAATTCGGTCCCGGTCATAAACTTTCCGTAATGGAATGTCTCAAGTGATTGTTGTATTTATGAACTCGCATTGTAAAAGAAACCAAATTATTATAAAATATTACAACTTCGTATGTATGTTTTTTGAGGTTCATTGAAAAAAAAAATGCAAGCGTCATTTCATTCAACTGGATCGATCCAACATCCTTAAGGATGTTGGAACACCACTGTAGAAGTTTCAAAAACGTTTTTTTTTTTTTTAATTCGCTTAAGAGATACTTTGAACCATCTAGGATAAGGGTTTTGTAGGTCTTTGGTCGCAGTGACCCGTGTGCGAGACGTCGACCATTTTTGTCGGAACGCAATTTTTCAAAACGACACACAGTATAACTTTAACAATTTTCATTATTTTCAGTCCAAATTTTGAGCACATTGTTAAAATAACATTCCGAAGAGAAATACGTACGAGATTTTCCATGAGTTAATTATAACATTAGTTATTAACAAATGGTTGTCCCTTTTTTCTGTCGAACATTGAGTTTTTACTTTATATGCTTGCCAATTACACGAAAATTCATATTTTCAAAATCCCCTACGTATTTCTCTAGCTATACTCATGTAAAGTAATCGAAATTTTGTAATTTTTTTCCAAATCCAAATTTGCGTCCGTTATTCTGCGTGTTGCAGCGCGTCTCAAATTGACCATGCCTCGCGGGAATGGCTCCAGCGTCACCATTTTATATAATTTTTTAATATCACATTTTTTTGTTCACCCGAAGATATGACTAATAATATCCTTGAATATTATTATCCTCTTACTTGTCCTTCCACCGAAAAAAATTGCGAAAAATCACTTAGTTTTAGACGTTTACAGTGGTTTAAATCCTTAAACTCGTTTCTCTCGAAACATGTTTTTCAAAACAGTGTACACGATTTCTCAACATCTTACGACACGGATTGACTTGAAATTTGGTATACTTATTCAGTGTAATAGTAGTTTAGTTTGGACCGACGTTTTTCTTCTTAACATCTTTTTTTATTACTTATTAGCAATAAGTAATGTCGTTTTTCATCGAATAATCGAAAAAAGGGATTTTTTTGATGATTGATACACGATAACGAAAAAAGCTCCGTAAAGTTTTAGCAAATAATCTTGTGTAAGAAAAAAAACGCGTTTTTTCAGATCAACCGGGTTGCCAAAATCAAGCCCCGATGGGGGGGGGCTCCTTACATTCAAAGTTCCTTCACGGGATTGTTTATAAGTTCTTCAATTATTAACATTTTTCAATGAAATTTGGTACACAAGGATAAGGGTCTGCTCACTTTGGACGCTAAAAAAGGCTATTTTCATCAATTTTTTTGATAGGTACACTACCGGCGAAAAGTTTCTGGACAAAAGTTTAAAAGAGTGCCGGAACGGTTTTTTATGCCATTTCGCCGGTAGTTGACCTAGATCAATTTTAATAAACAGCATTTTAAAGAGGAGGAATTTACTTTCATTTAGGCTTTGTGCAAATAATTTTACGATTTTTTTTACAATTAGCACCCGGTGTTGAAAACGACCATTTTTCATCGTCTTTTTTTTCATTTTTTCCATCTATTTCCGGTCAAAGCTCAATTGATCTGAATACCATAACAATAATATAATTAAATTATTGACTTACATATTAAACTTTGGTCTCGTCAAAGAGACCTCTTCTGGCCGAATTTAATTATTTTACTGTCATGGTATTCAGATCAATCGAGCTTTGCCCGAAAATAGATGAAAAAAAAATCTGAAAAAATTCTCGTGAACTCACAAGAAGCAATGTAAATGTTTTGCTGTCTTGAGGTTTTGTTGTAAATCTCGTCGTTTTCGTACTCCGAAGCCATTTTCAAATTATCTATTTTTTCACAAAAAACGAATTACTGTTGGAGAAAAAATCGTAGAATTTTTTTTCAAAAACGACATTGACGCTTGAGCTTTATGATTTTGGTCGAAAAAATGCGTAACATTTTTTTTACTGCAAACGGGGTCCACTCAAAAAGGAACAAAAAGACGACGAAAAATGGTCGTTTTCAAAACCGGGTGCTAATTGTAAAAAAGATCGTAAATTTTTTTGAAAAAAGCCAAAATGAAGGTACATTCCTTCTCTTTAAAATTGCCTAGGTCAACTACCGGCGAAATGGCATAGAAAACCGTCCTTTTAAATTTTTGTCCGGAAACTTTTCGCCGGTAGTGTATATATTGTAGATATTGATATAAAAATTGTTAGACTTAATAAATACACTTTCGAAATACATTTTAAAAAAATATGTATTTATGTAACCTAAACAAACTTTAAACGTGTTTTTCCCGAAACAACGTTTTTTGACGGCTTGTTGATAAAATCTTTGAAACTACTAAACCGATCCTTATGAAATTTTAGCCACATTCCTTACAACTATAGCTATAGCGCATATCAAGGATTTTTTTAAATTTTGATATTTACAAATTATTCTTGTAAAAAACGGCGAAAAAACACGTTTTTTTCGTTTCTTCGAAAAATGTCCGCCATTTTGTTATTTTTGCATATATCAAAAATCGTATGATATGCGCTATAGCCATTAACATACTGAATCTAAAACCGTTTGATTTTTGTGTTTCGGATGATCCATCTCCGAGATTTCATCAACAGCGCAGACCTACATTTTTTTGAACTACCATCTTCGTCTATTAATAGTGACCTAAATAAATACATTTTCTTTTTTTAAATGTATTTCGAAAGTGTATCAATTAAGTGTAACAACTTTTATATGAATATCTATAATATAAACCTATCAAAAAAATTCATGAAAATAGCCTCCTTTAGCGTCTAAAGTGAGGAGACCCCTTAATGTACATGAAAATAAATGCCTAAACGATTTTTCTTTCGTCCTACTTATTCCTTCAAAATTAAATTTTATAAAAAAACCCTGATTTCCGGGTCGTCACGCTTTCCCAACCCCTTAAAATGTAAGCTGTCTCGATATATTTCTACACACAAAATGCTATGCGAAATTGATATCCGGCATAGTGTGGATAAGGAATGTGTGACATCGCATTATTAAAACAGATGTGAAAAAAAAATGTGGAATATAGCAACTCGTAAATTGTTTCGTCATTTTTTAAAATTGCCATGGGACCTGTTCTACCCTAAATCAGGCGGTTTAAATTCCATTACAGCCTGTTGCCGATCTACACCCAATTATTAACGAGCAGCCGTAAACATAATGCCGCAGAGAACGCTCTCTCGTTAGTTATCTCATTGTGCGACCCGAATATACAATATATATATATATGATAGAAGGAATGAGTTATGTGCGTGAGTCACGATGGTATCACGGAGGAACAGCAGCGCCCACCGGGGACGCGTTCGAAGGTTCTCCCGTATTCGGCAGAATTCGCACTCTCCGCTCGCATCTTGTTTTTTTTTCCGTCCAGCTTTGCGATTTACCATCTGCGGTTTATTACACGCATGCTCGTGGCGCGTGTATTCTGGAATTCCAAACCACTTCCCATACGTCGCCCAACATGGCTTGCTCTATTCCACGATCTTCCCTCGCGAGTCACCCGCGACCCTAACTTCGGATCTTACGTTAGATTGGGTCCTCGTTCGCTGTGTTATCCTTGGTCTCTATCGACGCGAACTTTCAGTTTGTTTTTTCAAGTCGATTGGGAACGCGTTTTTTTTTGTTGTAAAAATTCCGATACTTGCACATGGGTAGGGGGGATTACAGTCGTTATCGCTCGGATTGGAGGTGGAACTTGCCTAGTATGGAAGCAAACTTGGGGGACTTGATCTTTATCTATGCTGGATATCAGCATTTCGATAACTGCGATAAAACCCGTTCAACGCGTTCGGGCTTGTCCAAAAAAGGGGAAAAACAAATATTTGTAGTTTTGATCGAGAGCTGATTTGGTGTTTTTTTTGCTTTTTCCGAGACAAGTAGAAATCGGGTAGAAAAAATGTATGCCCAATTTGAGCTCTAAGGTAATCCTATCGCCAGGCATCAATCCATAGGATTTTCGTAATTTTTGTTTGAGCCTCACTAAATATATTAATAATCGTTTCTGTAAAATTTCAGGGTCGGTTATTAACCTAATTACAGAGAAAAAAAATATAATAATTGCGTGTTATTGCGAAGGAATTCCGAGACAACATACAAAAACGCAATTTCCGGTCGCTACAAAAGTGTATATAATAGTGGGAATCCGTCAGATTCTTAAAAATGATCAGATTTACATACTTGACACTTGTAGTAATCCAATGTTCTCAGGAAAAATTACGCTTATTGGTTTAATTTTTGTCATATCAAGTTTAATTTGAACTTGCGGTATTGGATTTATTACCACTTGCTGCGATAAAGAGACGTGACAGCAAGGCAACAGCCGACTGTAGTCCTAACCTCATCTGACTCCTTCGAATTTCCACAGATATTTCATTTTTAACCGACATATTTTGCCGACACAAATTTTCCACGCTTTTTACCAGTCGTGGCCCGAATACAATGCTTTATATTTCCCAAACCTGACATTGTTTTGACAGATCGACGTTGAAAAGCATCAAGGTGGAACTCGCCTGGTTGAGTAAAAAAAGACGGAGATAGAACCAATTTTGCCAAATATCGAACCTAGAAATACTGCGCGAATCGTTGGAATAACTATTTTTTATTTTTTCTAATTAAATGTGAACAGTCGTTAAGCAGTTTACACATGGAAAATTTTAGTTATTACAAATTATTTTTTTTTGCATATGTTAAAAATATAAATTGTACAAGTTATGTTCAGTGGTATGACTGATGTAAAGCGATAACCCAACTTCAAATGGTAGCTGGTTTTTTTCTCCCGTTTGATTCACGCGGAAAATTTGCTCTCCACATTCAAACTCGAATAACTCAACAGTCTCAAATCGTATTTAGAACGATAAATAAATTCTAAAACATCAAATAATTTTTAAAAATGATTTCTCGTGATAGATAATATTTTTCAAATTAAATAAATGTTTCAAATGATTGAATATGAATAATATGCTCCGAATAAATTTTATAAAATGATTTATAATGTTAAATAATATTTTTCAAATCTGACTGAACACTGTTAGGTATCTGCATAAACTTGAAACCCCAACGGTACGATTTATTCCCTATTGCATAGTTTTATGGCCTAGGATCCTCACTTTAATTGGCAACAAAGGTTTATGAAAATTTCGAAAATTGACCTAGTTATACAGACTTTTGTGAAGATTCAGCCAACTGCGATACAGTGAACAGCCCCGCTGCGGTTTAGCCTTTTGCTTTTTCATTTTTTCAAAACTACGTTTTCAATAATGGTGTAAAAAAAGATTCTTTTTATCGCGATATCATAACTTTTACACAACCTTTAGTGTATTGAAAAACGGTTTTTTTTTTTAATTTTCGACACGAATCCATACGTTTTCCGAATGGCTGAAATTAGACTGAACGAAATTCTACCCGTCGCTAATTGTGTTAAAAATATATTTAGGAAAAATTACGCAGAAGGTGAGCAGAAATCACGATTACTGGATACATAACTAAAAATTATTAAAGTGTATCCGAAAACGAATCGGTTATAAGATATATCAAGGTCGAGCCGGTAGGGGGGGTTCTCTATTCGGAATATTTACCGATCAATCATATTGAAATTTTGAACGGGCTTCCTAGGCGACGCAGAAAATTGCATTTTCGAAAAATATTATTATTCGATAGTATCACCTTTCACCTATGCCTGAAAATTTCATTGAAATATTCCCAAAATTGAATGAGCTACAGCTTCTAACAGTAGGCCGGGTGAGTCGTAGCAGCACCATACTTCAACTTTGAACGCGTTTTTCTCAACACTGGTTTCAAAGTCGTTGGACATGATACCTCGAGAACCACTTGATGGATTATTTCCAAATTTACAGGAGATGCGATAAGGAACATTTAAGGGTCGTTGACGATCTCACTTTAAAAAAAATTGATTTTCGTTTTTCAATAGTTACGTAAAAATGACACCTTTTTTCCTAGATTTTGTATGATCGATTTGTAATTCGTCGCCACATTATTCAAAAAAAATTATTTAAAAAATCGACGATCGTTGACGTCTCGTATTTATTGTTAACTTGAATAACCCGTTTCGTTTTTAGATTTAAAATGGACCGTTTAAGCTGGAGAGTGTCCACCGCCAAACGTCGCGAAAAATATTTCATCAACTGCCGTGTTTTTGTTGTTTTTATGTACTTTTGGTGATTTTTCTAGGCTCTCAATATATGTACCTTTGTGTTTAAAAAAAGCGTTTCTTTTCAACCGTTTCCCAGAAAAAAATCGGCATTTGGCCATTTGTTTCGGGCCTCTAGATAGATGTAGCCCCTTAAATGACCCTTTCGGAGCTATGAAGGTCACCTTCGAGAATGTGTAACCAGATCCACAGACCATTCCGGAGCTCAAGGAAGCAATTGGATGCACCATTAAGGCCGGAGCCTGAATTAGAAAGCCCGAAAAAACGTTTTTTTATTGCTTAAATCGATAGATAAACTATCGAAGAATATATCTACAAAGTTACAGAGGCCAATTGTAAATATTTTCGAAGATACAAGGCCAAAAGCAGAGAAGAGATTGATATTTGATATTGATATATCCGCCTATTGAAAACTTTTAAGCGCGTTTTCTCCAGTCATTTAAAATCATTTTTATAGCACGTTAAAGTGTTTTTTTTAAACACATTTATTTTCAAACCTGAGAAAAGTTATAATTTCACGATTTTCCCCTTTTGGTTTATTCACCCAGAAGAAAAATATGTGACAATTGGAAAATTTATTGGTTTTTTTGTTCCAGTCAAGAATTACGAGCTGCATCTTTCACGTCGATTGGGGACTGCAGTGGGAAGACGCACATGGAATACGCTGATAAATCTGCAGTCATTTATTGTTTCACGTTGAAATATTTGTTTTACACATTTAAAATATACATGAAAAGATACCTCAATGTTTACGGGGCTCACTTGTTTTTTCCCTTCGAAAAAAATTCCCGAAAAAAGGCTTTTTGCACCTTCCAATTCAGGCTCCCGCCTTAATGAAATAAGTCCGCAATTATGACAGAATGTTAATGAACATTACGTCGACAGTGTGAACGTTTGCAAGCAGGAACGAGGCGGCCGTTTATCAGATATTGTATTCAACACATAACCTCCATGGTTGCACTTAAAAAACAAATATATTCGTTCTTTTCAAATAAATAATACGTTTTATTAATAAATTAAAACGTCACGTCATTTTGAAACACCCTATAGATCTCTCAACGAGCAGAATAAAAAATTCTAGACGGACTTCCATAGCTAAGAACTCTCACAAGAAATTTCAGCGATAAAAAAATTATAATTTTCATTGCGTTGAAACTTCAATCCCATTGGATCAGGCTTTGCTGCCATTCGGCTAGCACTCTCCGTATACCGGACATTATCATTATTGTTATAGCGGAAAAAAAGTTTGTGGAGAGCTCGTGATTTCCTCTTCTGGATTGGAGGATAAGGCTATTTTTAGAACGTGAACAAACGTTGCCTTCTTCAACGTCGATTCCTCGGCATCACGGCCCCTTTCGAAACTCGTGCCCTACAAACACCGACTCGAATCATTTTTTTTCTCCTTCGTTCCTTGTTATTCGAGCAGCCGCATGTGCGCTATGATCGCTGATCCCTGGCGGGGAAGAGAGAAACTTGTGCAGACGTTTGAGCAACCTCAACGCGAGAGAGGAAGCGGAAAAAAGTGTCTCGTCTAGCAGTAAATTCCATGTAGGTCCGATAAGAGCCCGCACTTGCGGTTCCTATCTTTACGTGTACCCTGTGCTCGGCTCGAAGTGCCGAGTGTGCGCGTGTGGTTTCGAGTCTCCGGCCGCACTTATTGTGGCTCAGACATTTTTTTTCTTCGCCCCGTACCTATGCAAACCAGAGGAGACCGTTTTGAACTTCGCGAGAGACTTTGTGTGCGTATGTGTTCAACGCCGAAGCCTGAATTGGAAGGTACGAAAAATGGTTTTTTTCATTGCTTCAATCGATAGATAAACTATCCAAGAATATATTTACAAAGTTACAGAGGCCAATTGTAAATATTTTCGAAGATACAAGGCCAAAAGCAGAAAAGCGATTGATATTTGATATTGATATTTCCTCCTATTGAGAACTTTGAAGCGCGTTTTCACCAGTATTCATTTTCACAATTTTACCAAATGGCGGGCGTGATAGCAAAACAACTAAACGACCTATTGAATGAAACCAAAGTTTATTTTCTACAGTATGAAAATCTCTTCTAAGTGAATTTAAAAAGTCGTTGAAAAAGTATTTTTAAATAATTTTTATAGCACGTTAAAGTGTTCCTTCTAACACATTTCTTTTTCAAACCCGAGATAAGTTATAATTTCACGTTTTTTTTTCAGCTTTTTCCTAATTCACCCAGAAGAAAAACATATGACAATTGAAAATTTTATTGGTTTTTTTGTTTCAGTCAAGAATTACGAGCTGCATCTTTCCCGCCGATTGGGGACTGCAGTGGCAAGACGCACATGGAATAGACCGATAAATCTGCAATCATTTATTGTTTCACGTTGAACTTTTTTTTATACATTTCCAATATACATGAAAAGACACCTCAATGTTTACTGGGTTCACTTGTTTTTCCCTTCCAAAAAAAATTCCGAAATAACGCTTTTTCGGACCTTCTAATTGAAGCTCCCGCCTTAAGGAAGGACACCACTGTGACGGCACATTTTCGACCGTTTTCTTCGGATTTCCTTTTTAAACGGAATGAAATACACGGTCGAAAGAACTTTTAGGCCTTGTTAGGCTTTATACAGGGTGGACCATTTAACGTGACCATTGATGCGCGAAACTCAAAGATCTGTAAATGATATTTGGTTAAGAAATGTTGATACTTTAGGGTACAGGAAAAATCAGCTGTTGCCGTCAACCATTTATAGCACCTAGAGCCATCTTTTGAAAACGGACCGAACTAAGTTGTACATCTAATACATTGTCATATCTCAACAGTAATTAATTTGGCAATTTTCAGCAAATGAGCTAAACTGTTTGCTTCGCTTTGAGAATGATTAGAACAGAGCCTATATGCCCATTTGCTGGAACGTGGTCAGAATACAGCAATTATGATCTATTATTACGAATTCATTAAAGAGTTTTGCATAAAATCAAAGATTGATTCCATCTCAAGTAATAGAAGTAATACTTACCCGCAAAACTTATAAAAACTATTATTTTCGCCTTTGGAACACCTACTGTGCTATATCCGTATCGTAACCGAGTTGCGCGATGTGCAAGTACCACAAACTAAAAAATTCCGTGTGTCGTGAAAATTCGATATTTATCGGAGAAATCGATTTAAAGACATCTGTGATCGCTTTTTGCTAAATTCTAGTGATGCGAGTTTTTATCGACAATTCGTATTCTTGACTTATTTTATATATGAATGAGCTTCCGTCCATTCAGGGGTTACCCCCACTTGCGATTTTGAAAAAATCCATTTTTTTTAAGTATAAGTATCTGAGAATATTTCCTGAAAATTTCAAGTCGATCCGAACAAAATTGATTGAGATATGAGCGTTGAAAGAGAAGAATCCGCTGTTGAAACGACCGGAAATTGAAACTTTAAACGCGTTTTTCTCAAAATGGCATTTCTGAAATCAGTGACCAAGATTACTCGAACACTAATGAACCGATCTTCTTGAAATTTTGCAGGCTTATTTAATACATAAAAATGTAGTCTTTAATCGTTCGATTTTTTTTTCGAAAAAAATACCTGTTTTATAGCCAAAAAACGGCCGTTTTTTTTTTCGTTAAAATCGAATCATTGACTTTGACTGTCCGCCATTTTGTGAAAAATGAATATTTTTTAAAATCCTTCGATTAAAGACTAGTTTATACTTATATTTGACTAAATCCATCCGCATTTTTTTTTCAGATGATCCACTTCGCCGCAATTTTGGTCACCGCAAACCGTGTATATAAAAACATTATTTCATTGACAGCCATTTGCCACTAAACAATGTAATATTTTTCAATAAAAAAATTACTGAAAGTTCTTCAAGATGTGTTCTTTAAGATGGTATATTGATCGATTAAAAAAGTTTTGTAGTTTTCTTTTAAAAATTCATAAAAAAAGGCCTTTTTTGCGCTACAAGTGGGGGTAACGCCTTCACTGGTCTCCGTCCATTCACGGTAGGTTTGCCCTATACTTCTGACGAGGGATTCGTTGCAAATAGCATCTGAAGAAAAATAATCAAACGCGTTCTGAAAGTGCACCCTTCAGTGATATCAGCTCCGGACAGTATTTACCTATTTAGAACATTACATCACTGCGTATTCAGGTCCAATATTTCATTCCGAAAACAAGTTCCGAAATTCTTTGGTAGAGAATGTCCGTCGCAAAAATCATTGGATGACCTTAAACTTTAGCGTAGTAATTCGAGCGATGACGTGCGAAAAACTATGAATGTTGCTTGCCAAACCGAAACTCCCAATTTTTTTAAAGGCGATACATCTGGGTAGGAAAAATGTTCGACCGCTTCTTTTTATTGGCTTGAGTTATGCATAAATGTCACGAGAATTGAATACAAAAAGATGCAATACGAAAAAATGTTAATTTTTTTTATTTTTAGAGCTCATTTTTCGAAGCGCTTCCGAGCGCTCTTCTGAAAAAGCTCTTCTGTTCTCTGAATATCTACAAAATAAAATCTTCAAATAAAATTATATTCTATTGAAATGATTCTATATACAATCCGTAGATGTATTGGATAAAATAATTAAGTGGTTGCTACAAACATTTTTTACTTCGTACAAAAATATAATCAATAGAAATAATGAATTCCTTACTACGTCGAAACGAATATGCCATGGGACGTAAGTTTTTCAATTTGTTTTAAATCTTAAATAAAAAGTGAGCATTAGAATGATCATCCACGATAATAGTGGAGAGAATATCAGATATCCCATGGAGTATCCATGGAGAGAATATCAGATATTTAACTGATTGGAACAGGTACTACACTTTGATCCTAGCCACAAGCCCAGAAGCAATACTCTTTAGAGTTTCTCCAGCGTTTAAGATTTTCGGTTCACGCTACGCTTACGAGAAACGAGCGCGCGTGCGGCCTCTAGCAGTTACTCCGAGAACTACAAGTTTCCTCACACCTATAATTTCGGTGCCGCCCGGGCATGATTTGCTTGAATTTTTTAAACCAAATGCGCAAGAAACAATTTTTACTTTCGCATAATTTTTTATCCAATTCAGACTTTTGCTTAATATTTTTCAATCAAAATAAAATATGAATATTTGAACGAATAATGTACTTAAAATCAATATAGAATATGGTGAAAACAATAAAATAACATATTTACTCAATACAAATTTTATTTGAATCAATCGAGCGAAATTCAATTTTTCTTGCGTACTCCAATAAACAATATTCATGTTAGGAGCGGTCCATAAATTACGTAATTTTAAAATAGGGGGGGGGGTCTGATCGTTGGATGACGGTAACGATAATTGGATTATGACGATAGGAAGGATAGGATGATTTGGGGGGGGGGGTTAACAATCAGCCAAAATCGATGACGTGATATATGGACGGCCCCTTATAAATTGAAACGCTTTTTTCGATCGTTGCAGAAATTGCATTCAAAATTATATAATTTGTTCGCAATAATTTTGTAGATAGTTTCAATAATATATTAGTCTCGGCTAACAATATATCTTTTGAATGAAAAAGAACTTTAAATTTTATCATGTTATTGAAGTGAATAGCGTTTTGTTTGGACTAATAAATCCGATTATTTACACCAACAATTTTACAATTGAATCAACGAAATTTCATTCAATAACACCAATGATATTGGATCAATGATTTTTTTTCTCAGCGACATATTTACTAGCTGACATTTATTTACTTTACGTCACCGATAATTTGATTATTCGGGGTTGGCAGCCGTTACAGGTGCCCGTGTTTAAGCCTATGCGTTCCCCTCTTGCCTCGTGCCCCGCAAAGACCCTGAACAGCCTCCTTAAGATAGCAAAGCCAAACCATCTTACACCAAAGTTTCAGAAGTATTGGCCTTCGGCTCACTAGTTCATGGTCCAGCCGGTGCTCATGCTAAGCGGTCACCGCTCCGAGTATCGGCCATACTCAAGGCTCCTCAACTCGAAGTACCGCCGGAGCGGAACCTCGACCGCCCATCCACCAATGTCGGTCTCATGTAAATTATAATTCAATGCAAATGGAATTCCCATCGCGGAAATGTTTCGCAACTTGTGACGCTTATCGTCGCATCGCTATGCTGTGCGTAAAGTGCAACGTTCATTAATTTTCTTTGCATTCTTCGTAGCCACTCGAGTCGAGGAGCTTCCTATATAAAGAAAGAAAAATATACACAACAAGACATCAAGTCAATAGAGATTATAGACACACGGCACGTAAAGCTTTCTCCTTCTCGAGAGCAGATAAGCGAGAGGCTCTTTTTGGTACAGTTATAGCGCATTGTCTAGGTTATATCGCGTGCGAACGTGGCTCCCTCTCGCGACCTCGCCTCGCGCTAAGCAAAATGTAACAACGGTATCGCGGATTAGTTCTTCGCTGGAGGCTTTATACGTACCATCCGTTATTACGTACGTAAGGAGAAAACGTGACAAAGCCCGAAAGGCAAAGGGAAAACAAATCGTAGCGCGAATCGTAACGTTCCATCGAGGAGGCGTCAATTTGTCGACACAAACTTAAGGCGAGATATACATTCACAACGATCAAAAAATCGATTTCTTTTTTTTTCTTTAAACGATAGAACTATACATGTAGAATATTTTCCTAAAGTTTCAAAGCGAAATTCGAAAAACATCCATCCTTAGCTCGTTAACGCTGTGCCTCACCGCTCGGATTCGGAGCGGGCGTGAATTAAAATCGCGTTTTTCCCAAAACTGTATTATCGAAATTGGCGTGCAGGATTACTCAAAAACTACTAAGCCGATTGAGCTCAAACTTGGTAGAAATATTGATAATATTGGTACCTTCTACTTGACGAGAATTGTTTTTGAAATATTGAAAAAAAAACTACTTTTTTCATCCACATTTTACAGAAATGTTGCGTGAACTGTTGATTTGTGTCTTGCAAATGCATGCCATTTTCTTAAATTTGCATTTTCTTCATTTTAATTACCGTCACATAGAAACTATACATGTTCTAAGTTAGAAAATGTTTCAACTTTTTTGCAAATCAAAGTCTACGGGAAGCTGAGCGCACGCCGATTCGCAACTCCCGCGGCGACCTTGCTGTAACACTTGGCCACAGCTCCGTCGTTTTGATGATGAATTCATTAAAAAAAAAAATGGTTTTGTATACTGAAATATCCTATTATAGTATACCTAAAGTTTGATAATTGTAGAATTATTTCTTAGTTCAAAAAATCCCTCAATATTGCTTATTTTTTTCTTGTCGAGAAAAACGAGAAAAATCGTGTTTCTTTCTTTTTTTCTTGTCGAGAAAAACGAGAAAAAAATTAAGCAATTTTAAGGGATTTTTTAAACCAAGAAACAATTTTTCTACATTTATCAAACTATGGTATACTCGAATAGTATATTCGTGTATACAAAACAATTTTTTCGAATTCATTTATCATTCAAATGACGGAGCTGTGGCAGAGTGTTAAGGGGTCTTCTCACTTTAGACGCTAAAGAAAGGCTGTTTTCATTTTTTTTTTTCTAGGTTTATATTATAGACATTGATATAAAATGTGTTACACTTAATAAATACGCTGTCAACATACATTTGGAAAAAATGTATGTATTGATGTAACCCAAACAAATTTTTAACGCGTTTTTCGCGAAATAACGTTTTGCGATGGCTTGTTGATAAAATCTTCGAAGCTACTTCGATCCTTATGAAATTTTAACCACATATTTTTTACAACTATGATTGACCAGAATTTTTGTTTTTGTTCTAGGTAAAAAATTGTGGATACTAAATGTCACGCCGCGGAGCGCCTCACAAAAAATTAACAAAAGTAAATATTATCAGTCGGCAATTTTGTACGTCGAAAGAAAAAAAATTCTAACAGCTTGATATTCATACTAAATAGATGTGTGAATAATTTTATGAGTGAATCACTCTTTCATACGATTTTTTTTTTAATTCGCACACGATTTTATGTCCGTTACTGTGGCCTAACCCCTTAATATCGGCTAAGTGAATGTTACCACGGTGCTGAAAAAATAGGTACGGTTCGTTTAAATATCGGACTAACCCTTGGTACCGTGAAAATAAGGATTCACCGTACTGTTATAAAATTATTAATGTTTTTGCTAGCGAATTTGTGCGAAAATCAAGCTCACAAAATATTAGACTGTGCAATCATGCAACGTCGTAGACGGCACAAATACATTTCTAGACATTTCTAGGCAAAGACAAAATAACGCGGATTTTTTTATATACCAGGTGTGTAAGTATGAAACCGGAATTTTTGTACAGAAAAAACACGTTTATTGTAATGATATGATACAAAGTATCATATCATTACCGTAGGTACATCCGCCAGTTGTTGTTGTGTTTGAGCGTCGTCTTCGTCCAACAAGGCTTGCAGGTCAGCGTCTTCAAACTTTTTCGGTGGTCTTCCACGTTCTTCGTTCCTCATATCAAAATCGCCACTTTTGAACCGTTTGAACCACTCGAAACACTGTGTTTTACCGAGAGCATGCTCACCAAACGCCTCCACAAGCATTCGATGCGATTCGGCTGCGGTTTTCTTCAGATGAAAACAGAAAAGTAGTGCTGTCGGCAAATCGTAATTTGATGGCACAAAACTCGACATGTTTATCTCTAATAAACTAATGTTACTGAATGAAACTCGTGTTATTGTGAGTTGGAAATCTTTGTCGGATATCAATACAATAACAAGACACCGCTGACGTGATGTGTCGGTAACTGCATCGACATCTAGCGCCACCTATGGGCAAATTCCGGTTTCATACTTACACACCTGGTACATACATTTTTGTTTTGGAATATCGGCACATTATTGAAGTTTTTGCTTTCTTTGTGATTAAAGACAGTACACATTTTTTCTTTCCAGCGGAATTTTATTTACTCGGGCCGATATTCATTTTTGACAGCTCCTTATGCCGCATATTGAGGTTACGAACGGGGCGCATATGTCTCTAACTTCGCAACACTTCTGCCAACCTGGGCATTAAAATATACCACGATTTACGACGTTGCCAATTCGTTTCGCGTTAATTGAGCAAGAAAAAGTTATAGAAAATAATTATACAAAGTAATGAAAACATTTAATGTAATCACCGAATGTCCAAAAATGCATATTTTTACAAATAGATGTAGAAAAGTGGTTCGAAAACGCACGTTTAATATGACGATTATTTGAAAGCTAACAGTTGGTAACGGTCAATCGGCTCCGTGCATAAGCATAGGGCGCTCCCCTCGTACTTCACCCCCGACGGCTAAACCCCATACAACCTTAAAAAATGTGTAAAGATACTTAAAGATACGCAGAAAGAACGCCACTGAGCGGAATTTTTCATTCTATCAACCGGGTATCCATAGTAAATTCACCTCTCTTTCGGGGTCTCTTTCGGGGACGAGTCTCCTCCGAGTTCTACTAGAATCCCTCGCAACTCGTATGTTCGACAGGACCCGCTATCTGAATTTTTATCATCCGCGTACCGAAAAAACACCATCATTATATTATAAACTTCTCCAAAGCAAACAATTCAAAGAACATCGGAGGGTACTCTCACCCGAGAACGTTAGAGTCGTTAGGTACAGTTGTACGCATCCGCGTGTGTATATGTGTAAACACAGTTACGTTATCGATTCTCTCGAGTAGGCTATGAAGCGCCCGTACACAGGAGACAGCCAATTAACATCTTTGTCAACATAGCGGGACACAAAAGCAAACTCGATAAAAACGTTCGTTCGTACAGCTTCTTTTGACTTTTGGTCAAACCTGTAGAACGGAACGGAATATACCTACGACGGTTGAAGAGCGCTTGGTCAACGGTTTTTACGAGCCAGGGACTTCCCCTTCCCATGTTTTTTTTTTGGAGAACCTGCTCTTCACGGCAGTCCCAGACGAACTATCGTTTTTTTTTCCTTCTTCGTCTTTTTAAGGAGGTTAGGCTGTTGTGAAAATGACGAACACTCGTTCGTCGCTTGAGGCAAGTTAAATTGAAGTTCCTCTTCCCGGAATCGCAGATTGTAGTCAACCTTATGATTATACCGATTGTACTGATAGTAAAACTTTAAGGGATAACACCACTCTAGGATTTTGGAAAAATCGTTCTTTTTTTCTGGCTTAAAAAACAATTGATCCTGTAGCGAACGTTTTTTTCAACATGTTCAATTATCGATTTTACCGCAGCGCCTCGGACTTCTTTCAGGCGCCTCGAACAACTTCGAACGCATTTTTCTCGAAACCACTGTTTTTCAAACTGGGAGGACGGACTACTCGAACACCTTTGCATGGACCGATTTGAAATTTCGATAGTAGCTTCACAATTACATTCTCCATGGGAGTACGTAGCCGGTTTTTGATTAAGGCCTTAGGCCACAGTAACGGATATAAAATCATGTGTGAGTTTAACAATTTTTTTTCGTATGAAAAAGTGATTCACTCATAAAATTAATCACACATCTATTTAGTATGAATATCAAGCTGTTAGAAAATATATATATTTTTTTTCGATGTACAAAATGGCCGACTACGAATATTTTCTTTTGTTATCTTTCTTTAGGCGCTTTGCGGCGTGACATTTAACATCCACAATTTTTTACCTAGAACAAAAAACAAAAATTGTCGTCAATCTACATTAGAATACCTAGAGAAGTACGTACGGAATTTAAAAAATATTGTTTTATTCAAAAGTTGTAGGTATTTGAACTTAAAAAATGATTTTTAAGTGAAAAATTCCGTTATAACTGCTCATAAAATGAAAAGTTTTCGACTAATCAGACATTGCGTACGCACTTCTCTGCGAAATGCAATTAGGAACATAAATTTTAAATTTGACGTAAATCGACTGAAAATTGTTGAAGTTATTTGTCACGTCAATTGAAAAAAAAAGCTGTTTCGAGAAGTTTCGAGTAGTCGGACATTTTGTACATCGAAAAAAAAAAATATGTATTTTCTGACAGCTTGATATTCATACTAAATAGATGGGTAATTAATTTTCTGAGTGAATCACTTTTTCATACGAAAAAAAAATTATAAATTTGCACATGTTTTTTTACCCGTTACTGTGGCCTAAGACCTTACATGTAAACCTTTTTTTTTTATAAACAATTTACTGCTTATTTTTCGGGCAAAAAATCGATTTATTTCTTTCACAGTGCGGCACTTTTTCAAAAGTTGATTAAAAAATCCCTACGTAGTCCGATAGCTAATAATTTATAGATTATATTTTTTTTTGGTTTTTGTTCCAGGTCATATACTTTACGAGAAAATAGTCCTCCCGTGGAGCTATTTGTAAAAAACACGTTTTTTTTCAAGATCGGCTCCGTCGCCGCCATTTTGTATGGAAATTATAATAACATTTTTTTAACTCTAAAGTGTGTTAAATAAACTCTCTCAAAAGAATTCCTATTACTCTTTTCATACTCCGAAAATAAATTTTTAAAGTTAGGCCTTATTTTCTGCCGCTGGAATGGTGGATATCTTTTAAGGTAGTACGAGCGCGCAATCTTGATTTCTATAGATTTTGTTCAAATTTTAACCAGACATTGTTCATATCATTATGCATGTTGGAGTGAAATTTCAGAACAGTCGACTATTTAGATTGGGAGATAATGGATTTTTAAATTTTAACACTGCAGGGTCCGCATTGAAATTTAGACAGAATAATTTTGCGTAACAAATATTTGTCTTCTTTAATAAGAAGACATATGGCAACACCGCATCATTTCACGTATTCAATGACGTGAGTTTTCGCGGCATATTTAAAATAATACTGCAACACCAATTTTACTTTGGAATTAATTTTTAATCGAAGCAAGTTCTTAATTAGTTATAAATGCACCAACACTTCTATTTGTTAATGAAGATAACATAAACAATTAAAATATTAATATTTATAATGCAATTTTTTTTACGTCAACATTTTTAACTTTAGGAACACGATAATTATTTTTTACTCGAAATATTGAACAATAACTGTTCTGCGGTGTTGCCATATGTCTTCTTATTATAGGGGACAAATATTTTTTACGGAAAATTATTCTGTCTTAATTTCAATGCTCGCTATCTTCCAATCTAAATAGTCGACTGTTCTGAAATTTCACTCAAACATGCATGATGATATGAACAATGTCTGGTTAAAGTTTAAACAAAATCTATAGAAATCAAGATTGCGCGCTCGTACTACCTTAAGGGGGGGGGGGGGTGCCTTTAGGCAAGGAAAAAATTCGGTGATTTTCGTTATTTTTTTTAAGAAACATTTCAATATCGTTTTTGGGATTTACGGTATGTTTCATTATGACTTCAAGCTGTTACGTGATATTTTTTTTATTAATCTTTGTCAATGGTGGAGGTATGGCACGGTCTTCTAAACTGCATTTTCAAAAATGGCGTTACGTATCGCTAAAAAACCAATCGGCCGATTTTGATGAAATTTGGTATAAATATTTCTAACCTTATTGTCTAAAACATGAACCTAAATGTTTTTGAAAATTGAAGAAAAAAAAGGATTTTTTTATTGCGAAATGTAGCCATTTTCTTTCCGAAAAATGTAATCTTTTTCTTTCAAAGCGTACCATTTCATCGATTTTCCACATTTCTCACTTTTTCTTGGTTCATATTCTGCGTATGAGTGTTAGTGAAAGAAACATCTTCGTTGGTTTTTATCAATTTAATTCCGGTCACGTCGTCTGAAAACATCCGCCGCAACTCGTTTAGAAGACCGTGCCATACCTCTGGGATTTTTGAAGATTGATAAAACCAATCTTTCCTTTAAAAAAAGTCATAAAAATCAGCAGTTTTTATTCTCGCCAAAGGTATCTTCTTCTCACTTGAACGCGTTTTTCTCGAAAATGTGTGTTTTCAAAACGGTGTACACGATTTCTCGACATCCGATGAACGAATTGACTTGAAATGTGGTACACTTATTCGGTGTTATAGTAGTTTAGTCTTGACCGTAGTTTGTCATAACTTTTTTTTTCATTATTTATAAACAATGTAATTTTTCCGTGAATAGCAGAAAAATATTGCTTTTTTTTGATGATTGAAATACGATAACAAAAAAGGTGTATCAAGTCTGATTGTTAGCCAGTATTATCTAGTTTAGGGAAAAAAACGTTTTTTGTTTTGTTACAGATCAAGCGGGTAGCTAAAATCGATCAAAATTTTGGGTAGCCGTAATCAAGTACACCGTTGATTGTCACGTTCGAAGGTCCTTCACGACATTGTTTATAACTTCTTCAATGATTAATATTTTTTTATGAAGTTTGGTACACAATTTTGTTAATCTACATAGAAATGAATGTCCAAACGATTTTTCGATCATCTAATTTATTCCTTAAAAATATGTTTTTTTAATAACCTTGATTGTCGGGTCGTCACAGTAGCCGAACGCCTCAAGGCCGGAGCCTGAATTAGAAGAGCCGAAAAATCGTTTTTTCTTATTGCAAACAAACAAAATCAATAGATAAACTATCCAAGAATGTATTTACAAAGTTACAGAGGCCAATTGTAAATATTTTCGAAGATACAAGACCAAAAGCAGAGAAGCGATTGATATTTTATATTTCCTCCTTTTGAAAACGTTGAAGCGCGTTTTCTCTAGTTTCCATTTTCACGATTTTTCCAAATTGACGGGCGTGCTAGCAAAAAAAACTAAAGGACCTATTGAATCAAACCAAAGTTTATTTTCTTCTGTATGAAAATCTCTTCCAAGCGAATTAAAAAAGTCGTCGAAAAAATCTTTTTTAATATTTTTTACAGCACGTTAAAGTGTTTTTTTTTACACATTTTCTTTCACACTTAAGAAAAGTTATAATTTCACGATTTTCTCAGCTTTTTCTTAATTCACCCAGAAGAAAATTATATGACAATTGATATTTTTGTTGGTTTTTTGTTTCAGTCAAGAATTACGAGCTGCATCTTTCCCGCCGATTGGAGACTGCAGTGGCAAGACGCACATTGAATAGGCTGATGAATCGGCAGTCATTTATTGTTTTATGTTGAAAAAATGTTTTTATACATTTCAAATATACATTAAAATATACCTCAATGTTTACTGGGCTCACTTGTTCTTTTCCCTTCTAAAAAATTCCTGAAAAACGCTTTTTGGACCTTCCAATTCAGGCTCCCGCCTTAAGGGGAGCTACCTGAGTAAACGGCGAGAAAAACTGGTAAACTTCGGGAATTTTTATCTCAAAAACTAATCTTTCGATTGGATCCGGTTTTTTTTTATTGGAAAATATGTACATTGAGGTATGTTTAGGAATTTATTAAAATAAATTCGTTGACTGGAAGCGATTCAAACGCGTTTATCTCGAAACATAGTTTTGAAAGTCGGTGCCAGATGTATCTCGAAAACGGCTTGTTCGATTTTGTCCAAATCTGGATACAATATTCTTCGATAGTTTTTCTCGTTCGCTACGTAGGATTTTTTGAAATTTTTGCTTTTGATGGAATTGCGACCATTTTCATTTAACATTCGTTTTTCGGTCGCAATTTCCGACGATTTTGGATTGCATACACATTGCCTAAAAAGAAAAGGGTTCACCTTTGCAGAAAGCAATGTTACCTTTTGAAACTGCACATTTTTTTTATCACTCTCTACGTACGCGTACATTCAGCGTGTCTTCTTAATTCTCGTCAAATTAGTATCGCGCGCGCGCGTTCGGCCAAGCGTGACTTTTGATCGATGAGCAAACCTCGAAAAATTCACACTGCTCCGTGTGTTTGCCGAGTTCTTTCACGATTTTGTCATCGCCCCTTGTATCGTCGATGACGTTATGCCGTGCGATCGGGGGTGGGGGCGAAAAAAAAACTTTCTTCAGTTTCATTCGATTACGCAGTCGCGAACCAGACAAGCCGATTTTTTTTCGCTCATTTAGTACGGTCATCGAATAATTCGCGTATTCATCGCGGCTGTAAATATGCGGCAAAAAGTTCTCTCGTGAAAAAAAAAATCCTCTTATCCTCACCGTAGCTGGAAATTATACACGCGTAGTAAGAACGCTGAATAGTCGACGTTCCGAGTAATCTTTGGTCGGCGAATGCGACAAGCGCGCTACCCTACGGTCGTGCATAAAGTGGCACTTGATCATTTTTTCCATACGTAAAAATCGAAATACTTTGTACTTTCGAGATTTTTTCAATATCCATCGAGTCCCGATACATTTTTTTGCAAGTGCGATAGTTTCCCTGTAGAAATTCGGATGAAAAGCGAAATCTACAAAAAGTCCGAGTATGGTGCAGTTGTTTATCGGAAATGTAAGGGGAGGTCGCGTAGGGGCGGATTTCGGCCGGGCTCACTGGGTCAAACTGGAGCCGGAAAGGAGGCTGCGGGGCAGCAAAGGGTGGGTGACTAGGTCAGGGCTAAAATTTTCCATCCAGAAGAAAATATCGTACGTTCAAGTAACAAAAAATCGTCATCGGCGGGTATTCGAAAGACCGTTGAAATCGGGTCTTATCAGTCCGTAAACACTTCTCTTGAGTTTCGTCAATAATAAATTCGATTTAACGCGCACTTACAAGAAAAATGAAAATTGTACGAAGAAAAACTTCGAGGATCTGTGTAATATTGCAAAGTTGAGGAAAACGTATGTACTGTCGATCAAGTTCTTTTGTTTAGTTCAGAAGGCTTACCTTGCGCTGTGCTTCGGCGGCGAATCCTGACTTTGTAGCCCTGTTGCAAGCCATATTTATTATATTATATGGTATCGATGGCGTTCGAAACACACGGTGAAATGTCGTTGAGGAACGAAATTATCAACTACTCGTATAGTGTGACTTCGAAAATCAACGTACACAGGAGTGTTCCGAATATCTCTCGAAAGCAAACTGTCTACCGTACGAAAGACGTTGCTCGACTGACCGTCATCGGGAGAGTCGCTATCAGGATCGGTTACCGCGCGTCGTTTGATCCGCGAGAGAAGCGCGCGGCATTACTTTAGTACGCAAAAGTCACGGCAGATCGTGCCACCGTCGCCGAGCCGGTGGGGACACAGGTATCGCAAGTCGATAAGAAGCGTCGCTCACTTACCACGGCACCGAGCGGTGGCCGGTTTTGACCACGGTCTTACATACAGGTCTTGCAACGAAGCTGAATTTTCGTGGTGGGGTAGGCAAGCTTATCGGCTTCACTTTTCGATTCACTAGGCGCCGCTACGCGTCGCTACTAGCAAGGGGAAGTAGTTTCCCCTTTACCTCTTACTGGCGAATGGGCCCAAGGTGTTTACGCATGTTTTTGTGGCGCGATTGTTGAAATAACCTTTATTTGCGACAATATACCAGAAGGTTCAACGCGATATACCGTAATACATTTTTTATCGTGTTTTTACGCATGAGTGTCAATTTTTTTGGTAGTGGTTGCGAAAAAAATGCGAAATGGCTAAGTGTTGCCCAGTTCGCAATTGTAAAATGGAGTACAATAATTGTAAGCCGAAATGCTAAGTGTTTCGCATGCCCAGAAACGTCGAACGATACAAAAAATGGCTCGATGCTATTCCGGGACTGAAAAAGTCTCAGTACGTGTGCGAAAAACATTTCGAAGAATGATGTATTGTTAGACATTGGAGAAAAAAGGATGTAAATGGTCGTAATATGTGCTGGTATGAATTAATGTATTAAAAAAGTTTTCAGTTTTTTTTAGATGAAAGTAGTCATCTTTTTTTAAATCAACACATTTTTTTATTGGTTTCGTATATTATGCAGTTTACACGACAGTACGGTAAATTAAATTAGGGCAAACGGCGCATGCGTTGCGTTCAGGAGGGAAAAGGACAAAAGAGCTATTTCTCTCTTCGTCGCACCACTGCTTCCCCTTGCCGTCACGCACCAAGCGGCAGAAATCGGAAAAAGACAGAACCGCTAAGGGTGCCTACCCCCACCACCGCCGTTGTCAGACCTGTACGTAAGACCGTGGTTTTGGCGCGAAGACTAGCACAGGGGGCTTTCATCTTTCAGAATTTTTGCTACACAAAACATCCTCTGTTTGCAGTGTCCTATTCTGCCACTCGCAGCGATAGTTGTTCTCGACAATCCTGATGCGCGCTATATATATAGACACACGCACACATATAATTCGAAGACTTTCCATTCCTTCGAATGTGAGGATCGGTTAGTACGGTGAAAAATGCACCTTTTCAGGAGTACGCGGATACCCTGAGGTACAACCGTGCACAACACACGGCATTAGCACACGAGTATAAGTAACCCCTTTAAAAACTTTTAAAAAGTAAAAAAAGAACGCCAAGTAACAAAATACCCCCGAAAACATTATTGCTTGTTTGATCATATACAAAATTCTGATTTATCTTGAAATATTTTTTAATTTTATTTAACGAATGCTTGTATTATATTTTTTCAATTAAAATGTACAAAAAAAGTGAAATAACTTTTTATAAAGTAGCCAAGCAAGTTTACTAAAAACGTAAACAAAATTGTTAAACCTTAGAACGAATGTTTTCCTAAATATTTTATTTTTATTTTAAAAATCACATTACTATTATAACAAAAAATTGGTATTACCATTATATAAAAATACAACGTATTTACCACATAAGTACACTGGAAATGCTGTGCAACGACTTGGCGTGCATGGTTAAGAAAAATAGCTCGGCGAAGGATTTCGTCTTTCAGACTACTTAACTCTCAAGTTGGAAAAACATAGACTGCTGCAATTTGTTATGCAACTGGAAATCAAATTTCGTGATCCCGCAAAGTATGGATCAAATCAGTGATGTTCCCCTAAACGACACGATACGTTAAATCTTTTTTTTATGCATAATTTAATACGATATATAAAAGTATATTCTTTCTCCTCTATCAGACAACTTTATACATTACATGAAATATATTTCGTATATACTTTTATGTATTGATTCGTCTGTTTGTGTATTGTATCCGTCTCTAAGCCACAGCATCGGCAATTTTAAAATTCGAATTACGGTGCCGTCGTCGTGCTGGTGAAAAACGAAATATCTGAGTATCTCTCCTGATACTCATTGCACTATATTCGATGGTTTTTCCGAGTACAGTCGAATATTCGTCAATAGTGGATATAACGTAGCTCTGACACGGTCACGTGAATTGTGTGGACCGATATATACACCGATAACACTATATATCAATGTTATCTTGTTCGAATCACACTAGCGCAAGGTGCAGGAAATCGCATTGTTAATAACACTGGCAGTTGATGCGTTGTTACAGATTATATATATATTGTGTATCTTCCCGAGTTATTTCTCTTAACCATGCACGCCAAGTCGTTGCACAGCATTTCGAGTGTACTTATGTGGTAAATACGTTGTATTTTAATATAATGGTAATACCAATTTTTTGTTATAATAGTAATGTGATTTTTAAAATAAAAATAAAATATTTAGGAAAACATTCGTTCTAAGGTTTAACAATTTTGTTTACGTTTTTAGTAAACTTGCTTGGCTACTTTATAAAAAGTTATTTCACTTTTTTTGTACATTTTAATTGAAAAAATATAATACAAGCATTCTTTAAATAAAATTAAAAAATATTTCAAGATAAATCAGAATTTTGTATATGATCAAACAAACAATAATGTTTTCGGGGGTATTTTGTTACTTGGCGTTCTTTTTTTACTTTTTAAAAGTTTTTAAAGGGGATTTCATATCTTTTTGAAAGGGGAAAAATCTTTTTTTCGTTCTGCGCCAGTTCAAAGAGGAGTGAATTCAAATATCTTTTCATTACTTGGTATTATTGTTTTTCACTTTTTCAAAGATTCTAAAAGGGTAAGATTTAAACAGATAGTTAAAAAAACAGGACACGTCGTTTCTGAAAACTTGTATATTACCACATGCTATAAATATTTTTTTTTTAAGTCTTCAGTCCCTTCCACTAGTAGTATCGAGTTTTATTTGCACAACTTTTTTGCAAAGTTTTTTACAAAATATGACAGTTTTACAAACGAATTTTTCACTTATTATCTACTCCCTACATTCCTACATTCCGCATTATTTTTACATTCTCCCTTTCTTCATTTATTCGTCCCCGTTGTCGATCTCTCCTCCTCCATGTTCCTTACTCATCTTTCTACATAATTCCTCTATTTCCCTAAAATACTCGCATATCCCTGTTTGAATTTTTCCTCCCAGCATATTTATGATTTCCCCCTTTACTGCCAAATCATCCATTCCTTCCATCCACTCCTCTGCTTTCTTCCTTGCTTTCTCTGATACTAACTCCCTACCTTTTTTACATATCATTAGATGTTCCAATGTCTCATTTTTTTCTTTACATATCCTGCACCTCCAATCCTTTTCCCCTTTCTTTCCAGCCCTTCCTATGTTGCCACATCTTAGCCTCGCCCATATTTCCTTGTCCCTACCCTTTACTCCCTCATCTGACCAATATTTCCATGGCATCTCGTCCTTTTCTATAATATATTTATACTTATCGTTATACGTCGATTTTATAATTTTTTCTTCTTCCCTCCTTAAGATTCTGTTTTTTAAGTTTTCCAGTCCCTCTTCTATCCTTTCGTCTATTTTTTTTACTTCTTTTCGCTCCCTTATCATTGTTATTATATCTTCGATTTCCATATCTCTTAATACCTTTACCAGGTTTTTCCCCCATTTTGACGGGTCACCGTTTGTTATCGCTCTAATTTCGTCTAGTAAACAAATTTTTGGCCACCTTGTCTCATCCATTCTCATCACTTCTCTAATATATCTCGTCGCTCTTTCCCTTATCACATATTCCATAGTAAACACACCTAGCTCTCTCCTCCACATATAATTTGGCGTCGTTCTGTCCACCCCTAACGCCATCTTACAATACCTGCTCTGTATTTTTTCAAATACGCTTATTTCTCCCATTCCCCATATCTCCACTCCATACATTGCTCCTGCTTTTACGATTGAATCTAATAAATAGAGTCTCTCCTCCATCAAATCTCTCCCCGCCCTCTTCCAAATTCCCCACACCATATTCGTTGCCTTTTGCGTTTTCCCTGTTACCTTTTTTCCATGTGCCCAAATTGAGTTTTTACACGTGAACCAATATCCGAGATATTTAAATTCTTTTACTATTTGTACTTCACTCTTAATTTCCCATTTTTCCTCCTTCTTAACTTTTCCTCCGTTACTGAAAATCATGATTTTTGTTTTCTTTGCATTTATTTCCATCTTATTTTCCTGCGCCCATCCCTCTAGATCCTTTATTATACTTTTTAACCCTTCCGCCGTCTCTGCAATCGCCGCTACATCGTCTGCATATTTTATTGCGAAAATCTTTTCCTTTTTTATCACAACTCCGCCCTCATATTTCCTTTCCCACTTTTCCTCCAAATCATCTATGTATAAATCGAATAATACCGCACTAAGCGCGCATCCTTGTCTTACCCTTTGTCTTGTTCTAAAACTCTCTGTGATTTTCCCTTGTGCTTGCACCTCTGCTCTTGTTTCCTTGTATATTTTCTTTATTGTATCCAACATTCTTCCTTCTATTCCCTTCTCTTTTAATTTTATAATCATTCTTTCCCTCCATACTCTATCAAATGCGGCTTTAAAGTCGACAAACGCTACATACAACTTCCCTCCTTTTTTCTTTAGTTTCTTATTAATAACTGCATTCAACGTAAATATCTGGTCTCTCGTTCCTCTTCCTTTTCTGAAACCTGCCTGACTTTCCCTTAATTTTTTGTTCTTCTCTATCCACTTGCCTAACCTCTCTGTCATCATTTTCGTTAACAATTTATAACCCACATCCAATAATGATACCCCCCTATAATTTTCTGCTTTGTCCTTTTCCCCTTCCTTGTATATTGGCACGATTCTTGCCGTTTCCCACCCTTTCGCAATTTCTCCTCCCAGCCATATTTTATTTAAAGCCTTTCTCAATTCTTCCCTTTGCGTCTTTGGCAGCGCCTTAAAAAACTCCGCACTAATTCCATCTTCTCCCGCTGCTTTTCTATTTCCCAATTTTTTTAACGCCCCTTCCATTTCTTTTTTATTGAATTCCTCATAGAATTCCCGTTTTTCTTCTCTTTCTTCTACACCTATTTCTCTTTCTTCTCTATCCCAAACCCTTTTTTCTTCCGCTCCTACTTCCTCTTCTTCTTCCTGTTTCTCCTCTCCATTCAATAATTTTTCGAAATGTTTTTTCCATTGTTTCTTCGTTATTTTTCTACCTACTCTTCCCCTTCCCCTATTCCTATATGTATTAATTGCCTTCCACCAATCTGGCATATTTTTCGCTTTTCCTACCTCTTCCCAAATTTTGTACCGCCATTTTTCTTTTGCCTCCTTATATGTCTCTTTCAATTTCTTTCTTTCCTCTGCCAATTGTCGTTTTTTCTCCAGGCTTCTTCGTTTCGTGAATGCTTTTAATTTTTCCCATACTACCCCTCGCTGCTCCTTGCACTCTTCATTAAACCATCTTGGCAGCTTTCTTGCTCGTTTTGTTTTTTTCCATTTTTTTCTTAACCCGGCTTTTTCCGCTGCCCTTAGTATTTTTTCTTTTACACCCTCCCATTCTTCTTCTCCTTTTTCGATTTCTTTTTCTTTTTCAGTTTCCTCTATGAATCTTTTAGCCTTATCTTCTTTCCAGATCAACCTCATTTTTTCTTGATCGTCTTCTTCTTCTTCTTCTTCTTCCTCTCTTGCCATTTCACTTCCCCCAATCGCAAACATAATTGGCAGGTGATCGGATTCTATTCTGTCTACCACCTCCATCCATTTAATTTATTTTGTTCCCCCCCTGTCCAATGCTATAACATAATCTATTACCGATCCACAGCATTCCTCTCCCCCCCCCTACAAAAGTCATTTTGCCCTCCTTGTCCCCTTTCATTCTTCCATTCATCACTTTCAATCCCAATTCCTCGCACAGCTCTAACAATCTTCTACCTTCCGCGTTTATTATTTTGTCTTGTGACTTTCTTATTTCCTCGTCTTTTTCATCCATCCCCTCCTCATTCATTGCTTGCTCCTCTCCTATTCTTGCATTCATATCCCCAACAATTAAAACTCTCTCTTTTTTCGGGCTTCATCCATTATTATTTCTCTGAGCTCTTTTTCGATTTTTCTTATCTTGACATTGTTATATATCGTAATTATTGCCGTTTTTGTTTCTATTCTATTATTGCTCAGTATCAGCCCGCATTTCCATTTATTTATCACCCAGCTTTCTTCAAATTTCTTTTTTATCCCGATTGCTTGTCCACCTTTCGCCCTTCCCTTCTTAACCCCTCTTTCCTTATACGCAGCTTTAAAATTCCAGCTAAAATTAGCGCTCATGTATGAGCTTGCCTTTAACTCATCTTTTCTTTCCACCCACGTTTCCTGTAAGATCACCATATCCGCCTCATCCAAAAATTCCCACGCTTCGCCAATTTTAAATATCCCTGCAACATTCCATACGACTATCTTAAATTCCTTATTTTCAGTCTCTTGTTCTTTCTTATTCCGCCTTCCTTCGCTCGTCTCCGCCGAATCTTCTCTCTTCTCTCTTCTTTCTTCTTTCTCCCCGACGTCCTTATCGCTGTCCTCCCTGCTCGTTCCGAAAGGGCTGCCTCGATTCCTCCGCGTATCTCCAAATTTCGATGTCACCTTTCCTCTCGTTCCATCTCCACCACATATCTTCCATCCAGATTTTCATATATTTCACTTCCGCTTGTCTGCCCCTTCTCCTTTCGTTTTCCGCTACATCACGGAGCCAATTTTGGATCTCTTTTTCCCTTCTTGATAGGTCGTCTTTTATCCAAATGCCCGTACCTTTCAGCCCTTTCTTTTCCTCATGATCTCCAATTTCTCTGTCCAGTTTTTAAATTTTAAGACCATCTCGCCCCTGCTCACATGTTTTGTAATTGTTTGTCTTCTTATCTCTTGTCTGCACCTTTCTTCTATCTTCTTCAGCACCGATTCTTTTTTATTCTCTTCACTCTCCCGGAATGAGACATTTATATTGTTTCTTCTGGTTTCTCTTCTATTTCTTTCTTCTTTCCACTCTCGTTCACCTATCGGCACCGGCTTCCTCCTCCCTATTTCCCTCTTTCTCTCGTTTTCAATAACACTCATGTGATTATTGTTCCCATCTGTCTTCCCCGTTCTTCTCTCTCTCCTCACTTCTTGCCAACCTCCTCTCGCTTCTCCCATTCCACGTCCCGTTTCCTTGGAATTCCTCCCCACCTCCTCTTGACCGCTGGCTCCATCTATCCCATCCCCTCTTCGATCTGTTTCTGCTATCTTGCCCGATGCCCCCCTGACTACCTTCAGCCTGCCGTTCCGATCCTCTGGATCCTTTCCCTTCGTTTCATCCTTTTCGTGTCCTTCCTTCCTACTTTCAAGCCTGCTGATGATCTTGAGCAACAGGCTTCGCTCCTCCCCCCACTTCGTTTTGTCTCGTTCCGCCTCCTTCTTCATTTCCCTTATGGTGTTTTCGTATTCTTCTATTTTTCGTCGGCTTTCCTCGCACCCCTCGCACTCAACTTCACCATCCCTCTCATATTCTTCTTGAATTTGCTTTAATTCTTCCCTCCACCACTGTTTCATTTTTATTTCCAGTTCTGTCAAACTATTCCTTAACGTCCCTCTCATTCTTATTTCCGCTTCCTGAATTCCGCTCATCCAGTCGTACACGCCGCCATTGTTTTCCCCTTTTTCTTGCCTCCCTTCCCCTTGCTCTTCTTCCTCTTCTCCGGAGTTATTATTATCGGTGCATTTACCTTTCTTCATCGGCGGCGACTGTACCTCACTTGCTCCCTCTAGATTTCCAAGCGATCCGAAGAACTCCCTCACGTCTCTGTTCGTCTCTTTCTTCTTTGGGCGCCCTCTCTTCCTTTCTTCCGTCTCTCTAACTCCGCGCTCTACCTTATCGGTCGCTTCTGCCTGGGAGTACTCGCCTGCACCACTGCGCTGCTGCTGCTCATTCTCTCCTGCCCAGCTTCCGCTCTCATCCGCCCCCCTCACTCCTCTAACTGCTTCGTTCCTAACCTCTTCCTTTCTTGGCTCATTTTTGTTTCCACATATCTCACCGCCCTCACTGATTCTCACCTCCTCCATTATCACTTTTTGTTCCTCTTCACTTGACCTTTCTTTATCACCTTTTACTATCTCGTTTTCTCACTTTTCACCTCTCGGTTTCTTTCGATTCCACTCCCGGTCCTTACAGCGCGTGCACACTCAACACGATCCCAACCGGAAGTAAGTCCCTTCCACTATTAAATCGACATATTTGCAGGGAGATTTACAAACGCCTATTAGTAAAATATTTATTCGTAGTTCGCTTATTTGTATTCACATGCATGCATACAAATACAATTGTATTTACAAATATTCTGAACGTGTACAAATAAATTCACAGAAAAAAATTGGGAATACAGTAGAACCTCGATTATCCGAACCTCGATTATCCGAACCCTCAATTATCCGAACGATGGCTTAGTTTATCCGAACGCTCAATTATCCGAACGTTGGCGCGAAACATACATTGTTGCTCGCTGCCACTGCCGTGAGCAACAATGAGCAACCCAACGCAACTTCTTCTCAAACGGCTGCGAGACTTAGCCGCTCAAAAACGCGTTACGGCCGTTCGTTAATTAAAAATGGACGATTTTATAAAAAAAATATTAAAAGAGGCATTCGATTTTTTTCAGGTGTTTAATATATACAGTAGAACCTCGATTATACGAACCCTCAATTATCCGAACGATAGCTTAGTTTATCCGAACGCTCAATTATCCGAACGTTGGCGCGAAAGATACATTGTTGCTCGCTGCCACTGCCGTGAGCAACAATGAGCAACCCAACGCAACTTCTCCTTCTCAAACGGCTGCGAGACTTAGCCGCTCAAAAACGCGTTACGGCCGTTCATCAATAAAAAATGGACGATTTTATAAAAAACATATTAAAAAAGGCATTCGACTTTTTTCAGCTGTTTAATATATATATATATATATATATATATTAACACCTGATATATGTATGTACATAAAAACAGTACATACATATATATTAAAATTTGACATGTACTGTACTGTTTTTATGTAAAAGGTTGTTGTTTATGATCTCGTCCCAAATAACCCACGTTCCGATTATCCGAACTTTTGATTATCCGAACTAGTCTCGGTCCCAATTGGTTCGGATAATCGAGGTTCTACTGTATTCACAAAAAATGTGAATATTTACAAGAAATCCTGTGAATTAAAAAAAATTCAAATCAATATCTATGAATGCAAATGTATTCGGAAAAAATTGTAAATACAAAAAAATTTACAAAATAAGTTGAGAATTTTTTCGTATTTAAGACAAATTAAAATCAAATTCACAATGATTAGATTAAAATTTACACCAAACGTGAGTTCTTACGTATTTTAAGAGAAAACATTGCGTCGAAGCGAAGAAATTTTTGCAAAAAATTTGCATACGTGAGTTCCAAATATTACATCATAAATATGAAAAAATTCACAAAATGAGTTGTGAATTTCCTCAAGTTGAAGAAAATTAAAATCGAATTCACGACAATTATATTAAAATTTACGCCACAAGGGAGTTCTTATGTATTTTGAGAGAAACCATTGTGTTGAGGCAAAGGAATTTTCGCACAAAAAGTTTTGTGCAAAAATTTCTTTGCCTCGAGGCAATGTTTTCCCTCAAAATGCGTATGAACTCACTAATGGTGTAAATTTTAATGTAATTATTGTGAATTTGATTTTAATTTGTCTTAAATATGAAAAAATTCACAACTTGATTTGTGAATTTTTTTGTATTTACAATTTTTTATGAATATATTTGCATTCACAGATTTTGATGTGTATTTTTTTTAATTCACAGGATTTTTTGTGAATATTCACAATTTTTTCTGTGAATCTATTTGTATGTTCAGAATATTTGTGAATACAATTGTATTTGTATGCATGCATGTGAATACAAAAAGTGAAGTATGAATACATTTGTATTTATATTCACATGAAAATCACGATGTGCATAAATTCATATTCGTATTTATAAATAGAATTACGCCCAAGTCTGTACCTCTTAATGTTTTATTTTTTGATATACCGTCTCCATGTTTCATGAATTGCGCTTTGTTTGTTGCAGCAGGAGAAAGCTTTTAATTAAAAAAACTAGAGATCAATAAAAATATTTTACGAAAATCCAACTTCATTGCGTTATTTTATTTGCGTGTTCAGCGAGTGGAATGCAAATCGATTTGTTCATTGTAAACAAAAACCGGATGCACTTGGATAACGCCTCACATTTACCCTGCTGGAGGCTGCTCAAGAATACACGTCTTTCCTTATATCGTTAAGAAGCTTCGGGTCAAATGATCAAATGTTACCATTTGTTCAAATTTATATAGTGGATTCGTTACATATACTGAATGCACCCTTTAAATTTTAATATTTGATTTTAATAATTTTGAATTGAATTTTTAATTTCATAATTTAATTTTAAATTTGAATTCAACAAACAGTTTTTACATAAGAAGATGCCTAGACTCATGCCGATCGGCAGTTTTACACACGGAATAGTGTAAAAAATGTTAAGGATGTTATGAAAAAATGTCAAATCATTCAGTATATTACCAAAATTGTCACCCAAAAATTAAATGATCCGTCTACGGCATTTATTAAATATTGACTTTTATGTAAATGAAGACGTCAGTTTTTCTCCCGGCGACGAAACGGAGAGGTGGAGCGAGCCAACGTCGCATGAAGGCTTAATGGCACACATGTCTCAATGCCAATGGTCACCATGGCCGGGCCATACTTTCAATAAAGCTCATTTTCAAAGAGAATTCATCTTTTTTTTCTTTCTTTTAGACAATTGACATTTATCGTTCAAAATGAATTCGGTTGAATAAAGGAATGTAAACACCGTATAAAAATAATAGACGAAAATCAGTTATTTGTTAAATATTCGGGTTCGTGAAGAAAATACCTTAAAGTGCAGAGCCATATGTTTTCGAAACGCGGTTTCGAAATCTTTCTTTTTTTTTTCATTTAACACAGTCAGATTGGTACGGAAAATTTGTATATAAAAAAAACTTTTCGTTTAAACAAGCTTTTATTTAATGTACTAAAAAGTGTAAAATATTTTTTTTTTACCCAGTCACCTATATGTGACTATAAATAAAAGTTTGAGGGTCCCTACGTTTCAAATGTTTGATAAATGTAATCAATTCAGTTTCATTAACCATATTTAATTTGGCACAATAGAAATTAGAGAAATTATTATCACACATTTATACTCAGTTTCAGGATTTTTATTCAAGAAATCTTAGGTTGTTTTACAGTAAATTAAAACTAAAGCTGGTCTGACAAAAAAAAGGTTTCGTTGACAATCATCTCATTTTAAATTTACATAATAGCCGATAATCATGTAACACATAAAATATGCAGCTTCAATCACACTTTCATGTTAACATTAAAAAGCGCACAACCATTCACAATCTGGCCTTCCTTGGCCAGATGGCACAATAGTCCTGAGGCCTTTTCATTTTATGAAAAATGCTAAAATTCATATTTTAATCATTTTTATGTTATGTCAAGCTGGAAAAATGTCAAAAGGTTTCGTTGTCGCTCTCCGTACCGGAAAAGGGTTTCATGCCCAAATGTTGCTCGATTCGAGGCATCGAGCGATATGGAGTATCTGAAGTTTGGCTTTCCATAGTATTTGACACATTGAGCGCACTTGGGACGATAAACTTCAAGGCGTTGAACGACATAACCAAGGAAAGTCTTCGATGCAGGTGTGGCACTCGAAGATTTCTCGGAGATGGCAGACTATCATCGTTCCATGTAGACGTAGATTGTGCAGCCGCAACAATGAAATATGGTGATCACCACAGTATGAAAAGAATGGCAAGGCATATGAAAGCGCTGTCAGGCTTGAGTCTGTAAGATCGAGCCAAACATTAGGTGTTGTCCTAGAACACGATTACGCGACAATCACAGGTTCGCACCAATTTTATTCGTATGAACCCGTGATCAAATATACAGGTGTCGATTGCATCGCATGTATGTTAATTAGGCCGCCTATTCGATACCTGTATGTTTGATCACGGGTTCGTATGAACAAAATTCGCAAGAACTTGGAATGGTCGTGTAATGGCGTTCTATTTTACATGTTCTATTGGACGCCGTAGGGGATCTAGGTTTATATATCGTGTTGCACAAAGCGTTTATTTCTCATGAGAGATTTTTCTGCGATGAATAATATTTCAGGCAAAATAATTGTCAAGCTCTGCGTCAATATAAATTCTACAGAGCCGAATGCATTTTCTACAAAAAAAAAACTTCATCGTCTATGACAAGGTTCTGTTCAGAAAATGTTGAACATATGTTCATAAAATGTTAATGGAACGAGGTTATGAACACACAAATTGGTAATGACATATAGAAGCTAGGTTATGCTCTCCGGGCACACAAAAGCTACACATGCACGTCTGTCTGCGAATTTTTTAATGATTTTATATAAGCAAGTGAAAGAAATGAGCACATTCTTGAATTTTTAACTTACTCTGTATCTATTTGCGTATCGTCCTCGCTGTTTCTCCGACGGTTTCCGCGCGAGCGCCACGGCTAATATACGCATGTTAGGATCAAATAAATAATCCACACCTAAATTTGAACGACGTGAACCTTTGTTAAATAAATTTTTGGCTCTAATAAGAGCCGTTTGTTTTCTTTTTTCACATCCACGCTCAACTAACCGTGTTTGATTACTCGAGCTGTCAAAGCGACTGTATTAGAATACACACATATATATATATATATATATTGCAAGCAGGGTGTAGTTCGAGTCGTGCCGTTCGAGAGAGCGGTGGCGTTGCTGTGCCTGTTGCGCTAAAGTGTTAATCAATTCACAGAACGGCGTATGTGTTATGTTTACGATATGACCCAACGACTTTATTTATGTACAAATATATAGTTATTTATGTACAAATTCATTATAGTTATACATAATTATGTATTTTCTCATATATGATCATATATTATTTATATATAACAATAGGTGATTATTTATAAAAAAATAAATAAATAATCCCGGGATAAAAATCATAAAATCTATGCTAATTCACATATATGTAATTATAATTGTCAATGATAAATGCAAGTCTTATTTTTGATTATCTCTTGCTTGAAATTGCGAATAGGCGTCGTAAAAATATCCAGTAATAATATTTACATAAACTCCCTTGTAGATTAATAAGAATATAAATAGAAGAATAAATGTTGAAATATGTGAATATAACGCTTGCTTTGGCAACCGTCGATATTGTGAATAACAGTTCTGCGTACATCGTTTGCCTTTGTCCTGATCAACTACCTGCGAAGCGTATTCAAAAGTATTCAATTCCTACCTGAAAAGTATTCAATTCCTACCTGATCAACTACCTGCGAAGCGTATTCGAAGTATTCAATTCCTTACCCGACGTTTTTCATTTTCATCCTAAAAATGTTGTTGGTTATAAATATTAATACTTGAAAATGTATGTTTATAATCAAGAGATAATTAAAAATATGTCTTGCGTTTTTTCATTTTAAAAAAATGAAAAAAAAAAAAAAAAAAAAAAAATTTCGAAGTAAGACTCGAACCAGCGACCCCGCAATTACTAGACTAGAGCGCTACCGGGTACGCCACGAGCCCGGTTCGAATATCGTTGCATCTTTGTGGGATAAGGGTGCGCTCGAAAACTTCAAAGTCAATTTTCTCGAAAATTTCTGAATATGGCGTCGAACTGCTTTGGGATATTAATATTCGAGCTCTGAACTTCGCGTACCATGAGTACGAAAAATTACAAAAATCCGACTGCCGTACTGTCCCCTTGTGAGTACTATTCCTATGGCAATACATTTTTCGCGTGTTGTCCGGGATGTTTAATTGCGATACAGTCCATTTCGTGGCGCTATTAGTACTCTGCTCGGCTCTTTCTACGCATGCGCGTACTAAACTCGATATAATAATAACTTTTTCGAAGTATTTGGAGAGTTTTACGCGTTTCATGGTGTTGGTTGTTACTTGTGGCTTGGTTAAATTTTTGTCACTTCTCGAATGCAACAATAGTGAGCTATGTGAACTTGGTGATTCGACTTTGGATTTTTGCATTTTTTTGCGTTAATCGTTTGTGGTTGATTGTGGTAACAATGAAAACGTTTGTGAAATGAGTCTTTAATTGGAAAATGAGCGTCAAAAATGACCGGTAGGTTAGTGACGTGACTTTTCAATTTTTTTTTTCAATCGTTTATGAGTCATTTGTGGTTCATTGTGAGAACAATTAAAACGTTTGTGAGATCAGCCTTTAGTTAAAAAATGAGAGTTAAACATGACCGGTTAGTTGGCGACTTGACTTTGACTTTTCCATTTTTTTTCAATCATTCGTGGGTCGATTGTGGTTGATTGTGAGATTAATTCAAACGTTTGTGAGATCAGTCTCGGCGGTGAAAAAGAGACAGGTAAACAACGGGAAAGTTACCAATTCGACTGTCGCTTTTGCACTTTTTTGTATAAATTGTTGGTCGTTTGTAGTTGGTTGCACGAACGATTCGAAGGGTTATGCGGTTATACGTTTTCGAAGTAAAACGTCAAAACATATGTGGAAAAATTCTCGATGAACGGTTATATTACGCAAACAAGTCAGCACCGAAACATTCGTTTTATTATATTTCTATATCACGAAGAAGTTAATCGATGTCAAACTGTTGACGAATACTTTAATTAAAACATTTTGTCAGATCAGTCATTAGTTGAGAAATGATGGTGAAAGAATACCGCAGTAAAGATTACCGCAAACGGTAAACCGCTTACTTCGGTTAAAACAATTTTTGTTTTAACCGAAAGGTCAACCTTTCGGTTAAAACAAAAATTGTTTGAGTCGTTTGTGGAATTGTAAAGTCAATGAAAACGTTTCTTAGATCACTTTTGATGGAAAAATAAGACTTAATAGTGGCTGGTAAGTAAGCGACACGGCTTTGACATTTTCAAATTGAAGCGTTTGTGGTTGATTTTGAAAATAATTAAAATGTTTGTGAGATGATCGGTTTCAAAATGGAAAGTAAAACATTTTTGCCAAACCTCTTTACGCATGGTCATATAACCCAAACACACAGGCCAACACAGAACAATTCTATTTTTGCGTTATTTATATATGACGAAGAGGTTAATTGACGTCAAATTGTTAACGAATGTTTTTCAATCGTTTGTGGTTGCTTGTGGTAACAAATAAAACATTTGTGAGATGAGTCTTACAAGGCTTACTTACCAGTTATTTTCCCATCAACATTATATTATTATTATTTTTTTATTATTATTTACTTTAATATTTTATTAATATTAAATTAAATTATAATTTATTATTTTTCCACCAAAATTGATCTCAGAAACATTTTGATTGATTTTACAATTCCACAAACGACTCACAAACGATTTTTTTTATATCGAAAAGTCAAAGTCGACTCGCTAATTTGCGGTAATCTTTCACTATAATTTTTCAACTAATGACTCACAAAATGTTCTAATTAAAGTACTCGTCAACAGTTTCACATCGATTAACTTCTTCGTGATATAGAAATATAATAAAGATAAATGTTTCGGTGCTGACTTGTTTCAATAAATTGAGTTCATCGAGAATTTTTCCACATATGTTTTTACGTTTTACTTCGAAAACGCTAATCATACAAGCTTTCGAATTGTTCGCGCAACCAACTACAAGCGACCAACAATTTATACAAAAAAGTGCAAAAGTCAGTCGCATCGGTAACTTTTCCGTTGTTTACCTGTCTTTTTTTCACCGCCGAGACTGATCTGAGAAACTATTTAATAATCTCACCGTTAACTACAAACGATTTAAAAAAAATGGAAAAGTCAAAGTCAAGTCGCCAACTTATCGGTAATTTTTAACTCTCATTTTTCAACTAAAGGCTGATGTCACAAACGTTTTAATTGTTCTCACAATCAACCACCAATGACTCACGAACGATTGATGCAAAAAAATGCAAGAATCCGAAGTCGAATGGCCAAGTTCACATAGCTACAATATTGTACGCGAATGAACGCCGAACTGCAATAAAACAACCGTTTGAAACAAAATTCGAAGTTTTGTACCACGTGAGATATGTTCAATGTACATTTATGTATTATAAAGAAAAAACCGGTTATGTTATTAAAATGTATATTAAATGTGTTAATATTTTGAATTTGAAAATTATTTAAGGGAAGTAAATAAATTTTTCCTCATATTTATATGTATGAATTTATTTCTTGAAATTTTTATGCTTCTTCAGAAACCGTCACCCACACATACATTTACTTTCCGTTCTCTAACTGCCAAAAAACAGAAATAAATTTCTAGTTACATGATTTTAAACCACTAAAATAATCATCATAATAATGATTATAATAAACATTTTCTCAATTGTTTGGTAGGTTCGGCTGGTTCACAGATCATACGGCATATATAGTTGTCGAGCAGACGACTACTAGCGCCACACGTGGCAGCAATTGAAACTAAAAGCGACGGACATTACGAGAACCATGTATAACTGATGGTTACAGGGGGCTGACTGACAAGGGGAGGCCACGACGTTGGGATCAGGGATTTTCTTCAAACCTTGTATTTTTTTAGTAGTCCATCAAGCTAACATAATGTGCAAGTAGCAAGGCGTACTACTTAGGTGTTTTTAAGAAAACGCAAGAGGAGTCTTACGCAACCAATATCTACCGGTGCGTAGCGACACTGAGCACGGGACGGCGGCGTTCAACTGGTTAACGTTCAATGTCCATAATCGCTGGATCGAGTCCCGCTCATGTGATTTTTTTTAAACTGATGCACTAGATTTTTAGGATTATCGATAATATTTTGAGCTCCATTGGTATATTTTTGGCTAGTTTTATGTCAAAAACTCGAAATATGAACTAATTTCTACGGAATTTTTCCATGGAATCAGATGCAACGACTCTCAATGTTTTTTTCTTCACTGTCGAGATCCTGACGGTCTTGAAACGTACTTAAATTCGGCGCTTCAGTTAGTAATTCACAATATATCCTATGTAACTAAAATCTGTCATTTTTTGTTCGAAATGTGGTACAATGCTCATCATTAGGCTCTTTCTGCAACAATATTGCATGTACACTAAATTCCATCGCAATTGATTCTATCGTTTGGTCAAAATTGCGGTTCGACATTTTTAAGCGCTCGGAGCGTGTGATACATGGCCCCAAACAAGATCTCCAGTTTGCAGCAATCAAGTTTTTTCCGTTTTTACCGACTCGCAGAATGTTTTGTTACATCTGCCTAGAGGCCTGAAAAATGGCGAAATTCTGATTTTTTTTCTGGGAAACGGTTGGTGCAAAAGAGCAGAAAAAGCAATTTTGTTAAACCCAAAGGTAAATATATTGAGAGCCTTTAAAAAAATCCCCAAAAAATACAGAAATACAACAAAAACATAGTCGCCGGCAGATGAGGAAATTTTTTCGCGTCGTTTGGCGGTGGACACTCTCCAGCTTAAACGGTCCATCTGAAATCTAAAGACTAAACGGGCTATCCAAGTTCACAAGAAATACGAGTTGTTGACGAACGTCGATTAAAAAAAAAATTAACTAAGCGTCGACTAATTTACACTCGAGCATACAAAATCTATGAAAAAAAGCCGTCATTTTTACGTAACTATTCAAAAATGAAGATCGACTTTAAAGAAGTGAGATCGTCAACGTCTTTAAAATGTTTCTCATCGTATCTCCTGTTAATTTGTCCATCAAGCGGTTCTTGAGATATTAAGTCCACCAATTTTGAAAACAATAGCATCTGCCGGCGGCCATGTTTTTGTTCTGTATTTTTTGGTGATTTTTTTAAAGGCTCACAAAGTATGTACCTTTGTGATAAGAAAAATGCGTTTCTCTTTCACCAACCATTTCTCAAAAAAAAAAAATCGGAATTTGGCAATTTTTTCGAGCCCTTAAGGAGGTTGGAGCGTTAGCCACAATCCAAGGTTAAATTTAATCAAAAATACATGTTATTGTTTACACTATACTGAGTCTACAAATTTATTGAACTTTTTTCACCACCAAACACCAGAGATAAAAAATAGTTTAATGTATGTAATTTAACGTGCGGTTAGATGGGCAAGACTCACACTAAAGGTTATGTAATTTTTATTGTTATTTAGCACCGAGATAAACCATTTCTAACAATGGATTAACGCAAACTGAACCTTTGTGAACATTTAGAGAAAAAAATCCTCATCTTGCCCATCGTAAACCATGGGCCAATAATCTCGTGACGTAAATGTGAATAGGCATAATTATGAATTACTCAAAATTTCATTGTGAATTGTATAAAACATTTGTTGTCGTAGTTTTTTCATAATAATCATCGATAATGTTATGCTTTTTCAAGCTGGTAGTAACACAAAAGTTTTTCTACTTTACGTAATAAAAATGTTTAAATGCATAATTTTGCCCTTTAATTGTTTTAAAAAATTAGCATATATAGAATAAATCTGTACCTCGTATGCATTTTTTTGAGGTTCATTGAAAAAAAATGAATAAACCGTCATTTGACTCAACTGAATCGCTCCAACCTTCTTAAGCGCAGTTTCTTCCACTGCCGATCTGCCTACGAAATCTTATCTTGTAGTACATTTTGAAGTCCAAAAATGAAAGCTTAGCGACAGTGGTAAGGACGTTGGACTTTTTTGGATGTTGTGGGAGGGTGTTGTGACTAATCACGTGGATTTTTTTGTGTAACTGCATGGACAATGTCATTTAAATATATTGACAATATATATTATTTCGTTTTTCATAATGCAATACCGCACTCTCTATCGCTTGCGTCTGACGTGTGCCAACAAAAAAATACACGTGATGTTAGGGGGGGGGGTGGGCTAGAAACCTCACCACATATCACCATGGGGGAGGAGGGGGGGGGGGGGGGGGGGGGGCTCAAAAAGTGCAGAAAAAAAATCTCACTTGATTAATGGACGACCCTTGGGTATTGCGGGGGATGAGCTGACAGTCGGAGCGTGTGACGCATGGACTTAGAAAGAAGATCCCAATGTCTCTCGTCACCTCGTGTATTTCATGTGCTCGTTTTTTCGGTACAAATGGTAGAGCCAAGTTCACAAATATGTATAAAACAACGTTTACTTGTTGCCCCAACCCCACAGACCCTTGACGAATCCCGTGAGGCCAGCCTGGCCCGCCGTCTTTCCCTGATTACCGATATTGTCGTCAAGATCGGGAAACTCAACCATGTTGAAGGCCAAATCGAAGAACAAGGGTTTGCAGGGAACGCTGCGCATGGGTGGTGGAAGATTGTAGACATTCGGTTGTTTCGTGACGAGGGACGGATCCTCGCGATACTCGTGCAAACGTTCGGCCAAAGGTTTCTTGCTTCTGGTGTGTTTCACAGCGCTGGATTCATCCTCTTGACCCTCCTCGAGGACACTATGAGCGTGAGCAGCGTATTGAGCACCCTCGATCGAGGATTCCAACTTTCCAAGGTCGCGTTTGAGGCCGTCCGGCAGTAGAAAGGCCGTCCCGAGGGCGTCTCTCGCGTGGCGAAGCGATCTCTGATAGAGGGCCATCGCCTCGCGCCAACGATGCAAATTAGCGAGCGACTGAGCCATGTAGAAGCATCGAAAAGCACGATAGCCCTTGGTTCTTGCCTCGTGCTCTTGGAGATAAGCTTCGTCGTCCTGTAGCTGCGACATCTCGACCAAATTGTGCAAAGCCGCCTCGTAAAGACGCACGATGTCCTGAGGCTTCGCCTTGTCCGATTTATCGGCGATCTCAATTAGAGCCAAATTACGCTCGAGCGTTCTCGACAATCTGATGTATTGAAGATAGGCGATGAGATGTTGAATCGAAGCGGCTTTATCGCCGTCGCGATTCTTAAGATCGGCCTTGAAGGACTCGCGTACGGCACTGATCACGTCCTTGCAATCGATGAGATGAGCCTCGAGAAGATCGACCCTCGCCTGGCTCGTCGTTGCCTTCGACAGTGTCTGATTCAATTGGGAATCGGCGATCAACAAACCGGCTGCACGCGGTGGCACAACGCCGCAAGACTTTCCGCGCCATGTTATATCCTCCGTGTTCGATTGTTTCTCGCGCGTTTGAGCTATGAGAGAGTCCAAACTTGCGAGCAGCTCACCGCTCAACTGGCCTCTCATCTGCATCAAATCGTCGATCGCCGATGTATCGCCCACGTTGTAAGCGCAGTATCTCAGGCTCGGCGATAATTCCTCGACACGAGCTTTGTAAATTAGCTGCTCGAGGTCCGGCAGCGCCGTCGCCAATTCCCCGTAAACTACCTGCGCCTTCTTCAGATTCGCCATCGCGTCCTTCCACAGCTGCAGCTCGAACTGGAGCGATCCTTGCATCCACGCTACGTACGCTTGCGCCTCGAGCTTCGTCCTGGCGTCACAATTTACGTTCTGCACAAAATTCACGGCAACATAATTGTCAGTGCGATTATTTTTTGTTTTCGTTCGTTTTTTGTCGAGATAATCGGGCTGTCGAGAAACGCTGCACTCGTCAGAAATAGAACGTTGATTAGAATATTGGACGTTGTTTTCTTATCGTTTCATTACGCTTGGGCAGTTTTTCTTAGCGAAATAAAACGGCAAGGAAACAATCTACGCATTGCCAATTTGAAGATTTTTCTTTGCATTATACTTTATTGACGGACTAGCTGTGCAATAAAAAAGAAATAGAATTATCCGTATCTCTCAATTTCTGAAGCGAGAATCTTACGATTTGTAGTGTACATTTCTTTTAAACCCAAATTCGTCATGTGGTTTTTACCAAAGTCAAGTGTAATGAGTAATGAGTATTGCTTAGCTGTAATGAGTATTACTTAGCTTGACGCAAAAGCTCGTCCCGTTTTTGGCGCCAGATGGCATTGTAAAAATGAGACGAACTTTTGGATTAACTATATTTAAATACTGTAAAAACGAAATCAGATTGATCGACCAAGATTCGAGGGACTGCGAAAATCAGCAAATTTTTATGATTCCACATTTTTTATTCCATCCGTGATTGTCAAATTCAAATCCAAACGTCCTTTGCTAATATTCTTCAAAATACAAATTAGTTCCTGAATTTTTGAAGAAATTCAAACTCTGATAGGTTTGGTTCTGTTTTGCCGACTAGGCCGAATTTATTTTCGGCATGTCATTTTTATATATCTTCAAAATCGACATATTTTGTAAAGAAATCTCGAGAAAGAAAAACAAAATTTCCAAAAGCGTTCTCCATGAAGCGAAATACGGCTGTAGAATGAATTTTCTCTATTACACTTCCTCTCAAACAGGCAATTTTTTAGTTTATAGTGCATAATTATATGCCAGTGGAGTGATTACGAATTAGTATTCAATTACCAGATTGAATACCCTTTCGGGACGAGTGTTAGTGAACCCGGTGTTATTTTTTTCTAAAAGGAATTACTCTTAATCGTATTGTAGCAATGAGACTGTAAAGAACAGTGTGAAAATGAAATTGAAGTTTGCATCATTGGAATGCAATGGATACAAATTTCTTTCAGTTCCTTAAATTCCTTTTCACAGATTTTAACTATAAAAATCCATCAATCATTTTCCAAGATGTTTATTTGGCGAAGTACGACCGTAATGTACAAATGAAACATTTTACATAATAAAAATATAAAAAAGAATGTTCATTGAATTTCAATTATGCAAATATTCGACGCCATTAAGAATGGCAAAATCCATGTTCATGGTTGTCCGTCAGAGGTTAGGCTATTGTGAAAGTGACGACCACTCGTTCGGTGCTGAGGCAACTCAAAATGAAAAGGAAGCTCCACCATTTGATGCAGGAATTGCAGCTCGAAGGTAAACTTATTAATACAACCATAGAACTGCTAGTAAAACTTTAAACGGGTTTTTCTCGAAACTATGTTTTTCAAAACCATGTACACGATTTTTGACATCTGGTGATCGGTTTGACTTCAAATTTGGTACACTCATTCAGTATAATAATAGACTTGACCAATGTTTTGTTCTTGATATTTTTTTTCATTAGTTATTAACAACAATGATGGCATTTGCCCTAAAAAAATCGAAAAGATAAATCAAATTCTTTTTTTGATTGGAAGATGATAACAGAAATAAGCTCTGTTGGGTCTTGGCAAATGTTATCTATTTTTTCAAAACTCGTTTTTTAATTTATAGATCAATCAGGTGGCCAAAATCAAGTATACCATTGTGTCCCTCACGTTCGAAGACCCATCATGAGATTATTAATATTTTGAAATGAAATTGGGTACAGTCAAATCTTAATATAACGAATCTCTAGGAAGATCGTTATATCGCAATCATGTTCTTTAAAAAAAATATATTGGTACTACAAATACAGGGATATTTTTTAAAGAAAAAAAGGGTTTGAATTGGAGCAATTTTAACAAGCAATTAGCAATCAGAGTACAATATATATTATTATGTTGTTGTATTAAGGTTTCGGGTGTCTATTGGAAGGGAATAGACAAAACTTCGTTATATCGAGAATTTCGTTACATCGAGGTTCGACTGTATACCACTTTTATGTACATGCAAATAAATGTCCAAGCGATTTTTCACTCATCTTTGTTATTTCTTGAAAACTAATTTTTTCTAATAACCCTAATTTTCGGGTCGTCACAGTAGCCTAACCCTTTAACAGTAATCTTCGCTACATATTATCGAACTGATGGACAACGTTGATCACCGAGTAAACTCACTTCTATCAATTCCTGCAACTGCAGGGCATAGGCGGCGGCTTTTCTTAGTCGAGAGATCAGATGAAACTTCTTTCTCGGCTCCGTATTGCATTCGATCCGCAACTGCATGGCGTAGCTCCATGCCCGTTCCGCCATAGTAAGGGGAATCTGAAGGAATTTGTCGTCGACGACCATGACGGTTGTGACATCTCGTTTCTTGAAATGGCGACGATCGCCCTGTGGCACTTTCAGAACTTTCCTCAGACGACGCAAACGTCTGGAGCAATAGCCGCGATAACGTTGATAGTCACCATGGCGGAGACCGTGCTGCTGTTGGGCCTCCTTGATTATTTTCAAAACTTGAAAATTCGTTAAGAAAATTAAACAAGCGTAAGAGACTCAAATTTTGTCATACATCAAGGGTGATTTGAATAGGCATATGGAAAATACGGAGTTGGTGAACGGGACGTTTCTCTTTTGCGGTGATAATAAGATAACGGAGCAAAGGATACTTTCGAGAGAGTACGGTTTGCGCTCCTTGGGCAACGCTGGATCTTGATTTTCGGCATCCTCGGCTACTACGTCCATACTTTTTTCCTGAATTACCATGATTCGTTGACTCTCACTATTAGGACGAATTTTCCTACGAACACCCGATCGTCCGAAGGTGTGTTCTCTTGCCTATGTGGATATGAATGAATATATATATACATATGCATGTGTAATTCCCTGTAACCAACTTTCCTCCGCGTTGTACTTTACACTGGCGCAGACTGTGCTGCTCCTGGTGGCCGAATGATGTATCGATGTTCCTGTCTGGTCGACTGTCGGTATTGCCGTTCTCTCTTGTCTTGACGGGGTAGGTGACGTTCACGGTGGTGACGTTTGACCATGGTCTTACATGCAGGTCTAGAAACTACACTGGAAGGGGTAGGTAGCTTATTGAAGAGAATTGGTAGTTCACTATCCGCCACTAGGTTCGTTGCGATCAGAATACCCGTTGCTGCGCGACCAGGGGGGTCAGACGGAGACAACACTGGTCGGCCATGCTTCTATCTCTCTATGTCTGTCCCACCTTCATGTTCGTTACGCGGATATTTATTATGAGTTCGAAACACTTTTAAATCGGCCACGAAAAGGCGTTAATCCTGTTAGTTTCGATTAGTACAATTAAAAAAAATGATCCTAATCGTAATCGAACAAATAAACTTTCTAAATCCAAGCGAGCGTGATAAGCATATACATACGATTTTGAAACTGTCACATTGCATGTGAACTTCGACGAAGTGGTTCCGTAGTCCCCTCATTCGCGTTGTTGTAGATTTCCGAGCCACTTGTCTCAATTTTTTCTCCCATCCCTCATTCCCGCGTTTTTTATGCAATTTAATAAAAATACAAATGCAAAAAATTCTCTATTTTTTATTTTTGTACGTGCATGTTTTTCATATCGAGGTAAGCAGAATGAATGCTTTAAAAAATTTTAATGTTGCCCCTTTATGATTTCTTTTATTGTTGCAAGTGGTTCGGTTCTGTGTCCAAAAAGTTGACTGTCAACGGTACTGCGTTCAAAAAGCAGAAAATACAACAGTTATCAGCGACTTAGCGACACACGCTTTCAACCGCTCACTCCGTTGCTCGCCGTATTGAGGTTATGTATATCCGGGTTTCGGAACCACAGCGACAACTAGTGGCGACGCTAGGACCGAAATTTGCCATGTTAAGGGAAGGGTAGCGGTTTCAGCGTGAAAAAAAACACTTTTTTGCGATTTTTTTTTCATCTATATGGTTAGAGTAAATTTATTGAAACCTTTTGTACATTGTTAAGTGTCATTTCAAGAACATTCCGTGAAATTTGTACGCGAAAATATCCACAAACAAGCCGGTGATAAAGCTTTTCCAAGAACGCCTTTGGAAAAACAACATTTGCGGTGTTCGCTGTATCTCAGCTAGAAATTATCTGAAATCAAGTACCATTAAAATTTTGTCAAAGTATCATCAAGTCCATCCCCCAACGGTCTTGGATATTTTTTTTTTCATTTCTAAATTTTTGGTAGTCATGTAAAGTGAAAAGTGCTATTTTTCACGAAAAATTCCACCATTTTGGAGGTGGAAAACCCCCTGAGTGTAAAAAAAATCTCAAACTGACCGTTGGGTGGAGGTATTTTATATGTAGAAAGTGTGTACCAAGTTTGAAATAAATCGGTCATGTAGTCTTCAAATGGCAGTGAACACGGACTTTGAAAAAGTGGTTTCGAAAAAAACGCGTTTGAAGTTTAGAGAAGTCGGAGCTACAGTGTTAGAGGAGCGGGACTAAATAGTCAATAAATTCGAGAGTTTTGCTCTGATTAACTTGAAATTTTGGGATTATATTCGTGAAATGTTTAACTATAAGAAAATACAAAAAAAAATCGATTTTTCAAAAGTACAAACCCCTACCCTCCCCTTATACGACGCACCTGATCGCGACTGCCAGCATTAGCATTACTGCCAGTTTCAGACCTGTATCTAAGACCGTGCATTTGACCAAAATACTATATTGAAGGCCATGCCATCATATATAGAGCTCCAACTGTCGGAGCTTTTTCTATTACCGGTATTATTTCGATATCGACAAGTTATAATATCGGCGTACTAGTATTTCGATATTTTTTGACATTTATGGGGGAACCATGATTTAAAACGTTAGAAACTTGAGAGTAAAGATGGAAGTTGTAGAAATAATACTGTATAGATAACTCAAACCACAGTATTTATTAAGAATCACCGTCTTTTAATGAGATCTCATTTATTGTACATTTCTAAACATACTATGTTCTTCAATATATTCAACTCAACGTAACATAAGCAAACAAGAAACAAAAATGGGAACTTTTATGCAAATCAAAGAAGTAGTAAACAAGCAAAATAAAAATTAGGAAGTTTTATGAAAGTCGGCGCAGTAGTAGCTACCAGAATGCAAAGAAATAGCAAAGCTTGTGGCGGGCAAGGAACAGCTTGATCACTTAAATTAATGAGATTGAGATTGTTGAACCAATGACCGCAAATAACAGAGGGCATCTGAAGTTTCGTATTTCAGAGACGACCTTACCTTATTGCATGTGTAAGCCGCGGAAGAAAGGCCCTTTCCGTTTCCACACTCGTGGATAAATAAGTTGACACTTCGGAAATATTATTTTAAGGCTGGTAAACGTAGTTGAAAAACAAGTAAAAGTAACTTAAATGGAAATAATACGAATTGTAATGATATTTTAGTATTTTTAACTCTGATATCGAAATATCGGTATTATTTGAGTCCATTATCGGTTTTTGGCTCGATATTCCAGTTTTTTCTAATTATCGAAAAACCAGTATCCATGCTCTAACCACATGCCGCTTTGAAATTTCGAACCGCAATTTCGACCCAACGATATAATCAATTGCGATTAAAATTATTTTGTAAATTTGACATTGTTGCAGAAAGAGCCATTTGGCCGAATTGTGAACAAAAATGACAGATTGTAGTTACCGTAGGGTAAGTTATGAATTACTAACTGACGCACCAATTTATGCATGTTTCAAGACCGTTGGGTTTCTAGTCTAGACCGCTCGGAGCGAAAAGGCCTGGGAAATTTGGCCTTGCTCGAGACGACAAAAAAGTGTCGAGAACTCGAGAAATCGCGTCTTGATTGTGCTTGTGCCGTCCCTACCACGGGCCCCGTTCATTCCGTTTAGTTCGTCTTCTTCTAATGTAAGCGGTGAGCGAGGAAAAAGTCTACCAATAGGATTGCTTCATTTTGCTTCGCACAGCGCAGCTCTGCATTGGCTCATAAATACTCAAAGTGTATTCTTTGCTTGATTGTGTTATTAAAGAAAAAATTCAGTTTATTTAAAGGACTATAAGTGGTTAAAAGTTCTACATATTTATAGGAAAACCGATGTACTGTATGTAACTTTAATTTAAAGATTGTTTTTATAACGATACTTTATGTACCTACTATTTGTTTAATTAAAAGCCTGTGCGATCAATATTTTTAATTACCCCAGGAAGGGAGCTAAGATGAATATTCAAATTACTTACTAGTTAATAAAAAGACAAATTAAGGGACAACACCACTGTGACGGCTTCAAAAAATCGATTTTTTGAAAACCATCTAGAAAAATCTAAATTTTTTGAGATTAAGATGCCGTTGGACCCAGGTCGAAAAAATAATTATTTTCGCAGATATTGAATATTTTGTGGAGCGGTGCAGCGCTCCGTGACGCTCGGGGTCCCGCGCAGCTGCGCGCCTCAGGGTCGGCAGGTATACCGGGCCTTTTCCAGGTCCTGCGGGTCTTTCCCAGGTATTCTTTTGTTTCCCTTCACAAAAACCGGCTATTGTTATAAATATAGTTTCGAAAAAAGCCATAGGTGGCGATAATTGAAAAATTTTCAAGGCAGGTATAGGGATCGCGTCATAGCGTCAGTTTGCGAATAGAAGCGACGCTACTCGTGTCTAAACGCTCCGAATCGTTTCGTTTATAAATATCGAACGCTCAGAATTATTCTTTGCACATCGAAATGGATAATCCGAAAGTGTACGCGGGGAAAAAGGGAACAAAACGGAGCTATGTGACGAGGAGTCGAACGAAAATTTCGAATCGAAAACCTCCGAACCGTTATAGCTCCGAAAATAGTTCTGCAGAGTATGTGAGCACGTCGGCGAAAAAGTTAAAATCGTCGGACGATTTAGAGGTCGGTGTTACTAACGATTTCGGTTATCGTATAGTACACCTTGTCAATGCATTGAACATTATATCGACGTTAGTGAAGTGCAAAGTGTGTGATCGCGATATAAAGTTTACTGAAAAAAGTTTGCGCGGCTCGGATTCAAAATCGAGGTCGATTGCGCCCATTGTGAAAAAGTGCAAATCAATTCGTGTCCTATGATTGACAATGCGTACGAAATAAATCGTCGGATCGTATTCAGTATGCGTCTTCTGGGCATTGGTTTGAATGGCCTGATGAAGTTTTGTGCATTGATGGACCTACCGCGCCCCATATTTCAATCTTTCTACGATCGAATCTTAAATTCGATTTCGATTGCCACTAAAGCCTTGAGCACAGTGAGCAAACAAAAGGCTGCACTTGAGGAGGAGACAATTTCGTTGGAAAATGGGGTGGAGGACGGAATTATCGTTTCAGGCGACGGATCGTGGCGTAAGCGCGGTTTCAGCTCGCTGTTCGGCATAACATCGCTAATCGGCTGGTACACTAAAAAAGTGATCGACGTTATGGTGAAATCGAAATATTGCAAAGCTTGCGAGCATTGGGAAAAAAAAGAAAGCACCGCGGAGTACTGGGAACGAAAAAGTACCCACGACGATGAGTGCCAGGCGAACCATAGCGGTTCCTCCGGAAAAATGGAAGTCGACTCAGCTGTCGAAATGTTTCAACGGTCTGAAGAGCTCTATGGCATAAAATATAAATATTATATTGGTGACGGCGATTCAAAAACGTTTCTGGTCATATCGAATAGCGATCCATACGACGGTTTCGAGATAAAAAAAAGAGTGCATCGATCATGTCCAAAAACGTATGGGGACGCGCCTCCGCGAAATCGTGAAAAAACAAAAAGGATTGTCTGGCAGAGGAAAGCTCACCGGAAAATTGATTGACGAGTTGAGCACATATTACGGCTTGGCTATTCGGAGGAACAGCGATGATGTTGAAAAAATGAAGAAGGCAATTTGGGCAACTATCAAACATAAAATATCCACAGATAGTGAGCCACAACATGACGATTGCCCAGAGGGTGCCGAGTCGTGGTGTTCGTGGCAGCGAGCGGTCGCAAGCGGTAATATTTCTGAATATCGCCATAAGCCGCCTCTTCCTGAGGAAGTATTGGAGGCAATTACGCCAGTCTTCGAAAATTTGAGCAGAGACGATTTGCTGCAGCGTTGTTTGGGCGGCTTCACGCAAAACAACAACGAAAGCTACAACAAATCAGGCACTTGGGGGCAATAGCCCCCAAGTGTCAGTCTGAGAGCAAAAAAATCATCGATATTGCAGCTGATATCGCGGTATTATTATTCAATGATGGCTTGAGAAGCCTAATGAAAGTTTTGGAGGCATTGGGGATAACTATCGGCCCAAATTGTTTCAATTTTTGCGTTGAAACCGACGCAGCGCGGATCGAGCTGGCGGAGCGCTCGCTCACAGACGCTGCAAAAGAGGCAAGAAGAGCCTCTACAAGTTCGAGAAAAGATGCTAGGGACAATGATTTGCTTCTTGAAAGCCAGCTATATGGTGCCGGCATCGCTGATTAAAGGTAAAAATTTTTTTTTCCAATTTATCGCATAAATTAACAAACCTAAAACTTTGAACGCGTTTTTCTCAAAACCACTTTTTTGAGTGCGGCACGCAGCAGAACTCGAGCAATTTTTATCCGATCGACTTCAAATTTGGACTGCATCAATAAAACTAGATTATCTAAAGAAGTACATAGGATTTTTTCGATATCTGAATAATAAAAAAAGTTATAGCCTATTTTCGACGAGAAATTTTGCTCGAAAATCGTCCTTTAATTTCAAAAGCGTGCCTATTTTTTTAAAACCAATATTTTTTCAAATCCCTGTGTACTTCTCTTCAAAATATCATATTATTAACGAAAATACTCGGTATTTTTTTTTTCAGATCGACTTTGAAGAGAGTTCTGCTGCGTGCCGCGAACCACTGCAGAGGCAACAGTACCTGACGTGGGAGCTTCCCCAGCGTCACCATGGGGCGTGAAAAATTCGAAATTTTTTTTTATGTATCTCCAATAAACAACGAACAAAACAAAAAAAAATTCGAATATCTTTTTTTTTCCCACAAAAAAAAATTCTTGATAAATGGCAAAAAACAGGGGGTCACAGTGGTGTTGTCCCTTAATCCGGTCATAATCTTCTTCAATTTTACCAGTATACGGCGATGTATTTTTACTTGATTATAGACGAAAATCAATTAACTGCAAAGTATTCGAGTTCGTTAAAGAAATACTTCAAGAGCATGAGATGACAAACCGACCGAGGTTATGGTTCATTTAACAATACGGGAAAAGATAAGCGGCAAGGGGAGATCACAGAAGACCGTGGGTCAGGGGTACCCTCAGATAGCAGCGACGCATGTGGCGGCGAGCGGAATAAAACGTGGATCGCTCATCGGTACCACCCAGCCCCATTGCAATCGGGCTTCTTTTCCAGACCTGTATGTAAGAAAGTCCATGGTAGTGATTAGCAGACGGTTGCTGTGACAACTGGCGATAGTTAACAACGGCTCGTAGCTAAAAAATACGAATTCTGCAATACCGTCGTGACCGCGTCGAAATTTTGCAGCCATTGATGTGCATGGCCTTAAGAGGATGTGTCACATGTTCGGTCGATTTCAAAATCCCGTAGGGATTACAAAATTGTTTCTCGCTTTTTTCTCATAACTATACTTGTTCAAGAAAAAACTCGAAACCATTGGCGTAGCCACATGTTTTTCTAGGCGGCGTGGTGTGTAGGGAAGGGAGCTGGCCTGACAAAAAGTGGTTACGTGAACAGTCATCTTTTTGAAAAATAACATTTACATGATATTCGATAATCACGTAACACACATAAAATATGAAGCTTCAGTCACACGATCATGCTAACATTAAGGGGGCAGATACCTTTAGGCGAGGAAACAATCGCTGATTTGAATGATCTTTTTAAAAGGCGAGATTTCTTCATTATTTTTGGGACTTGAGGTATGTTTTATTACCACTGTTGGCTGTTCATGGTACTTTTTAAATTGATTAATCTTTAAAAATGGCGGAGGCACGACGCGGTCTTCTAAACGGGTTGTTGCGGATGTTGTCAGACGGCGTGACACGTCGGCGAGATCGATCTGAAAAAAAAAACAACGAAGATTTTTATTTTATTAACACTCATACTCAGAATATAAACCAAGAAAAAGTGAGAAATGTTGAAAATCGATGAAATTGTACGATTTGAAATAAAATGATTGAATATTCCGAAAGAATGGTTTCATTTTGCAATACAAAAACTTTTTTTTTTTCAAGCACATTTACGTTCTTGTTTGAGACAATAAGGTTAGAAAGATTTATACCAAATTTTGTCAGAATCGTTTGGTTCGTTTTTCAGCTATACGTCACGCTAGTTTTGAAAATGCAGTTTATCAGACCGTGCCATTTTTAAAGATTCATAAAATGAAAAAAACACTATGTAACAGCCAAAAGTAGAGATGAAACATACCCTAAGTCTACAAAATAGTGAAGAAATCTTTTCTTAAAACAAAAAAAAAACATGAAAATTACCAAACTTTTTCCTTGTCAATATCGAACTCTTGCAATACCCAAACAAATAATCAACTGATTTTTCATAATCGTTCAATCCTACCAGACTATAAACGTTACTTTCAGTTGGTATTCAATTAAATAAGTCGTTGCTTTTAATTTTTTTTGCCAATTAGCCCAACACGTCTTTATTCAACATTTTCTGTTGACAACGTCATTATCTCTGTTTCGCAGTGACGTATGAGAAGAAACGTTCTTGAAACTAGGGTCCGCCTTCGATTTCGTTCGAACTCATATATGTGATGAAGCATTGAAAACTATTAAACACGTATTTTTTTTTTATCTGCGGAAAATCTTTTGAAGGGGCTATACCAGTGTGACATTTTGAAGAAATAGATTTTTTTTCCCAGCTTTTTTCGACAGTTTATACTTTCAAGAATATCATTATCATTTATATCATTTATATCAATATCATTTTATCTTGTAAAATGATATTGATATAAATGACAAATTTGTTGTCATGTCAAATTTGCTGACATTGTAACTCAAAAAGCAATTATCCGATTGACTTGAAATTTGAACTGAGTACTCTTGGATATATTTACCCTACAATGACGTAGGATATTTTTGATTGGTTGAAAATTGACCATTTGGCATTGAAAAAAACGACCATTTTATAGGCAAGAAAACAGACTTTTTTCATAACTACGCCATTTTGTTAGATTAAGATATTTTTCGAAAATCCTATGTCATTGTACAGGACATACCTTCCAGTTTAAAGGCATTTTTTCCCTTTTCGGTTTCAGCTACTTAATCGGCCGGAATCATGTCAGCAGTGGAGGAACTTTTTTTTTGGCGCCTCCGAAGGCAGCGCATAAGTCGCTTGGATCTCAATATCTTGCTATCAAAAAATTATGTAATATAGGTCAAATATAGCCAAATATATTTTTAATTTTCCGAAACATTCGATTGAGTACTTTTCTTCAAAAAAATTCCCGGAAATCACCCAAATTTTCAGCGTTCACACTGGTATAGCCCCTTAAGCGGTGAAAGCACCCCGCAATGAAATGCGTGTCGGAGGGGTGCATTTTCAGTGTCACCCACAAGCAGTCCACCGATCTGAATAAAACAAAACCTAAAGTTCTTCTGATGTAAAGGGATAAAAAATCTACTATGGAAGTATTGAAAACAAAAATAAAGGGTCACACGCTATTTTTTTGGGGGTCGTTTTCCCCCTTAGAGCCGTTTTTCCGCCGATAAAAAAACTACGGATCTAATAGTCTTCAATGCTTTATAACATATATGAGTTTGAACAAAATCGAAGGCGGACAAGTGATGTTCCTTATAAGTCACGTTTTCATCCGCCTAATGGTAGAAAAACTCCTCTCACAGCCGGCAGAGTTCACTAGGAGTACTATATTGCTGTTTGGAAAAGTTTATATAAGTTAGGGCAGTACTCCTTTTTAATATATTTTGTTAAATTTCCAGCATTTATTGAGTGATTTTTAAAGGGAAGTATGTTTTTCATGACATCGCTTCAGCTTCTGAGGCTGACGTATTAATTATGCAGATTTAAAAATAATTAATGATGAAATCTTCTCCGTACTTCATGTTCAATTTAAAAAATGCGTCAACTGCTTGACCTAACCGTAGATTGTCAAATCCGTGTTTAATATTTAGAATGATATCTATTACTTGGACTATATGTTGATCTTCAAGTGTTTTTCTGGTTGTGCATTGGCCGGCAAAGTGTACTTCTGTTGTCCACAGTTTCTTGTCGAATTTGAATATCTACTTAATTTACGTAATAAAATAGCTACTTATACCAATTACGACGAAGAGAATAATTCAAGTGTTATCACATTATTTCTTCATGCTTGGTTGGGTGAAACAGATCGAATTATTCGATTATGCAAACTTAATTATTTTGGCTCGATTGTTTCCTGCGGCGGCACTGGGATTTTGTGGCCGTGGGACGTGCCCACAGTCTTACAACATGCATGGTCTTACATACAGGTCTGGAAACTCTCGTCGTGTGGGTCGTTCGCTTATGGATGCCAGACGGGTAGTTCATATATTGCCCACAGTGATCGCTGCGACCACGGAGACTGTGGCGACTCCGACACCCCAAACTTGTCCACCTTCCATATCGATACAGGCACTCGAAGCGCCAACGACGAAATCAAGAAGTTCCTGAAAGAAGACTGATTCGGAGTTCCGAAACCACGGTCTTACATACAGGTCTGACAACGGCGGTAGTGGGGGTAGGCACCTTTAGATGTTTTGCTTTTTATTCCGATTTCTGCCGCTTGGTGCGTGACGGCAAGGGGAAGTAGTGGTGCGACGAAGAGAGAAATAGCTCTTGTGTCCTTTTCCCTCCTGACCGCAACGCATGCGCCGTTGGCTGCGTGACGTAAACACCTTGCCCCATTCGCCGGTAAGAGGTAAGAGGGAAACTACTTTCCCTTGCTAGTAGCGACGCGTAGCGGCGCCTAGTGAATCTAAAATTAAAACATAAGAGTGCTTACCCCCACCACGAAAATTTAGCTTCGTTGCAAGACCTGTATGTAAGACCGTGTCCGAAATTAATTATTATAAGATTCACTTCCGTGAGAGACAGAGTCTTTGCTAGCCACGCGAAGCGTTCGTTAAGCGCATTTGAATTTGTTAATGTAAAATAAACAAGGGAAGTCCAAAAATATGGTGTGTGGTTCATTCCCCGTACTCTATTTTATCAGTGGAATCAAACCCAAATTACCTCAAGACTAGATACAGAAGCCTAAACTCCAATGGGGAAACCAAGGAGACTAGAAGTAAAGGAGCCCGAACGCAGTGTTGGAGAAATGGTCTGAAAAAGCGATGACTGCAACGACTTACACCACCTACCGCGTGGCGGCGCCTCTACTGCGGCGATACCGGAAACGCCGGGAAACGCGGGGAAACGCGGTGATTCGAAATAGTTTGTCGTACATTTTTTCTATAAAATTGATGAGTTATATTCATATGATTTTGTTCATAGTTATGAAATGTCAATATATCAGTCATTTGTCGACTTGGAGCCGATTGATACTGCAAATGTTTTATTTTTATTCGGTGACATGAACGATTCAATAACCATAACGCAACCTAACCCCTAATGCAACCCAACCAAATCCTAATCGCTTATTCGATTTCAACGAGAAATATTTTTTTAAGTCACGACAAACAAAAATAAAACAATACAGAATTTACATTAAATCTCAAACCAACCAACAATCCAAACGAATCTAAACTCCATCCGAGGGGAACTACTTAAATATTAATAAACTACTTATTCTAGTGATGCAAGTGATAGCTCAATGGTTTGCACGCTGGAGTAACGTGCGCCAGAGCCCGGGATCGCACCCTCGTCGGGAAAGTTTTTTTTCGCAATAAATATTGCTCATAAACTAAGTGTCGAAATGGAAAAATCAGTTTTATTTTTGTTCCTAAATGTAAGTAATTTTAAAAAAACTGAACGGAAATTCTGTTCTACTATTTTTTTTTCGAGTTTTACTTGCACAGCCTTTTCGGCTTTTTACAAGGCTCCACTTATATGTCCCACCGCTCTACACTTGTTCTTTATCTCCATCATCCCCCCTCCCCATTGCGGCCGCAGCCGACTTCCCCCTCTGTATTATATTCATCATGACATTTCTGTCATGGGTGCGGAAAACTGCGGAAAACCTATACCAATACAGCCGGTCACGAGTTCGCTTCGCAGCCTCGGAGCTAGTCGCGTTTCGTCGAGAAATAGCTCACAAGCTACAGCCATACCCATCCGACACACACACGTACCGGTCCGTGTGCGCGACATTTGTGTACAACTGGAGCTACGTCACGCCTGTGTTTTTATTTCTCGCCGAAACTACGAGACGGTGATTCGAACCCGCGACCTCCCGATGTGTTGATTTCAGAGGCAAGCACTCTAACCACTAGACCAACACATCGGTTCTAATTATGTTCTACTAATTATAGACGAAAACTCTCGAAAAATAAAAATACTGACGATGATATCAGTGGTCCGGAAATTAACGTTTATTATTCAAACGTTAATTTAGGGACCACCGACATTTTATTTGTTTCTTACACGCCCATCAAATGTTCACAGTGCTCAAAAAACAGATACGAAGGTGGCAGAGATGTTGTGGGATTAAAAAATGTGTACATCTTCCCGATTAGATTGTACATTTACGATGGTTGGTTGTATAATTAATCATTTATAGTTCGTTCGTTTGTTTTTCACAAAAATGAACACGACTTGTATTTCATGAAATTATATATTTTTCAAAATATTTCGCGTTGGTGTGGAACAGCCCATACATTGATGTACCGCAGGACAGGCTGGAGACTCGTTGGCGGTTCGTTGAACTTTTGATAGCCATCTGACTTTTGCTGGATAGAAGAAATTCTCAACCGCGTATATCAACTGCATTTTAATAATGAATTCTTTTTTGTTTCCAATGAATTAATCTACAATATCTGCGTGCGTACATGAAGGGTATCAAAATTCGTGTTGCCTGTTTTTTTCATGCATTAATGTTTTTATTCTAGAAGCACGAATCAAATTAATTGCACGCTGTAGAGATCGCGAACGCTGATTATTGAAGAAAAAAATATATTGCAAGGATCGTCAAGGTGAGTTGGAGTCTTCGAATAAATGTGTTTGGCTTAATTGCGATAAAGCCAGTAACGAACATTCGGTGTTGATCGTTTCTTCATCTTCAATTGATAAAAAAAACAAATGTGGCGAGTTACGAAAAATCCTCGATGTGTCTCTCGAGTGAAGAAGAATACAAGGAAGATCGAACAATATTTGCTTGGTGATAAAAATGGTTTAAAAACCAGACTAACAATAAATATCTACGCAATATTTACTGGCGGATTAAAAAAAATTGTATAATTATCATTTACTCCAAGGATACGATTTTTTTCAATCAAATAAATATTTTCAAAAGTGCCATAATGCTTATCTTGAAAATTGATTAGTTTAAACTGCGGCTGAATGTAACTCGAGTTCATAATTTGTACATCTGCCCCTCGTGTACACACGAGACGTATCGGGGATGGTCAGCCCCTCCGAAGTACGCCCGCTCAACAGTAATTAATCAAACATTCAATATCTCGGCTGTGTAGCAGTGTACGCGCACTTTTTCCCTTTCACGCCTAAATTTATTCAAGACGGTGGTTCGATATTGAGCCTCGAACCCCCCAATTTCTCTCGACTCTGAATGGGATCCATGGCATCTTTCTTGACCACAGTACTTGGGGTTTCTGTCGCGACACCTGTTTCAAGAGAAAAAGTATTAGTTTTTCATGCCTCTTGTTGGCGAGAGCCTGATTGTACAATTTGGTGTCCCTCACCTGTCGTTGTTACACTGGGCATTAATATTATTCCGACTCCTTCTTGCCTGATTTATGTCCTTGAGACCTTGCTGTTTGAAGTCCTGAAAGTATTGGTGTGACTTGACCAAAAATGGTTGGACGTCGGCTTCCGGATATTGAAGCTTGACACTGTGTTAATGCCTGCGAATAACACGAGAAATAAATATTAATCGAAGATCTGATACTCCAGAGTATGCGCGTGTAAAATTTCTCCGAGTTTATCTCTTGGACCTGATGCTTAGAACGGTTTTTTAAAAATAATTCTGACCACTGTTCATGAATAAGTGTGGTCAAACGTTTGGGTGTTCTTCGCAAGCTCGAGGATCGCGTTATCGTTCTCTCGTGCCCGAGGTTAACGAGTTCAACTCCCCGCGAGCAAACGATCCGGGTACGAATGGAGCTCGAACTCGTTTGCATTATTCATTTGTTTTTCGTTATAGCGTGGAGCAAAATGTTTATCGTACGAAGCGGCGTATCAGAATTTCGGTTCTTCCACCAAGATGTCGGACAATCCTGAAGAAGAGTTCAAGTAAAATAAATAGCACATACCCAAATCGACTCGAGGGCTATTTCTCTATCCCTTTAATCGTTGTCATTTTGAAGAAATGGTAAACCTCGTAGATGATTGCATCGTAATCGAGATCGCAAGCTCAGCCAGACATAGTATTGACAATTTCCCAGGCATTTCATAGCCAGCTCCTCGTGTTTTGAAGTTCCATTCCACTCAGCACAGCCGTGTAGTAATTTGATCAGTGCGCTTGAAGGAGAAAATTAATAGTAGGAAATATTAGAATATATTGAATCTATGAACACGGAGCAAAAGCGTAATTTTGTCTCTATTTACCATATTATAGTCGCGTGATTCGAGAGATGGATTATTTTTATAAATACGTTTTATAAATACATTTTTTATAATTTGCGTATAGGCATTGCGGTGGACCAGGGGCTTCAATTTGTTCTCAGGAAGCAGCGTTATCATCTGGTGTACGAGTTCTTGGAGTCGCACCGCAAGCACCTTTTCCTCAAGAACCCCAGTGTCGAAGAACTACGGGTACAATTGAACGAGAAATTACAAAATTAACATTTTTTCTCTTTATTTATATTATTATTTTTGTAGTAGAATGTCGATTTCCGGAAGCATTACATTGTAAAAGACTGTAAAAGACTGTAAAAGAATCGAAATTTACAAACCTTACCTGTACCGTTGTTGCACGAAGCTTTCTATTCCGTTCTGTTCATCGGCATCACACGTTGGTTGAGTCCAGGAAACCGGGTAGACAAGCTCAGGCAAATTAAACAAACCAAAGAATAGTTCCTGCGGGGAATAATAACTATTTCTCCATCAGGCATTTGTGTACGATCTTCTTTGACCACATCAGAGTCAGAGAAGTGAAGCTCGCATACTAAATCACTCGGAGCAAGCTGGTGTTGGATGGCCTCGCTCCATCGCTGCAGCATATTCTGTAATTTAATATAATATTTAATTTCATACCACAAAAAAATGTCGGTGGCATGCACTGATATTATAAATACAGTGAACTTCCGCTAACTCTCGCACTGTTAGGATCCTAATCTGCGCGGTGCAACAGTAACCTAAGGACCCTTCTCCGCTACTAAAGAGCAAAAGCATGAGCGAGACTTTCCCCTCAAGCGGGAGGGTCACCGACACTTATTCATTACACAGTTAGCGGGAGTTTGCTGTATTGATTGCATAATCGACAACAAAGCACTTGGCGGCACTGCTATGCGATTTTTAGCTCGACAGGGGAACCGCGTTGACTGGAGTCTGAGCAGCACTGCTAAGTGCTTTACTGTCGAAAATAAGAAAAAAAAATGTAGAGCAAAAGACTTACTCCGGGTACTTGAAAAACCGATAGCTGCCGTAATCCAGCACGCGTCCGTTCTGCCCTGACGGCACATCGCCCAGTTCGGCATCCCGGATACGCGCACGGTTTACCCATCTCGACCTCGATGAAGCAATCTGCGAAAATAAAGAAATTCATTATTGTAAATATTAGATGTCTTGTGGGGTAATATTTTGTTTTTGTAATATGCAGGTTGAATAAATTGAATGGGCGTCTGATTTCCACGCTGCAAGCTAGTATAATGGTTGAAATTGAAAATATGTATTGTTTATTAATTTTGTTCATATTTCAACTCGAAATATGCACATTAATCCCTCACTGCAATAGAAATTACGCCGGCTTCGAGCATGGAAAAAAACGTCATATATGGCGCCATAACCTCAATTTATTTAACCGGCAAATTATAATAACAAAATATTACCCCAAATGTCATTAAATATCTAAAAAAAAATGCCTTCTCCTTATCAGTACGTTATCTTTTACGAGGTAACGAGTCACAATATTTTGCAGGAGCACTTTTTTCACTATATACACACTTTATACACACGCGAAAGAAATACACCGCGAATAAAGACGTATAAAACGGAAATAAAGCTCAGAGCTCACTTCGTTGTACGACCAACGCGAAACTTCACAGCGGTATCTTTGGAATAAGAGCGCTACCGTGGCTGAATTTCAAACTAGGAAATATAATCGCTTTTACATGTCACTTTTTCACTCATTCCGCCATATGCGTTCGGACTCCTTTACTCTAGTCTCCATGGTGCATGCCATGCCCCGTAAACGCGGTATAAACAAAAGTGCCTCCCCTTCACCAGCGCCGCGGTGGAATGCGTAAATAGAGAAGTCACTTAGAGTCACGCATTTTTGAACGGAGTGCCCAGACCTGTATATACGACCGTGGTCTCACCTCAATGTATATTACTCGTTTTTAATATTATTGTAGACTATTATAACACGCAGGTAAACGCAAATGCTTATTTTACAAAACTTCTAACCCCAACCCTCTGACCGCAAGCGGGTGCGAAAAACATGAGCGATTTTGAGTTATTTGACCGAGATATCGAATTTGGCTCATTGGCAAACGACACCTTTGCATTTTCGGCTTTGCGGCCGGTATTGCTATAAGGGACCGAGCACCGTCTTGTCATTTTTGCCAATTTTTCAAAAATCTTTTCGTTCCTTATGAGAGCACAATATCCGAGACGGGGATTTTGAGGTTAGGTTTGAGAAAACGCAGTATAGGCGGATAGATCGCAGAGACGAGTAGTGACGCGATTACGAACTACTCCAGTGCTTCCATAAGTGTTCTACCCCCACCAATTGATGTTGTGACGAGTGTCCAGACCTGTAGTAAGACCGTGCACACAGGTCTGGAAACTCCTAGGGTGGGGAATGACTCAGATAATGAGGCTAATAGGCAGTTCTCGCTTCTGCCACCGGAAGCGCTGGTAGGTAAAAGTTAGCCAATCAAACGCAGGTCCGAATAGCTGTGCAAAGGCGCAGATTTTTCGAAATAAAAATAGTCTACTCGGTTTAGCGACACTTTATAAACTTTCAATAGATACAGTAATAGAAAGTCCTCAGAAGGCGTAAGAAGTGTAGAAAAGTGTAGCCAAAACGAACAGACCCAATATTTGTAAGAGCTTTATAAATGGAAAATGATTGAGTATTTTTTCACTCCTGAAGCTCTGGGCAGAATGAGAATTATTATTTCAGTAGACTGTATTTCTCGTATTAGTACAGTCGTGCTGTATATTGGAATCGGAGAAAATTAGATGAAGGCTAGTTTTTTGACAGGTGATTTTGTAGGTGCCACGTGTGCTAAAACCAAGTTTGCCTAAAAATCGCGGGGTAGGTTTTTTTTAGGGGATGGGGGTGGTTTAATGCCAAACTTCAACCCCCACGAGGTCGGCGCCGGGAGACAAAATGTTCAGAAAAATCCGGGTTTTATTTTTGTCCATAGCGCCGAAGTCGTGGAAGTTCATTTTGGGGGTGAAAAGGTGGGGTGAAATTTTGAAAAATCAGTTTTTGTTCGATAACTCTTTAGGACAAATTCATACAATTTTTGTTCAAATGGGAACGTTGTAGCCATTGAAAACACGCGTCGATCGAGTATTCGATCAACCCTTTCCAATAATATCTTCACCCCAAAAGAATTGTTGAAGAATTAACAAAAAATTGTTTATTGAATAACTCACAAACAATCGATTTTTCAGGGATGGTTCAAATGTACGAAATGTAGAAAATAATTTTCTCTATATTTTCGTTGCTATGCACAACTTTTGAATTTTGCTTTTTCGAACCCCTCTCAGGGGTTGAAAATTCAGAATGAAATTCTGGGAAAACTATTGACCGAAACTAAAGAGATACGAGTTTGGCGCTGTGAACAAAAATGTAGCTGAGGGTTCAAGCTAGAAATTCTTCCACGGCGGCGAATTCGTGCCGTCAATAGTTTTCCCAGAATTTCATTTTGAATGTTCAACCCCCGAGAGGGGTTGGAAAATAAAAATTCAAGGGTAGTCCATAGCAACGAAAATATGGAAAAAATTATTCTCTACATTTCGTACATTTGAACCATACTGGAAAAACCGATTGTTTTTGAGATATTCAATAAACTATTTTTTTTTTGTTTTTTAACCATTTTTTGGGGGTGAAGATATTACCGGAGAGTGATGATCGAATACTCGATCGACGCGTCTTTTCAAGGGCTACAACGTTCCCATTTGAACAAAAAACGTACGATTTTTTTCTAAAGAGTTATTGAATTAAAACCGATTTTTTAAAATTTCACCCCACTTTTTCACCCTCAAAATGAACTTCACCGACTTCGGCGTTATGGACAAAACTAAAGCCCGGATTATTCTGAAAATTTTGTCTCACGGCGCCGACCTCGTTGGGGTTGTAGTTTGGCATTAATCCACCCCCATCTCCTTTCATCCCCTAAAAAAGAACCCTACACCCCGATTTTTAGGCAAACTTGGATTTAACACCCGCGGCACCTACAAAATCACCTGTCAAAAAACTAGCTTTCTTCTAATTTTTTCCGATTCCGGGTCTTTTCAGTAACAGCACGACTGTACTATATGTTCGCACTTTTGTAATATTTTTATGTGGTCTTTCGCCATTTGAGTAGATGGGGTATGAACAAATGTATGCAGTCTAAATTTTTGTTCCTTATAATTTATATTTATTCTTAGTATATTGCATTGCTTGTTTGTTTCTACAACTTTTATTTTTGCTTGTTCAACAATGTTAATAAGAACCTGGAAATAAAACCAATGGAAGAGGAATAAAAAAAAGAAATGAACGCATTGTGTATGTTCAAAAGGCAGCGTTTTTTCAATTGATTTGTCAGTTTGGCGAGTTTGTTGTATACAAAACATTCTTTTTGCCGTTTTTGGTTTTGTTGATAGGCGAACTGGCGCATCCGCAATCGAATATAATAAAATATAGCGAAGGATAAGGCCGGGTCTACACTATGTGGTTCTACCGGAGCGTTTCAGGAAGTTTAGGTTTTAGAAACGTTGTGAACACGTGTACAGGCTGCCAGGAGATTATTTCTCGTATGGAGCCTAGATACCAGAAGATTCACCTTTCAACTCGTCCCCCAAAACGAGAACGAGATTTGATGGCGCTGGGGTACTCTGGCACCTATATGTATATAGATATACGCTAAACATGGGTGCGATCCAAGACAGATCGCAAATGATGTACCTAACCCTCATTCGTCTTAAGGGATAACACCACTCTAGGACTTTGGAAAGACGTTTTCTTGCCTAAAAATACTTTGGTGTCATAAAAGCAATATGCAATTGATCCTGCCCTAGTGCAAATTTTTTCCCGAAAAACTCCGATATCTTCCGGAAAATTTTTCCCATTTTTTCTATGAATTGAAACAATTATGAAGAATTCGGAGTTTTGCGGACAATTGTTTTTACGCAAACATCCGAGTTACTCCGATTTTTTTCGAATTTTTTCGAATATTTCATCATTTTAATTACGATCACGGGAAAATCTCGGAAATTATATGAAATATAATATAGGAAAAAAAAGGTTCCGGAAAAAAATTATAACAAGTTTTTTTTTACCAAAATCTCATTTTTTTCATCTTTAAATTTTCTCCGAATATCTCCGAAGCCGTTTACTCAGGTCATAGGAAAAAGGGAAATTTCCGGAAAAAAATAATAATCATAAGTTTTTTTTTACAAAAATCTCATTTCTTTGCATCTTTAACTTTTCTGTGAATATCTCCGCAGCCATTCACTCAGATCATGGGAAAAAGAGAAAATTCCGGGAAAAAAATGAGAAAGTATGAATTTTCAGTCAAAGAAAATGTGTTTTTGGGAAATAGACCAGTACTTGAATGTGTTTTAAATCATGTTTTCTCCGAAAATTTAAAATATGACTCAAATATGAGAAACTATGAAAAATTTGGAGAAAAATTTGCACTAGGGTATAGCGATTTTTTTCATTTAAAGGTTCAATTATCGGTTTGGCCGCAGCGCCTCGGAGCGCACGTTGAGTTGCTTGTACAACTTTAGATGCGTTTTTCTCGATACCACTTTTTTCAATCTCGGAAGACGGATTACTCGACCATGCATGTATCTTTGCATGCATCGATTTAAAATTTTGATAGCAGCTTCACAATTACATTCTCTATGGGAGTACGTAGCCGTTTTTTGGTTAAATGTAAACTTTTTTTATAAACAATTTACTGCTTTTGTGGCAAAAAATCGACTTATTTCCTTCAATGTGCGCAATTTTTTTCAAAATTTGAAAGCAAATTTCTAGGTAGTTTCATAGCTAATAATATATAAATGATCATTTTTTTGGTTTTTGTTTCAGGTCTTATATTTTACGAGAAAACCGCTCTCCCGTGAAGCTATTTGTAAAATAAACACTGTTTTCTACATGGGCTGTATCGCCGCCATTTTGAGTTTGAGTGAGATATTTTCGCGCTTTTGCGTTTTTTTCCGATACGTCATGAGGAAATTATGAATCGGCGGATATTTCGACGTTTTCTGTCACGATCGGTCTGTCGTGAGGTTAGAAACTCATCCGATCACTTTCACCTTGTTGACCAATATATTACTATATATGTAGGTGCCGCTGCACCCCAGCGCCATCACTTAGACACATTTTCGGGGACGCGTTTTTCACATATATGTAATTACATATATGGTTTTTCAGCGCCTTTGCATTGCCGCTGAACCTCCCGGTCATGAAGAATAGAGGTAACGAGCCCGAACGCTGTACTGTGGACGCGGGCTATGGAATCAGCGAAAATTGTTAAGGAAATATCCGCTGGCGCTGCTGTACTCAGGATAGGATACGACAGAGATGGAATGAGAAAAGAGAGAGCGATAGAAGAGAATATTCAAAGCGCAGTTATGCACGCAAGACAGATGGAAAAAATAATAAATTTATTCGTTCGTCGATTAATTCTGTCATCGTGCATTTGTTAATTAAAGTATATACATAGGCAATTATTATATACCCCATTTAGCGGAACTCGCTCCAAACCCCATTTAACGCAACTCGCTCCAAACCCCATTTTTTTTCATTGGAGGCTTATCGCGGCTTGTCAAGGACGCGCTCCCATGTCCCGTAAAACACACACATACGTGAAATATTAAACGAAAAATGAATAATCCGCGAGTTCTTGCGTCGAGGGCGAAGATCCGCAGGTCCGATTTTAAGGATATCTCGAAGGCTGTCCACACGTTTTTTCTCTCCCTCTCTCTCCTCCTCCTCCTCTCATTCTTATTCCCTCAGCCTCTTTCGCGATCTTTTTGCATGCCCGGAAATGAAAAATTCGCGGTCCAGTCGTGCGGCCGAAAATTGTGCCAGCGTAAATCACGTCGGAGCCTAAAGCAGCTCATAGAACAATTCTGCTTTTTTTCCAAACGAAACCCAAGGAAATCGAGAAAAATGTCCGAATTTATAAATTGAAGGAATTTTTATATTGAGAGATAAAGTATTATCAATGAAAAATGAAGAATTAAATTAATGAAAAAATTGAAAGACATTTTCCCTTCATTTTCAATAAATACAACACTTACCTCCGTCGGAGTAAGAAAATCGTGACAGGTCGTAGGCACTTGATGTACGACAGCGTCGTTGCAAATAGCTACGGATCGATAAGAAGGTCCGGCTAACTAGTCGCAGGGAACATTCTGTTCCGGTTGACCACCGTTTTCCGGTCGAAATAAAAAATAATTGATTATTATATTTATCTCAATGTAATAATGAACAATCTATGTCCAATTGTTCGAGGGGACAGCAAAGTACGATATCAACGAATTGACTCAAGTAATAAAGAGTAAAGACAACAGAGGAAATTGAAGAGGGGTAGCAGATAAGAATATTCCGCATATAAAAATTGAAGACCGCAAGAAAAAGATGAACTTTTGATAAATTATACTGCTGAACCGAGCTACAAACAATTAGCAAACACAGCTGCCGGTTAGCTGAGTTCATTCGATGAAAAGAGGGTATTATAGAAAAGTCAAGCGGAGCAGGAAAAGAATAGAGAAAAAAGGAAAAAAAAGTTGAGAAGTGGCGGAGAAACTCATTCGGAAAGTCATGCCCCTGTAGCGCTGAATGTTTTTATGCATTTCACACAAAAAATTACTATAATTATTACAATCCTTACCTTGTTATGGACTGCGATGGGCATAGCATCAGCGATGAGGGTATGACGAAGATGAGGAATTACCTCGATCGTAACATCAGGCATTTTGATGCGGTCTTCTTTTATTATCGAGTTATTGGAAAAGTGAAGCTCGCACACGAAATCAGTGTGGGAGAGACACTCCCCGATGGCTCTGCTCCATCGTTATACCATATTCTACAAGATACAGGAAAAAACAAAGCGGGTTGAAATTTCATATACACGCTAAATCATTGAGCAAATTTTTTTTCCTATAGGCAATAAGTGGCATGCAATTACTTCAGATTTCGTCAACAAATTACGCGCTCTATGCGCCATTTAACAAAAAGAAAACATTTTAACAGGCGATTTACCTCTGGAACCTTGAAGACGGACAACTGTCGTACTCCTAAGCGCTTGCACTTTGCTCTGCTGGCGTCTCGCCCAGTTTGACACCCTGGGTACGAACAGTATTTCGCCATTGTGCACTGCAACAAGAAAAGAACCCAAACTAAAATTTGTAATTACATATTATGACAATAATACGAATTCTAACCTCACTTTCATGCTCGAGAAATGTATTTAATCAACCGATGAATTACAATTATAATATAATACAGAAAATGGTTTCAAAATACCGTTTTCTTACCTACTTTTATATAATGCGGGGCAATCACTCACTGCACTCCACAACACTGATTTTTACTGCAATTAAAAAATCCTTATTACAATTTCGCATTCACAGACGAACAGCCAAGAATGATATATAAATATTATAACCAAGAATTCTCCAGTTTATATATACGCTCTCTTCATAGCGTCACCGATGCCATACTTCACATCCTCCCCTCTCGGCACTAGCGCTTGATGTGGCTGAATTTCGAACCACAACTTTTCGTCACTTTCAGGGTCCACGTTTGGGATGCTTTTAGCATACGCGTTCGGGCTCCTTACCTCTATTCTTCATGCTCCCGGTCGGGAAGACTAGAGTTAAGGAGTACGAACCACGGTCTTACATACAGGTCTTGCAACGAAGCTAATTTTTCGTGGTGGGGGTAGGCACTCTTATATGTTTTAATTTTCGATTCACTAGGCGCCGCTACGCGTCGCTACTAGCAAGGGGAAGTAGTTTCCCCCTTACCTCTTACCGGCGAATGGGACCAAGGTGTTTACGTCACGGAGCCAACGGCGCATGCGTTGCGGTCAGGAGGGAAAAGGACACAAGAGCTATTTCTCTCTTTGTCGCACCACACTTCCCCTTGCCGTCACGCACCAAGCGGCAGAAATCGGAATAAAAAGCAAAACATCTAAAGGTGCCTACCCCCACTACCGCCGTTGTCAGACCTGTATGTAAGACCGTGGTACGAACGCCGTGTCGTCTAAACCTCCGCAAAAGTGAGGACGAGAAGGGCGGCGCTGCTCTCCTACCGCACCGAAGTAAAGTCAGCAACAAACCAGTGCCGTACGATACGCTCCCTCATGTGGAGCGATAATTTGATCAAATGAATTGTAAAGGCAGTGCCGTACCATATGCAAAAAGCACCTTTTGCCACTTCATATGGAGCGACCATTTCATCAAATTAGTTGTTCAACCAGTTGGTGAAGGCAATTTCTATATAGATAGACAGAATTCTTATATATAGATTGTTTTGGACAATACCGAAATACAGAAATTAAGTCAGTTCTTTTGTTGCGGAAGCAATAACAAACAAAATTTATTTATAGACACAAGGAAATTTATAAGAAATTTGCATCCAGACAAAAAATGTACAGATTATCTCCATACTTACCCATTGTGACACGCTGTACAGATAAAGAATAATAACGACAAACAGAAATAAAGTCAGTTTTTATTCCTCGCGGAAACCGTAACAAACAAAATTTATTTATAGACACAAGAAAATTCATAAGATATTTAAATCCAGATCGAAGTCTTTCAAATGATCACATCTCATATTTACACATTATGATACGCTGTACAGATAAAGAATAATAACGAAATACAGATATTAAGCCAATGTTTTCTTTTCCGTTGCGGAAGCAGTAAAAACATAGACACAAGAAAATTCATAAGAATTTTGAATTCAAAAAAAAATTTACCAATTATCACACATCATATTTGCACATTATGACACGCTGTACAGATAAATCGATCTTACAGTTTTTATTTTTTCCTATTGTCTTTCGTTTTTATTTTCCTTGCGTGATTATTTTCATTGACCGATCGCGCTAGAAAATGTCCTGTCATGACAAGATAATAGTTGATCACTCTCTTCGTGAGCTCTTCATTGTGTGCTTGGCATCCCACGTACTCTAAATTTTTCATGTCCGAAACTTTGTCGAGAACTTGATGGAGAGTGTTGATTTTAACGGCAGTTCTCGATCGATCGCTGCACTCCAAGTTTGTCTCGTGTTCGGGCACTGAAAGCAACAATTCAAACAAGATTACAAGCTTTTATTTAATTTGACTTTCTATGAAAATGGCAAATTGATATTTCACCCACTCACCCACTCACTTCCCATTTTCCCGCCTCGAACATAAACAATTTGTTTATTTTCGAGACATGAGACTAAACGTGCAATATACGAGAAAAAAAATCCATATATTGTACGTTTTGTCTCATCGACGGGACACTTGCTCCATATCTCGCGTTTGTGATAATTTTTATTTCACTCGGTACGATAATGGTACGATAGAACGAAACCATTCTTTTTATGAATGTAAGTACTATTTTTCTTACCTACGATTGATTGTTTTCGCCGCAGATCACTAAATATATTTTATCCCGAGACAATTTTTTTTTACATCTAACACAATTCGCAAAAATGGTTAGCCCGAACACGCTTTATGCCAACACGGACGACTAGCGGGAATCATCGATGACACATGACGTCGGTTGTGTTCTTGTCGCTTGGTTCACTTCGGTGCGGTCATGCACTAGCGACGCACGCTGTGAAAACACTAACTACTAAAATCCACAGTTTCACGGACGCTTTTGGATCGGGCTCGCCACAGGCGTTCGTACTCCTTACCTCTACTCTTCCTGCTCCTGGTATCTAGGCTCCAGGATTTCTTCATTGCTGTATATCTATATCTACAAGAGTACTCCTACTAGGCAGCGCTTTGAGTGGATAAATGAGGAACTACGTTTTTGCCTCACCACGGTCGTATATACAGGTCTGGGCACTCCATTGAAACATTGAAGTCACACATTGAAAAATGCGTGACTCTAAGTGTCGCCTCTATTTGCGCATTCCACCGCGACGCTAGTGCAGGGGCGGCACTTTTGTTTATACCGCGTTTACGGGGCATGGCATGCACGTTATATGGTGACGGTCGTATGTACGTGTTGCCTAACCTCGTTTTGGCGGGGTGATTTCGAGTGTATCGTAGCCACGGTTTTTATTCAATACGGAATAACAAAAGATAAGGTGTCTATATATTGCGATGCCGAAACGGTGCATGATTCCGCGATGCAGAAGTGGATACATAAATAACCCAGAGCACGTCTCATTATTTAAAATTCCCAATGATGATTACTGATATTTTCTACTACTTTTCTACTACTACTACTAATGAAAGGAATGCGTGCTACACGTAAATTTCGAATGTTCTTTTCCGCAAACGAAAAAAAACGTAATTGGATTGAGCTATAGTTAAATCGGCATATCCATGTCAAAGACGATGAGAATCATTAACTAATGGCTCATCGCTCATATTTTCGGTTTATGCTTTTAGTTTTTGTGTTCGACTAATTATTTAGGATGTATTCATTTTTCATCACAGCCACGTGAAGGGAAAGACAATTCGCATACGTGCATACATCGCGCTCTGTCGCACATGCCTCCGAGATAGCAGCGCTCCAAACTTTTGCGGCCAGTTCCGCAAATCGAGGCGTCAAATAGAGGCACGCTTTGGGGTGTACAGAATATACGGGAGTGCCCAGACCTGTATATACGACCGTGTGCCTCACTAACGATGACACTTTCCACCATGCAAAAACGCCGGAGGTTCCAGACCTGTATGTAAGACCGTGGGCGTGTCCACCCGTACCCGTTCGTGGCTACGCCAATGCTCGAAACCGTCTATTAGGCCATCTTTCTCACATCCGTTGCGCTCAGTCGGTATATCCGTGACCGTGAAATGTTCTACCGCCATCTTCTCGTCGACGATATTAGTTTGCTACCGACAAGACAGATGGCGCCACCTGTGATTTCTGAAACTTAAGAAAACTCAGATCGCACTGGTGCTTCATGATTTTTCTTACTTTTATTTTCGGCAAATTATGCTCTCTGTCTCGTTTTGTATGACAGAGCATATATCCCAGAGAGAAGCATCACTCGGTAGGCTCTCTCTGTCTCTTCTCTCCCTCTCTTTCTTTCTTTCTTTCTCTCTTGCTCTCGCTCTCGTACTCTCCCTGGCTTGCCGTACATTTTATAACATACCAGAAACATATATTAAACGGCTGTGGATTCTATGGCTATAGTGGGTCTGGGTCTCTCCGCCAGGCAGTGACTGATTGCTCATAATAATAAAAGGTGTTCAGGAGGCCCGGATCATCGTGGAATGGACTCTTAAATATTGTTTGCCCTAAGTTATTCGTATATACGTAGCATAGCCGCCATCCAATCACTTATTGGTTCGAAACATTCATTATTAAACGTAAGTTCGTCATTTTTAACCTTCCACTGTCCAAGCTCAAGTGTAAAAGAATAACTAAAACTCCTTTCGCGACAAAGACCCGAGTGTATCGCTTGTGTATGTTATGATTGAAGAAAAAATAACATTAAAGCCCTCGACCCTCGAGGAATGAAAAGATCCAACCGCGTCAAAGTCAAATTCTTCCCGGAGAAGATTCTTTCCACAGCTATCCATCGTCGAGAACTTGTCTCATCAGAGAATTCGTTTTCATCTTTACAGGCAAATTGGGAAGCGTTTTTTTTCTTCACTTTATCGGATATACATTGAAAACGTAGATATTTGTCGGGTTGCTTGATTTTTGAAATCAACAACATGACAGAATATAAGCTTGTCGTGGTCGGAGCGGGAGGCGTCGGAAAATCTGCGCTAACCATTCAATTGATTCAGAATCACTTCGTGGACGAGTATGACCCGACGATAGAAGACTCTTATAGGAAACAGGTAACGCGCTTTTTTTCCTATTGCCAATTTTCTGTTCGTTAACCAGCCCAGATTTGGGAATCGGTACTATTTATTCCATGGTGCAGTCGGATTTCTTTGGAATAATAATTAGAAGCATTGTCAGCCGATATTTGTGGACCTCATAGTTCCGTACGTTCAAAAAGTTTGACGAATATCGAATGAGATATTTATAAATGATCGTGTAGTTTCCAAATATTTGGTAAATAGGACCAGAAGAAATTTAGTCTATCAGTTGGAGTATTACGATTAGCAATGAGTTGGTATCGCTAACTGTGGAGTTGACGTTTGCATCGTTGGAATGCAACCAATATTCTTTATGCTATTTTTACACCGTTATCTTTGGTACTCTACAAAATAGTTTTTCGCAGATTTCGGTTGTAGGTTTCTGAGTGGGCAACCTAAAAAGTATTCCAACATTGTCGCAGCTCAAAATTGCCAAAAGGAATTAGAAAAATTGAGAAAAAAAACTTTTTCGTCACATTCCGACAATGCAAACTTGAATCTTGTCAATTGCCATAATTTCTTGCGATAACAAAACTAGGAGTGGGTTCGCCCGTTAGTTCTCGATGAGGGTGAAGTGATCCGACTGCTGAAAAAAGCCTAGAGCATGGAAAAACGTTGAAATTTTGCATAAACTATCACATTTTTATCAATATTTTCAATTAAAAAACATTGGTCTAAATTTCTACAGTCCTGGATTTAAAAAAACGTACATCTAGTTGCATTCTTAAAAAGTTGTTGCTACAGCCATTTCCTCATAAACATCAAAAGTATCAAAGGATAAGAAGAATTTTTTTGCGATGATTTCATTTATAATTGGTCGTGCATTAGTGTGCCCTGTGTTAGAAAAGTGAGAGAAAAAAAATTGCAGCCTCTAAAGTGATACATGCAGGAATGTCACGATGACTCATATTCACAGAGCACAACTGCTTCGAATCATCATCACTCTCTTTAGACAAATTAAAGACCTACAGCGAGAATATTGCAGTGAGGAGGACATGTGTGCAAAAAAATGTGGACGCCATGAAAATAATACACGGCGCGATGAATTTTAACTGCCCACAGGTTGTTATAGACGGGGAGACGTGTTTATTGGATATTCTAGACACAGCTGGCCAAGAGGAATACAGTGCAATGAGGGACCAGTACATGAGAACGGGGGAAGGCTTTTTACTCGTTTTCGCTGTAAATTCGGCCAAAAGTTTTGAAGTATGTATGGCTACGAACAGACTCAAATTCATGCAAAACCAGTTTCTTAATGTTATGCACGTTAAAGAGAGTAACAAAATCCGAACATCTGTCAGCAAAACGAATTTAAAAATCACGAAAAAAACACCTTAAGGGGTTGGCCTACTATCACAACCCGAAAATCAAAGTTATTAAAAAAATCAATTTTGAAGGAACAAGTAAGATGATTACAATATCGTTTGGACATTTATTTGCAAGTATATTATCGAAGTTATGCACCCAATTTCATAATCCATCTGGTTGATCTAAAACAAAAAAAAAACAAAACAAATAATATTGGTTAAGACTTGATCGAGCCTTTTTTGTTACCGTGTTTCAATCATAAAAAAGAATGTTTGAAATTTGTTTTCAATTTTTCGAGGAAAAGTTGCAACGTTATTGTTAATAACTGTCTTTGAAAAATGTTAAGAAATATCGGTCAAGACTAAACTACAATTACACCGAATAAGTGTACCAAATTTCACGGAATTCCGTTCATTAGATGGCGAAAAGTCGTGTACACCGTTTTGAAAAACATCGTTTTGAGAAAAATGCGTTTAAAGTTTTGCTAGCAGCTCTATCGTTGTAATCGTAATTCAATCTGCGATTCGTGCAGCTGGATCTTTCCTTTCAATTTGAGATGCCTTAAGGCTCGAGCTTGAGTTAGAAGGTCCAAAAAAGCGTTTTTTCGGGCATTTTTTTACAAGAGAAAAAACAAGCCAAATAAACAATGAGGTATTTTTTCATGAATATTTGAAATGTTAAAAAAAATGTCTTAACATGAAACAATAAATGATTGCAGATTTATCAGCCTATTTCATGTGCGTCTTGCCACTGCAGTCCCCAATCGGCGGGAAAGCTGCAGCTCGTAATTCGTGACCGAAACAAAAAAAAACAATAAAATGTTCAATTGTCATATATCTTTCTTCTGGGTGAATGAAGAAAAAGCTGAAAAAATCGTAAAATTATAACTTTTTTCAGGTTTGAAAAAAAATGTGTTTGAAAAAATACTTAAACGTGCTAGAAAAATTATTTAAAAATACTTTTTCAACGACTTTTTTAATTCGCTTATAAGAGATTTTCATACTGAAGAAAATAAACCTTGGTTTGATTCAATAGGTCATTTAGTTTTTTGGCTATCACGCCCGCCATTTCGGAAAAATCGTGAAAATGAAAACTGGCAAAAACGTGCTTCAAAGTTTTCAATAGAAGGAAATATCAATATCAAATATCAATCGCTTCTCTGCTTTTGGCCTTGAATCTTCGAAAATATTTACAATTGGCTTCTGTAATTTTGTAAATATATTCTTGGATAGTTTAACTATCGATTTTAATCGATCGATTAAAAAAAAAACGATTTTTCCGATCTTCCAATTCAGTCTTCGGCCTTAAGCGACGAATGAGCGTGCGTTCGTCATTTTCACAGTAGCCTAACCCCTTAAAGAGGCTGGCGCAACGAATGCCCCAACATAAAAAATCTGAAGTTCCGTCTACAAAATGTTTTAAAAAACCATAAAACCCGAAAAAACCCCTTAACATAAAGAAACTCCAGCTAAAGAAGAATGAAAACTATTCAGTCAATACAATGCAGCGAAACATTTATTCACAGCAATGGATTCTTTATACATTCAGATTGTGTGCAATATGTTGCGGGTACTCTAGTGTGTCAATGTTATCGTCTGCGATGAACCTCATTTCGATCTTTTTCGAGTTTTTACATGGTCCGCAATGACTCTCATTGCCCTGCTTTGTTGAGGTTTGTTCGGATTGTGTGAAACGTGCGGAAATAGTCGGACACAAAGTTGCCGACGTAACCAACGATTTCGTTGTCCGGTTGTTGCATTATATTTTCGATTGGACTATTTTAAGCTTAATATTTTTCGATGTAATATTTCGTTAGGATTTTTTTGTATGATATTTTGACGTCATTTTCTCTCGTTGGAATATTTTGTCGCTGGGATGTTATTTGATAAGCTTGAGGCCCGAAAACCAGGTCGATTTTGAATATTTTTTGTGATGGGAGTATTGATATGACGAGGTCAAGATTTTACACACAATTCATAGTCTAACCAAGTTTGAGTTAAATAAAAAATAAACAATAAAGATAAACAAGGAAGCAATGAAAAATAAAAAAAACTGCACTTCTAGTATAATAATGAAGCTTTCGGGACACTGGATGCTTTGTTTTTCATTTTGAAAGTTACGAAAAAAACGAGGGATAAGGTTCCACCCGCCCCCCCGATCGAGCTGAAATTTGGCACAAACCTTCCTTTTAATATTTTAAGACAACCCCCAAAGGGATTTTTGGTGACTCGCAATAGTTTTCGAGATATTGAAATTTAAAGTTATTTCTTTTACCCCGCGCTGTTATGTTATCGCGCTCTTCATTTTGGCCAAACAAACAAACCAAAAAATCATTGCGGGCCGCCGAAAATCCCTTTTGGGGTTGTAGTACAGTCGTGCTGTCGCTGAAAAAACCCGGAATCGGAGAAAATTAGAAGAAGGCTAGTTTTTTGACATGTGATTTTGTAGGTGCCGCGGGTGCTAAATCCAGGTTTGCCTAAAAATCGGGGTGTAGGGTTCTTTTTTAGGGGATGAAAGGAGATGGGGGTGGATTAACGCCAAACTACAACCCCTACGAGGTCGGCACCGTGAGATAAAATGTTCAGAAAAATCCGGGCTTTAGTTTTGTCCACAGCGCCGAAGTCGCGGAAGTTCATTTTGAGAGTGAAAAAGTGGGGTGAAATTTTGAAAAATCGGTTTTAATTCAATAACTCTTTAGAAAAAAATCGTACGTTTTTTGTTCAAATGGGACCGTTGTAGCCCTTGAAAAGACGCGTCGATCGAGTATTCGATCATCACTCTCCGATAATATCTTCACCCCCAAAAAATGGTTAAAAAACAACAAAAAAATAGTTTATTGAATAACTAAAAAAAAATCGGTTTTTCCAGTATAGTTCAAATGTACGAAATGTAGAGAATAATTTTCTCCATATTTTCGTTGCTATGGACCACCCTTGAATTTTGATTTTCCAACTCCTCTCGGGGGTGAACATTCAAAATGAAATTCTGGGTAAACTATTGACGGCACGAATTCGCCGCCGTGGAAGAATTTGTAGCTTGAACCCTCAGCTACATTTTTGTCCACAGCGCCAAACTCGTATCCCTTTAGTTTCGGTCAATAGTTTTCCCAGAATTTTATTTTGAATTTTCAACCCCTGAGAGGGGTTCGAAAAAGCAAAATTCAAAAGTTGTTCATAGGAACGAAAATATAGAGAAAATTATGCTCTACATTTCGTACATTTGAACCATCCCCGAACAATCGATTGTTTTCAAGTTATTCAATAAACAATTTTTTTGTTAAGTTTTCAACAATTCTTTTGGGGGTGAAGATATTATTGGAGAGGGTTGATCGACTACTCGATTGACGCGTCTTTTCACGGGCTACAACGTTTCCATTTGAACAAAAATTGTATGAATTTGTCCTAAAGAGTTATCGAATGAAAACTGATTTTTCAAAATTTCACCCCACTTTTTCACCACCAAAATGAACTTCCACGACTTCGGCGCTATGGACAAAAATAAAACCCGGATTTTTCTGAACATTTTGTCTCCCGGCGTTGACCTCGTTGAGGTTGTAGTTTAGCATTAATCCACCCCCATCCCCTAAAAAAGACCCTACCCCCCGATTTTTAGGCAAACTTGGTTTTAGCACCCGTGGCACCTACAAAAACACCTGTCAAAAAACTAGCCTTCTTCTAATTTTTTCCGATTCCAATATACAGCACGACTGTACTATTGTCTTAAAATATTAAAAGGGAGGTCTGTGGAAAACTTCAGCTCGTCCAAGGGGATCCAAGGGGGGGGGGGTATTACTCAAAACAAGCTCTAGAAAAAACTTCCATTTTTGATAAACTTAACAACTTTAATAATTTATTATTAAAAAATGGATAAACACATTGATCAATCATCCGGTTATATGATAGAAAATATTTTAAACTAAGCTCTGTTCGAATTTAAAGTGAATCAAACGAATAGATCTTGAGATACGACTAACATCGTTGCATAAAACATTCCTTTGAGATAAACGCAAACAAAAAAATAGTAAAAAATCGTTGGGAGGTTCACCGTAGCGCAGTGCGCGATCTGACGCTTCGCAATAACCGTTATAACTCTCTCAATTTTAGGAATTTCTATAAAATCTTCATTGCATATTGAAGTCAAGACCCTGGGCTATGAAACTATACAAGAAAAAAATTGTATTACCGAAAATTCTATGCGGATCACTTAAAGACATTTGCCAAATTTCTAAAATCTCAAACATTCGGTTTCATCATGTCCTAATAATAATAGTCTGAAGATAGGTTATAAAAAAAAACAAATGCCGCAAAATTAGATAATGAATCTCATACTTTCTCCTTCCTCCTGCAAAACCGTATTTCCCTTAAAACATTGTTTCGACAAATGTGTCAAAGTTTTTGTCGTCTTTTTCAGGATATAGGAACGTACCGAGAACAGATAAAGAGGGTGAAAGACGCCGAAGAAGTGCCTATGGTCTTGGTCGGAAATAAATGCGATCTCCAACAAACATGGGCTGTCAACATGACCCAAGCGAGAGAAGTTGCTCGTCAGTATGGCGTACCATTTGTAGAGACGTCTGCGAAAACGAGAATGGGTGTCGACGACGCGTTTTATACTCTGGTAAAGTTGCCTGTTTGGTTTTTCTTTCAACTTAATTTTGTCCATAGCCCATCTTTGCACGGTCCCCTCTCATGCAATGAAAACGTACACTGTAGGTCAGAGAAATACGGAAAGATAAGGAGCATCGCGGTAAAGAGAAGAGAAAACGCATGCGAGCCGGCAACTCTGGTCGCAGGAGACCCCGATGCTGTCTTCTTTGAATTATGCAATATCACTGATAAACAAAAACAACCATTACCGAACACAATAATGCAAGCGTATAGTGTAAAAAGCCTTAGATTATGTCGGATTTATGCACAATTTGCAGCTTGCTTTATTGAATATTTAAAAAATTGTAAGCACAATGTTTTTTTTTGTTGTTTTTTTTTGTTTATGAACCAAAAGAAAGGGAAACCAAATTCTCTTATAATTGTTGTATGATATTACATAAATTTGTATACTCATTGATGAATTTGGAGATTCAACAAAGATCGGTTATTCGAGAGTGTATATATATATATATATATCGCTCTTTGAAAATCAAGGATTTAAAGCTGCTAATCAGAAGTACGAAAAAAAACAGCACAACAATTGAATTGTAGATATAGAATTCTTTAAAAAAAATTTATTCGCCTGTAAGCGCGTGGAAAAATCGATCAAACGAAAATAGGCTAATTTTACTATCAGCAAGTGTAGTATCCGTGCGACGATTTAGCAATTTCTGTCAATGCCGCGAGCGGATACCACTCTGTTCTTGTCTAGCAAAGACGAAAAAAAAAAATCGCTGCCATGTTTTTCCCATCATCAGTATACACCGTTTAAAGTATACCACGCATACGCGAGAATTGTTTTGACCAATAACTTCAGCACGGTTCACGACATCTCTCAGAATCATCGGACAAATTTGAATGGAGATATAAAAATAAATAAACGTAAACATCGTTTCCACTTATCAGACAAATCTTGCGTGCTTGTCCCGTTATCATTTGCCAGTATTTTTCTCTCTAGCACATTCAATGTTGAGCTTATCCGATGTGCCCAGTATCCCATACTCGATACCATCAATTTCTTTGCAAATCAATTCACGTCAGATTTTCGTAAAGGAAAGAAAAAGTTCACTTTCGTAAAATTGTTGAATTTTTATACTCGGCTAAAGTTTTTTTTTAACGCATATGTTGTGCTACGAAACATTTGAAATTTTACTCAGCCACAAATTTATTACCTCGTTTGTTAATCAGTGGGATAACATTTTTTAATAACATTTGTCCAAAGGTGCATCAAACGGATTTAACATTGCTCGTCAATCCGAGCTATCAAACTTGCCAAAAATTCTCCGTTTCGACCGTGTACGTTTTGAAAGACGAATATCTGCAAAACTAAAAAATTGCCCACTCTCGATACTTGAATTCGTGATAATCTATTCGAGAATGTACTATACTTTTTTTTATATTACAAGTGATCGAGTGTCGCTAACATTCGACAGACCGAAATTAAAAATGTATTCGCAGTCTGTGACGAAGCGTAACAGAGTTACTCAATCATTGTGAATTCATAGTTTTTTCTAATGCAAATTTTTCGCAATGGATTGCAAACACTCAAAGAAGGGCGTACCAACGAGCAGCATATGCTTTTTTTCTATTCTCATTACCTATCCGGTGGTGCTAACGAAACAATAGATAGCCATTTTCAGCAGATGAATGTAGTATTTTTGAAAAACAATCAGTTACTATAGATAGCACAAGATAATCGAATTTCATACGAACAGCACAAGTGCTATGCTGCAAAGTTGCCATTTACTATTTTATATATAAACAGTTTTAATAGAACTTCGTATTCTGATGGAAACCGAACGAAAAAAAAAAAAAATGAGAGAAAACTAAAAGTAATGGAATCTTTCTATTTGACTGTTCGATCGAGGCTTCTTACTCTCGGCGGAGCACGAATTTTAACACGTTATTTCGTTAGTTATAAACATCATAAGACTTTTCATAATACTAGGTGGATAACGATGTACAGACCGTTGTTTTTTTTGAGAAGGTTACGATGCTCATGATAATTGGATCGTTTTACATTCCGCATGAGCAGCCCCTCGGATACGCGCGATTGAACCAAAAAAAAGAACGGTATCGGTCTTTACGTTGACATTTTGTAAAACCATTCGGCGGATATTAATTGTGACTGAAGGCGGAACGCGGGTCCGGCGAAATTTCGTAGACTCGTTGGCGTGAATTTGTGACGAATCTCGAGACGTTTCGAGTGTACCAATCGCTGGGTTCCAAATGTAACATATCTAGTATATTTGTATATATACATAGTGGAGCACGGCCCAAAATTTCATGTTATATAAAATATTTTAAAAAAAGTAGCAGAATCCAACGGGTCGAAAGAATTTCGCTGATGACAACCAATTTAGCTGATCGTTGAGCCAATGATAAAAAAATTATCCATTGTCCTTAGGTATACTATCTTTTTTTTGACTCTGCCATAAAATGGCGTTTGCAGAGAAATTCTGTGACGAATCTAATGTAATGACTAGTACGTAAGGTATCTCGATTAAATAAAGAAACGTTTATACATACAGCAGAATGAGTCCATTTTGTTTTTACCGAGCACCATAATTCGGAGGAAAGGTAATTATACGAACGATACAATTGTTAACTTTGCGTGTCTGTACATTAAAAATATTTGCAAAAAAAATAATTGGACGGATGCAGGATCAGTGACAGCATTATGATCATTTTTTGATTTCTTGGCTGTTTGTGCACGCATCGCGTAAAAACGACTGGCCCATTTTAAAGTTTTCAGTAAAATATAGGGCTTAACTTGTATTTAGCTGTAAACTGTATTAGTTTTTATTTCATCGCAATCGGCTAGATCAATGAAAATATATGTGATTTTAAAGTTTACAAAAGTTTATTAAGGGGCTTAGGCTACTGTGACGTTCCGAAAATAAGGGTTAACGAAAAAAATTAATTGCGAAGGAATAAGATGATTTAAAAAACCCTTTGGACATGTATTGGTATGTACATTAACAAAGTTGACAAACATTTCATTGAAAATATTAATAATTAAAGAAGTTATGAACAATCTCGTGAAGGACCTTTGATGGTGATCAACCACCTGGTTGATATGAAACAAAAAAACGAGTTTGTTCTTAAGGGGTCGTCTGACAGTAGACTCTAAAAAAAAGCTATTTTTATGAATTTTTTGAACGATTATATTATAGATATTGATATAAAAGTTGTTACACTTAATAAATACAGTTTCGAAATACATCGATTTTTGTAAATGTATTTATTAAACCCAAACAAATTTTAAACGCGTTTTTCTCGAAAGGACGTTTTTCAACGGCTTGTTGATAAAATCTTCGAAAGTACTGAACCGATCATGAAATTTTAACCACATATTCTTTACAACTATAACTATAGCGCATATCAAGGATTTTTTAAAATTTTGATATTTACTTTTTTTTGCCAAAAACGGTGAAAGAATAAGTTTTTTGTTTTTTCGAAAAATGTTCGCCATTTTGTTACTTTTGCATATATCAAAAATCGTATAATATGCCCCATAGCCATTAACATACTGAATCTAAAATCGTTTGATTTTTTTGTTTCGGATGATCCATCTCCGAGATTTCATCAACAGCGCAGACGTACAATCTTTTTAGGACATTTTTTTAACTACCATTTTCGTCTATAGTGACTTAAACAATTTTTTTTCTTCAAATGTATTTCGAAAGTGTATTTATTAGGTAGGAGGCTATACCAGTGTGAACGCTGAAAATTTGGGTGATTTTCGGGAATTTTTTTGGAAGAAAAGTACTTATCGAAATGTTTCGCAAAAGTTATCAATATATTTGGCTATATTTGACCTCTATTACATAATTTTTTCATAGAAAAATATTGAGATCCAAGCGAATTATGCGCTGCTTTCGGAGGCGCAAAAAAAGTTCCTCCACTGCTGACATGATTCTGGCCGATTGAATAGCTGAAACCGAAAAAGGAAAAAATGCCGTTAAACTGGAAGGTATTTCCTGTACAATGACGTAAGATTTTCGAAAAATATCAAAGTCTAACAAAATGGCGTAGTTATGAAAAAAACGTCTGTTTTCTTGCCTATAAAATGGTCGCTTTTTTCAATGCCAAATCGTCAATTTTCATCCAATCAAAAATATCCTACGTTATTATAGAGTAAATATATTCAAGAGTACTCAGTTCAAATTTCAAGTCAATCGGATAATTGCTCTTTGAGGTACAATTTCAGCAAATTTGAAAAATCCCATTTCAAGAAAAACGCGTTTAAAGATTTAACTATAGCCTTTTGTAAAATAGAATGATATTGATATAACTGATATAAATGATAAAGATATTCTTGAAAGTATAAACTGTCGAAGGCAAAAAAAAATCAATTTCTTGAAAGTGTCACACTGGTATAGCAGCCCCTTAAGTGTAACAAATTTTATATCCATGTCTATAATATAAACCTATCAAAAAAATCATTTTTAAAATTTCCTTTTTTTGGCGTCTAAAGTGAAAAGACCCCTTAAAATAGATAAGATCGTCTAAGACTTGATCGAGCTGTTTTTTTGTTATCGTGTTTCAATCACAGAAAAAATGTTAGAAATTGTTTTTGGATTTTTTAAGGAAAAGTAACAATTGTTAATAACTAATGTAAAAAAATGTTTAGAAAAACGTCGGTCACGACTAAACTAGTATTACACTAGTGTACCAAATTTCAAGTTCATCCGTTAATTGGATGTCAAGAAATCGGTATATTCTGTACACCGTTTTGAAAGACATAGCTTAATAACGCATCGTAGAAAAAAATAGTTAAAAACATGCCAAGAAATCAGTATAGTATGTACGCCGTTTAAAAAAACATAGTTTTAAGAAAAGCGTGTTCAAAGTTTACTAGCAAATCTATCGTTGTAATCATAAGTTTTCCTTCAATCTGCGATTCCCGCACCGTATGTTCAGCCTTCCTCTTCAATTTGCGTTGCTTCAAGCGACGCACGAGTGTTTTGACTTTTCCAGTAGTCTAACCACTTCAAAAAACGGTATATTTTCATATAAGTACGACGAATCTTTTTATTTATTCAAAATTCCGTATAATGTTGCTTCGCTCGTATTATGCTCGACTGCAATTAAAATAAACGGTAAGGACGATTGGACCGAGGAAACGATTGTTAGAGACCATCGAACGGCATACAACTCTGGGGAACCGCCAGTAACTCCAAAATCGAAATTCTCCAACGATTTCAAGCGAAGAACTCGTAGGGTCATAACAACCGCCCCCTGGTACGTCTCCAATACCAGGTTAAACGAAGATCTCGGTATTGACTTGTAATGTATTTTCTACACATGCAAACAGGCACGCCCAAGGACATCCAAACTATTCACTGTTATACTACAGTCGTGCTGAACATTGGAATCCTAAAAAAAATAGAAGGCTAGTTTTTTGATAGGTGATTTTGTAGGTACTGCGGGTGCTAAATCCAAGTTTTCCTAAAAATCGGGATGTAGGATTTTTTTAGGGGATGAAGGGGGATGGAGGTGGATTAATGCCAAAGTATACAACCCCTACGAAGTCGGCGCGGAGAGACAAAATGTTGAGGAAAATCCGGGCTTTATTTTCGTCGATAGCGCCCAAGCCGTGGAAGTTCATTTTGGGGATGAAAAAGTGGGGTGAAATTTTGAAATATCAGTTTTATTTCGATAACTTTTTAGGCAAAATTAATACAATGTTTATTCAAATGGGAACGTTATAACCCTTGAAAAGACGCGTCGGTCGAGTATTTGATCATCCCTCTCCGATAATATCTTCGCCACAAAAAAATTGTAAAATCATTTAAAAAATTGTTTATTGAATAACTCAAAAATAATCGATTTTCCGGGAATGGTTTGAATGTACGAAATGTAGAGAATAATTTTCTCTATATTATCGTTTTTATGGATCACCAATCTTATTGAAGTTTGCTTTTCGAACCCCTCTCTAGGGTTGAAAATAAAAAATAAAATTTTGGAAAAACTATTGACCGAAAATAAAGAGCTACGAGTTTGGCGCTGTGGATAAAAATGTAGCTGAGGATTCAAGCTACAAATTGTTCCACCGCGGCGAATTCGTGCGGTCAATATTTTCCCCAGAATTTCATTATTTATTTCTATCCCCCGAGAGGGGTTGGAAAAAGCAAGATTCAAGGGCGGTCCATAGAAACGAAAATATAGATAAAATTATTCTCACATTTCGTACATTTAAATCATACCCGAAAAATCGATTGTTTTTGAGTTATTCGATAAACAATTTTTTTTGGTATTTCAACACTTTTTTGGAATTCAATATATTATTGGAGAGTAATGATCAAATACTCCATCGACGCGTCTTTTCAAAGACTACAATGTCCCCATTTGAACAAAAAGTGTACGCATTAATTCTAAAGAGTTATTGAATTTAAACTGATTTTTCAAAATTTCATCCCACTTTTTTACCCCCAAAATGACCTACCACGACTTCGGCGCTGTGGAAAAAACTAAAGCCCGGATTTTTCTGAACATTTTGTCTCACGGTGCCGACCTTGTAGGGGCCTCATACCCTAAAAAAATCCTGCACCCCGATTTTCGGGCAAACTTGGATTTAGCACCCGCGACTACATAATCATCTGTCAAAAAACTGGCTCTCTCATTTTTTCCGATCACGGGGTTTTTCAGCGACAGCACGACTGTACTATTGTAACAAATGACAGATTATAGTTTATAATAATAATAAACGCAAAAAACGAGACCACAGTTCACAATGCTTCAATGTTTATTCATTACGGAGCACCTAAGTAAATATAAAATTGTCGTATGTCTATATGATTCCGTATGTAGCTATATCACTGTCATTTTACTTTTTTTTTGTCTCGTGTATAATTGTATATATAAACTATACTCTAGTCACATACGAAATAGTAAACGTAGGCTTGTGTGTATACAATCATATATATGGCACGTCAGTCTGTTAAGTTTAATTAATTAAACCACTTAATTATTACGTATTGTTAGATACTACGAAGTATTGTGAATATTTGTTTCAGTTTTTTTTGTGTTATTCTTTTCGTTAAATTTCAATGTTCCTTATTACTTCGCTTCACTTGAACAATGTTTCGTCGTGTTTGGCATTTTCATCGCTCCCAGTGACGGCCGTCTCACTACCGTATCATTTCCATGTACTTTTGCTTGTGCTTACTCAACATTTCCGTGACGGTAACTAGTTGTTTTATTGTCGGCTGAAAAGAAAAATCAAGTGTATGATCAATTTGACGTAGGGGGAAATGGAAGATTATAAAAGGCACAATTTTGACTGCGTTAAGATAGTCCTATCGCCAGGCTTCATTCCATAGGATTGTCATAATTTTCTTTTGAGCTTCACTAAATATATTAATAGTCGTCTCTGTAAAATTTCAGAGTCGTTTATCGACCTAACCACGGGGAAATAAATATTAAAATTGCGTATTTTTGTTAAGGAATTCCGAGACGACATACAAAAATCCATTTTCCGGTCGCTACAAAAGTGTATATAATAGTGGGAATCCGTCAGATTCTTAAAAATAACCAGATATACATACTCAACACTTGTAGTAATACAGTGCTTTCAGAAAAAAATTACGCTTATTGACCTAATTTTTATGTAATATAGAGTTTAATTTGAACTTCCGGTATTTGATTTATTACCACTTGCTACGATAAAGAGACGTGACAGCAACAGCTGACTGTAGTCTTAACCTCATCTCACTCATTCGAATTTCCACAAATGTTTCATTTTTAACTGACATATTTCGCCGACACGAATTTTCCACGCTTCTTACCAGTCGTGGCCCGAATACAATGCTTTATATTTCCCACACCTGACATTGTTTTGGCAGATCGACGTTGAAAAGCACAGAGATTAAACTCGCCTGGTTGAGTAAAAAGAGACGGAGATAGAACCAATATTGCCAAATATCAAATCTACAAATACCGCGAAAAGCGAAAAAATAACTATTTTTTCATTTTTCTAATTAAATGTGAACATTCATTAAACAGTCTACTAATTATTTTTTTTGCGTATGTTAAAAATATAAATTGTACAAGTCTCAAGTACGATCAGTGGTATGACTAGTGTGAAGCGATAGGGCTACCTTAATCGACCATTTGTACCTGAGTCTTCGAGAGTACTTGAAGTTCTTTCAAGTGTGAAACACAAATGTGATGAAGTGTCGCCAGGTCTCTCGCTGTGTCCGAAACACACGTGCTTTTGCTTCTCGGATCCGTGCCTTCCGATTCAGGCTTCTCTACGACGTTCTGCAACGCATTTACACTTTTTTTAAATCCCCAAACGACATTGGATATTCGGGACAGACAAAGCAACGCAACGAGGATAAAACTTTAGTAGAATTCTCATGGGTGTTTTTTCTAGTGATCGGACGACAACGTTCGCGTGACTTTGCTGCCATTTTTTTTCCGCGGTAAACTCATCTGAACGAAATCCTACCGACAATTGGTCCAAAAAAACAACCATCCGTTCCTTGTTCTTCAAGATAAACGGATTAACAACTTCCATGTAAGGTTCCTTTCCTCCGAACTCAACCAAATTGGCCAAGTTTTGCAAGCATTTTGCTACCATTACCAGAGACCTGTAAAAAAAGCCGAAAGACACCTTGCATTCCGATGGGCAATGATCGTTCGTTGAGAGGGCTTTGCATATTTACCTCGCGGCGGCTGGGGGCGGCGGTTCGGCGATCAAATTGAACGACCTTGGATTGAGAATCGCAGGGCAGAGCAATCTTAAAAATATAAATCCACTGACGACCCGCGTTCTTACTAATCTCTCGTGAGGCCATTTTGCTACAACGGCTCTTTGGAGGCAGCCGCATATGTATCTGAGCGTTTTGGGGCACGCATCCGGACTTGTAAAAATACTTAGCGTTACTTCGTCAAGAACCTGGAAAGAAAAAAAAACGAGCGTGAGATCGCCAATCGTGCCCATCATTGTTCCGACGGACATTCTTCAACGAACGCAATTCGTCGCTCGGTTTTCCTACTTGTAGTAAAAATTCAGCGTTGCTGCAAGCGTCTTCCGGCGAGTCCATCTTCGTGGGGTTCAATTCGCAGCTTTGCTTGCTCTCGATGAGCTTCACTATGGTCTCGCGCAGCGCGGCTTTTAGAAAAGACGTGCATACGGATTTCATGTAAAGGTCCATGAGGGTAGTTGTAAGGCTCGCGGCTCGGAAGAGCGTCGGCGTTTCGTCCTCCTTGTCAACCTTGTCGGTGGAGACGAGTAATATTTGAGAAAACAACAATTCGGAAACGCGTCGGAACAGAAAAAACCATCGCGGTTAAAAACGTACTTCGGCTTGGTTCAAGGAGCGCAAAAGATCAGCCTCCTTTCTCTCGTGTCGAAATATTCTCAGCAGGCTATTCGCCAGAGGAACTCGGTCCAAGTGACAAACGTCGGCCAAAGCGCGTACCACGTGCAATTCCGGATCGAGCAATAACTCTTGTAGCGGACTGTACTCTTCCGGTGGCATCGCAAGATCGTGGCGGTATCTGTAAATGTACAATCGCGGTGAATAAATTCAGCGGATAAGGAATCGGTTGGGTCGCCAATTGAATACCCGAACCATTAGAATTCCACCAAAGTAAAATGGAAGCCAAACCATTTTCTTAATCACGCGGAATCAAAAAATTCCTCGGATCATTAACCCTAGAACGGTAGCCTGGGGTAAAAAACCACCCCAGGCGAGTTTAAATCTCGCGTCCTTTACGAATTTTTCATTTGTTCACCCTTTTACCTCTTTTTTTTTACTAACTTTTCCTACTTCAAGCGGATTCGCCGTAGGCCTACGTGATTCTGCATTTAAAAAAACGAAAAGAATGATGCCAAGTTCCACCCTTTTCGTGAAATTTTACCGGTGATAGGAATTTTTCAAAGTTGGGGTGGTTTATCACCCCAGGTTACCATAATAGGTAAAAAAATAAGGTTACCATTCTAGGGTTAAAAATGCCCAAAGTCCTGAATTTGCGTGGATGCTTATTTTATCCGCATCAATGCTTTTCGAATCTGACGACCTTGGCATATGTTGCAGAGGTTATTGTGCTCAACATTTGCAACGTGAGGGTTGGACGCGACAATGAATTCTTCAACTAGGAATCCTAGTAAGTAATAGAGTGAGTGTCCAAAATGTGATGAAAGTACGATTCGTAAATACGCAGCGGTGTTCTATATGTGCCGAAATGTGGGTTTAAAAATTCTACTTCACTATATTGTCCAACGTCATGTATAGTACGATATTTTAAAGGTGCAATAATTTATCTTTTTCGCGAGTATCTCTTCACAGAGTAGCATCTGCGTCCCACATACACATATAAAAATGTTCCGCACAATGACCTCGATAAGATGTGTAAAATCAAGCTAATCGAAGTTGCTCGCCACTTTCGAAATAATGATCGTATTTTGTCTTTGAAAGACTTGGGCACAGAATTTTCGGATTTTTCGAGGTTGATGGAAAGGGCTTATCGTGAGCCCCTTTGAGGACGTGCGACTAGTACAATCACACACGAGGCAGTTGTAAATCCGAGAAAGCACGTTTAAGGCGGGATATACATTTACAATGATAAAAAAATCGATTTCTTTTTTTTTTCTTCAAACGATAGAACTATATATGTAGAATATTTTCCCAAAGTTGCAAAGCGACATTCAAAAAAATTCGAACCTTATAGCCCGTCGACGCTTTGCCTCACCGCTCGGATTCGGAGCGGGCGTGAACTTCAAACGAGTTTTTCTCATCACGGCATTATCGAAATTGGCGAGCAGGATTACTCGAAAACTATTGAGCCGATTGAGTTGAAACTTGGTAGAAATATTGATAATATTGGTACGTCCTACTTAACGAAAATTGTTTTGGAAAAGTTAAAAAAAAAGAAAAAAAAAACTTTTTTAATCCACATTTTAAAGAAATGTTGCGTGAAATGTTGATTTTTTTTTGTAATTGCGTGTCATTTTCTGAAACTTGCATTTTCTTCATTTTAATTATCGTCACATAGAAACTAAACATGTTCTAACTGAAAAAAATGTTTGAATTTTTTTGCAAATCACAGTCTACGGGAAGCTAGACTACACGCCGATTCGCAACACCCACGGCGACCTTGCTGTAACACTCTGCCACAGCTCCGCCATTTTGATGATGAATTAATTTAAAAAAAAAAAAATGGTTTCGTATACTTAAATATACTATTAAAGTATACCTAAAGTTTGATAATTGTAGAATAATTATTTCTTAGTCCCAAAAATCCCTCAATATTGCATATTTTCTTCCTGTCTAAATGTATATCCCGCCTTAAAAAAGGTTCTTCACAAAAATCTCGAGGTTTCAAACGCGACTGTACAAGTCGGGATATCTTCAAAGGTCGTAAAATGGTCTTAATCATCGATGATTGTACCGTAGACGCAATCGCAGCGCTCCCCACTCTCCAATAGGTGTTACCCCCGAGAGCGGATACCACTCGTCCATTTCCTCTCCGTTGGCCAAATTTGCAAGTTCAACGGAGAGTTCGGCGACCTCCGTGTCCTTGCTTCGTTTTGTTTTATTGTAGAGCGTGAGAGAAAACGTCATCACGTCCGGCGGCACGTCCCTGTGTGTGCGCCAGTGCAAGCATTAATAATGTGTCATTCGTTTTCGGCGTCGTGCAATTAGAGATGAGGAAAATTCATTTTTCGCTCTATGGCGATATTAGGTCTATCGAGATGACAAGATCATTGGCCTATTTCCGGTTGGAATTTACGAGAATACTTACTCCAAAACGAATTCCTCGTCCCACAGCGGATCGAGGCCAGTTTTCACTTTTGTCCTGGCGACTTTGACGTTGTTCAGAGCCACTATTATAAACGGATTAGGAACGAATTTGTACGGGAGTCTATGAGCGTCGAGTATGTGAAGATGAAGCGAGCGTAATTCGCGCAAACGTGCGACTTTCGGTGCCCGTGTCAATTGCGAAACGCACAACGGCTTCAGTGCGTTTATCCAGTCTTGAGCGTTCTCGGAATTTGGCGCAGCTAAATACGTTATTGTGGCTAGACACGGTAGCGCGCGTTCGACCAATTGAAAACAGTGAGGCCGGTCGAAGACACTCTCGTGTACCTGCAAGAGAAAACGGTATAGAGCATTTGCTGTTAAATTTAAAAAAACGTACGGTGATTATAACAAAAGCGATCTTCAACTCCGATGACCTTGAAATATGTTGTGGAGGTCATTGCGCTGAACATTTTTGCCTGCATGCAAGGAAATCAATCCTTCAGGAGGGAATTGAGACACCCAAATTCGAACAAACCCACGCAATAGGTTTTTTTTTTAAATTTCTTTGTACGAATGTAAACAAAGTACGAAAATTTATCTTCTTTCGTGAATATGTCTTGACAGAGTCGCTTTCGCGCCCTGAACGCAAGTACGAAAATGCTCGGGACAATGACCTCTGCAAGGTCATCGAAGTTGAAGACGGCTTTTGGCATGATAGCTAAAAGTACCGACCGGCGAATACAATCGTCGTTTCTACCATTTTCAATTATTTCTTCCAATTAAGGGGTAAGTGCGACAATAAAAAAAATCGATAGTCAAGGCGACTCAAATTGAAGAGAAAGGCCCAACATACGGTGCAGGAATCGCAGATTGAAGGTAAACGTATGATTACAACGACAGTACAGCTAGTAAAACTTTAAACGCGTTTTTCTTGAAACTATGTTTTTCAAAACGGTGTAGGTTCGAAGTGGGAACAGTGGCAACAGTGGGTACACTGAACCTTTTCTGTTTCTCAGAAGTGAACATGTATATATGTGCGCCTTTTTCACATTAGAGCCGCCCCCGGATGCCAATAGGTGTGAACCTGTCTGTGAGTCGCTTCCGCGTAATTCGGTTGTGAGAGGTGATTTTATATTATTTTTGGTGTCAAAAGTTGAAAAACCAGCTGAGTTTGTATGTTTTGTGCTTCTTCACCTATTGCAGTTATGTTCGAAGTCATTGTTCTCCCGCAATATACAGCTATATGGCGGTATTTGAGCATTGTGTTTGTTAACCTAACAAAAATAGAAACTTGTCAGTACCCGCTTTAGAAAAAAAGAGAGATTCGGTACACAATGGCTCAATTTTTCGAGGTACACAGAGGTAAGTTATAATATGAATATTTTCGCGTTGTGATTTAGATAGGTACTGGTACTACCTCATTAGGTAGGTACTCATTGTTGATTAATATTCAATAAATGATTGTGATTGATCTCATAATATGCTGTCTTTCTAAAATTAATTTTTCAATAGCTTAGTGTACAATATTCCTCATTGTATAGAGAAAAGCACTCCATTACCTACAAGTGTACAGTGGATCAGGGTAATTTTCTTCGAATTTTCCTTGATTTTGAACTTTTGTTTGACTGTGAAATTAGGCATGTTTCATTGTGTACACCCCCAAGTACACAGTAGATCAAATCCCATTTTAAAAAAAGGTTATTATCTCAATATCTATTGGGTTAGGCCGTTCAGTGTCTTTTAACAAAATGAAGTAAATGAACACACCTCACGTTTAGTCCAAGTTTCATTGAGATTGTGTGAACGGTTAAGCAGCTATAGACTTTTGAAAAAAATGAGCCACTGATCCCACTCTGACCCTACACGATTTTGTTTTCTCTTTAGTTATTCAACAATAATGATCCCAATTTCCTCGAAAAATCTGAAGAAAATTCAACAGTTTTTTTTCCATGATTAATGGGCCAGTCCACTTTGAAGATTCCAAAAAATTGAAAGCAAGCAAGACTCGGAGAAATCGACGATGATGAGCAATCAGAAGGGATTTTGTACGGCGCACGAATTGCCGATTGAGTTTAGGTAAGAGTTTTTCATAGTATAAACTTCGAACGCGTTTGTCTCGAAACAACGTTTTCAAAATCACGCTCCATCGTATCTCTAAAACTAATAAACCGATTCTCTTGAAATTAGAACCACATATTGTAAACATGATTCGCGACAAGATGGCCCTCGATGGTTTTAAAATTTTGATTTTTACTCTTTTTTTGCGAAAAAAGCGCGTTTTTTAAAACTTTTTTCGGCTTTCATCTGCCATTTTATTTATTTTTTGATAAAACTTTATATTCGAGGGTCATTTCGTAGCTGGTGGCGTACTGAATCTAATGGACTTTGATTGTTTTGTTTCAGACAAGCCGTTGCCGAGTTTTGATGGAGCTACCTAGCCCACCTATTTTTTAGGCGTTACGTTAAACTAGAGTTTTTGTACTTAAAAATGAATACATTTTTTAAAATGTATTTCAAGACTTTATTTATGAAGCCCAACAACTTTTATATTCATATCTTTTATAAAATCTTCTTAAAAAATCGCGAAAATAGCCTTTTTTCGTGGCTCCAAAGTGAACTGGCCCCTTAAACCACCATAACAAAGAAAAACTTCGTCAAGTTATTCTTTGCCAATGTTATCTTTTATAAGAAAAACGTGTTTTTTTTCCGTTTTAGATCAACCTGTTGGCGAAAATCAAGTACGCCGTCGAGCCCCTCACGATCAAAGGTCCTTCACGAGATTGTTTATAACTTGTCTCATTATTAATATTTTTTGTAATGAAATTGGGTACACAACTTTGTTAATTTATATACAAATAAATGTCCAAACAATTTTTCAATCATCTTACTCATGGCTTCAATATCAATTTTAAAAAATAACTCTTATTACGGGTGCCCGTAGAAGCCTAACCCCTTGACATTCGCGCTACGAGAAAACAAAAACGACCGAATGTCGAACCTACCTGATAAAGATAGGCGCAACTCAGATCTATGAGACCCTTGGGTTTCGTTCTTTTGGGATTATCGTAGAGATAAAGATGAGTATCTGTCGCGTCAACGAGAAGCACGAAATACAGCGCTTTCCATTTCTTGTTCTTTTCCGACTTTTTCTCCAGATATCCCTGCATCTTGATGCCCTTGTTCTTTTTCGCTCCCGATTGCTCGCGGCATTCGCGCAACGTTGCGTAAATCTTTTCGGCGTGTTGAACCTCACGGTTGACTCTGACACTGCCGTCGGGCTCCGTAACCATCGCCTGAACGAGCGTGTGGCCTTCGACTATTTGCTCTTTGCGGTATCTGCGAGAGGAGAATTGAGAAAAAATTCGAGTTGCAAAAGAAGTGCAAACGATCTTCTGTGAAGTCACGAGGGTTTTCATGGAGGCCTGAATCGATGAGTTGCGCTCGGTGAGTTTGTTTGTAAGAATTCGTTGCTCACCTGTTTATCACGGCGTCGAGACATTCGAAAGTTCTGCCACCCATGAGATATCGCACACCCTTCTTTTCGATTCGGAATCGTTGAATTTGATTGTTTATGTGGAAGAATAATGAGTAATCCCCTGGGCTATTGTCCGAAGGTCTGACCTGAACAGTTGAATTTATCCGTCAGAGAATAAAGAGCTCAATTAACGGATCATCAGTGTAACATTTTCAAAAAATCGATTCTTTTTGCATTATCCAATAGTATAGACGGTTATAAACATGCTTTTCTATTTTTGGGACGAAATTCGAATAATTTCGGTCGTTACAGCCTTTCTCAGAGAAAGTGATTCGAGCAGCGGCGTGCGCACTCGAAACTTTAAAAGAGTTTTTTCTCGAAATGTCGTTTTTCAAGACGGGGTACACTCTCAAAGGAAGAGTTTTCAAGTCATCCGGCTCAAATTTTTACACAACATTCTTCACGCCATTCTTTATCTTGCTATGGAAGCTTTTTTATAATCATCGTTTTTTTTTTCACGAAAAACTGTCGAAAAAGTAGGCTAAATTCGATACTTTTTTTTTTCAAACCGCCGACATTTTGTTAATTTTGATTTTAAAAAACCTCCATAGCAAGATAGCGGCTTCCATACTGATTAATAATCTTTTTACACATTTTGTTTCAGATAAGATTTACGGCCACAATCGTGTACACCGTGAGGGGGCCGGGTTGACATTCCGAACTTTGCATGCTCCGACCGTTTAAAATTCCGAATTTTAATGTTCCGAAATTCCAGATGATGGCCGTCTTGAAATTCCGAACTTTGAATGACCAGAATGCTCAAAACTCCAAAAGAATACTACCCCGAAAGTATTTTACCCGAATGATCAAAATTCCGAAAATCTGAACACCGCCAAAATAATTCGGCCATGGAAGTTATTAAAGTTTCAAATTTTTCAATAAAACGACGAATTATTTCAATTTTTTTTTATTAAGAAGTGTTTTTGCGTCAATTTTGAAATTTGCCTAGACAGTGTCATACGTTCTACATCATTTATCGTCAACTGTGTAGACATTCGCCTCGCATGAGCTTGACATGGGGGCCGGGTTGAAATTCCGAACTTTGAATTCGCGATTTTAAATTCCTAATATTAATGTTCCGAAATTAAAAAAAAAAAAAAAACCTTCAAGATCATGTCAGCGAAAGTCTACACAGTTGACTGTAAATGATACAGAACATATAACATTGTTTAGACAAATTTCAAAATTGCCGTATAATCACTCTTTAATAAAGACAAAATTCTTGAAATAATCCGTCGATTTATTGAACATTTGGAAACTTTAAAAACTTCCATAGCCAAATTATTTTGACGGTGTTCAGATTTTCGGATTTTTTATCTTTTGGGGTAGGATTCTTTCGGAGTTTTGAGCGTTCTGATCATTCAAAGTACGGAATTTCAACCTGGCCCCACCGTGAGGACTCCTTTTTCCCGAAGACATTTTCAACCGCCAAAAAAGATGTAAAAAATGAAAATGAACGTTTAAAAATGTATTTTCTGTTCTTCATTAGCGCTTTGATTTGACATTAAAAAAATCTATATTTTTACAGCTATTTTTCGACCCGTTGTACTGTGATGATCCCTTAATTCACCGCGTAATAAAGTGGACACGCGGTCTTTGTTGACTCACTAGAAAACTTCCTGGTCCTGCTTTAACCAGCATATCGACGGCTTCGCTCTTCGTAACGTTCGGATGAAACCAAGAGAAGACTGTATTCGGATCGATTGCGTCGTCGAGGTCGTCGACCAATTCGCGAAAGATCAAACCCTGCTCGCCGGTCCTGTGCGCCGTTACCCACAGCCAACCGTCGCCCATGTCGTTGTGAACGAAAAATATGTCGCCCTTCTGAAAACTCAGCTCGTCCGTGTCCGGCATCTTCGTGTATGGCAATATAGCTACTATACGCTTCTTATCGTTAACCGGCTCGGGCGGTGGTGTAGGATGCATGAGGCGTTCCCTCTTCAGAAGATCGGAACAGTGAGTATAGTAGGCCACCAGATCCGAAAGACTGTTGAATTGTCGGCCACCTGAAGCACGGAAAAGTACATTGGTCCCGGAGCTTTTGGTTGTTATGCAAAAGTTTATTTTTGTGGGTGAGATAATTCGAATGTTGCCGAAATTCGATTGTCGTGATAATCGAAATTTCCGTGGCTCACGATGCAATCCCTTCGTGTCCATGGAGAGAAAGATTTTGATAAAAATGTTTGTTTTTTTTTTAGTTTTAACGGGCCACATCTATCTAGGTGGGTCACAAAATGGCATTTTCCAAAAATATTTTTATTCGATAGTATCAATTTTTAGCAGTATTCCCGGAAAATGTAACTGCAATATTTCGAAAATCGAATGATTTACAGCTTCTGCCAGTCGGCCGGGCGAGCGGCAGCAACACCATACTTCGAAGTTTAAACATGTTTTTTTTTAAACAATGTTTTCAAAGTCGGTGGACGTAATATCTCGAAAACCACTCGATGGATTGTTTCAAAATTTACAGGAGACAGGATGAGAAACATTTGAAGGTCGTTGACGATCTCCCTTTTGAACGTCGATTTAAATTTTTCAATGGTTACGTAAAAATGACGAGTTTTTTTTTTCATAAATTTTGTATGCTCGAGTTTCCGTTCGTCGCCACGTTGTTGAATAAAATAATTTTAACAATCGACTATCGTCAACGATTCGTATTTATTGTTACCTCGACTAACCTTGAATGATTGGTTTTTAGATTTCGGCTGGACCGTTTAAACTGGAGTGTCAAATGTCACCAAAAAATACTTTTATCATCTGCCAGCGGTCATGTTTTTATTATTTTTCTGTATTTTTTTTAAAGGCTCTCTATAGATGTACCTTTGTGTTTAAAAAATGCGATTCTAGCTCATCAACCGTTTCCCAGAAGAAAAAAACGGAATTTGGCGATTTTTTTCGGGCCTCTCGGTAGCCAACTTATTTTCCCTTAACGGAAATAAGTTAAGAATACAAAGAAAAATGCGTCGATGTGTGTACGGATTTTTGTTGCATGTGAACCAACTTTTACAGTTCTTAAGATAGCTGATTGATTTTTTTCGGAACAGTATACGATAGGAAATGTGTTCTGAAAAAAATTTAGTTAAATTCAACAAAACGCTTGGAATTTTTAGGGAGTTTTCATTCGGAGAATTTTTTTTTCAGTGTTGTGGCTTTCACAATTTTTTCAAATATGTCGTCTATTTCCTCTGCGGAAAGAAATTAAAGCGTTTCGATTTTAAGGGGTAACACCACTATAGAATTTTCAAAAAATTGATTTTTTTAAATTGCCTTAAGAGATGCGTTAAACCATCTAGAATAAGGATAAAAGTTTGGTACCTGTAAAAATAAGGCCCGCAGGCCCGTGTGGGTCTGCGGTGGCAGTGGCTGGCCCGTGTGCGAGACGTCGAACGTTTTTCTCGGAACACAATTTTTCAGAAAGGCACGCAGCATAACTCTATCAATTTGCATTCTATTGACTCAAAATTTTGAGCACATCTTTAAAATAACATTGCTAAGAGAAATACGTACGGGATTTTCCATGGGTTAATTATAACATTATTTTAAATAAGGAAAAATGATTGTCCTTTTTTTTCTGTCGAACATTGAGTTTTACTTTAAATGCTTGTCAATTACACAAAAAATAATATTGTCAAAATCCCCTATGTATTTCTCTAGCTATACTCATGTAAATTAATATATTTAAAAAAAATTCCACATTCAAATTTGTGTGAGTTATACCGCGTGCCGCAGCGCGTCTCGAATTCAACATGCCTTGCGAGAATTTTGTATAATTTTTTTATATAATTTTCATTTTGTTCACTTAAAGATATGACTAAAAACATCCTTGAATATTATTATCCTCTTACTTTTCCTTTCACCCAAATAAACTAAGCCCTTAAGACGAAGTAGAAGCTGTACGACGTGACAGGTGTTCAAGAGAAATGGCGAAAAGGCCATAGCCGGGTAAGTAGAGAAAAATTGTCCCCGCATTTTTTCCAGCGAAATTTGGAGTATATTTTGAGGTATAAAAAAAAAAAAAAAAAAATTTCTGTAAATTTCATCCCCGTCAACGCAATGGTTTTAGAAAAATGATTTTTTTTTAAATAACAAAAAAAAATTTTTTTTTCCGGAAACGGTACAGTGGATCGATTTGATTTTTTTTTTGGTACTTGTTCCGATCAAATGTGTTACGAAATAAAATTATAGAACATCTTGGGAAAGATTAAGGTTTGAAAAAAAATAATGTTTCTTGTTTTATTATTTTTTTACTATAATCCACTTGGGGTACAATAGCGAAAATTTGTTCATATAATCTTTGGGCACCTTATTATATTATATATTTTTTTCAAAATGCTCGGTTTAGTACGCCACGGTGAAAAAAAAGAAACACACTTTATTGATATATTTTAGTTACATAGCTATATAACTAAAATATATCAATAAAGTCGGATATGTGACTAAATGATCGGCTTGGTACGCCACAGTGAAAAAAAAGAAACACACTTTATTGATATATTTTAGTTATATAGATATATGACTAAAATATATCAATAAAGTCTGTTTCTTTTTTTTTCACTGTGGCGTACCAAACCGATCATTTTGAAAACATTATATAATTCAATAAGGTGCCCAAAGATTATATGAAAAAAAATTCGTTATTGTACCCCAAGTGGATTATAGTAAAAAAAATAAAACATGGAACATTATTTTTTTTAAACCTTAATCTTCCGCAAGATGTTCTATAATTTTATTTCGTAACACGTTTGATCGTAACAAGTACCAAAAAAAAAAAATCGAATCGATCCACCGAAGCGTTTCCGGATTTTTTTGTTTTATTTTTTTTAAATTTATTTTTCTAAAACCATTGCGTTGACGGGGATGAAATTTTCAGAAAATTTGTTTTTTTTTATACCTCAGAATATACTCCAAACTTCGCTGGAGAAAATGCGGGGGCAATTTTTCCCTACGTACCCGGCTATGGCCTTTTCATACAAAGATTTTTCATAGATGAATAATATTTAGGACAAAAGAAAATCATTATGCTCTGCGTCAGTGAATTCTCCAAAGCCTGATGCTTTGTTTTTCCTAAAAACCTTCACCAGCTGTGATGAAAGTTTGGTCATAAATTTATGATGTTTTCGTGACCTCGTCCACGCTCTTAAGGAAGTTAAAATTTTCAGAACTCGTTTCCATGCTCGTGCAAGTTCAGATATCGGGAAGTTCGTTCACGATCGCTGTACGGTTCAGATATCGCGATTATTGTTTATACAGAAATGAAGTATTATAAAGGGGATATTCGTATTGAATTTAGTGGAAATATGTAAAACACTTTCAATTTTCATTTAAATAAGACCCTTCTAAAATTGTAAATATTTCGTTTACTGTAATTCACTCATATTCCACAACCATTCAACTTTATTATAGATCTCTGAAACATTCACCAAAATAGAATAGAATCTTTCGAAGGATTTGGTCCCAGGGATTTTGAATTTTCGGAGAACTGTGATGAAATAACTTTCTTACAATTTGAGGCGTTTGGAAAAATTACTGTAGCCAAAAAATTGACATAAAAGGTTTGTAATTGCCATAGCGACAGTTAGAAATGTTTGACATTGCATTATTGAAATACCATCTTGGCAGCGAAACATTGTATTAGTTAGAAGCGTATACTTCGCTTCAACATTTTATTTCGCTCAGTTGCCTCCACGCAAATGTTAAATTTGGAAAACTCACTTGCTCAAGGAGAATGCAATGTGCACGTGTTTACCTATGTAGTAGTCTCCGCAAACGGCCGTTATACGAAAGTGATTGATGCCCGTTCTCCCCAAGTACGAGAGAACGTAACTACCGGGCTTTCGATCGCTCTCGCGAACGAGATAACTTCCCATCTTACTGGCGTCCCATAATCTCTCTTCCGCCGTGAATCTATCCAGTCGTCCATGGTACCATCTGCCGCAAAAGATCGCAATTGTTGAAAACAGTTATCGCATAATCGAGACGGAGGCTCTTTTGGTCTTACTGATTTTCCGGCGGCGCTGTTAGAAAAGTATTGTTGCCGCTGTCAGGCTCTTCCGCGTCCTGCGGGTCGTCCGGAATGTTTTCCAAAAACGGATCAAACTCGTTTTCGACGTTGAGCGACTCGTTGGGTCCGCCATCCTCGCTTCCTGTACTGGGCGATCCGCCTTTGTTGTTGACGTCGACCTGGAATAGCAAGCTTCGCTTAGCACCTCAGCTACAATATCCTCTGAAAATTCTGATCTCTGTATGCCGCGATTAAGGGCGGAAATACTTTTAGACGAGGAAAAAATGCACCGTTTATGACCTTTTTAAAAAGGAATGATTTCTTCACCATTTATGGGACGCAGGGTATGTTTTATTACTACTTATTGCTGTTACATGGTATTTTTTAAATTAATGGCTCAAGCGGTAAATGTAGGGTACAGCCTTCTAAACTGCATTTTCTAAACTGGTGTGACGTATGGTTAAAAAACTAATGGACCGATTCTGATGAAATTTGACATAAATCTTTTGAACCTTATTGTCTAAAACATGAACCTAAATGTTTTTAAAAATGAAAAAAAAAAAGAGAATTTCTTTTATTGCAAAAGGTAGCCATGTTTTTCGGAAGATTATTTCGTTTTGTTTCAAAGTGTACCATTACATCGATTTTCAACATTTTTCATGTATTCTTGGTTCTTATTTTGTATATGAAATGAAAGAAAAATCTTTGTTGCTTTTTTTTAGATTAATCCTACTGACGCCCGGTGTCACACCATCTGACAACATCCCCGTAATACGTTTAGAAGACTGCGCCAGAGCTCTGCCATTTTTAAAGATAAATAAAAATAAAAAATACCATGTAACAGCCAAAAGTAGTAAGAAAACATATCCTAAGTTTCAAAAATGGTAAAGAAATCTTGCCTGTGGACAAAAAATCATAAAAATCAGCCATTTTTTCCTTGCCTAAAGGTATCTCCCCCCTTAGCGTCTTCAAACGGAGAAAAATAATGAGAAAAGCAAATGCTATGACTTTGAAGCATAGTCACAAATTATAGATAAAAAAAATACAATCATCCCCACCGGGTCTTGAAACTTTGCCAATGAATTAGCAATAGAATTGGTAACATCTTGGAGGACTAGCGTGATCATGTAAATTTGACGGATTTGATGGATTGTTACGTATATAGCACTGAAAATGAACAATTGCCAGACAGGACAAGTGATGAATGGACTGTGCTGCAAAAATGGTTCCTTAGATGCTCTATGTTTCGATTAATTGTTGAGACTTTTCCAAGATTCTACAGTCCGTGAGGACGGAATTTTCGAGGATCTGCTGCTCTAACAGGAAACAAGGAGATATCCCTGTCTTCAAGTAAGACAACAGTTTCCACACCTGCCCGATAAGTGCTCAGGCTTCAGCGTTTAGCTGCTTACTGGCTGGTGAATAAACCAGTGAGCGGAAGGCCGATACTTCTGGGTTTAGATACTGTGGCAAAAGTCTGTACACCAGAGAATCAAAAGAAATATGGGGCCGTCTATACAGGGGTTAACCAGTTTCCCCGTACCCTCGGAAAATGCGGCATAGTGTAGATCAACGGAAGTTAGGTTACATTAGCGACGTGCGGGTAGCGAGGGATAGGAAAGTCAATTGGAAACGGGTAATACGTAAAGCCGCGCAAGGGCATACGTTGAAACTAGAGAAATTGAAAAAAAAAGAGGCAACATGTCAGTTGGCCGTTCGTATGATTTTCAAATTCACGACCAGAACGAAAGAATCCCATAGAGTTTTTAGCGATTCGTTTTTGGTGTTTACAGTAACTTTTCATTGTGTACCGTGCGGTTTGTGTATATGCGGATAGACGTGTATGTGTACAGAGGTACGATGCCATACCTTTGCACTGTTTGATACGCTCGGTCCGCCGCGTACAAATTCTGCCATCTCTCTCTCTCTCTCTGTCGCATAAACGCACAGTCTTCGGTATTCACCCAAAAGCCCTACGAACCTCAACGAGCCTTGTCCCGAGCGTCATTCGAATTCACTGGCGAGCGATTGCCTCTCAACAAGAAGCTCTCGGAAAGTAGAGAGTACGAGTTCTTCGACACGAAATGTATTGACGTTTCTCGACATCCATTTTATCACTGGCACGACACCATCCACCAGAGGTACACGCACGGTCTTGTATACAGGTCTGGAAACGACCACGATTTGGTAGGTACGCTTGGCCGATCCACGTTTATTTACATTTTTCGCCACTACGTGGCATTGCCGTTGAAGGGTATGGTGCGACAAGAACAGAATAGTTTCGGTCTGTCTCTCTCACACTCCTGATGGAAGCGCATGCGCCGTCGTATACAGGTCTGGGCACTCCGTTCAAAAATGCGTGACTCTAAGTGACGCCTCTATTTGCGCATTCCACCGCAGCGCTAGTGAAGGGGAGGCACTTTTGTTTATACCGCGTTTACGGGGCATGGCTTGCACGTTGTGTGGTGACGGTCGCATGTACGTGTGGCCTAACCTCCTTTTGGCGGGGTGATTTCGAATGTATCGTAGCCACGGTGTTCGTTCAATACGGAATGACAAAAGATGAAGTGTCTATATATTGCGATGCCGAAGCGGTGCATGATTCCGGGATGCAGAAGTGGATACATAAATAATCCGGAGCACGTCTCATTATTTAAAATTCTCGATGATGACTACTGATATGTTCTACTACTTTTCTACTACTACTACTACACTGTGAAAATTTTCCACCAAAAATTACTGTGACTTCACAATAAACGAGGGACCAAATCGATGTTCGAAGAATTTTAAAAGACGACTCTCAAAAATTGCAAAACAAACTAAATAATTTATGAATAATTCTTTGCAATGAGTGATGTGCAGCACTGTAATTTCCTTGGCTTATCAATTTCTACTCCGTAAATATATTAAAATGTGATATGACTTATTTAATATGTACGGTGTAAGCAGCGGCAATTACGATAGGTGCTCTCAATTTTACTGTGCTATTCAACACAAATCTGAAATGCTGATTGGTAAATCTGAAATGCTGATTGGTAAAAAGTTTTCATCGCCATCGTTTATTGCACCAATCAGAAAACAGTGTGAGTGGTCCGAGCGGTTCGAGCGTCCATTCGCATCTAACTGCGTTTAACCTATTTTTTCGTTGCCGGCAAAAGTTTTTCTTTGATGCGGATGTTTATATTATTCGATTATTGATAGTGAATATTGGTGAAATTAAACAGAAGACAGATTGGAAGGGCTGTAAGTATTTTATGTATTGTATTTTCACTATTCGAATGACTGATAAATGTATGGTATTTTTATGGTTTGCGGAAAAGGAATTATAACCTCAAAATGTAAGATGGACATTCGAGGGCCCTCGAAGGAGGTTTGATTCGTTCTTTTCTGCTTCATTTTTTTTCATTAATTCTTTAGATTTTTGCATGTTGTGTTTCTTTGCTGAAAATCATAAATGAACTTGGATCATTTTCAATATATGTCGTTTTCATTCTTGAAACAGTAACCTCGAGAGTAATTACTGTAATTAGTCGTAATAATAGATTTTCATATACAAAAAGATGCTTTCTTTTTTCTATGCATTATAAGCTTGCATCAAGTTGTCATGCTAGAATAATTTTGTAAATAATATTTTTCTGTGTGTATGAATTCACATCTCATGCTATTGATCAGATTTGTCATGTGTTTTGGTTGTTATTTTTCAGCTTTTTGTACGATGGTAAGAGATAGGTAGAGGATGAGACAATAATTTCTAATCACTTTTTGTTACGAGAAAAAAAATGTGTCCGATAAGGCGCCAGAATTCAAATATAACTTCTACCTTTTTTTTATTTTTATTTTCTTCCATGCCATTAAGTTTTTCTTTGTGCGGAAATCTTATAACATTTGGCATGTATACAGAAATAATATATTGTTAAAATAATTATGTTCACAGGATGGTCGAGGCTACTTTACCGAACCTCGCATAACAAATAACGTAATAAATTTAATTCTGGTTGATTATTTGCACAGCATTTTTATAAATTTGTATACTGATTTTTTTCATGTATCAACAGCCAATCTATCGTCTCCTGACAAATCATCCAAGTGGGAACAAGATTATTAATTTTTATCAAAATCACCAGCACCTTCAAAAAAACGGAAGGAACTTGTTGACGAGGATTATCATTCAAGATGCGACGAAAGAAGTCTTTAATGCAGTACAGCGAGTAGATGGAACCGCACAACTGGAAGAGTTCCAAATTTCGAAATTACGGCGAGAAAAATGTTACGATAGCGGTGAAAAGGTTTTGTGATGTATTTTTAGATGAATACACACAGGATTACGAGGTTCTGAGCGAGAAATATAAATGGCACATACTGAAAGGTTCAAAGTTGTTTGGAATGATTGTCACTCATGTAGTCAACGTTACAAACATCGGTACATTTATTGGAAAAAAATGGGTGCGAATTTTTAGTTATAAGTGTAAAAGATAATTATATTTTTACTAAAAATGTATTACAACTTGTGTTCGATTAAACCTGTTTGCTGTTTTTTTTATATTATCAAAATCGATAAGAATATATCGACGCTTCTTACGAAAAGTAGTACGTTTACACGTTAGCATGTAAAGGTGCTACTTTTCGTAAGAAGCGTCGATATATTCAGAAACGCATTCGAAATGGTTTCAATTTATTAGTGATTTTATGTGACGCTAGATATCGGTTTACTAATAAGCAAGAAATTGAAAATCGATATTTTGGCGGCTTATATTTTACTGTGCTTTACTGTGCTTTACTGTGCTTTACTGTGCTTTACTTTACTGTGCACATTAATTCCCAATGTACATGCGAAACACTTCATGCGGCGTCATCTGTTAGTTTTTAACCTTACTTCGTTGAAAATTTAGTCGTCACATATAAATAATTGCTACGCAAGCGATTGGTCCCACGTTTTTCGTGCAGCATAGTAATTTTCATTGAAAACTCCCGTTAATTATTGTTGGATTTTTTTTGCAGTGTAATGAAAGGAATGCGTGCTACACGTAAATTTCGAATGTTCTTCTTTTCCGTAAACGAAAAAAAATCTAATTGGATTGAGCGATAGTTAAATCGGCATATACATGTCAAAGACGATGAGTATCATTAATTAATGGCTCATCGCTCATATTTTCGGTTTATGCTTTTAGTTTTTGTGTTCGACTAATTATTTAGAATGTATTAATTTTTCATCATAGCCACGTGAAAGGAAAGACAATTCGCAAACGCGCAAAGAGAGGCGTCAGAGGCACGTTTTGGGGTATACGGAATATACGGGAGTGCCCAGACCTGTATGTACGACCGTGCATACAGGTCTTGAAACTCTGGTGGTGGGGGTATGTCATCGGTTTGAAGCACCGGCCGTTTCGCCTAGTGACCAGGAGTGTCGCTGCGATGGAGTGATGCAGGCTGTGCGAGAGAGATGGAAATCGATTGTTGAATCATAGGAACCTAACCTAATTGTACAATTGGTTGGTGAAGGCAAATTATGATATTCAATGAAAAAAATGCATGCTGGACCTAAATACAATTAAAAGTAACTTTATTGTAACTCTGAAAAAAACCAAAAGACTATAGTTATCCAAGTGGGTACTAATGAATATGAATGTTTTTTTTATATAGGTGTCAATGTGAGCTTGTGTTGGTCGAGGGGTTCGGTGCAAGCTTCGTAATGCTGTTTTCAGGGGTTCGATCCCTGTGCGCTCGGTTTTTTAAAAACATGTTTTAGCTTTTATAAAACAAATAAGCTTTACGCGTTGTTTTAATTGACCGGAAAATAAATGGCAACTATTCCAGACCGAAGTGGAATCTAGACCGAAACACTTGCAGGATGTGTTCCTTAAAAATGAAACAAATACTTAAGAAACAGTGCTTCTTTTGCAATTCTTTATTTCCTCTTCGAAAATTTTTAATGCATGTCCTAAGAAACATTTTCAATAATCTCTACTTTGCAGTTTCCGAAACGGTTTGGGTTGGTGAATTAAAAAAAAAAAACACCTCTTTTCCGACCTTTAAGCGAAGGACTCTCGAGTAGGATAAATTAAAATAATTCACTAACTTTGTTTTATGTTTTCCAGCCACGAAAGTATTTATTGTAATGATCCCAATAATTTTTCATTTTTTTTAGATTCCCGGCTCCAACGCTAAAAAAAGTAATTTAAATCATTCCATAAATCGCAGGTTTTATTGTCCTTAAAAAAATAGATTGTTTTTTAATATCACCGTTTTTACAAGTTTACAAGTAGAGCACGTCGCGTGTGGTCGTGTGAATTAGCGGTTGTTTCTGTATTGTTTACTTTTGAAATCTATTTCCGTTTCTCTCACACAGCCTCCATCACTCTATAGCAGCGATCCTTGTGGTCACGAGTTGAAACCGTCGGTGCTTCATTAAGAGGTCATCCCCCACCACTAAAATTTTGAGCAAGTTTCAAAACCTATATGTAAGACCGTGGGGCTAACATCTTTCAGAATTTTTGCCACGGTCACGGTCTTACATCCAGGTCTGGAAACGAAGCCAGATTTCAATGGAGTCGCGAGGCACCGTTACAAGCTTCACTTTTCATTCCGCTCGCCGCCACTGCCGTCGCTACTATCGGCGAGTACCTCCCACTCACGGTCTTCTGTGAGCTCTCCCTTCGCCCCTTGCCTTGTCTTAGACCGTGCCTCGTGCCATTTATTACTCCATTTTTCATTACAACGTTCTCGATAACCTCTGTTTGCATCAACGAGCATTTGTAGTTTGAAAAATATTCATAAAGCTGGCGAAGGTGGACCGTTGTTTCAGGGCTTTCTAAACTGACGACCAATAAAGGTATTTGTATATTCAACATTCCATGTGTTGCGTATTTTTTTACTTTCGTCATCGAAAGAAATTCGGTATAAAATTCGAATAAATATCCATTTCACTCGAAGAAGGTACGTTTTTTTATTTATTTAAAAAAAATTTATATTGGTCTTCTTCCAGCCATACAGGATCTTCCTCTTTTTACAAGCCCCACTTCTGTTCTCTTCCACAATCCCCCGTCCTTATTCCACAATCCTTTCTCATCTACCTCTATTGTCCCTTCGCCCCCCCACGAAAAAGGTAATGTGCATTTCGAATCATCGAGAAGAGTGAGAGAGACGGACGGAAGCTGTTCTGTCCTTGTCGCGCACGTACACGCCGATAGCAATGCCACGTAGTGGCGTAAATTTGAAACAAACGTGGGTTCGTTAACGGTGCCTACCCCCACCACGGTCGTTTCCAGACCTGTATGTAAGACCGTGGCCACGGTCTTACATACAGGTCTGGAAACTCGATGAAATTCGGCCGGTGGGGTTGGTTTCACTATTGAAACAGAAATCGTGGTGTCGCTAGTATCGAGGAGTCAGTTTTGACAGCGAACACATTACCTGAATATGGTCGTCGAGTAACCGCGAAGTAATGCCGAAGTCCTGCGTAGTACCGGAGTACAATAAGGCTTACAGAAGCCTAAAAGTGAAACTATCGATGTTTTGCAGCTATATAAACTGCTGTCAGTATATAGCGTGATTAAGCCTCCAAAATATGGTAATTGTTAAATATGGTAACCATTACAGAGCGACCTGAGCCGCAGATTTTGATATCGCTAAGCAATCTGAAATCTTTCAGTGGCGAAAAATCGGAACCCAAAATAGTCAAGTATCGTGACGAAGTTCGACGAAAATTAGACGTCGTTTCAGATAAAGGAGAATGGGAGACCGACGATGTCATCGAGTACCCTGTCGATCACTATTATACCCTTCCTCTGGCTATAGACTGTATAGTTTATTACGCGACAGGTTTTTTTTTTAAATTTTAACTAGTTTTTCATGAAGTAGGCTTCTTATTAACTCAATGTAGGTAGCCGTAGAATAAACTAACAACTCTCATAGCACGATGGTAGAATCGTCGAAATCATCATCCCAGTACAAAAAATTGTTTTTAATTCTTTCGCTACTATTAATTACAGGTGATAATTTAAATAATATATATTTATCTAACATTATCGGTTTTATGTCTATCATAAAGTTATGTCTAAGATAAATTATGTCTAAGATAAATAATTGTTATTATATGATTGATAAACGCGAAATTATATTTGCGCTGTAATATAAAATGCTATCTCCATATATAGTGTTAGGAAAAACAACAGATGATGAACGTGTATCCGTAGAACTATTTGCAAGTAGTAACTCCGATAAGTACTGCTTGCAAGCATTGGTGAGTGAGAGTGAGTATTGTTGTCTCTCTCGCACACTGACTCCTCGATTGCAGCGCCTCTCGCGGCGAACTTCAGCAAAGGAACCATGTGAACTAACGGATTTGCCAGACCTGTATGTAAGATCGTGATTTTTGCTCCGTAAAATATCCTGTGATTGTAGTGTCCTACTCTGCCACTCGCAGCGCTAGTTGTTCTCGACCAATCCTGAGGCGCGCGCAGGGGCTATGTATACATACACACACGACATACATCATTTGATGCCTTTCCATAACTCCGAATGCGAGGATTGGCTAGTACGGTAAAAAATGCACCTTTTCAGGATTATGTGGGTACCCTGAGGCACAACCGTGCACATTACACGGCATTAGCGCACGAGTATAAGTAATTTCGGTAATTTCATCAATTCCGCACCGCGGTTTAAACTCCAAACGTCAAAATAGTCTTATTCCGCGTCGGGGTGGTTAAGTACGCGGTGCGGGCCTCGCGCCTGCGTAATAAGAATATTGTCAGTGACCTACGAGCGCCACGGAGACAGGTAGAACTAAATAAAGTGGTCAAAAAGCGTTGCATTTTTATATATGGTAAGGGATAGGGGGTGCTAGCCCCCTGCCCCTAACTCAGTTTATCTCACATGTGATAGGGATACGAATGAAAAATAAATGAACAAATAATAAGCTTATTGAAGACCAAAATGATTGATAAATACCATCATAATTGAGGTAACCTTCATGTCATCTAACAATTCTGTAGAACCAAGCAGCTATGATGAACATAAACAATCTTCATACCAAATTATCAAATCTTAGTTTGGCTACATGGCCCCAAGTTTTGTAACCTAAATGGCCCCAAGTTTTGTAACCCCAAGCTTCAGAAATCGATTTTTAAACGGTTTTTAAAATTTTTATTTTCAAGTACATAATGTACGTTCTCAAATTAAATGAATATTTGTTGTGTCGTTACTAATTTATTTTGTTTGGGATTTTTTCGGCATTAGTAAAAATCGTATTAATCGGGCCAATATCTTCTTCAATTTTGTTAAATTTTACTAAGCATTAATAAATCAGAAATGCGCATTACCTTTTTTACCTACGAAAATTCTTCTACTCGTTACTTTTTTCTAAGTTTAATGATGAATGTTGTCTTTAAACATTCGGTGACCCTCTGTTTTTATTGTCATTACAGAATCTTTAGAATTTTTCACACGTGTGGGCAATTTATATCTGGCATCTAGAGTTATTTAGTGTACAAATTATGAAATAGAAATGTAGCCAGTGCGTTATCTCCATAAAGCGCCGTATTTTTCGAGTCATATTTTCGTTAAAAGTTCGATAGCTTGGCTTGAAATTTTACCAGTATACGGCGATGTATTTTTACTTGATTATCGACGAAAATCAATTAATTGTTAAATATTCAAGTTCGTGAGAGAAATACTTCAAGACCATGAGATGACATACGGACTCTTCGCCGACAGTTTCGCTGGTTATGGGGTTATTTTAGTAATATCACTGTTACACTCATGGAGACTAGAGTAAAGGAGCCCGAACTCATATGGCGGAATCGTCGAAAAGTGGATCGTGAAAGTGGTGAAAGATCTTGTAGTTCGAAAAATATCCGCAAGCGATACCAGCGCCCGGTACGGAATAGGATAGGTGGTGGACAGGATAGGCGGATAGGATAGGTGCGTGAGGACCGGCCAGCCCCCTGACAGTGGCCTACTATTCCTATACGATAAATGGAAACGCGTTTTGTCCCGGCTTTTTAGTTCTTGAAATCGCCACTACCCAGCGTTCGCTGTTATGTGACAGCCTTCGGCTCTAAATACTCCGATAAGCTGAACAATTCGGTACTTTCATGGCTTTCGCCTGTTATCGTTATTGCGACGTTATTTATTGCGCTCGAACGGAAAATCATTAAAACGGAAAATCATTCCAAATATAACAATAGACTTTTATTTATGTAAGATATTCGAAACACCGGCGCAACATACATATATAGCATGCCTGTCATACGACTACTAATGCCACAGTGCAGCATGGACATTTTGCGAACAGCATTTATCTACCAGTGTCAGGGGGCTGGGACCGGCCTAGCAGTGTTCGTGACATACATACAGTGACGTATTACTGTCAGTTACTATATATGTGAGTATTGTATATATGTCAGTTATATACAGTTAACGCTGTTACGCATCGTTGAGTGATATTTCGGTATTAAAAGTATTTATAAAATCAAAACAGAAAAAGACCATCAAATAAAGGTAAGAACTGAATCTTAATATTATGTTTATGCAATTAATTCGCGAATTAGCGAAAATATTGACAAATATTGACATCAGCATGTGCAACCACATGTTGATTCATTTTGTCAAATCGTTTGTATTTCTTTTATTGCATGCTATCGTCGTCGAATTTAATTATAATTGCCATTAATTTCAATGCTGTTAACGATTCGTTTGATATAGCAAAAATGTAATGCATGGTGCTTGGATAAAAAAACGTTTTTTAGGTTAAATATGCAAATACTTTAATATAAATACCCCTCGCTTCCATTTCGTTATAATGCATTACCTATAATATTCAATTGGATTTATTTTTTGATTTCAGCTTGGCCATGGGTAAATATTGCGCTTACCCCGCATGTTCTTTCCATCACTAGAATAGATAGTTTTCTAATATTTAAGTTGTTGCCCCGCCTGGAGTTTAGATTCGGTTTGGTTTGTTGTTTGATTTGAGGTTTGCTGTAAATTATATATTCGTTTATTTCTTTTTGTAGCGACAAAAAAATATTTTTCTTGAAAATCCAGTATTCAATAATCACATTATCGCTGTTTAATCGTACGTGTCACCGTATAAGAATAAAAAATTTACAGTATAGATCACCTCCAAGTAAAAAATTACTGATATATTATCATTTCATAATTTAAACAAAAGCATATCAATATTACTCTTTAGTATTATAAGCTGCGATAATAAGAAACAAATATACGACAAATTGCGGATCATCGATTCAAAATCACGGCGCGAACGGAGCCAGCAGTGGTAGCGCCGCCAGGCGGGTACAATCCGCGGATCGTTCATCACGTTCATAACCATTTCGCCAGCATTGCGTTCGGGCTCCTTGGGGCTTATTACGGTTCTCCGTTTGGGTGAAAATGACTAAAGTGAGCAGCTCACCCTATTACGGTTCTCTTCACCTAGTGAAAATGCGAGATTATTCACGTGAGTTTACTCGACACGAAATGTCATGTCGAAAATCGAAATGCGCATGCGTAAGCGTCTTCCCAACGCAGCGACGACCACGGTCTTACATACAGGTCTGGAAACGAAGCCAGATTTCAATGGAGTCGCGAGGCACCGTTACGAGCTTCACTTTTCATTCCGCTCGCCGTCACCGCCGTCGCTACTATCGGCGAGTACCTCCCACTCACGGTCTTCTGTGATCTCTCCCTTCGCCCCTTGCCTTGTCTTAGACCGTGCCCCGTGCCATTTATTACTCCATTTTTTTATGACAACGTTCTCGATAACCTCTGATTGCGTCAACGAGCATTTGTAGTTTGAGAAATATTCATAAAGCTGGCGAAGGTGGACCGTTGTTTCAGGGCTTTCTAAACTGACGAACCAATAAATGTATTTGTATATTCAACATTCCATGTGTTGCGTATTTTTTTACTTTCGTCATCGAAAGAAACTCGGAATAAAATTCGAATAAAAATCCATTTCACTCGAAAAAGGTAAGTATTTTTATTTATTTTTAAAATTTTTATATTGGTCTTCTTCCAGCCATACAGGATTTTTTACAGCCCTTTTTACAAGCCCCACTTCTACTCTCTTCCACAATCCCCCGTCCTTATTCCACAATTCTTTCTCGTCTACCTCTATTCTCCCTTCGCCCCCCACGAAAAAGGTAATGTGCATTTCGGATCATCGAGAAGAGTGAGAGAGACGGACGGAAGCTGTTCTGTCCTTGTCGCACACGTATACGCCGATAGCAATGCCACGTAGTGGCGAAAATTGGAAACAAACGTGGGTTCGTTAACGGTGCCTACCCCCACCACGGTCGTTTCCAGACCTGTATGTAAGACCGTGGCGACGACACGTCCAAAGCTAAAACATAACCAAAGTTACTATGAAATAGCTGATTCAGAGACGGTAGCATCTCGGCACCGAATAATTAATAAAATTCAGCAACTTAAAGTTGATATCGTAGCGACTTAGGTAATGTCATCCGATAATCATGAATAATTTACTGATGATTGTGATTTTGCGAGATCGGGAAAATCGAATGCTTCGGATACGACAATCACTGTGCGATGCCTTGGATCCCCTCAGTATAACGGAACAAGAATAAGTTGCATAAATGTTCGATTTATTAACATAAGACAATAATTCTATCACTGTATTATAAGAACCGTTTTATGTTCTAATATGATACAAAAGTATACCAGTACTTTTTTATTTGAATGGCTGTATCGCAATCTGCCTCGTGCTAAATCTTCGTCTTTTTTCATGATATTTAATAACATTTGTTTTTGTTTTTCGGTAACATTCATGTTCCAAACTGAGATTCTATTCAAACTTATTGCTCATTCGAGTGAGGAGGTTGTTTTTGTCGATGCGCACGTCTTTCGTTTTGGGCTGGGTTTAATGGGCATGCTAGTATATACCTCTTCTACGGTGTCGTGAAAATGTGAGATCACTAGCCGGAAGTTCCTAGTGATCTGACATTTTCACCCGACCGATCCGTAATAGCGTGACTAAACTCACGTGAGATGAAAATGCGAGAAGTGAGAATTCTCACCCGAGAACCGTAATAAGCCCCCTGTACTCTAGTCTCAATGGTTACACTTTTCGTGTACTTTTACACCTCGTCAAGATCGAGTGTAGAAAGTCTCGGGTTAGTGGCACGAAAGTGTAGCTATACTCGTAACGTGAACAGCGGCGCGTGACGTAATTTCCGTTAACACGAACGCGAAAGTGTAGAAAGTGTAGCTAGCGCGAACAAACCTCGTATATACAGGTCTGGGCACTCCGTTAAAAAATGCGTGACTCTAAGACCCGGTTCCACAACTCCCGGTTAACTGAGGTAACCGAAGTTTAAGGGTGGCTGGGCCAATCAGAACCACGCTGAGCTGGCTAAAGTCCGGTTAAGTCGATTAACCGAGAGTTGTGGAACCGGGCCTAAGTGACGCCTCTATTTGCGCATTCCACCGCGGCGCTAGTGAAAGGGAGGCAATTTTGTTTATACCGCGTTTACGGGGCATGGCATGCACGTTGTGTAGTGACGGTCGTATGTACGTGTGGCCTAACCTCCTTTTGGCGGGGTGATTTCGAGTGTATCGTAGCCACGGTTTTCGTTCAATACGGAATGACAAAAGATGAAGTGTATATATATTGCGATGCCGAAGCGGTGCATGATTCCGGGATGCAGAAGTGGATACATAAATAACCCGGAGCACGTCTCATTATTTAAAATTCCCAATAACGACTACTGATATTTTCTACTACTTTTCTACTACTACTACTAATGAAAGGAATGCGTGCTACACGTAAATTTCGAATGTTCTTCTTTTCCGTAAACGAAAAAAATGTAATTGGATTGAGCGATAGTTAAATCGGCATATCCATGTCAAAGACGATGAGTATCATTAACTAATGGCTCATCGCTCATATTTTCGGTTTATGCTTTTAGTTTTTGTGCTCGACTAATTATATAGGATGTATTAATTTTTCATCACAGCCACGTGAAGTGAAAGACAATTCGTATACGCGCACACATCGCGCTCTGTCGCACATGCCTCGGAGATAGCAGCGCTCCACGCTTTTGCCGCCAGTTCCGCAAAGAGAGGCGTCACATAGAGGCACGCTTTGTGGTATACGGAATATACGGAAATGCCCAGGCCTGTATTATATACGACCGTGCACTAACCCTAGACTTACTACACTCGATCTTGACGAGGTGTAAAAGTACATGAAAAGTGTAACAGTGATATTACTAAAATAACCCCATAACCAGCGAAACTGTCAGCGAGTGTATACAGATCTGAGTACGACATAACCTAAAATATATAAGCGAAATCACAAAGAAATTCTCATTTATTACGAAAAATAATCAATAATAAAGGTTCAAAATAACAAACTATTATAATTATCAATTTCTATTGATCAAGGTGATAAAAAAATTGACAAGATATAATGACAAGTGTTTATTGTAAATTCGCAGTATCACAATACGTTCCAATCTATTATCAACGCAAACAGAAGCTAACATGCAAAAGGAACAAAAAATTAAGTCAGCAGTGCTGTTCCGAGATTCAGAAGGCGACTTAGTCGTTGATGCTGGCAACAACTCGTTGTGCATTTGTGAAGGTTTTGGATTTCTACGATCTTATCGCTAACACTCCATTCTATGTAAAACTGGTATCAATACATACGTTCCGAGCGCAATGACAAGTACAAGTTAATAATTTCAATAACACCGTCCATTGTAATCAGAATACGTGATCAATAAACTTAAGGTTACACGGTATATCTCTTTAACGGTTAGATGAGACTCCGTAATCTCATGTGTTGTTTGAGGTTAAGGTGTGGTCCACTAGGTCGCCGCCATGTTTCCTGTACACTATCGCGTTCGCGCTAGAGTTGCATACCCGAGAGGAAATAAACTGCACTCCCTAGACACTGCCCTAGTTCCGTTTACACTGCCGAGTGTAGAGTGCAGCTAGCGCGAACAAACCTGATACCACCACGCTGTACTGAATATGTGGAGTTGGAAAAATTAAATTGATTCTACTTTTCATTAGACGGCTGTATCAATCGATAAACATGCACTTTTTTGAACAATCAATAAATAAACATCCATTTGATATCCTTAATAGTTTTTTTATATACAATTACAATTAATCGCATCCAGAATGAAAACTTCGTTTAAATCTATGGACGGCGGGCTCTTAGACATTTCGCCTATTCGCCCGTGACATCCGCCGTCGCGCGTCATATACTTGTATATATGACCGTGCTCCTCGAAAGATAAACGTTTTCTCAACGTGCGATCGACACCACGTGTTTTTACGGCCGTTTCCAATATATTTCAGGAACTTTAGTTCTTTTTCTGTAAGGATTTCAGGAATACGTTTGAATCACCGATATTGGATTTACTGAATTGCAAGATACAGCAGCACCAACCTCGACAGATCGTGACACCGTAATTTTTCGGTGTTGAGTGTCACGTGTAGGGTGTCAAATAAGAATTTTCATACCGAAAAAATTTGGTGTCGGCACCCATCTGAACGAGTCTGTTTTGGGTGTTGACACCCCAAAAAAACGGTGTCGACACTGATTTGGGTGTCGACACCAAAAAATCGGTGTCGACACTGATTTGAGTGTCGACACCCAGAAAATGGTGTTGACACTGATCTGGACCTAGGCAGTTTTGGGTCTCAGCACCCAAAAAAAACCGTGTAAACACTGATTTAGGTGTCGACACCTAAAAAACGGTGTCAACACTGATTTGAGTTTCGACACCCAAAAAAACGGTGTCGACACCCAAAAAAACGGAAAAACGGAAAAAACGGAAAACGTTCGAGTGGAGTACAAATGTTAGTCACAAAGTGTGGTTTTTTATACGAAATATTTGCGAAATGTGTGAGGCAAGTGATATGTTTATTGAAGTATTAATTGAAAAATTTATTTTTATTTTTAAATTGTACCGCTCTTCTAAACGTTCCAATAATAATTTTAAATGTTATTGCTCTTATAATCGTTAAACCTTCCAAAAACTCTGTCTTTTCATTAATTCATCCCAATATCCTTGAATGAACTCAAAAATAGGTTGGGCATACATATGCTTGTATTCATTGTATGTAGGATGGAGTGTGCACTGTAATTTTTCAGAATTTCGGTGTTGACACTCAAAAAAGTCATAACGACACGGAATTCATGCACGTGAACAAATATGGTGTCAACACTAAATTATTTAGGTGTCGACACCGAAAACAGCCTCGGTCTAGATCAGTGTCAACACCGTTTTTTTGGGTGTCGACACCCAAATCAGTGTTGACCTCTTTTTTCTGGGGGTTAACACCCAAAACAGCATCGGTCCAGATCAGTGTCAATACCGTTTTTTTTGGGTGTCGACACCCAAGTTAGTGTTGACACCGTTTTTTTGTGTGTCAAATGGTAATTTGACACTCATCGCTTGGGTGTTGCGATCTCTCAGGGAACAGCCACAGCAGGAGCATTCATTAATGCATTAGCTGCAGTCGCATGAGCAGCCGCACAGCTCGAAGGTCGAGGCTGATCAGAAGATTATCGCTCATCTCGAGATACATCTACTTGATTTATTAAGAAAACTGTCAGACGAGACGATTTTATTCATTATTATATATTGCGGGATTAGGCTACCGTGACAATCCGAAAATAAGGGTTATTTAGAGAAATGTAATTTTGAAGGAATAAGTACAATGTTTGGAAAATGGTTTGGACATTTATTTGCATGTGCAGGGTGTATAAAAATGATGTGTCACCACTCCGCCAGGTGATTCTCCGAGTCACGTTCGGCGACGATCACCTCCCAACATGGGCCCGCAAAATTTAACTTGACCCCAAAACTGAAGGTCAAATTTTTTTATTGGCTTGAAAAATTCTATTAAATGAGAGGAACAAAAGTCAGGAAGGAACTATGGGTCGCAAATGAGCCCGTCACCTAGAAAATAAAAAATAAAATATTGAAAAATTCGGAAATACGAGTTTCCCGGATCGTGGATAAGAGAAACACAACAATAGCGAATTAAGCACCAAAATAAAGCTTTCCATCACTCAGCCAGGGGATTCGAATGGTTTGGTCGTGTCTCTATGTTGCATTGTGTCTGACTACTTATTCGTGTCTCTGTCTCTCTGCCCAATCGTGTCTGAATCTCTTGGTTGTTTAACTGTCCGGTCGTGTCACTTGGTATTATCGTCTGTTACTGCCTGGCCGTGTCTAGCTGCCCTGTCGTTTGATCGTTTGGTCGTATCGTGTGAGACCATGGATCGTTACCGACGTCACTATCGTGGTGGTTTGCGAGATGGACAAGCCCAACGCCTTATGATTCGCGCTATTGATCAGGCTTATGGAAATTATGTTCGAGCTCGCGAAATTTATGGAGTGGCTGCTCCAGCGTGCCCATCGGGGACGGCTAAGGCCTGGTGCAATTCCAGATCGGCGTGAATTTCAACGTCTTGATGAGCGCTTTAATGACCAGGAAAGGTTTGCCATCCAGGGCGATGGACATCGGAGAGCAGGACGTTCTCGAGTCCATTGGAGGATCGAGGTGCGTGTTATTGCTCATCCACGGGCCTTTCCGGTCAAGGGCTTACGCCGAATAGCCGCTCGCGTTGGTGTAGCGCATATGACAGTTGGTCGCATAAATCGCGAGGAAGGACTGCGACCGTATCGTGTGCAATATGTCCAAGCACTGCACCCTGGGGACAATAAAGTTCGTTGGAATTTTTGCCGCAGGATGCTTCGGAAATTGCAAAGAGACCCTCGATTTCTTGAGCGCGTCCTGTTCACTGACGAGGCGAGTTGCTCGAGCACCGGCATTGTGAATAGGCAAAATATTCGCATCTGGGCTGACAGGAACCCTCATGCAATGATGCAGCGAATCCGCCAGCGTCGATTCAGCATCAATGTTTGGGCAGGTATCGTTGGTGAGAACATCATTGGTCCGGTCTATCTTGTTAGTTTGTGCTTTTCTTCACGAGTTTGTGCTCTTTTTCACGAAGCTTTTGGAACGCGATGGATTTTTTCCTCACGGATTTATCCCCACGGATTTTTCTTGTGGGGTGCGCTAAAAGCCATTGTTTATAGATCTGGCAGAGCGATCAGAACGCAAGTGGATCTAAGACGCCGGATAGATGATGGAATGGCCCAGTTGAGACGAAACGGACAACTCTTGGCCAGAGTTCAGACCCATTTAGAGGAAAGGCTGCGAGCATGTCTGCGTAATGGAGGTCGGCATGTAGAAGCTGGAGAATAAGCCCGTATGTTACGACCCATCGGTATAAACGGATCGGTTCTTTACCTTCGACGCCACCGCTAACGTCGTGGCGCACGATAAAATCGACCAGGCGATAATTGAAAAGACGGCACAGGGGGTTTGGAGTCGGTAAATACCCTGGGAGTGACGAACCACGGAGACCTGATCGCTACCTGACCTCACATGCGCACATGCACGCACGCACACACAAGCACACACTCAAGCACACACACACACACACATACGCGCGCGCGCCCGCGCACGCACACGACTCTTGACGATGTGACAACAGTGGCCTCAAAAGTTGTTGTCATTTACCATGGGCCTATCTGTCCACCTCCTCGTGTTGAGAGTCGGACAACGTTGAAGTTCTTTTTTTCGAATAATAGAATCCACTGGCTAAGTGATGGAGGGCTTTATTTTGGTGCTTAACTCGCTATTCGTTTCTTATTTTCTGGGCGACGGGCTCATTTGCGATCCATGGTTCCTTTCTAACTTCTGTTCCTCTCATTTAGTATAATTTTTCAAGCCAATAAAAATATTGACTTTGAGTTTTGGGGTCAAGGTCAATTTGGCGGGTTCATGTTGAAGGGTGATCTTCGCCGAACGTGACTCGGAGAATCACCTGGCGGAGTGGTGACACATAATTTTTATACACCCTGTACATTTGCAAAGTTTTGTACCAAATTTCATTTAAAAATGTAAGTACTTAAGGGACAACACCACTGTGACGGCTTCAAAAAATCGATTTTTTGAAAACCATCTAGAAAAATCTAAAATACATTTAAGATTAAGATGCCGTTGGACCCAGGTCGAAAAAATAATTATTTTCGGAGATATTGAATATTTTGTGGAGCGGTGCAGCGCTCTGTGACGCTCGGGGTCCCGCGCAGCTGCACGCCTCAAGGTCGGCAGGTATACCGGGCCTTTCCCAGGACCTGCGGGTCTCTCCCAGGTATTCTTTTGTCTCCCTTCACAAAAACCGGCTATTGTTATAAATATAGTTTCGAAAAAAGTCATACGTGGCGATAATTGAAAAATGTTCAAGGCAAGTATAGGGATAGCGTCATAGCGTCAGTTTTCGAATAGAAGCGGCGCTACTCGTGTCTAAACGCTCCGAATCGTTTCGTTTATAAATATCGAACGCTCAGAATTATTCTTTGCACATCGAAATGGATAATCCGAAAGTGTACGCGGGGAAAAAGGGAACAAAACGGAGCTATGTGACGCGGAGTCGAACGAAAATTTCGAATCGAAAAACTCCGAACCGTTATAGCTCCGAAAATAGTTCTGCAGAGTATGTGAGCACGTCGGCGAAAAAGTTAAAATCGTCGGACGATTTAGAGGTCGGTGTTACTAACGATTTCGGTTATCGTATAGTACACCTCGTCAATGCATTGAACATTATATCGACGTTAGTGAAGTGCAAAGTGTGTGATCGCGATATAAAGTTTACTGAAAAAAGTTTGCGCGGACTCGGATTCAAAATCGAGGTCGATTGCGGCCATTGTGAAAAAGTGCAAATCAATTCGTGTCCTATGATTGACAATGCATACGAAATAAATCGTCGGATCGTATTCAGTATGCGTCTTCTTGGCATCGGTTTGAATGGCCTGATGAAGTTTTGTGCATTTATGGACCTACCGCGCCCCATATTTCAGTCTTTCTACGATCGAATCTTAAATTCGATGTCGATTGCCACTAAAGCTGTGAGCACAATGAGCAAACAAAAGGCTGCACTTGAGGAGGAGACAATTTCGTTGGAAAATGGGGTGGAGGACGGAATTATCGTTTCAGGCGACGGATCGTGGCGTAAGCGCGGTTTCAGCTCGCTTTTCGGCATAACAGCGCTAATCGGCTGGTACACTAAAAAAGTGATCGACGTTATGGTGAAATCGAAATATTGCAAAGCTTGCGAGCATTGGAAAAAAAAAGAAAGCACCGCGGAGTACTGGGAATGGAAAAGTACCCACGACGATGAGTGCCAGGCGAACCATAGCGGCTCTTCCGGAAAAATGGAAGTCAACTCAGCTGTCGAAATGTTTCAACGGTCGAAAAGCTCTATGGCATAAAATATAAATATTATATTGGTGATGGCGATTCTAAAACGTTTCTGGGCATATCGAATAGCGATCCATACGACGGTTTCGAGATAAAAAAAAAAGATTGCATCGATCATGTCCAAAAACGTATGGGGACGCGCCTCCGCGAAATCGTGAAAAAACAAAAAGGATTGTCTGGCAGAGGAAAGCTCACCGGAAAATTGATTGACGAGTTGAGCACATACTACGGCTTGGCTATTCGGAGGAACAGCGATGATGTTGAAAAAATGAGGAAGGCAATTTGGGCAACTATCAAACATAAAATATCCACAGATAGTAAGCCACAACATGACGATTGCCCAGAGGGAGCCGAGTCATGGTGGTCGTGGCAGCGAGCGGTCGCAAGCGGTAATATTTCTGAATATCGCCATAAGCCGCCTCTTCCTGAGGAAGTATTAGAGGCAATTACGCCAGTCTTCGAAAATTTGAGCAGAGACGATTTGCTGCAGCGTTGTTTGGGCGGCTTCACGCAAAACAATACCGAAAGCTACAACAAATCAGTTTGGGCAATAGCCCCCAAGTGTGAGTCCGGGAGCAAAAAAATCGTCGATATTGCAGCTGACATCGCGGTATTATTATTCAATGATGGCCTGAGAAGCCTCATGAAAGTTTTGAAGACGTTGGGGATAACTATCGGCCCAAATTGTTTCAATTTTTGCGTTGAAACCGACGCAGCGCGGATCGAGCTGGCGGAGCGCTCGCTCACAGACGCTGCAAAAGAGGCAAGAAGAGCCTCTACAAGTTCGAGAAAAGATGCTAGGGACAATGATTTGCTTCTTGAAGGCCAGCTATATGGTGCCGGTATCGCTGATTAAAGGTAAAAAAATTTTGTTCCAATTTATCGTATAAATTAACAAACCTAAAACTTTGAACGCGTTTTTCTCAAAACCACTTTTTTGAGTGCGGCACGCAGCAGAACTCGAGCAATTTTTATCCGATCGACTTCAAATTTGGACTGCATCAATAAAACTAGATTATCTAAAGAAGTACATAGGATTTTTTCGATATCTCAATAATAAAAAAAGTTATAGCCTATTTTCGACGAGAAATTTTGCTCGAAAATCGTCCTTTAATTTCAAAAGCGTGCCTATTTTTTAAAAATCAATATTTGTTCAAATCCCTATGTACTTCTCTTCAAAATATCATATTATTAACGAAAACACTTGGTATTTTTTTCAGATCGACTTTGAAGAGAGTTCTGCTGCGTGCCGCGAACCACTGCAGAGGCAACAGCACCTGACGTGGGAGCTTCCCCAGCGTCACCATGGGGCGTGAAAAATTTGATAACTTTTTTTTATGTATCTTCAATAAACAACGAACAAAACAACAACAAAAATTTCGAATATATCTTTTTTTCCCACAAAAAAAAAATTCTTGAAAAATGGCAAAAAAACAGGGGGTCACAGTGGTGTTCTGCCAAAAAGAAGATACAAACAATTTCGTGAATGACCTTTGAATGTGAAGGCTTCCATGGTAAACTTGATCTTAGTCACCCGGTTGTTCTGAAACAAAAAAGAGGTTTTTTTCCCTAAAATAAATAATATTAGCTAAGACTTTGCCGAGTTGTTTTGTTATCGTGCTTAAGACAACAACAAAAAATTGAATCTTGTTTTCGATTTTTCGAGAAAACTGTCATAATTATTGTTAACACCTAATGAAATACAATGTTAAGAAGAAAATCGTCGGTCAAGACTAAACTACTATCACACTGAATAAATGTACCAAATATCAAGTCAATCCGTCCATTAGATGACGGGGTTTTTCATTTGATTGAACCATTGCTTTTGTATGTAATGTGTATGCAATCCAAAATCATCGGAAATTGCTAACGAAAAACGAATGTTAAATGCAAACGGTCGCAATTCCGAAAAAAATGAAAATATAAAAAAAATCCTACGTGGCGAACGAGAAAAACTATCGAAGAATATTGTATTCAACTTTGGACAAGATCGGACAAGCCGTTTTCAGGATACACCTGGCACCGACTTTGAAAACTATTTTTCGAGATAATCGCGTTTAAATCGCTTCCAGTCAACGAATTTTTTTTTTTTTTAATCCTAAACATACCTCAATGTACATATTAATCAATAAAAAAAACCCGGATCCAATAGAAATATTAGTTAAAAAAAAAAATTCCCACAGTTCACCTGTTTTTCTCGACGTTTACTCAGGTACCTCCGCTGAAGAGCATGAGATGAAACACGCACCGAGGTTATCTTTCACATGACAACACGGCCAATAATAAGCGCCAAGGGGGGAAGGGCAAGAACACAAAAGACCGTGGGTGGGAGACATACTCCGATAGCAGTGACGCAAGTGGCGGCGAGCGGAAAAAAGTCGAAGTCTTAACGGCGCCTCACGGCATCATTGAAATCTGGCTTCGTTTCCAGACCTGTACGTAAGCCCGTGGTTCTGCCGCTGCGGCTTCTGGGGGCCAATCACAGCGCTTCACTCCTGATAAGCACGTATTTTGTGTTATTGTATTTGATTGATCGGCTACCAAACGTTCTGAATAAAATACCAAACTCTACCGGATGTTTTTCCATCGATCGAGAGACGTTAGAACTAAATTGGACGATAAATAGAGAGTGAATTTGCGTTAATAAATCGTTCTGCCGCTGCCGCATTAGTTTGCTGACTTTATTTGCTATTAGTTTAACTCTAGTAACAACTAGTAAGTTCCTCAAACGCTCCTACTTTTCGCATCTCATGATATACTATACTGAAACGAGGATTTATAGCTCATTTTTTCTCCAATTTATTATTCCAATCACGACGGTTGATGATCGATTGTTAAATTAGACTGATTAAAAATACGTATATCCCAGCCTCCTGACACTGGGTACTATTCCTATGGCAATAAATTACTCGCGTGTTGTCCGGGATGTTTGATTGCGCTACAGCTCACTTCGTGGCGCTAGTAGTCATCTGCTCGTTTTCTTTTACGCATGCACGTTCGGTGCTCGATAAAATAATAACATTTTCGGAGTATTTGGAGTTTTACGCCATTTACGGTTCCGTGGTGACTTGTGGCTTGTGAGTATAATACAATTTTAGAATATTTTTAAATGTCAAAAAATCAACCCGCGATCTGTGAAGTGTATTTTTTGTTTACCATGACATACCTTCTGTATTGTGTGTAGGTTACAAGTATCAAACGACGAAGAGCGGCAATTGGTTTGAGATAAATCATACCGACATGCATCGTCCCTGGTTGTACCTCAGGGTACAAATCAAACCCAGCAAAGGTGAATTTTTTCACAATTCCCAAGAAACCGCAAAGTAAGAATTTATGGAAAATAGCTGTACGGCGAAAGAGCAGCTGTGTGGAAAGTGGAAGAGCAGTTTGCAAGAAGCATTTCCAGAAAATCGAAATAATTTGGGAACGCTACTTTCTAAGTCCCGATGGAAAAGTGCTTGGAATAATAGTGAGTTCGATCATCTTTTTGTCGTAACCCGAATGCTGCTAGTAAAATGACCGGTACCAGGCCGGTAAAGTAACGGTTATACTGGACAGTGCTGCCAACGCACGCGGGCTTAGTACCAGTGAGTCGCGCAAGCGCGCAACTCTGACGAAAATACGTAACGACTTGTTATCAACGGGCGAATAAAATCTTTCAATTAGACCCAATTACTGTTCGATTCATCACAATACATAACAAAACTCGGAATGGTGAGTAGTCGCGCTTCTCACACGAACATTTCAATGAGAGTAATCGTTCCTATCGTTCGATGATGCGGCGATTAACGAAAAAATACCGCCCGGATAACCTCATATTCTCCGTGTCTTCTTTGTTTACTTACTTTTTTAATCCCGGTCGTCCATCCGGGTAGTCCGCCCTGTTCAACTTTCAGAGTTTACTCACGGTCGTGCTGCTCCTCATCTGCACATGTGCCTACGTACGATCTATCGTGCCGAGTCTCATGGACAGAAAGAAAGTTGGGTGAGTTTTGTAGGTTAGGAAGTTTCCAATCGCCGGAGCGAACGAGACGCGTTTATTGCTCGAAATTTTCAGAGTCGGAGGAATCTTCTGGAAGTGCGCGAGAATCGGCGAAAGAAAGAGTCCATACGTATCCATAGGATGTCTCTTTATGGCTGTTAGCATCCTATTCTCTTGAGACTCTTCTCCAAGGACTTGAGTGACAAGCGAATCTGCCTGTTTTTTTACATTCTGTAGGAGGAAGAAGGGGTAATAAATTGAATTTGTTTTTGTAAAACTTTTTCTCTTTTGTAATCATATATTAACAATAAAAAATACAGCTTCGTCTAGATCTATTAAAAAAAAACTGCACGCTAATTACACGTTTTCAATTGTACTCGTTAACAGATCATTTCCGATGGAAGCTACGCAAGTTTGTTTTTTTACATTCAATTTGAGCACATTTTTCTCGTTTCGATCTCAATATACAGAGATAGTATCATTATTTTCCTATATAAACAAGGTTTCGTCGCCCGTAACATCATCGGTATCAATATATTGAGCATTGTTCGATAATGGTTTTCAAGTACACACGCAGTACGTTTCGTTTTTGTTTCACTCAATTGCATGCTCGGCCGGCGTGACGTTATAGTTTGCATCATTGGAATCCAATGATAATTTTTTTGTTGGGTTGCTTGATCCGTTTACACTGCCAAATGTCACCTAAACATTCTCTATGATTCTTATTGAAAATCTGCTATCCAAAGTAGCTGAAAAGCGATTTTGGATAATAGTAAAAAATAAATGATTAAAGGACAAAGAATTTTTGCTGCATTTCAACGATGCAAGCTTCAAACTCATTGTCCGGCTCTTCTTAATATACCACAATGAATTGCACGTCTTGGCTATAGGTTCTCTAATCTCCACTGTTAGCCAACTAAGAGAGCGATATGGTGTGCACGATTTATCGTGCGGAGCAATTATACAATTGATCTGGGTGTTTGCTTCTTATATTTTCCAAGAATTCACTAATAATGAATAGATACAAAGTAAATCCAAATGTCTGTATAATGCGGAATAACAAGAGTCACAGTTTCTCAATTGTGATATAGTTTATTTTTACTTTTAATAGTAAAATCGTTATAGTTTTACACTTAGTACCGATATGAATATATTCACGAAGATATGGATTTTTCGTTCTTAAAATTCAATAGGAATCTTTGATATACCCTCTGATTTCCCTTCCCTTATAGATAAATTAATAATCTAATTATTTGTCTGCATTTGATTATAAACGTATGTATATGTATATATATGTGTATGTGTGTGTATGGGTATATATATATATATATATATATATATATATATATATATATATATATATGGCTGATGTACAAAGGTCGAACCTCACGGCTTGTCCCTTTGCATTTGGCAAGTTTCCATACTTGGATTTCCATTCCCTTGGCTATCAAATTATTCATTCAGCCCGTTCCAGCTGATTTTGAGGATTCAAATAACATCGGAATGAATAATGGTTACCAAATGTTCCAATGAGAGTTAAGGGCAGCGATTAGTCCGCAAGGATAGCAGTCACTCTGGACCAAGATAGTGCCGCTGGTAATTAGGGATGACCGATTTTGAGCCATGGAAAATTTTGTTATAACGATTGCCCAAAAACACGTTGAAACTCGCACGAAAATAAATAATTAGAAAATTTATAATACACTTAGAAATTGGCAACAAAGGTGCTACGTTGATATACATCTTACAGCCTATTCCCGTGACAAATCAATGTGAGTCGAGACTGGCACTGTTTCCATATCTTACAGATCGTAAAGCATCGGATCAAGTGATATTATGCACTTGTAAAATTATACTATATGATCTTTTGGCTTGTTCGATGTTGAAATAGGGGCGTTTTAAAATGTTCATAGTGAAACTCTCATTTGATTAGCTACTGTGCACGTACTGCCTCAATGTACAAGGTCAACATAACCTCACGTATTTTCGAACCCAGTTTCTTCATAGATCGTCAAGTTTTTTTAAGACAAATAAAGCATCAGGCTCTGTGGAATTCACTGACGCAGAGCTTGACGACCTTACTTTGCCGTAAATATTAAGAATCTTTGAGAAATCTTGGTTTAAAAACTTTAGCTATCTCTCTCGCGCTCATGTCACTTAGGGAAGTTTTTACTTCATGTTGAGGCATGTGCCACACTCACGGTCTCACATACAGGCCTGGAAACTCCGGCGTTTTTGCATGGTGGACAGTGTCATCGTTAGTGAGGCAAAAACGTAGTTCCTCATTTATCCACTGAAAGCGCTGGCAAGTAGAAGTAGTCTTGTAGATATAGCCATACAGCAATGGAAAAATAACCTGCTGACAGCCAGTACATGTGTTCACACGTTTCTAGAAATGTAAACTACCTGAAACGCTCCGGTAGAACAGCATAGTGTGGACCTGGCCTTCGCTATATTTTATTATATTCTTATAGGAAAAATAATTTTTGGTAACAAAACGAACTCGCCGAACTGACAAATCAATAAAAACGGTGCCTTTTAAACATACACAATGCGTTCATTTCTTTTTTTTTTATTCTTCCATTATATTTATCTTCAGGTTCTTATTAACATTGTTAAAAAAGCAACAACAAAAATAAAAGTTGTAGAAACAAATAAGGAATTCAATCTACTAAGAATAAACATTCATTATAAGGGAAAAATTTAGGGTGCACAAATTTGTTCATACCCCATCTACTCAAATCGCGAAAGACCAAATAAAAATATTACATTAGTTTGAACATACGAGAAATACAGTCTACGGAAATAATAATTCTCATTCTGCCTAGGGGTTCAGCAGTGAAAAATACTCAATTATTTCCCATTTATATCGCTCTTACAAATAATATTGGGTCTGTTCGTTTTGGCAATACTTTTTTACACTTACGCCTTCTGAGGACTTTCTATTACTGGGTCTATTGCAATTTTAGATAGTGTAGCTAAACCGAACAGACTCTATGTTAATCTCGAAAAATCTGCGCCTTTGCACAGCTGTTCGGACCTGCGTTTGATTGGTTAATTTCTACCTCGCAGCGCTTCGGGTGACAAGAGCGAGAACTGACCGTTTGCCTCTTTATCTGAGTCACTCCCTACCCTAGGAGTTTCCAGACCTGTATGTAAGACTGTGGCCACACCGATCGACTGGCCATGAGTACGAGAGAGCTAGCTGATTTGCAGATTCCAAGTGATCTTCGAGACGGCAGATATTTCGGAAGAAAGAAAAGAAACACCTTCGGCTTTGTTGAACGACGAACAATGCCTTTCTCTTCGTTTGCCCGAAATGTGATGCGTCTAGGAGAAAACTTGCCCGTACGATTTTTACCGACCGGGCGTGTGACCCATGTTCTTAATGACGTTTATGCGAAATCAAACGAAGAAACATCCTAAGATCATATGAATGATGCCGATCCAAGAGGAAAACTTGTAAAGTGAAAAAAATGATACGGCCCTACAACCGTGCGCTTATCTTTTATGCCCATGAAAACAATGAGTACATTACAATTGGGTATATCGCTATTAGTACGAATTGAAGCTGTTCATCGACAATGCTTGTACCAATGTTTTTTACATATAAAACTTCGTTATGTTTCAAGGCGTTCTTGTCTTTGTTCAAAGTTACGTGTGGTGTTAAAGTGCTTGTGGTGGTGGTACGGAAAGAGTATTTTTTCTTCGAAGTCCAAGGTAAGGTTGTCCTCTGCCCGCTCATCGGTGTGCTCGGACGATTGTAATAGTACTTTGGTGTCGTGACGAATGGTGATCTAGCTCTGTCGCGAATACTCTTTGTTGGACCGGTAGATGTCACGCGCTGCGGCGTCGTTGTTGCTTGTTCCCTCAGCTCTGCAAAATCATAAACACAAGTTTCATCGTACTGAATGGTAAGCATAATTGTCACAGTACTGAGGCCCGTTTCCACAATTCTCGTTTAACTAACGTTAACCGAGATTTAAAACGTTACACCAGATTTGATTTAAAACAAAGTGACGCTCCACAACAACACTCAATCTCGGTTGAGGTAGTTCTGTAGGTACACGGATGAGCCAAAAGTTTCGGTCGAAGCGTATAGTAACATGCCTATAGGCCTCCGTAGTAACTCTAGTGGCGCAGCCCTTGCGGCGAGTTTTGGCAAAATTTGGATTGGTTTTCGTCTGCTAGTGCAGTATGCTGGTCGCCATTTAATTAAATCAGGTATTTACGTGAATGACAGCACCGCGTGTGATGTTTACGTTGTAAAAACAGCGTTTCACATCATATTTGGGATTGTTGACGCGTGTTTGAGGAAGAACTTTTCCCATCACAGTCCTTTTCTCACCAGCAACAGTTTCGCGAACTTCCGATACATGATGACTATCGAAAGTTTTCTGCCTATATTACAACATTCTTTATATAAATTTCCGATGCAAACAATAATTTAAACAGAAATTTTGTTGTACGGCAGAAAAAAAATTGTGTGCAGACAATGTACGCAATTTCATTAACATTCTCTTCGTCACATACCTATAGGGCGAACATGCCTTTAGGGCGAAAGGAAATCATGAGAATACGTTGAAATCCGCAAGTAATCGTTATTAGTTCCATCACACTATTTTATTTTCTTTACATGCACATTCCATTCACAATGTGAGATCTACAATCGATGATGCTTGCTCAATCCTAGCTCTTTCGTGTTTGTGCCGGTTTGACTTAACCGCCATGCGTCGATCCAAGTTTTGCCACCGGCAGCCGTTGCGCGGCGCCACCACGAAAGTTACTTCGGGGGCCTATACGATCCTGTTGGTTGTACATTTTTTATAGAGCTTGTACTAAGGAGACTAGAGTAAGGAAGTCCAAACTCCCTATCCTAGCCTGTATGTACGAAGTTCTTTCAATCGGTCGCAGAGATGTAGTGCTCAGTTCCGCCGCAGGCGTCGCTGGTGTTCCCCAGAGTCCATAATATATAGTAATACCCAACTGTATAAGGTCCGAGCTCCTCCTCAACGACCAATGACAAAACTGAGGTGATCGTGTCTCTCTCGTACTCACCTGGAACAGTCATGGTGTGTTCTCTCTCGCACACCCGAAAGATGATACACCCAAGTAGGGATTCCTTCTATTATAATATATAATAATATTGTGTACATATATATAATAAATAAAATATAAATAATATTGATGAAACAACTCCTGTTGTTTTATTCACATGGGCTTATTATATAATAAGCACATCAGATGTAATAATTATATAATAAGTGCAACACGAGTTATTTTATTATAGAAACTTATGATTTGCCTGTTATGTTTAAAAATATAGCTAATTACAATGAAACGCGAATACTCGTTACTCTGTTTTCCTGTACAGTAGTAATAATGATAAATAATAATAACATGTACATGAAAGAAACCGGGCGAATGCGGGAACGTTGGCTCTACATGCTGGGGTTGTCTTTTCAACAAGTGCTTATTATATGTATATCCATGAAAACTCTTTATTTGCTAGTTACGTTTAAAAATGAAGCTAAATATGAATTGAATTAAGCGATGAACGAACCGAACAAGCCGTTAAGCCTAATTGAACCCCAAGCGCGGCAATCACTTAAATATGAAAAGATTATACTTATTGGCAAATGATTGTGTGGCGAAGTTGGTAGAACGCTAGATTACTGTATTGAAGGTCCTGTGTTCGAGCCTCGGTAGTTATAATTTTTTTCTTTTGCATTCGTACAGGTATCTGGTTGTACGAGCGAATTGAAGCAGTTTTAACCAATCAAAGAACTCGTCCAATCCCAAAAGAACTCGGACAAAAATAACATGGAAGAATGTATTTTTTAATTTACTGCTATCAATAGTTGAAATTTGTTTTATAATTTCTACCTAGAGTGTTTACTTTTTCCCTTTGTCTCATTGACTCGCGAGGAGTCATCTCCATTATTATACACATAGTTCGATAGCGGCTGTGCTGGTGTACACGACAGATATATTTGTGTTTGACAAGCGCAAACAATTTTTCCACCATAACACGGTCAGTTTCACCTTATGCAGTTTTGTATTACTATATATTATGGGCTCTGGGGAACACTAGCGACGCCTGCGGCGGAACTGAGCATTACACCTCTGCGACCGATTGAAAGAACTGTTTGAGGCGGGAGTGTCGACTGTCGACTCTCTAGTCTCCTTGGCTTGTACCCTCTATATATCCCACACATCCGCACCTCATGCATAGATAGGTCTCATACTCGTATAGAAAGCGGCACTGTAATCGTCGTAACACCGCGATTTTCGTGCAGCCATAGCGTTGAGCTTCCTACGTTCCGTCTTTCGCAAAATATTTTATATCAATAAAAAAGCGTGAAAATGTCAACCCAAATGCGATACAAAGGAAAGTTTACAAGAAAAAAGGCGCTTGCTAAATGACTGAAAGCTGTGGCAGCCGTGTGTCAAGCAAATGCGGCTAAACGTGATGAGAATAACCATAACCTCAACGATCAGCAACAAAAATTCGCTGTCGAATGACGTCGGATCGTGGATTTACATCTTGCCGACAGTTTAAATTGTATTCGCTGTAACAAAGATAAACACATGCATAAACTGAACAAATTAAATTTGTTGGCAGAATAAATGTATTTCACATCCATCTCAGAATTACTAGAACTCGGGGAAAAGAAACACGCTTCGAGTTCTCAGACCACGCGCCGATCTGCTGGCTGCAGCGTACACTGTTGCCATTCCGTTACAGATAGTTGGGCCCAAGTTCGGCGTGGAATAAAGATACCACTTTTCATAATTCGATATCGCCGAAACTAAACGGTCAAAGTTTGTAATTTAAAAAAAATCAATCCCACAATAGTACTGCGCACACGTGTTATTTTATTTTGAAATCCTAAGATCTGTATAGAACTTATATCCAGAAATGCGAGCAAACTCCTATCGGTTTACGTGTTAGGTATAAGGATCGCGTACAAAAATACCCATATTCAATTGCAATTATCTCATGAACTAAACGGTGAATCGAATTGATTTTATGGGTATCAGTCCATGAAAGTCATATCTACACTATATATTTCAACCAATTCCTAAGATTTTACCAAAACTACAGAACTACCTTAAGGAGGTTGGAGCGTTAGTCACATGCAAGATTGAATTTGAACAAAAATGTATGTTATTCTTCAGACTGTATTGAGTGTTAATGTATTTTTTGAAATTTTTGAAACACCACCAAGAACACCACATAATTTTTTTTTGCTATTTAGCACCAATATAAACAATTTCTAACAACGGATTAACGCAAACTAAACATTTTTGTAAACATTTAGAAAAAAAATAACACATCTTGCCCATCGTAAATCATACGAGATAAAGATTACAAAACCCGACGAGCGAATGGAGAACATTGCTTCCAATCTCAATGTACGCGAAGTTCCCGTATTTCGGTAACACTCAATATTAATTAACGGTAATGATAAATAATCTTCCGACATGAATATAAACAGGTATATTTATAAATGACTCAAAATGACATTCTGAGTTGTATAAAACATTCGCTGATGCAGTTTTTTTCTTCATAATAATCATCGACAATGTTATAGTTTTTCAAGTCAGTAGTAACGCAACGATTTTTTTTATTTACATAATAAAAATATAAAAAAGCATCATTTTCCCTTTTATTTTATGAAAAATTAGAATGTACAGAATAAATCCATACCTTGTATGCATTTTTTTACGGTTCATTGAGAAAAAAAATCGTAAACTGCTATTTCACCCGACCGGAGCGCTCCAACCTCCTTGACGTCGTTTTTCCTCGCTTTAATTTAGACCCTCGATTTTGGCTTTTAACCTTTTCGATACGGCGAAAAAAATCAGTTTAGTGTGCCTGATTACTGGGAACAGTTTTTTCTCCTCCAAGTGATTATTACGATAGAATAACCTTTCTGACTGAAACTTGCTCAATAAGGGTGCGAATTCCTCACTACTGAAATGCGCCTGTTTTTCAGTAACTGGGACATATGTTGTCCCAGCCGTAATGTTAAAATTTGTCCAGACTGGGCCAGCATATGTCCCGTCAGGTGTGAAAGGATTACGCGAAGATATTGGAGGTTTGATAACGTGGCGTCACCGATATTATGTTTTGAAAGCTTGAAACTATACTGCGTTCAACGAGGGAACGACACGGCGCCGCTCAGCTTTGGGCGGCCTGTGATTCGAGTGGGGATAGTGCGGCTTGCCGCTCAGTACAGTACTACCTCTCTAAGAGAGCCCTCGCTAAGAGAGAATTTCCCCGCCGTTCCGCTTGAGCGCATTTTATGGCTTCCCCCACCTAGCTCGAGCTGTCCAGTGTACCCGAGGCCTCTCGAGTTTGTCGCGGACAAGTCAATGGATGGTGGGGGAAGGCTTCGGCGACGAATTTCTCGAGAATTTCTTCCCCTAACCGCCCTAGACCGCTCTCTTAGAGAGGTAGTACTGTACCGTATTGGGTCCTGCACCAACATCGCAACGTGGAGAGGGTATAGAGGGCGGCGCATTAAGCAGGATCTAACCGTATCGGATTAAGTTAGGTTTGGACGCGTGTCGTTCTCTCGTTGAACGCAGTATACCTACACATTGCTCAGTCGTTGACAATTAGAAGTTATGGTCCCTATTCGTTTTTGACGCACGCGTTGCGTTTTTAGCAGATGGGAAAGGAGTATTCGTTAAATAAATTGAACTTCCTATTTACTGACGCGCTTTGGCTATTTAAGGGGTTAGGCCATAGGAACGGGTATAAAGTCATGAGCGAATTTAACCATTTTTTTTCGTATGAAAAAGTGATTCAGTCATAAAATTAATTACACATCTATTTAGTATGAATATCAAGCCGTTAGAAAAAATATATATTTTTTTTTCAATGTACAAAATAGCCGACTACCAATATTTTCTTTTGTTATCTTTTTTTAGGCGCTCCGCAGCGTGACATTTAGCATCCACATTTTTTACCAAGAACAATAAACAAAAATTCTCGTCAATCTACATTAGAATACCTAGAGAAGTACGTACGGAATTTAAAAAATATTGTTTTATTCAAAAGTTGTAAGTATTTGTACTTGAATTTGAATTGAACTTGAATTTTCAGTGAGAAATTTCGTATAAAACTGCTCATAAAATGAAAAGTTTTCGATTAATCAGAAATTCCGTACGTATTTCTCTGCGAAATGCAATTAGAAACATAACTTTTAAATTTGAAGTAAATCGAGTGAAAATTGTTGAAGTTATTTGTCACGCCAATTGGAAAAAAGCTGTTTCGAGAGAAGCGCATTTAAAGTTTTACATATTCCTCTGGCCGTGCCAGAGGTGGGTTTACGTTATACGCTTAAAGTCGATGACAAAAATGTTCTTGCTATAAATCGAATAGTAACTTATTCTTATGATGATAAAGCCCCGTTATAGCGAGAAAAAAATCGATTTTTTGAAAATTCTAACCCTTAACTCTTAACAAGTATCCATCCAACATTTGTCTTCTTTGATTGTGATAACTTCATATAAGGTAGCGTTGTTTTGACATTTGAAAAAATCGTTTTTTTTTAAATTAACTTTTATTTTTCTTCGGACTGTTCTGCATACGTATGTGAAAACCGTTTAAGGGGTTTTCTCACTTTAGACGCTAAAAAAGGATATTTTCAAGAAATTTTTCATAGGTTCATATTATAGATATTGATATAAAGGTTGTTACACTCAATAAATACACTTTCGAAGTACACTCGAATTTTTTAAAAAATATATTGTGTTGGTGCAAAAATCTTGCAACACTTTTTTTTTCAATTAAAATATTTTTCCTAATAACGAAGTTCGAGGAGATTCGAGAATAGAAAATACAAGAATGGTCTAGAACCTTCCATGCCGCAGGATATATAAGCGAGTCAGTTGTTCCGTGGAGTCGGTATGAGGAAAGATGGATCAACGTGCACTTCGAGCAATCGCATATTACGAATTCTTGCAAGGACATTCTGCAAGAGCCGCAGCCCGTAATATCTGCAGTGCGTTCAAGGCTAATGTAGTTAATTATTCAACGGTCTCCCGTTGGTATCAGCGTTTTCATTCTGGCGGTACATCTTTTGAAGATAAACCTAGGTCCGGCAGGGAATCGATTGTGGACGATGAAGAACTGCGAGCACTTATAAAGGCAAAGCCTAATATGTCGTCACGAGAATTAGCCAACAAACTCAACTTCAGTCATCCTACGATCCTTCGACATTTACAAGAGATGGGATATAGGAAAGTTGTTTCGTCTTGGATACCGCATAATCTCAGCGAATCAAACAAAGCAACACGCATGTCCATCTGTCTTTCACTCCTGCATCGTCTGCAAAGAAAGGATTTTCTTCAAGAAATAATCACTGGGGATGAAAGCTGGGTGTTGTATGTTAATCACACGCGCAAGCGTCAGTGGCTACCGAAAGGGGAAAAACCAGAACCGACCCCTAAACGGCCTCGTGAAATGAAGAAAGTTTTACTCTGTTGGTGGGATTCTGAGGGCATGCTCTATTACGAATTTCTGCCAACCAATACCACAATACAGGCAGAGATTTATTCTGCACAACTGCAAAAGGTGGCTAAAATTATGAAACAGAAATGGCGTAAACATCTTCAAGTTCGGCTTCTCCATGACAATGCTCGACCCCACGTCGCTATGATGACACAAGAAACTATTTCGCAGCTAGGATGGGAAGTTCTACCACACCCACCGTGTTCACCAGACTTAGCACCTACCGACTATCACCTATTTCGGGCTTTGAAGAACTATTTACGGGATAAAAAATTTGATCATCTGCCGGATCTCTAAAATACATTGGACGACTTTCTTAATTCATGACCAAAATAATTCTGGTCTGCAGGCGTGCAAAGTCTACCAGAGCATTGGGCAAGAGTTGTAGATGCAGAGGAAGCCTACGTTACTTAATAATCGTTTATTGTTAAAATAAAATATTTTTTTTCTTACTCGTGTTGTGTGTTGCAAGATTTTTGTACCAACCCAATATTTATGTAACTCAAACAAACTTTAAACGCGTTTTTCTCGAAACAACGTTTTTCGACGGCTTGTTGATAAAATCTTCGAAACTATTGAACCGATCCTTATGAAATTTGAACCACATATTCTTTACAACTATAGCTATAGCGCATATCAAGGATTTGTTTAAATTTTGATATTTACTTTTTTTTTGCCAAAAACGCTGAAATGACACGATTTTTTCTTTTTTTCGAAAAATGTCCGCCATTTTGGTATTCTTGCATATATTAAAAATCATATGATATGCGCTATAGCCATTTACATACTGAATCTAAAACCGTTTGAGTTTTATGTTTCAGGTGATCCATCTCCGAGATTTTATCAACAGCGCAGACCTGCAATTTTTTAGGACATTTGTTTAACTATCATTTTCGTCTATAAATAGGACCTTAAATAAATAAATAAATGTTATTGTTTTTCGAAGGTGTATTTATGAAGTGTAACAACTGTTATATCAATATCTGTAATATAAACCTATTAAAAAAATAATAAAAATAGCCGGTTTTTTGGCATCTAAAGTGAAAAGACCCCTTAATGAGACTGAGGAAATTAGCCGATTTATAGAAATTCTAAGGAGCACACTCGAGGAGCAGCAAACTTCAACTTTTCGTTGACACGATTTTGACGCACTGGTTCAATTTGACCCGGATAGTACTTCATCCATGGGCCATTAACGGTCCGTCGATCGTTTATTATTGAAAAAAATCAGAGATATACTTGAACCATTTCTTAATATATATGCATGATGAAAATTCCCAAAATATCATATTAAAAGGTTTCAAAAAATTATTGAAAATTTTCAATTTTGGAAAGGTGAGCATTTTACTAAAAATGTATCCGTGTGAAAATTACCCAGTGTGTCAACGTAGAGTTGAGCGCGTTTTTCTCGAAACTATGTTTTTCAAATCGACAACCACGATACCTTAACCAATTGGCCTATTGAGCTTAGATCCGGCATAGGTACACCTCTGTTAGACTGCTTTTCAACGTTGGCAGCAGAATTGAGTCGAAATAAGTTTTTTTTTGTGTAGCTCGCAGGGAGAATGGTCAGAAAAGTAGGAAAATGTTAACCAAAGTGTAGCATTCCACCTTTGTAATTTTGTTGTTGTAAATTTGTAATTTTTTTGTTGCTAAATCTGATACCAAACATTATAACACTTATACAGACTAAGAATTTGTTAGTTTTGTTCACATTCATACAACGTCTACAATACTGGTCGCCAATTGGGGGCCTTTTTCGCGCACTGTTGTAAACAAACGTACATGATAGTACATTTAAAAAAATGTTATTCTGATCATATACTTGAAGGATCAATATACACGTGTTAAAAAAATCAGAAAGAAAACGAACAATTTGAAGGTTATTCCATCCTGAAAATCATGTCCAAAACAGCGCTCTAGACAACATTACTGCCTCACTTTATTTTCGGTAATGTGCTTTTTCTCTTCTACTAGCTCAATCAATAACAGTTCATCAATCAAAAAGTTCAGTAGCCTTTTCTCACCCTTTGGTTCGTGTTCATTATTCAGCGATAGACCTTGTTGTTGAACATCTGCGGCAGATTCTTTATAACCAATCGGCAATTTTAGTTACCCAATCGCTATTCATGTTGGAAAGAAAGAAGACTCTGTTTCGATTTTGGCTTGACAGAATAGGTTTATGCAACCCATGGTGAAAAATGACGGTTTAACCTTTTAAGGACGGTGAAATTTCCATTAAAATCGACTTTTTTTTACATAAAAGGTATCGATAAAATCGATGAATTTCTCAATTGGAGTCCTAAGCCTAACTGCTGGTCGATATATCGACCAGCCCCGTCCGCAACGAAAAGTCCAATTCTAAAACGTTTGAAAGCGTATTCTTATGTAATTTGATGCGCTGAATACGAGAAAAGTAATGAAAAAAATCCTGGTGGCATCCTTGACCTTGAAAATCGCCATTACAAGGTCAACTTTTTTCTCTGCTAGTTTGGCCTCAAAATGTATATATTTATTTACATTGTGGATGCACTGAGTACAACAAAACAGGCATATATGTTGTAAGTGTCATCCTGAAGAATATTTCAAGGACGCCAGTCATTATACAACAAGCTTCGTCAGTAAACATACTCACTGCCCAAAGTATGTCAATTGTGATTTTCAATTCATGTTAAAAATGAGTTTTGCGATACGTGGTACTATTGTTTTCTCATTCAGCGAATCAACAAAGGTAAGTACGCCAACTTTTGGGCCGAAAAATGACCTTGAAATAGCAATTTTCAAGGTCAAAAAAACATCCAGACATTTTCACAATATTTTGGCCATATTCAATATATGAAATTTTTCGTGAAAAACATTAAATATTATGTGCCCCCTGGCTGGTTGATATATTGATATCGATATGGTAATGCCAGTTTAGCCGCAGAGTTAACTTTAACGGAGGTTTACATAAACTCGAGTTAAACTTGAAGTTGTGGAATCGGGCCTAAGAGTTGCACAGTGAACGTTCTCAACGTGCCATGTCGTCTGAAAAATTGATTTTGCAAAAGTTTCGTTTGTTTTCCTTTCGTACCGTGCAGATGGAGGACCGAGTGTGCGATGCCCATACTCGACTCTGCCGAACAGTTGTATTCCCCTAGATCTGATTTTTGTAAATCCTTAATCTTCAGCTCGATCGTTGTTTTCCAATCGACGTCGGGATTCGTACGTTCGTCGATCTCGTAGCGTTCCCTGTTTTGGCACAGGGAGACAGTGAGAAACATTCTGTTATCGTTTTGGACATAGTGTTATAGGTGTGGAGTGCGGGGTTGGGAGAAATTAGCCCCGGCAATGCGATCAATTACGCGAAGAGAACGAGCGCCTGGCGTAACGAGAGTTGAATTCCATTGTCATGAGATGGCATTTGCCGATTTAAGGGGTTTTCTCACTTTAGACGCTAAAAAGGCTATTTTCATGAATTTTTTTGATAGGTTTATATTATAGATATTGATATAAAAGTTGTTGGGCTTAATAAATACACTTTCGAAATACATTTAAAAAAAATGTATTTATTTAAGTCACGATTTATAGATGACAATGGTAGTTAAAAAATGTCCTAAAAAACTTGTAGTTCTGCGCTGTTGATGAAATCTCGGAGATGGATCATTCGAAACAAAAAAATCAAACGGTTTTAGATTCAGTATGTTAATGGCTATAGCGCCTATCATACGATTTTTGATATATGCAAAAATAACAAAATGGGGGACATTTTTCGAAAAAACAAAAAAGGACGTGTTATTTTTCACCGTTTTTGGCAAGAAAAGTAAATATAAAAATTTAAAAAATTCTTGATATGCGCTATAGATATAGTTGTAAAGAATATGTGGTTAACATTTCACAAGGATCGGTTTAGTAGTTTTGAAGATTTTATCAACAAACCACCAAAAAACCTTGCTGCGAGAAAAACGCGTTTAAACTTTGTTTGGGTTATATAAATACATAATTTTAAAAAAAAATGTACTTCGAAAGTGTATTTATTAAGTGTAAAACTGTTATATCAATATCTATAATATAAACCTGTCAAAATAATTTATGAAAATAGCCTTTTTCGTCGTCTAATGCGAGAAGACCCCTTAACATTTTGAACGTTCGGAATGAACCAGAAGTCTCTAATGGGTCACACACGGAAATCTTTGAGCATACAGACCCTTAGTTTCGAGAGAAAGGTTATTGTTTGGTCATTTAATCACAAATTATTATCATATTACTAGAAACAGAAAAAAAATATTGAAAATCGACCCTTTTTGGGCCCGAAGCTTATGCGGACCCGTTAAGGCGGGATATACATTTAGACGGCAAAAACATTGGCAATTTTGAGGACTTTTAAAAACTAAGAAATAATTATTCTACCTTTATTAAACAGCAGGTATACTTTAATATAATATTTTAGTATACGAAACTATTTATTTAAATTGATTTATCATCACAGTGGCGAAGCTTTCGCAGAGTGTTACAGCAAGGTTGCCGCGGGAGTTGCAAATCGGCGTGTTGTATAGCTTCCCGTAGACTTTGGTTTGTAAAAAAATAAAAAAATTCTGTCAGAACATGTAGGTATAGTTTCTATTTGACAGTAATTAAAATGAATAAAATGCAAATTTAAGAGAATGTCACGTATTTACAAAAAATTGTAACAATTTTGTTTGGATTAAAAGAGTTGTTTTTTTTTCTAATTTTTCAAAAACAATTTTCGTTAAGTAGAAGGTAGCCAAGTTTCAACTCAATCGGCTTAATCGTTTTTTAGTAGTCCTACACGCCAATTTCGATAATGCTGTTTTGAGAAAAACGTATTTAGAGTTTTCATAGAATATAAATTACAATGCACTAGGTACTCGTGGTAATTAATTGCTTGAGTAATCTGTCACAAAGTCATTGAATTATCAATTACAGCAGTAATTGTAATGGTTAATTTGGGAACTTTTTGCCCATCTCTGCCTGCCCCTCTGCGCTCTTGCTTCTACCTGCGGCGCGCGCTCCGAATCCGAGGGTTGATGCAAAGCGTTGACGGGCTGGAACGATTAAAATTTTTCGAATTTCGCTTTGAAAATTTGCGAAAATATTCTGCATATATAGTTTCATCGTTACAAAAAATCGATTTTTTGACCGTTGTAAATGTATAGCCCGCCTTGAGAGCTTCACCCGCATCCCGGGAGCTTTCCGATCCGTACTTCCGTAACTACAGCGAATAATCGAGGGCAGGGTGAACGCGGTCGTCGGAGCTCGTGGCGAGCTCGGACCGTGATTCTGTATGCAAACTGACGATACTCGGCGAATAGATTATTCCTCCAGACAGTTTATGAGGGAGGTAGAGTGGGTTTGTGTAGCGCGATGCGATTTGCACGATTTCCCGGCAGATAAATTGATTGCTCGACGTACGCGGTTATACAGGGTGGACCATTTAACGTGACCACCCCAAATATCTCCGTTGGCTTTAGAGTGGAGAAAAACATGTTAGAAGGTAATTTGATTGATTTCGAAGGGCTGATACAGTGGTGAAAAATTCATTTTTCTCAAGGTCATAGTTTTCACGTTCTCAAGGTCATCAATGGTTTTTCACATAGAAACATGTTTTTTTTTAATAAGACATTGTAACCGATATTCAGGCGAATCCAACGACCTATGATGTTATGACCTTGAAATGAATTTTCACCAAAATACTTTGGTGAAAAATCGTTTCAAGGTCACATGTAAAAACCGGAAATCGTGATGGTATTCACAATAAGAATGTCCGAATAATGTAATTGAATTTTTTGTGCAGAAAAGTTATTGTAACAAATGTTCGAAATGATGGCGATTAAGGGGTTGGCCACAGTAACGGGCATAAAATCATGGGCGAATTTAACTTTTTTTTCGTATGAAAAAGTTATTTACTCATAAAATTAATTACACATCTATTTAGTATGAATATCAAGCTGTTCGAAAATATATATTTTTTTTCAATGTACAAAATGGCCGACTACTAACATTTTCTTTTGTTACATTTTTTTAGGCGCTCCGCGGAGTGACATTTAGCATCCACAATTTTTTACCTAGAACAAAAAACAAATTTTTATTTTTGTTCAAAGTTGACTCAAATTGATTCAAACAAATTTTTATTTTTATTCAAAAGATGTAGGTATTTGAATTGACTTGTAGGTATTTGAATAAATTTTCAGTAAAAAAATTCGTATAAAACTGCTCGTAAAATGAAAAGTTTTCGATTAATCAGAAATTCCGTACGTCCTTCTCTGCGAAATGCAATTAGGAACATAATTTTTAAATTTGTAGTAAATCGAGTGAAAATTGTTCAAGTTTTTCGTCATGACAATTGGAAAAAAGCTTTAAAGTCGAGAAAAACGCGTTTAAAATTTCAGGTACTCTACGGCCGTGCCAGAGGTGGGCTTACATTATACGCTCAAAGTCAGTGAAAAAAAAATGTCTTGCTATAAATCGAATAGTAACTTATTCTTACGATGAAAAAGCACCGTTTTAGCGAAAAAAAATCGATTTTTTTTTAAATTCTACTGTGGCCTTGCTCCTTAATCTCGACACATTTTTGAAGACGCCGCATGAATGATTCTCTTGATCTTCGAATAGTTTCTGGCAACTCTCTAAAGGCTCTCTCTAAAGTCACTCTAAAGGCAACGGAGATGTTTGGGGTGATCACGTTAAATGGTCCACCCTGTATATGCGTATACGTACGAATGCGTACCGGTGGATTTTCCACGGTAGGTCACATGGACCACTAATAAACCAAAGATCGTTAGCCCGAATACGGCGTCGCGTTAAATCGTGCAATTTACGCCCTTTCGGGTCTCCAACAGTTCATACGTTCGTGGATGTATGTTACACCAAAATCCGCGTATACGCACCCGCTCATTATAACCGGGTCCCTCCGTCTCGTCCACAAATTTATCGTTTTGGGTGACGCTTCGATTTCGCAGATTAGCGAGACGTTGGTGTGCAGTGGCGATGTCTGAATGCCGACGACTTTCGCACTCGGCGGAACTGTTCACCATTTTACAACACCGGTGAGACGGGGGTGAAAGGTAAAGAGAAAAGGTTTTTTTGTTCCCATTATCGTGGGTTTGAAAAACAGGAAATTGCATGCAATTGCGGAGGAAGGGAGCTGGTAAGAATATATCACCGAACAAGCAGGGAACGCCATTGAACGAAGTTGAACTTTGCATCGTTGGAATTCAATGAAAGGGATTTTTTGATTGCTCACATTTCTTTTGGTAGATTCTGGCTACGAAAGTCCCTCGTAATTGTTGTAAGATAATGTAAAAAATTAAGAACTCAACGAATTAAAAAGAGTTTCCGTTGCGTTTGAAGGATGCAAATTTCAACAGGATCGCTATTGGAAGGCTTCTTATAGTCCAGTAAAAGAGACGAAAACCCAGCACTTTTTAGCGTAGAATATGAATTTTTGACTGCAGGTAGATGGTTGCATACTCAACGCAACTCCGATAAAATGTTGCCCCTCAACTCGCCCCAACCCTAAGAAATAAGGGTTGAAAACTTAAAAATCGTCGTATCTCGATAATTAATAGCCCGATCAAAAAAGGTTTAAAACAAAAGTTGTTTGGAATAATAAAATACGTATAAAGCGGCACCAAAACGATATATCTACTCTGCTTGCACACGTATCAACCCCGAATTTTTTAATCGTTTTTGTGCTGCTATTTTCAAAGATAGGGGGTTGGACGCCAGACAACTATATACGAATTTTATTATTCCAAACAACTTTTGTTTTCAACCTTTTTTTATCGGGCTATTAATTATCGAGATAAGGCAGTTTTGAAGTTTTCAACCCCTATTTCTTAGGGTTGGGACGTGCTGAGGGGCAAATTTTTATTTGGTTTACTTTTAGTAAGCTACCATCGACGTTCAGTCAAAAATTCATATTCTACGCTAAAAAGTGCTGGGTTTTCGTCTCTTCTACTGGATTATTGAGTATCTCATTGGGAACGCGGGTTTTTGTCATGGAATAAGCGATTTCCTGTAAGGAGGCTCGTGTTCGTGCCACATAAAAATTGGATGCGAGGCAGTAAATTTCTCGAAGAGCAAATATCGTTTGTGAAGATCTTTCGTGAAGTAGCAAATATTGATGGAGATGAAGAGGGGCAAAACAATGTATTCGAAACAGGAACACTTCCAGTCGTTTGCTGTATGGAACCAATATTTGCGGTATCTGACATATGCGTAATAACGAACAACGTTTGCTGCGGCAAGTACGATCCAGCGATTCTGTTCAAATAAGATTTCAACGATGTCTTCCTATTTATTTTATTTCGTCGCAGACCGGAAATACGAGAAAAGAGGAAGGAATAAATAAGACCCCGAGGTAAAATGGAACAATCGTAATACATGAATTTTTCCGTAATACATGTAATACAACTTTTGACATGCTGCTAAACATTTTTTTCCATGAATGTTTCTATGTTTTTCAGTTAATATTTTTTCAGCTGGCGATTCATTTGTAAAAACAAAAAGATGGGAAAAAATACAACGGCTGCATATTGTTTTTTCCAGCATCCCCTATTTTGAGTTCTTCGGTAGGTGGACTGTTTCTTGATATCCTTCAATTTATTCACCCTCCTCTACTCAATTCGCCATATGTGCTACTCTTTGGCGCGTACGAGATATCCGCCTTACTCTATGCCCCGTATATACAGGGGGAGAATTATAGGGCGGCCATGTGTTTTTCAAGGTTCTTGCGAGGACATTTTGGGACCGACAAAAATGTAATTTCCAATGCATTTTCAAGACGTTTTCGAAAAAAAAATGATATCGTATTTTTGGGATGAGTAGTATTTGCGAAAAAATTAAGCATTGAGGAACAAAATCAAAATTCTATTTTGAGTACAGCAGAATGAAGGCAATCAAATTCCGAATACGAAACACTCGTGAAAAACTTTTCAAAGAAAATATGATTAAAGATGCATTTTAAAGTGGAGGAATGCAATTTAATTCCACGTGAAATAAAAATTGTTACGAATGCTTCGTAATCAAAATTTAATTATCTTCATTCTGCTCAGCTCAAAATGGAACTACGACTTTTTGTTTCAGAATCCTCAACTTTTTCCGGCAAATACTACTGATCACAAAAATACGCTATTTTTTTCTAAATTGACTTGAAAGACCGTCGAATATCATATTTTTTTCGCCTGCAAAATCTTCGCTCAGAGCCTTAAAGCAGTATTGTTGTCGAGAATTTTGAAAAAATAGAATCAAGAAACAAATGGGTCTTATTATTTAATAAACCATTTTAAATACGTCTGTAGAAAGCGTTTAATGATACTTATAAAATTACCCGAGTTATAGAAACTATGAGGAGTACGCTCGGGGAGCGCGGTCGAGGCGCAGCAACTTTAAATGCGTCTTTCTTAAGGGCTTACATACACCTGGGTAGGTAAAAAGATCGATTTTTCAAAAAGGTGCTCTTTCTAAAGTACTATCCTTTGATTGTCTACCCTGAAAAATTCATAAGGAAATTTGCAGTAATGACGAAGTTATAGCGTTTTGTAACTGATCGGGCGAGCAACGACTAACGGCCCGCGCAAACTTTAAACGCGTTTTACTCGAAACAGTGTTTTCAAAATCGGTACCAGAAATATCTCCTCAACTACTGGACCGATCGTGATCAAGTTTTGCACAGTTATGCTTCACACAATAATCTAGTAATTATCGAGCCGTTTTTTCGATACCTGGTATAGTTTTTTTTCATCATAAGTAATGAACAATTTTGAGGCGAAAAATCGCCTGTTTTATTCCAGTGCCTGCCATGACCCGAAAAAATTAAATTTTCAAATCCCGACTCGACAATTCTATTTTTATCTATCTACTTTAAGAAAGAAATATATATTTTTTTCGTCAAAAAATGGCAGAGGCACGTCTGGTACCGCAAACGCTGTCAACAAAAATACGTCGCAGGGAAAAGATTGTAATTTTTTTGCCGATTGAAATTTTTAAACCAAATGTTCACACAATGTAGATAAAATGTCATACTTTAAAATGTATATCACGGTTGTTTAATAAAATTCAGTTTTATACACAACAAAAATCTTAAACATAATCTTACTTTTAGCCGTCTCAGGAGTATGTAAGCCCTTAAAACTATGCTTTTCAAACTGGCAACCACGATTTCTCGATAACCAATTGACCAATTGAGCTCAGATTTAGCATACACCTTCCGTAGACGTTTTCTCACCGTTGGTAGCAGAATGAGATTGAAAAATACATATATTTTTTTTTATGTAACTTGTAAAACCGCCAGAAAAACAGGAAAAATTGATAATCAAAGTTTAGCGTGCCGCATATTTTGTAAATTGGATTTAGCTGAATCCGGTAGCAAACATCAAGTCACTCATGCAGACCAAGAATATATTTGGTTTCTTTCTTTAGAATTAGAAAACGTCCACAATACTGTTCGCCAATTGGGTGCGTTTTCCACGCATCGTTGTAAACAAACGTACAAAAGTACATGATAGATTGATTTTTTATTTTGTACACATTGTTGAAGTATCAATAGACACGTGTAAAAAAATTACGAGAGAAAACTCGTAAAGTTCGACGGTTATTCTATCTTAAAAATTTCCTCCAAAACAGCGCTCTGGATAATAATACTGCTTTAAGAAAACATATGGCCACATTATCATTGTCACCCTGTGTATTGAGGAATAATATTAAGGACTAAAAAATGTTACTCGAAGGAGTCGAGATAAATGTGGAGGCGTCGTTTGTCGACTATCTGCATGGCCCCAGGGAAAATAAAAGAGAGAGAGAGAGAGAGAGAGAGAGAGAGAGAGAGAGAGAGAGAGAATCAGAGTTCAGCGGTCGACCGTAATAAAAATCAATCGATCTTACGCTGCTTCCTCTAAACCCTGGCAATTTTACTCACTCCCCCCATTTTACATTCCCTCATTTCAAGTTATTTTTATTTGCATCTTTTTGCTCACCCTACCAGATATAGAGATAAGTAGAAAGATATAATGTGGCATACTCACAATTAACTCTCAAATACACCCGCTTGCTGACAGCCGGGGGCACTTCATTTTGGGCTATGCAAAGATAAGCGCCGCTTTGCCTTCTGTGCACCCTAGTCAGTTCCCACCTCTCACCAGTCACGTTCTGTACTGTAAAATGTTAATAATACTTTGTTCGACTCTCGATTCTAAAGGATAATAAAAACAGCGTTTCCCTTATAACAGGCGTACGTTCCTAATACACCTTCGTTCGGAGGGCTTTGTAGTCGCTCGAGTGTCTGGCACCCCCAACCAACGCCATGTAATCCATTAGACTCTGTTATGAACGCAAAGCTCTTACGCGGTAACTTCTCGACAATTTTACTTTATGATATATTTCTCGCTGAAAACGTCAACGCGTTGAGTCGTTATTTTTTTTAAATCCTTCACAGTTAAGAGCCTCAAGCTCGCGAAGAGTCTATTTATTGAAGTCGTACTTATCTCCTGAGTTCGAGTGGTCGTAAAAACGATTCTATGTACGCAGAGCTATTGGTATTTTTGTAAGGAGTCTGCCGATTATTGCGATAAGTACAGCCAGTAAGGCTACGAGAGCTCGGAGGCTTTAACGAACACACTAAAAAAAGCGTTTGTGAATCTGTGAAATTCCGTAATGATCCGTTTTACCAATATCGTCGTTTTGAACCAAGTTATGCGGTTAATTTACGACACTTTGAACAAGTGAGTGTACATTGCAAGGTTTTCGCATTTTTTAAAATCGAGATTTCGGATAACAAAAAGATATTCAAAAAACGTATTTTTTTACGAGAGTTTTGTATGAAAGGAACTCCGCTTTCCAACGGTCTCCGTGAGGATGCTGTGCGACCTTTTTTGCTCGAGTTATGACCTTTCGAAGTTAAAATGTGCGCTTTTTATTTTGGCTGTCGCACAGTGTTTCAAAGTCTCGAAAAATGTAACAAAATCGAACAAGTTTGATTTTTTTCAGGAACATCACCCTAGATTACTGTAGGGATAACTTTGCCGCATACTGTAAAGCGGGGCTACTTTAAACAGGTTTTGGAAGTTTTTTTAGGCAACTTTTTTTAACATCTAGATACCAACTTTTCTTGCTCCAATAGAAATGTGTGTCCTTTAGCTATCAAATGTATAAGAAAGACAAGGTCCACCACTCCCTCACAATTTGATATACACATTTTTTTAAGTGTCAATAGCCCCGACTGTGGGGCACCTTTGACAAGGCATTGAACTGCAACTTACGTGAAAGATTAAGGGTTACTTTGGAATCATTTTGATAAAAAAGTAATATTATATGCATTATACATGGAATTAAATAAAGAGCAACGATTTTTTATAACCAAATTGTCATCGTTATTAAGGCAGCAGAACTCGAACAATTTTCATCCAATCGATTAAAAAATTTAGGTGTAGCTTCTTAGATTGCTTAAACAGTCAAGTACGAGCGCTTTTTTTCGATGAGGCGAAAATTGTAAAAAATATATCTCTTTTGAGATGAAAATTATGGTCGAAAAAACCAACTTTTTTTTCAAACTCGTCTGTATTTATCTTTTAATTATTTTTTAAGTCCCCCCGTACTTGACTGCTAAAAATAATATAATTAACGAAAATATTTCACTCTTAGTTCCGTTACTGAATTTACGACAGTTGTACTGCGTGCCGCGGAGAGGGTTGGCTGAAAACAGTATTGCTATAGTGACTCGTGCCCCGCCATTTTGTATACTTTAGATAAATAATTTTTTTTTACATATTTCAATATATACCTTATAAAACCTGAAAGCTCTTTTGATAATGTATTTTAGTTCTTTCTTAGGAAAAAATTCAAAGACAACGGTCAAAAATAGGTAGTTCCAGTGGTGCACTCCCTTAAGGAAACATTTTACATGAAAATATCAAGTACCTGGGGTGCTATTATAGGTATTTTATGAGTCTTATAATTGTCATTGAGATGAAAATCAACTTGAGCAACGTGACAATCAACTTGAGCAACATGATAATAAACTTGAACAACAAATTGTTGTTCAGGTTTATTCCCCGCACCCACCGCTCGCCACAGAAGGTCAAGCGAGCTCGCTGCGCACACATTTAAAACGTATTTTGGCACTGTGTCAAAGTAGACCTAAAATCTGTCAAAGTTACCCTGAATGGCAAAGTAGCCCCGTTTTATGGTACTATGCCGAAAGGCCAGAACGGTAAACCTTTATATCTGCTCAAAATTATTCCGAGAAACAAATGTTATTTCAACTTTTGTAACAATCATTTTACGTATTTTTAAGCCTAAGGCAGATATTTAGATGTTTGGTTCGAAGTGGACTACCCTGTGTATAGAATTTCGATTGACATAAACAGCAGAGCTACTTATTTCTTAATTTTTTTACCTTTTACATTTTACCGAAGAAATAAAGTTTTTCCGCTAATCATTATTATGCTTCCAGCTCATTGTCAATCCAATTTCCCAGTAAAAGAGCGGAATGGAGTGAGATATTTTACTTTGTATTGTCCATCTCGTGCTGGGCGAATCGGAGAGCACGGGGTGAGTGGGAGAGCAGAAAAAAGTACGAAATGAAAAAGTTACCGTGAACGAGTTTGTCCTGAAAGTCCCTCGTCAGGATGAACTGATTCTTCTCGGCTCGCCAGTATACCTGTGGCCGCGGTCGACCGGAAGCTTTGCACGTCAGCGTTGCATTTTCACCCTCCTTTACGGATACCTCGCCCTCTGACGTACCGTCCACCAGTATATCCGGTGCAACTGAGCAACAAAAGTACCGTTATATCCCATGTCCAAAAGAGCCCATTGTGCAAGCACAGCTACTTTATATTTGTATACGTGGCTTGGTTGAATAAACACCAGCGGATGAACAACAAACCAAGTCCGTGGTGTCGATGAAAAATGTCCAAATTGTGAAAAAGCACCGTCGATGCAGGACAGTTTCTCTTTCTTTAATCCAAACCAATTCAATGAATACTTAGCCAATTTCGTAACACTTAGCTAATTCAATGAAAACGCGTCACCATTTTAACGAAGAGATTATTACAATGAACATTTTGCACATAGGAGGAACAAGACATGTCCGAATATCATTTTCCCACATGCAACTAAAGTGAATTTATTAATTTCGGAACGGTTTTGATTGAGTTTGTTAACATGCCACGAAAACCAAGTTGGACAAAAGGATGCACGGCCAACAAGGGTTTGTTGGTTGGTCGTTCATGAGTCTACAGTATATTCGGGCCACTTGTAAATTAATTGATCCATCAGTGAGGAGCGGGTAAGGATGACAGACGGAAGGCATGTGCGTTGAGTTGCCGTAAAATGTCTATCACGACAGCAATTAGTAGGGCAGACATGACGAAGATTAGCGACGTCTCCCGTGAGGCTGGGTTTATTGATGGACGCGAATAGCGGGCAATTGGTCAGAAAGAGGGTGGTCTGTAGCGAGAGGAATGCAGTAGCCGAAGCAAGGCGAGAACAAAGAGATGGAGGCCTCGGTTGCTCAGGGTGCTCAGCGGCAATTGTATTAGGGACAATGTTACAGGGTGTATGAGACAAGGCGTTTAACAGGATGTTGGGGACGCGCGTTGCAACATCAGGATTCACTTGAGTCGCAGCATCCTACTACATATACGCATGCACCCCGTGTATTAGGAAACAAAACGGCTCGACCCTGAATCACCTGACGCGATAACCATACGGGTTGGGCCCTTTTGCCTACCATCTCGGCGAGGGTAGCCTATAACGTGATTTTGAATACGAGTCTCCGAAACAACAGCAGCCCTGTATATACGTATATTCAACAGTATATAGTGTACAGCCTTGAAGCAAGTGCACAACACACTCGGAAGGAATGCATGACGCGCAATTAGGCAATACCGCAAGCGGGGGAAGGATGAGACAAGAGAATATCACCTACCAAGTACGTCGACACATCCCAGTTGGCTCAACATGGGCGCTGTATTCACTTGGCACATGTAGCAGCCACGGTCAGCTTCCTTCAGGAAACGAATGTGCAGACGCCACGTTGTCTCATCCGTCATCGTTGATGGATCTTGGTGCTCGTTGTTGTTGTTGTTGTTGTTGTTGTTGTTGTTGATAATGATGCTGTTTTTCGTGCCGAGGTAGCTTTGATTTTTGGATGTGACATTCTCCACAGTCACGGTGAAACGATTAGAATGGGTGATCGTACGTTGACCAATCGATAGAACCGTTTGATCCTCGGCCCGAAGCCAGGCGACCTGTCCATCGAACCGAAATGTGATAGCAGTAGCAGCAGACACAGAGAAATCACAGAAGATTTATGCACGTATACAGAAGATGCAATGATTGCACAAAGTTATGTATATAGCTGACAAATTTGGTATATACGAATTTATGTACATGGATGTACGAAAGTGTGCAGTTATACGACGTGAAGTACTGGTATGCGGTACTATAGCAGACGCGATGGGGGCTCAACTATCAGGGACGATCCAAATTCCCTGGGTATAGTTGTGCAAATATCAGGCCGACATAATCGAAACGACATTTACATGCGAGGCACCTACACAGAGAGAACACAGCGCCATCTCGTTTTCGCTCTACGCCATCGTTCTCTCTGAATATAATACACATACATCTAACTTGGCGAGCATTATTATCGCGCGCGATCGTTTCAATGCATATTCAATCCAATGCGATTCATAACTATTGGGTATATAGCTGCCTGACATTGCCCCTGATATATTCTACAAGACCATCGTTCAATTTGGTTGGACCTATCCTCAGCTTTGCGCTCCCCAACGCGAGCGTCTAAGATTGCGGAAGTCCTCTTCACTCTATACCGAGCCATGCACGGATGAGAGGAGTCGTCTCGTCTCATCCCGCTGCAAAAGGAACGGAAAGCCGAAATCGCGCCGCATAGCGGTGGCGTCACGGTACTATATCGTAATCCGGACAATATGGACGCAAAGCAACCTGGATTCAGGCACGACCCAGATTTTACAAGATGCGCGGATGCATTTCCATTTTTCAATATCGTATATGAGTATATGTTAGGTGGGAGAAAATTAATGGGGACATTGTGAGGGAGGTAGTAAAAGGCAGGATACTAGTCCGATGTCTCGGATTTAGGTATACCGGTTGGGAATACCTGTATCCGAGGAGGTTATCCTGAGGCCGGAATGGGGAAGACTAGATTTCTGATAGACCCATTGTACTAACATTAGAACAAAATCTTTTAGTCGGATAGGCACATAACAATATTATTTTCTCCGTAACGAAAAAATAGTTCGTTTTGATACTTAGAGGGTGTTCTTATATTAATCTAAGGATGCCCAAACGTAGAAGTGCCGTAGAATATTTCTTTGGGTGAGCAGATTCAATAAAAGTGTCCAACTGATGTGCCGCGCAATTTGAAACATTCAACTTAGTATTAAGATTAAATTCTAGTGTTAGGACATTGGGGGTGTTCACGGTTTCGTCGAGGTAATTCGAATACTAGGTCTATACGAGTTCATGATACGACATACATTGTTATTGGACGACGGGGGAAATCCATTGTAATTCCCAACAATAGAAGTACACGTGTCCCATCGCATATTTTGGTGTTCTCGCTTTTTTAATAAAAGCTTTACCGAACTTACATTATTTCTCTCCATCGGTCACGAATATATCGCGGAATGATTCACGATCGGACAATGTATTGCGTATCTGCGTGTGGAGCCGAAGACCCTATTTTTCTTTTTTCTTTCTCTCACTTATTCGCCTGTTATTATCCGCTTATGTGTGCGGCGACGATTCCTTCGATGATGTTAAGAGGGAAAAAACGGTTCACCCCCAGGGCGACCAAAGTGCTGCGCAAAAGGGGCGAGAGTTTCACAAAAGCTCGGAGATACTCATGAGTGCTTGCTCCAAGTGCTATCTTTGATATCAATGCGTATAGATGGATTGTTAAATATATGAAACCTTTGCGGTTGCGGGGCTACCCTAAAGTCGGGCTCTCCTTCATACACAATGTATTATATGTATGCCTTACGTGCCAGCGTACAAGCCGATATTTTGTTGCGCCAGAACGCGTGCACATACACACCTACATATATGTAGTTTTCGTACAATCGTTACCTTACTGTAAAAGAGACGAAAACCCAGCACTTTTTAGCGTAGAATATGAATATTTGTCTGAAGATTGTATACTGAAGATTTGTCTGATTGTATACTGAAGATTTGTCTGATTGTATACTGAAGATTTGCCTGAAGATTGTATACTGAAAGTAACCCCAATAAAATGTTGCCCCTCAACTAGCCACAACCCTAAGAAATAGGGGCTGAAAACTTAAAAATCGCCCTATCTCGATAATTAATAGCCCGATCGAAAAATGTTTCAAACAAAAGTTGTTTGGAATAATAAAATATGTATAAAGTTATCTGACGTCCAATCGTCTATCTTCGAACATAGTGCACAAAAAACAAGAGAGCACCACTGACCCAAACAAGGACGCAGCGATATGTTTACTCCGCTCGCACACGCATAAACCCCGAATTTTCGAATCGTTTTTGTGCCGCTATTTTCGAAGATCGGGGGTTGGACGTCAGATAACTTAATACGAATTTTATTATTCCAAACAACTTTTGTTTGAAACTTTTTTTGATCAGGCTATTAATTGTCGAGATACAGCGATCATAAGTTTTCAACCCCTATTTCTTTTTTTTACTAGACTATGTATTAAAAATGCACACAACGCGATTTCTATAGATCCCCTATTGACTGGCATAGATACGGTTATGAAGTTTGCATAAACTTGAAATTTGAAACAACGATCTTTTTATTGCATAGTTTTACAGCTTAGGAGCTTGACTGTAATTTGCAACGAAGATTTTGTATAAAATTGCTAAAGTTGGCGGAGCTATGACGATTTTTATGGAGGATCATGTCGCTCACTGGGCTACGGCGAACCGCCCTGCTGCGATTCACTTTTTTTTTCTTTTCTGTTTTTTGCGAAACTATGATTTATGAAACGATGTAAGTGGTATCTCGAAGTTTATTCGTCAAATTCATTTCAAATTCGAGCAGACCATAGTTTGTAACATTTACTATTGTATAACCGGATAGTTTTTTTTATATGTTCGACCATTTGGTAGTAATAAGTTATACATTTTTTTTTTTTAGAAAACGTTTATTTTATTTCGGCTATCTCACTATTTCTGCAATTTTCAAAATTTCAACAAAGTACCGGCCATACGAAAGTTTGATTATTCTACTAGAAGTACATTATTTTATTTTTCATTTCGGATCACCTTTCTCGCCAGAACCAGCTACGCTGATTGGTCATGCAGTAACGGCTGCACTTTGTTCAAATCATAAGCAAATTAAACTTTCGTTCGAACCCCGAACAAATATTAAACGTTTTTCATATTAGGGATATTCACTGTAACATCATAAAATAACATTTCCTGAGATTTATTCCTAGGTCAATAATATTGGCGCTCCAACATACTGTGGCACATCCGGTCTCATGATGATACCTTAAAAACTGCTGGTAATGTCAACTTCAAGTTCATATAGGAGTTGTAAAATATTATGATGCATTAATTATACCGGACATCTGAATTTTGAAGAAAAAAAAAACGTTTTAACTGATTTCCGATAATGAATAACTAGAACTCTTTCAATTTTTTCGTTATTTGGACGTCATTATGGCGATTTGGTTTTTATTTTCAATTTTTCCTGTACAATCAATAGAGTAAAACCTAATAAAAAGTATCCCAGGGATTACAAAAAATCTTCCTTTAAATAGTTTACCTTCATCCTTTAAATATTACTGACCTAGGAATTCATCTTGAGAATGTTCTTTACTTCACAATTTTTTAAATCAACACCCCAGAAAATAAAAAAATGTTATATTTATTCGCGGTTTCGCCCTAAATGTGTCTTCAGAAATTTTTATTCGAAATTTCAGAATACCTGAAATTCCGATCCCTTCCTAGTCCCTTTGATGGAGAATACAGGAATATCCAGAAGCAAAGCAGGAGCAAAATAGAATCTCGAGAGTTTCAGTTGCATGTTTGACATACGCCAAAAACCAAGTAGATATTCTTCAGCATCCCACAAGGAGTGCTCTTCGATATCGCTTCTTGTCTCTCGGGAGAAATTTGAAGGAGCGAGTGCGGTTGATGTGCTCTGGCAAAGAGGAAGAGTAGGAGATAGGACGACAGAGAGTGAGAGAGGAAGAGACGGATAGAGTGCGGGGAGGAAGAGGATGAAGAAGAGAAAATCCGACAGCTACGCGACGGATTTTCTTTTGAGGTAACTCCTCTCCAGCATTCGGAGGCGATAATGGTGGGAGTAAACATCGAACTACGCGAGATCCTCAATGAACCATTGAGGTGATAAAAATTAACGATACCGCGATACTTTGACAATAATATTTATATATAAAGACTTGAAGATAATCGATGTATAAGCCCTGGACCTCGAAACATAGCATTTTACGGAACCCTTCACTTCAAGAGGGCTGCAAAAGCTCAAAATTCTTACTATTACAGTCGTGCTATCGTTCAAAAACTCCGTAATCGGAAAAAAATAGAAGAAGGCTAGTTTTTTGACAGGTGAATTTGTAGGTGCCGCGGATGCTAAATCGACGTTTGCCTAAATATCGGGGTGTAGTGTTTTTTAGGGGATGAAAGGGGGTGGAGTTTTGTGCACAGCGCCGAAGTCGGGGAAGTTCATTTTGGGGGTGAAAAAGTGGGGTGAAATTTTGACTAATCAGTTTCAATTCAATAAGTCTTTAGAAAAAAATCGTGCACTTTTTGTTCAAATGGGAATGTTATAGCCCTTGAAAAGACGCGTCGATCAAGTGTTTTATCATCACTCTCCGATAATGTCTTTAACCCCCAAAAAATGGTTAAAATACAACAAAAAAATGGTTTATTGAATAACTCAAAAACAATTGATTCTTCGAGTATGGTTCAAATGTACGAAATGTAGAGAATAATTTTCTCTATATTTTCGTTTCTATGGACGACCCTTGAATTTTGATTTTCCAAGCCCTCTCGGGGCTTGAAAATTTAAAATGAAATTCTGGGAAAACTATTGACCGCATAAATTCGCCGCAGTGGAAGAATTTGTAGCTTGAACCCTCAGCTACATTTTTGTCCACATCGCCAAACTCGTATCTCTTTGTTTTCGGTCAATAGTTTTCCTGGAATTTCATTTTGAATTTTCAACCCCTGAGAGGGGTTCGAAAAAGCAAAACTCAAGGGTGGTCCATAGGAACGAAAATATAGAGAGAATTATTCTCTACATTTCGTACATTTAAACCAAACCCGAAAAATCGATTGTTTTTGAGTTATTCAAGAAACCATTTTTTTTCATACTTCAACTATTCTTTTCGGGGTGAAGATATTATTGGAGAGGAATGATCAAATACTAGATCGACGCGTCTTTTCAAGGGCTACAAAGTTCCCATTTGAACAAACATTGTATGAATTTTTCCTAAAGAGATTTCGAATGAAAACTGATTTTTCAAAATTTCACCCCACATTTTCATTCCCAAAATGAACTTCCACGACTTCGGCGCTGTGGACAAAAATAAAGCCCCGATTTTTCTGTACATTTTGTCTCCCGGCACCGACCTCGTGGGGTTTGTAGTTTGGCATTAATCCAACGCCATTTCCTTTCATCCCCTAAAAAAAACCCTACACCCCGATTTTTAGGCAAACTTGGATTTGGCACCGGCGGCATCGACAAAATCACCTGTCAAATAACTAGCGTTTTTCTAATTTTTTCCGATTCCAATATACAGCACGACTGTACTATACGTCGTATTATAGAATGAAAAATCGATAGATGCTTGGCCTCCTTAAGGCGGTCATCCCATGTGAAAGGTCCAAAAAAATCAAAAACACATTTTTTGCACAAATTGGACAAAATGGTTGCGTGTTATATGGACTCCGCATAGCAGGCTAATGGCGAGTCACTATTTTCCATGTGTAAATCGAACTTGAACTTTTAAACGCTTTTTTTTCTAAATTGTATTTTTCAAATTGGTTTCCATGATATCTACAAAATTATTGAACGGATTTCGCTTAAATTTTTATGGTATAGTCAGCACATCGATAGTTCTCATCCGAACTCGAATATTTCTGATATCTGCCTTAGTTTTTTTAAGCTAAAAAGTCGAAGAAAATGGCGTTACATGGAACTTAATTTAAAAAACCGAACCAAAAATTCAATTTTCGATATTTTTATTTTACTCTCGGTCCGGCGAGAGCCTCAGGTCTACACATTGAAATGCCGTTTCATTTTTTTTATTTCAGATGAGCAAAACCTCCGAAATCATCAGTAGCCGTCAACCAACTTTTTTACACATGCGGGTCTTGCGAACGGTGTAAAATCGATTCAACTCGTTATTTCTGTTCGATAAAATTCTGAGGGGCTGTAAAAAAACTAACAAATGTGTGATATAAAATTAAAGATATTGTGTTTTAGTAGTTCCTAAAAAAGTGCCCAAAGAAGCAAAAAAATAGTTGGGTTGGGGATCGTAAATTTGAACGATCAATATTCAGAAGGACCGAAATTTTGAATTCAGTAATGACGAACGTTCCAATATAGATAGATCAATTTTATGATATTCTGTAAAATAGTTAATCGACAATGTGAATACGAAAATCTCGAAGTTGATTTATAGCGAAAACAAATATCTGATTTAACAATTTAATGAGAGATATAATATTGATTCGCCTGTATATATACACCAAACGATTCGAAACGTCAAGTCGTCGAATTGTACATATCACGACAGTTTTCAATTTCGAATTCATTAAAGCGAAGGACCAAAAAGTCGATCTGTTAAAATACCGATGGGCCAAAATGGCGAACGGTCCGAATAGCGCAAACTTGGGATCGAGCAATACTACTTATGCTTCAGAACGAAGATGGCAGATGGCGTTAGTGGTCAGCAGTGGCGTAGCTAGGGGGGCAAGGGCCCTGGTGCATAGGGAGAGAATCGGGCTCTCCTCCCCTCTTTCCGCGCAGTTTGAACTTATTGATATGAAAATGATTGATAGGGAATAAGAATAGGAAACAGTGGGTTGAATCATCCCTAGTAGGCTAAATCCATACGTCGTCTCTATCAAAATCTTCATGTGTTCAATGGAAGAAAAAGGGAGTAAATAAACAACGACGCACATAACAGTATAGAATATTTATTAATTAAAAGAAAAAACGATTTTTAAGAGAATTCCCCGCCCGATTTACAATCTCTTGCGCGCTTTAATGTTTGCGAATTCGTCTATAATTTCACTCAATTCCAAGTTTGATGCCGCCTCATTTTCTATTGCAATCAACGATAAATGTCGGAGGCGATCTTGGCCAATGCTGTTTCTTAAATAATTTTTTATAATCTTCAGTTTACTGAAAGATCTTTCTGCTGCCGCGGAAGTAACAGGAATTGTGTGAAACAGTAGCATCGCTGTATACACTTCCGTAAGGTCACATTCGAGCACGCCAAATTTCGTTATAATTTCTTTGCAAAGCTGGCGAATAGACCACGTCTCCATCAATTGAGGGAGGATCAGATGATATACATTAAGAAATTGGAGCGAAAAAGTGGGTCCAATTATATCACAATATTTCTTCTGAAACTGATCACATTTTTTGAGTAAAATCGTTTCATTCCAGCTGAGCAGATTTTTTGGAATCAGGAAGTCGAACGATTTACAAATTGCACTCATACCAATAAAACGCGCATCTAACTGATTGATTATTATGTCGAGTACACTGTTGAAAATAGTTACTCTAAAGACTTCTTCCTGGTTTTCGAATCGGTGATCAGAAGCCAATTCATCGAAATGCTTTTTAGTTTTTCTTCGTCGCTTTTCTGGGAAGGTAGGATCGATGTCGTATTTTCTCGCGGTTTCGGTGGCCTTGGACTTGAAGGACTCGAAGTCATTTCTATACTTTTTCAATTTATCCGTTGTTTCGTCCAAAGCCTTACTCGCTTCGTCCAAAACGATATCACGTTTTTGCAAAACTTTGGAAACATAATTGATATTGTTCAATACGCTGTGCATGAATTCACAAAGAAATACAAACTCAAAATTCAGCATTTTTGATTTTATAATCTCTGCTTCACTGCGTTCGTCTTTACTGGAACTCTTCAGCGTTATTTCGGACAATGCTTTGATGATATCGAAAAAACGAAGTTTGACTGCAGTTATTGAATTAACCCTGCTGGACCATCTTGTTGGATTCAATTTTTTCAAAGTAATTTCTGATTCACCGGTGAATTTCGATAAAAGGTCCCAGCGCTTAATGCTGTTTCCAAAGAAGTTAAATAAGTCTTGAATTGTTGCAAAAAACTTCTGAATTTCGACGGAACCTCGAACGGCATCATTTACGACCAAATTCAAATTATGACTGGCGCAATGTACGTACTCTGCGTTTGGCTGAATATCTTTAACTTGTTTTTGCACACCATTATACGCACCACTCATTACACTGGCCCCATCGTAACCTTGCCCAACACACTTTTTAAAATCAAGACCCTTTTCGGAGAACAACGTAGTAACTTGATTTACCAAATCCGCGGCGCTGTGTTTAGTGACTGCGTGGAAACCTAGAAATACCTCTCTTACTTCAATGTCGATTGGTTGTCCATTTTCCGATCTTGATATCACTGCATATCTTACGACAATGCTCAGTTGATCCACTTTTGATATGTCCTGCGTGGTATCCATGATGATGGCAAAAAACGGTGACGCCCTAATTCGATCCAACAAATGATTCTCGAGTTTGGTGCCCAAACACTCGATCATTTCATTTTGAATCGTTGCACTCAGGTATCTTGTTGATCCTAAAAACATGGGGATATTAGAAAACATCAGATTATGATAACATAAATTATAAACACAGTAAACGAGATAATTTCTTACCTTTGGGCATATCCAAAACTTGACGCAAGATGTGGTCGTATCTAGCGACGAGTTGGACAATTGAGAGAAAATTTCCGTGGTTTCCTCCCTCACTCAGATCCTCTCGATGTCCTCTCAAAGCCAAAGAACTCTTCGCAAGAGTAATTATAATATCAAATAATCTGCGAAGAACTTGTCTCCAAAATGATGCTTCTTTGCGAATTTCATCTTCAAGTTCTCTGTCGATGGTGGAACTTTTTTGCCACGCTTCATATACAGCGCACGCCTCCGTGTGTGCTTTCGAGGAACCATGTTGCTTGATTCTGTCTGATAAATGCCTCCAGTCCCGAAATCCAGTGCACCATGCATTTATTTGCGAAGCGAACAACCAACACGGTTGGCAGTAGGCAGCATCCAGCATTTTGTAGTAACATATCCAAAAACGATCAACTGGACCGTATTGTGACGTAGAAACGTAATACGTTTCTAAAAAGCTCCTGTTGTCTTGGTGGGGGTCCTTCGGAAAAGGTCCCGGAGGTTTCAAAGGTCCCTTGTCAAGAATCAGACGTTTTTCGGTATCACTCAGTTTCTTGTTGATGTAATTTCCCAAGTCATTTGAAATTTCGAGAACTTTTGAAGATGTAGAAATTGATGATTCCTCTACCGTAGGTTGCACGGAAGCGTCGAGGTAGTCATTTTCAGCAGGGGCATTGATGGTAGTATTTTGAACGATGACTTCGGCACTTTTGAACGATGTTTCGGCTGTTGAAGGAACTGTAGCAGAAAGCGGTTTCGTAAAAAAGCTATCTAGCTTGGGCAATTTTTTTTTACTTTCTTCTCTTTCTTGTCGTTGTTTCCGCTTTGCGGCACCGCTACGTTCCTTTTTTCGTTCCATAATTTTTAATTGGTAACTATCGAAATTTTAGAAATCCGGAGTACTCACTGAGATTTTCCTATATTGCTTGTTAATGTTTAGTATAGATTACAGCAAGCTCAACAGAAAAGAACCATAAAACAGCTTGTTTGGTAATAATGTGGTAAAATCAATGTTAATTCATAAGAAGATATTATCGTTTCTATAGTAGCTCGTTTGTCAATTTGGACTTGAGTTTAGGAAAACGTTGGTTATTTTTTATTGCCGATCAGGTTGAGAGCTATCATACATTATACGGTTAGCGTTGTGCTGCAACCTGTATCGTACATATCTTGTCATCGGAATTTTTTTTTGCGAAAATGAGTTTTACCAGAATTTGGTGCCGGATGGATGGATGTACGGAATAGAAATCATAACATTAGTGGTGATACTTGATGAAATAAGGCTGGTAGTAGGGAATTACGAAGTACAACAGTAACAGTCAGCGACACACCTAGCATCAACTACTGTAGTACGTCCCAGACCCCAGAAAGTTGAAAAAATCGCCGGAAATATCATAAATAAGAACTGATGCAAGGCAAGAGCGAATGAAAACTTCATTAAAAAGTTGATGGGCGGAATTTGTGAATTGATCTCACGACCGTCAAGCACGTGAGCTGATCCAATGTGCTACGGGCGGACTCATCCAAACTACCATATAACTGAAATAACGATAACAAACAAACAGCACATGCTTATCGAGGACGCTTGGCGCATGTGTTGAAAATGTTAAACAAGGAGTTTAATCATTGGTGGTGTTGATTTAAATTTAAAAAAAATAAAAAATTGAATTTGAAAAAAAAAATTCTTGTGAGCAGGCTCGAGCCTCGAGTCTCGAGCCTGCTCACAAGAATTTTTTTTTTTTTTCAGTTTTTTGAATTTTTTAAATTTTTCATTTTTTTCAAAGCTGAGGCTAGAGGGCCCCCTGAGCTCGAGGGCCCTGGTGCACGGCACCACCTGGCCCTATGATAGCTACGCCACTGGTGGTCAGACGGGTCAGGCAGCCATGCCATGTTCGCCATTTAGGTATTCGCCATTTCGAATCATCGATCATTTACGTTTCTAAGATCTACACATCCGAAGTTTGTCGTCTCGAAATATGGATTTTTGCTATACACGGTATTACGAGTACTATATATTCACTTTTTTCTATTTTGGAGATATGGATTGTTGTAGATGCTTTGAATCTGTATTTGTATGACTCAAACTGCAGACTATCTGAATATATCGAATAAATGAGCTCGAGAAAAAATAATCCTTTAGTGTAATAGTTATTCCATTTCATCATCGGTCAAAGGCTAAAATTTTGAATAATTTAACTTTCGTTATTTTGAGTATTCATAATTCTGTCGTTTCGAAATCATTGTTCTTCTACATTTGGTCATTCGACATTTTGAACCCCACCCGAATCCCTTTAAGAGGCACAAATTATCGTGTCGCGTGTTGTTTGACGCCTCGTTAATAAAATATCAAACATCAATCAAAGACTCTTCCCATCTTCGCCACGATTACGGTATTATCAAATAGAAATCGATATGCAATGAATACTCGTTGTCTAACATACACAATACTAATGAGTACATATTAGTTGAACATTGATGCTTCATCACTGCAAAAAAAATCTGTTATTTTTACACACTTTAGGTGTGTAAATGGCTGTATACACTTTTTCCACGTTTTAACGTGTGTGAATAATAACGGTGTAAAAATAACGCAGATAGATGCGTTCGACCAATACACTTACGTGTGTTATTTTCTTGAACACGTTAAAACGTGTAAAAAGTGTCTACAACCATTAACACACTCGAAGAGTGTAAAACCAACACATTAATTTTTGCAGTACTGTGTATACATGGGATGCGTAGGAATAATAAATTCAATAACAAAGGCTTTTTATCGTCAAAATATATGTATTCATTGAACTCAACTCAGCAGTGGTTATATATTACTCTGTGGTATGTATGAGAGGTGTTACTGTTTTTATTGTCTTTGCATAGGCTACGTTCTCATACAGCTTCACGATAACGGCAGCTTTTTGCTTGTCGGTGATTACCTCGAGACAAAAATACATCGCTAGAGATTCAATGCAGCTCTCCAGGTTTTGGAAAATAGATTCCAATTTTAGGTTCTTCCACGTGACAAAACTCAAAAATGATCTATAAATTAAACAAAAAGTTAAGACCAAATATGGGCTTCAATTAAGGGCGGGCTAAAGTATTTACATTTTTTTTAAATTTTTTTTTAAATTTTTAAATGAATGCATAATATATCAAGAATATTGTGTTAAAATTTCAAGTCGATCGAAGTAAAATTGACGAAGTTATGAGTATTTGAGCGTCTATTGCTCCATGCCGTTCTCTTCTCTTCTGCGTTTTTCAAACCGTTTTTCTGAGACTTGTCATATTTGAAGTCCGTGTGCACGATAACTCAAAATCTACTGGACCAATCGCTTTGAAATTTTGCATAGTACTTCTTCACATAATTCACCAGGTATTGTTGAGAGCTTTTTTGTTTTTTTTTAACAATTACTAATTTTTCAACAACAAATTAGCCGATTTTTTTTAGCGAAAATCGGGTTTTTGGCTCCCAAGTGCTACGAAAAATCGAAAAATCGAAAAAAAAAAAATCCTCCCGTCATTACCTCGAGAAACATCTCCTTTAACAAATGCATTTTGATTTTTTTGTTTCAAATGATTCTGTTGCGAGTTATGGTGCACACCGCAAACCAACTTTTTTTCGAGGCGCCTCCGGGGTTTAATTTTCACTCGCTCAATTTTGAATATTTTGCAATGCAAATTTAGAAGAATGTTGTTCAAATGTTACTTTATTATATGTAAATTTTTCAATAAACGAACACTATTCGTTACGCCAAAAAAAGTCTTAAAAACATGCCTTTTTTTCGCCGAATTAACTTTACCCCGCCGTTAAGGCCTTAGGCCACAGTAACGGGTATAAAATCATGTGCGAATTTAACAATTTTTTTTCGTATACAAAAGTGATTCACTCTTAAATTAATTGCACATCTATTTAGTCTGAATATCAAGCGGTTAGAAAATATATATATATATTTTTTCGATGTAAAAAATGGCCAACTACACATATTTTCTTTTTTTAGGTGCTCCTAAAATGCTTTTTACCTAGAACAAAAAACAAAAATTCTCGTCAATCTACATTATAATACCTAGAGAAGTACGTACGGAATTTGAAAAATATTGGTTTATTAAAAAATTGTAGGTATTTGAACTTAAGAAATGAATTTTCAGTGAAAAATTTCGTTATAACTGCTTATAAACTGCTCATAAAATGAAAAGATTTCGATTAAGGGGGCCGTCTAGTGTGTCAGATCAAAAGAAGAGAAAACGGCCTTGCATGACTTCTTTGAAAAAGAGGAAGGTGTACTCTATGGTCCAGGCATAGCAGATTGATGGTGAGACCATTTTTTTTTATTATGAATTATATACAACTTTCGAATTCGTTTTTCTCCAAACACGATTTTTTCCAACTGCTGCTATGATATCTCAAAAAGTATTTGATTGACTCTGCTTAAATTTATACAGCATTTTTAGTACATATATAACTACAAGTTGAACTAAAATAATTAAGATTGCTTCGTTAGTTTTCTTTTTGTCAGCTATATAGACCCCAAAAAAAACGAAAAATTGATTTTTTTTCTAAAGCGTAAAAAAAATATTTGTTTTGGAATTCTAACTTTATTTTAGTTCCATGTAGAGCCTCAAGTCTCATGATTAAAATTGCGTTTGGTTCTTTATTTCAAATAAGCATAACGGCCGGTATCATGGTGGAGCACCTCTTTTTATATGTGTTCCTGTTGGGCGGTGTATCCCCGACTATATTCTATATAATGACTTCACTAAGTCACTTCACAAAAAATTCACAAAGTTTGTTTAAATGTTAGTAAAGATGATATACAATTTATGAGATATTTTATTTTAATGCTTTGTCAAAAAAAAAATCCCCAAAAAAGAATTAAAAAACAGCCTTCACATTAGGCGACCCTGTTAATCAGAAATTCCGTACACACTTCTTTGTGAAATGCAATTAGGAACATGACTTTTAAATTTGAAGTAAATCGAGTGGAAATTGTTGAAGTTATTTGTCACGCCAATTGGAGAAAAGCTGTTTCGAGAAGTTTCGAGTAGCCATTTTGTATATCGAAAAAAAAAATATATATTTTTTCCATCAGCTTGATAATCATACTAAATAGATGTGCAATTAATTTTATAAGTGAATCGCTTTGTCATACGAAAAAAAGTTGTTAAATTCGCACATGATTTTATACCCGTTACTGTGACCTAAGGCCTTAACCGTGTAATCAATTGATGTTAAACCAACTAATGAATTTCGAGTCATGCCGTAACCAAGGTCATTTTTAAAACATATGATCAATAACTCGCATTTAACACACTTAAAATGTGTTGCTTTTTCCCGTGTTATTTTTGTTCGTGTGTTGCTATCAACGTGTGTTGTTTAGTTCAATGTGTGTAAATATGCGTTTTGTATGTCGATTCTACACGCTTTATGTGTCTTCGAATAAGCATGTTATTGATGAGGACAGCTACTAAGGTGGGTAACAATTTAATGTGTAAACATTGCACACTCACGTGTACAATTTTAACTCATTACGTGTTACCAAATGCATAAGTGTGTAGAATCAACATGGCAACGCGCGTCTAGCCTTATGTTGTGTTACTTCCACATTATTTGAACATACGTCAAACAGGCGTAGTTTTTGCAGTGAAATGATTAAAGGAATTATGATACTGGTCTCGTATCAATTTATGCAGCGCAATCGAAATGTAGACCTTTTTTTCAACGACGTGTGAGGTTTCGATTCGCCAATAACCGGCAATGAGTCAAGTTTTCGAACACCGTTCTCGCCATCAAAATCATCTTGAGCTTCCAGACCTGACCGCGTGGTCGCGTCCCTTCGAACTATACAGCTTGAGCTTTCGCTTGCGTTTTTCCATATTTTAAAATTGCGGTTACAGGTGCGTTTGTAAATTTAGCACGTTTTCATGATGGAATCGTTGAGTCGCTTTTAAGTGGTTGAGAGGAAATGCCTCGACGCAAGCAGGGACGGGGACAAAGCAGAAACGGGGTGCGGTTGGGGAGTCTATTGAAGCGATTAGACGGCTGACGGAGCTTTTGCGCATGGAACGAGTTTACGGGAGGTAAAACCACAAGGGAAGATTACAAGAAGTAGGTGGCGGGTGCCCGGAGAAAGACAGGAACGATGACGGCTCGGGTATATACATAATTCCGAAGACGTATATATGAGCCTGTGGAAGACGATCGTGAGAGAGGAAGGCGAAATATGACGGGATGCTTCCGCTCTGATTTCGCTCAGATCTTACAGTGACGAGAGAAAGAGAGATTTAGTGAACGTTCGTCGTATGCACTGTGCAATCGTCAAATGCTCTAGGGATATATCGTTTCCAATATCATATACCTATATATATGTGAGTGTATGTGTATATAAGCATCAGAAGAGCTTGCATAGTTGTAAACGTCACGAAGAATTCGGGTATCTTCTGCCGTGTCTTTGATCTTGCGACAAAGGACGACAGATCAGAGAAATCTCGAATCTGAGCACCTCGAAAACACAGATTCCCGAATTTATATTTACATAGATCCCGGAGTAAATAAACTAGATGATAACCTCGCTAAATTTGTTATGGGTTAAATCTTACTTTCTATAGTTTTCGGGGACTTTTTCTTGCCGCTATTACCGATCATCTATTTATTTTCTAAAGCTTTGTATTCGGAAATATAATCTTAAGGGAGACTACCAGTCTGGAGCCCCTAAAGAGGGTGAATGCTGAAAAATTTTCATCGATACCCAGTTGAGGGAATGAAAATTGCGTTTATGGGTTCTATTTTACATATCTTCAAGTATCTTTATATATTTTTTCATAAGAGTTTTCAACAAAATGGTAACGCTTTAGCTACATGAAGCCAGTCACCTTTGTCTGATAGTGCCCTGCGGCCGATGATAATATACGGTCCAAATTCTTTTTAATTTTCAGATTAACACTATATTATCAACAATCGATATTTTTCGATACTCCCAGGTACTTTGATGGCAAATTATATCCAGAACTTATTTTCAACTTTTCTTGCAGGTAAAAAATTGGAGAACTGTCGGGAGACACTATCAAATAGAGGTGATTCGCTTGATCCAACTTCAGCGCTGGTATTTTGTTACGAAATCTGGTGAAAAAGTTTGTAAACTTACGTGAAGATACGTACAATAAAGGCCATTAAAGGGAATTTTCATTTTATAAACTGGATGGCCGTAAAAAATTGTCGAAATTCACCTTTCCCGGGTCCTAGACTGGTCGTCTCCCTTAATCTTGTGCCTTGTGCAAATTTGCCCAGCACAAGTAGTCTGCTCAAAGTTTTCCCCCACCCCTACAATTCACTAGTATAGATTTGTTATTTCGTAGTTTGGATAATTTTATGGTTCTTTTCTATCATTAATAAAATAATAAATATTAATAAGAATAAAATAGTTATCTCCGATAATTCTTTCACATTGCTATTACCGTTACTACGACATCGCTATCGGAAGTCAAGCCGATCCAATATCTTTTTTTTTTGCTAGCACAAGAAACAAATTAGCCTTTTTATTTCCGCAACATGACATACGCATCATGCCAAAATATGGTTTTTCCACGTCGTAAGAATTTCGTTTTATCCTAGGAAAAATATTGTTATCGTGCGTATACCGACCTCAAAACGTATATCTGCACGTATCACCTCATATATCCTGCCCTCCCATATAGATATTCATGGTTAAACGACGGTGCGCATGTACACACACAAATGCGCGTACAAGGGTGCAAACAAATTTCAGCATGGCCGGGAAAGTGTTCCATCGCGATTCTGCAGGTAGAATATATTATGTGTGTACATATAAGCGTTGAAGGATTTTCCTCCTAGCCTTTCCAGTGGAAAAGTGTTGGAAGGAAAGTCTATGGGGATAACCGCATCAAGGGGCGAAAGCGTTTGAGAGAGAGAGAGGAGCGGTGGGCGAAGAAGTTGCAAGATTGAGCACATAAGGAAGAGGCATACACGTAATAATGTGCAAAAATGATGGTTTATCCGGGATTCAGATGGATGGATGATCAAACAAGAGGATAGCACACACTTGGATTTTTCCTAATACACGGAATGCTACGTTTCCATTTTCAACACTCCTTCCTCCTCCCGGGAGGGGGGAGGGATAATTTTTATTTCCTCCACTGAGGCGCACATTCGACCTGGCAAAGTTCGAACCTACAGAGAGGAGGAAGGAGAGCTTGGACAGGGTGAAGACCGGAAGGAAATAGAGAGAGAGAGAGAGAGAGAGA